>CM060943.1:823741329-824991329 GCA_030765085.1 Allium cepa | reverse complement strand
AAAACAAAATTGGTTTTTGTAAAAAAAATCAAATTTTTTAAAACAAAAACGGCTTTTGTTCCTAGCTCCGATACCACTTGTAGGATCGATTTCACCCTAGAGGGGGGGTGAATAGGGTGATGGTATAAATTATAAAAATTAATCGCGGAAGCTTATTAATTAATTTCAATTCAGATCACAGAATAGCAGCACAGATATTGCAGAATATAAATAACAAAAAAAAACAGAACAACACAGAATTTACCCAGCTTCGGCAAAACCCTGCCTACGTGCTGCCCCCAAGGTTTCTACTAGAAATTAGATAGTCCCTCGCTTACACACGTAAACTCGCTATACCCGCTATTGACTAATCTAACTCTACGCTCAAAACCCTGACCACAACTCAACCACCGAGTTGCGAATTCCCAAACTACACACCGTAGTTTGTCCCCTAGTCACACGACTAGAAAATTAAAAAACGGTTTAAAAGAAAAATACAATTTAAAAACAATTTAAAAACACAATAACCCTTATTTAAATTTAAACCCTTAAAATAAAAAGTAAGCCCAAATTAATACAGGCCGGCCCCTTATTCATTTCTTCAACCCGTTCCTTTTGTTTTGTGAAAGTATGGCCGATCCTCTTTGTTCCTCTTTGCGAATTAGGGCTTCTGGTAATTTGCTTTTGCTCCTTGCGATTTAAACTAGGGTTGTGCAAAATTGAAGCGCCGCTCGATCTCGTTCAACAGTAGGCTTCGATGCTTTTGATTTGCTTACGGCTTCTTCAATTTTGGATCGAATTCGTTCTGCTTTTTCGGTATGTATTTTCCTCCTTTTGCTTTGCTGGTTGATTCTTGAACTCGATGCATTATGCCGATGATGATTTTGGATATTTATAGGAGTTCGATCTCCTTTATTTTCGTTCGTATAATCATGTTTGAATTTGTCATTTTCGTTTCTCTGCCGCTTGATTATGCTTGAACGATTGATGATTAATCTGACTAATTCAATTTCGTATAAATTGATATTGCTTGGCACTCACGGTTTCGATTTGTGACTTGGTCATATGCTTGGCTATCACGGTGTAATATACTCGGCTTGAATTTGACTTTAATTTGTGACTTCTGTATACTACGGCTCTGACCATTTCAACTTTGATTTCGACACAGCTTTGATTTGTGAATTCATGTGTTTGCTTCGGCCTTGTGAATTCATTGTACTTAGTTGTGATGTTACACTTGTCTTCATATGCCCTTGACTTTGTTATACATTGCTGTGCATTGCATTTTGAGTTGTAGTCTTCTGTCTTCATGTAGCTTGGTACATTCCTGTAGCTCCATCTATGTCGTAGCCTGTACTTGTAGTTGCACTTCGAGTTGGATATGTTGGCACTGGAACTAACTTGTATCTTGGTCCTGAACATTGCTGTGTCCATATGGTATTCAGTACTGTGGCATTGCTGCATATTGATGCCTCTGTTTGCATTTGGTGTTTTGGTTTGAACTTGCAGTTAAGAATATTTTCATCTGGTCTCATCACTGTGTTGCATTCTTTGATGGTTCATTTGTACTGCTTCATCAGTTCATATTGAACTGTTTCCTGTCATGTTCACTTGCACACTCGAGTTTGTAATCTCTGATTCATGTTGGTACTGGCTGTTGTAGTCCTGTCCACTCATGTACATGCTTCACTGAAGCCTTCTTTGCATTGTTCATTTTATTGTCTTTATTGTGGCATACTTTGATTCTTTTGAAACTCGAGTTGCACACTACTGTCTTGGTTTTGGGGCTGCTGGTTACATATGCATTCTGGTTCATTTTCGAGTCTAGTTGATGTTGCTGAAATCTGTAGCATCTTGGTTTCACTGATGGCCTGTTGTAGTGGTTGCGACTTGTTTACATTCTCTTCATCACTGCAGTCGTGTATTGCTTTCACCTCTGACCTGTTGTAGTTTGCATATCACCTTGTTGCAGTTAATGGTTGCTGTGTTGGCTTGATCATGGCCTTTGCACTTTGTAGCTGCCGTGTGCATGCAGTTTTGTAGGCTTGTAGTCTTTGTTCATTGATGATTTTGGTCGTTGCATTTTGATTCAGTCTTGTTTCATGTTGGCTTGAGTCTGGGCATGTGTACTCCCGACCATTTTCTTGCATTCGAATTTATTTTTGAATTTGCACCTGTGTTGAATCCAGTTTCACAACTCGGGTTTGACCTTGTGCTCGTGTCGTGATTTTCAATGTTATTGCACGTGAGTTGAACCCGGTTTTTCATTTGGGTTTGACCTGTGCGTTCCTGTCCCTGTAAAACAGTCAAGTGTATATATCGGCGAGCACGGCCTTGTGGCATATACAGTAATACACTGTGTATGTCACAAGTTGTTCGTGTATGATGAATTCAAATTTAAATTATGACGAACAACCCAAATAACTGAGGCAAATCATATATTCAAAAATTATCTTTTATTTTTGAATTGCAAAAATATTTCTTTTTCAATTTTACTGCGTTAGTTTATATTTTTGCAGATTGCTCAGATGCTGGATTCAAACTGGAATGCAGTTGAAGATAAATACGAGTGTGAGTGATATGTAGTGAGGTGCTGATGTAAAATAGTGATGTAATTGAATTTGTATCAAAGTTGTATAGTGAATAGTGAGAGCTTGAATTTGTATACTATTCAAAATTGTAATAAATATTTGTTTGAATAAAATATTCGTTTGAATTCAAATTCCGTGTTATTTATTTTATTCAGCAAATATTTATTTAATCTGTGAAAAATAAAATAGTATATTATCAAATACATTTAAACGAATGTATATATGTTTATTATCATCAAACAAAAATCATATAAGCGCATATTCAACACAATTTACACACTTCATTCATGCATTGGACAAGGTATTGAGATTTATCGTTTATTCTCTCTATTTTGTTTCTTTTTTGTTAATTTTCATTTAGATACTATTTTAATTTCAGTTCAATTCACTTATTAAAAATGAAGGTAGTGTTTGGTTTATTGCTTTTTGTTTTGGGTTTTCATCTATGTAAAAATGCACATGACGCATGTACCTTGCCGAAAACGACCAACTTAAAAAACGAACTTAACATACAAAATAGGAAACAATTTTTTTCTTTTTGAGTTTTAAAATAACACAAGCACGTGAAACAATTCATTATTCCATCGTCCCTCTATCATCTTCATCCTCTCATCCGTCTTTCTTTCATTCCCTCCGTCGTCCCTCAATTCTTCTCATATTGACATACATAGTGAAAACCTTAAACACAAAATTCGTTTTTAAACCAAACACTACCAAAAAATCACAACTTTTCAATAACATTTAGGTCTGAGACTCTGATATGTTTAATATCATTATGCTGGAAGCATAAAGTTCAGCAATTCAAGATTTTTACATGTAGTCTATTTTGAAGGAATAGGAAAAGGAGTGTTCCTCTGTTACCAGTACATCAAATATGCTTTCATTGCTTAAAAAGAAACCAAGACTTCATTTTTCATTAAAATTGATCTACCTGAAAACATGACCTGGCTCCATCACTGGCTGCATATAAGCACATTTTAATTCTCTATGAAGAACCAATCATTTCTTCCATTGCAAATCCAAGGTAATTATCAAAATGATCTTCAGGTTCATGAATGAAGCAAGCAATAACATCCCTCAATGTCACTACGCCAATAACATTCATTTGATCATCCACTACATATATCCGATGAACCTTTTCGTTAGCGAGCCCTTCTATCACACTCCCAAGGCAAGTATCAGATGTGCATGTAAGCAGTTGTGATACAGAAGTCATATTGTTTATCGTCTTTATGAAGTCCATAACAGTTAGTTTACTGCAATAATTCATCGAAATGTCATCTATTTTAGCTCAAAATGTACTTAAATGTTATGTTTTTAGTACCTGAAGTTAGAGAAAAGTGCATGGTCTAGAAGCAAGAACCTAATGTCCCGCACGCTTAAGCTACCGACAATCTTTTGGTTTTCGGTGTTTGTTACAGGAAGGCCGCCAATTTGGTTTTCTTTCATGCGTTTGAAGGCTTCCAATATCAACTCATTGCTCTTTACACTTATAACCTAAGAATAAATGCCAAAAGATTATAATATATACATATGTGTGTGTACATTAAAGGTCTTAACCACTATGAGCCAAATTTTGTATTTTATTTTGTGTCTTAATAGCCGTTCTCAAGTTTTTATTTAAATAATAGTAAGGTGGAGGAGAGAAATAACTAATATTTAAGCAAAACCTTGTGATGGAAAGTAGGAGTGCTATAAAATAGGAATGCCAAGTACGAGCTAGGATCAACGTCCTCCTTTGTTTAGCACAATTTTCTTCCCCCCGATATTAGGCACAAATTTCTATTTAAATATTTATTATTTCTTTCTCCTGTCACATGGATTAAATATTACTGATATCAGAGGGCTGCAGATGATGCTAAAAATAAAGAGGGCATTTGATCCTAGCTCTATACACACATATGTGTGTATGAGTAGTTGTAAAGTAAGGAATATTTAGTTCGGTGCCAACTAATTAATTGTACGATGTATGATTTCTCCTTTGTAGCACCCATGTAGCTCTCTGGTTTCCACCACAAGTTTTTATTTAAACATCGATACAATGTGAAAGAGAGAAAACTAATATTCCTATAAAAACCTGTGGTGGAAATCTGGGATAGAGGGGTGTCATCGAACATTTCTACACGCGCGCGGGGCTATGGGAACAAAAAATTTAACACAAGAAATATGAACCATTAGATTTGCTCGTCTTTACATGGATTATGCAAACCAGGAGAAGATCTAATGGTTGAGACTCCTCATGTCAAATTTTTTATTCAAATAATGTGTGTATGAGAATGGCTATTAAGACCCCAAAAAAAAGCTATTGGCAAAGTGCAAAGTGTTATAGTAGGGTTGAATTATGGATATAGACGTTAATTACCATTTTTCTTGAAAAATTTCATAATGAAGTGGTAGAAAGAAAGTATCTTCATACATGTTAGAAAAATAACATTTTCCAAAGTTTATAAGCTTGTTGTGCGAGTTTTAAATCTTATAAAGAAATTGCACTAAAAAGGGAGTATATCAAGTATATACTATATGCATAAAAACATTCCATGCGTCTCACCTTATCATGTGACATGAAAGGAAGTCCAAAGTCAGAAATTTTGCGAGAAGCAATGGAAACAAACCAGTCGTTTGACCTACACTGGTTGAGACCTTGAACAACTGCAGACTGTGTTATGAAGTTTTTTAATTCGGGTTTTCCTGCTTCGATTACTGGTACATTTCTCAGTCTGTACTTTGAAAGAAGCAGAAGAACACTGAGCATAGAACTGTCCGAAGCAACAGGAATGAAAGGTGCCCATCGGTATGATTTTACAACGGATTCCACCTGAAATATTTGCAGTGGTCACTGGTTGCTGCTAAATTTGTAAAAACTCGCAGTTGTAATATGCGTGAAATCTCTAACTGTTGACTTACGTTGATTAGAATGTACAGGAAAATGTCTTGAACTAGATGGAAATACTACTATTAAACTTTAGTCAAAGGGTGGTGTATCAATTTATAAAGAAGGGTAAGCCATAGTGAATCATTTGATTATATATTAGAAAGTTAGGTCAGCTGAGTTCACTAAAGCTCAAATTGGATTTAGAATGAAAGTCACAAATCTTTTTTCTTAAATCTTCCCTATTTTTGATGTTATTACAAGAAGATCACTGTAGTAATAAATAATGGAAATTAGGATTTATCCCTTATTTTCAAACTTAATACCCAATAATCCTTCTAAAAACAAATTTCACGAAATACCTCTGTTAATGTTTTCAGCGAAATTGTGCATCTAGACCGCAAATATTTGCAGTTCTAACTGCACATATTTATAAAATATTTGTAGTGCAAACAACAAATATTTGTAACGTAGAATGCAAATATTTACGATGTAAATTGCAAAATTTTATTTTACAAAAATGAGTGATTAGAACTGCAAATAGTGTGGACTGTAAATATGTACAGTGTGGACTGCACATTTTCG
This sequence comes from Allium cepa, assembly GCA_030765085.1. Classification (NCBI taxonomy): domain Eukaryota; kingdom Viridiplantae; phylum Streptophyta; class Magnoliopsida; order Asparagales; family Amaryllidaceae; genus Allium; species Allium cepa. Next base: position 824,985,305 of record CM060943.1, on the reverse strand, counting down.
TTGAAAACGTTGACGGATGTTTTTTTATGAAATCTGTTTTTGACGGCGCGGAAGTGAATTTTGAAACTCATGAATGGTGTTTGAAAAAAAATTGCTAATAAATATGTAATCAGATCCTTATTTTTAAATATGTTATTATAATCTGACTTACATATTATTACAAGGGTTTTTCTTACATCTGCATCAACAATAGAGACCTAACTCATAATCAAATATCATTAACCCTCTAAAAGATAGCCTATTGATTGGTAACACCGAACACAAACGGTTGAGAGAGGAAAAAGCCTAAATTAAAACTTGGTTAGCGGCATTTATTTATCCATATGTGTGTTAGAAGCAAATTAGCATCTATCAGAGTTTGTAAATCTCAAATCACGAGGTATTCGAAACAGATAATCAAACAATCAATTATGTTTGTTATTTCCATAATACAACGATTCACCAGAGTAGGAGTTGAAAGTTGGTAAAAAATGTAAACTATTTTCAAATAATAAACAGAGAGATCAATACAGGTCATTTTCAAAATCTTCATTCTTACCTTACATTCTCTTCTCTAAGAGAACAAAATGTTTCGTTCAAAGAACAATAAAGACTTGCTCTCAGCATATAGTAATAGACATTGACATGTCATTATTGGTACCAAAATTGCAATTGTATGCTTACTCGATTAATTACCAAATTTCAAATGAGCAAAGACCATTAATTTCCACCAAAAATAGATATCATATGTACGTATATCATTGGTGTTGTATGCTTGTACTACTTATAATTGCAGTCGCATCCATTTCTCAGGAGCAATTGCCAACTTATCAACTAATTTTTCAATTGCTAATTCACTTTTATTATATAATTTGCTAAACATCAATACACCATCCGGCTTTTCTGAAAATTTGTTGCACAATAAATGCATACCACTCGCATGTTATCTCATATGGTAGTCATGGTTTCTTTAATTTCTTAAGTAATTGAGTAACCAGTTATTGATAGTACAATTGTTATTTTGATCAATTGCTCTAAAATCGACTCGATGGTGCACTTTCTCTAACAAAAACAATGTACTGCTAAAAGCATCCAAGTTCGCACTTCATAATACCACAATGTGGTATTAGGAAAGCAAAACCTAGCGCCTTTAGCTCCATATGGTGGTGTGATACTAGATGCGTTGATTTTGCACTTCTTACCACATCACGGTAGAAGAACACTACACCAATAAACATATACATACCTTTGTGGATTTAAAAGGCTCCTTCTCAACGAGCACTCTATAAAAATCTTCCCCAACCTTTACCACAGCACTCGATGCATCCTTCTTTGTATCACCTTCAGCAGCCAACCCACCCGCCACCGTCGCACCCAATGCAGCAATTCCCAACCCAGCTGCAGCAATAGGACCGGTTGCACCAACAGCAACTCCAACTCCAATAGCTCCAAGGGCACCTGCTCCCACACCTGCTGCTGCCACTGACCCTGCTGTTAATGCAATGCCCGCTACTTCTGCATTTTCCAACACCCAAAGTATGATGGCCGAGTAGTCTATGATGCCTAGGTATTTTTCCCTCCAGTCTGATGTACTTTTTGAGTCCGGGTTTGTCACTGGAGCGGACAGTATGTTGTTTTCGCATAAGGTTTTGATTGCTTCTATGATTGGTGTGTTTGCCGGTATTTCTATTACTGCATCAAGAACAAAGCCTTTGGTTTTAGTACCCTACCATTATGTAGATGAAAGCAGTTTAATAAGCCTTTGAATTTAGATTATGATCGCATGTTATGAGGCAAAGTTGCATAAAACATACGAAGGCAACTCTTTATACTCATAGCTTATCTGACAAAAAACATTGAGATTCAACCCTGTGATTCTAATCTTCTTTTTTTTTTTAATTACTGGGGTATGTGGTATGAAATCATAAGTTACTTGGACTTATAACGACGGAGTAATCTATAATGCCAAGGCATTTTTCATTCCAGTTTGATGTACTTTTTCACTCAGGGTTTGTTACCTAGAGCAGACAATAAATTGTTTTCAGATAAGGTTTTGATTGCTTCTATGATTGGTGTGTTTGCCGGTATTTCTATCACTGCATTAAGAACAAAATCTTTGGTTATATACCCTACCATTATGTAGATGAAAGTGGTTTAAAAAGACTTTAAACATCGATAATGATTGCATGTTCTCAGGCAAAGTTCCATAAAATGTATGAAGTCAACTCTTTGTAGCTCATCTGACCAAAACATTGAGATGCAACTGCGTGATTGTCATCATTTTTTTAATTACGGGATATATGCTACGAAATCATAAGTTACTTGGACTTGTAATGAGAGAGTAAGCTATGATGCCAAGTTAACCTTTTCTCCAGTTTGATATACATTTCGACTCGTACCGAAGCGGACAATAAGTTGTCTCAGATAAGGTTTTGATTACTACTATGATTGATGTGTTTGCCAGCATTTGTATTAGTGCATCAAGAACAAAGTCTTTGGTTATGGTGCCCTAACATTGTGTAGTGAAAGCAGTTTAATAAGCCTTTAAACTTGGATTATGATCACATGTTATGAGGCAAAGTTACATAAATCATATGAAGTCTACTCATTATAGCTCATTAAAGCAAAACATTAAGATTCAACTGTACGATTCTAGTCACTTTTTTTAATTGCTTGAGTACATACTATGAAATGATAGGTGTTAACAAGAAAACTTGCCAACACCTCAAAGTGGAGTTTGAAGTTTAAGTGATTCCTTCGAAATCTCCTTTCGAACAGGTGAAAGTAGCTTGCACTCTTCAAGTAGGTAACGATAGTTGAACACACCTCTTTGATACCTTTCGACACAGTCGAAAGACTAGCTTCTCTTCAGATGTTCCTTTCGAATAGTTTGGTCGATGACTTTGTTGGAACCCCTTTTGAAGTGATCAAGGTGATCTAAGGCTGAGATCTAACAGTTTTGGAAAAACTGGTTGAATGGAGTGGGTTTCGACTTGGTCGAAAGGGTGAGCTATGACTATCTTGCAATTTTGAGTTAAAACTCAAAGGATACGTGAATACTATGGGCTTCGACTTAATCGAAAGGGAACCTCTCTTTCAGTTCAAATTCAGATGTCCATAATTGTATGTGAATAAAATACCAAAGAAGCTATATGATCAAGATTATTATAATCTATCTTTTATTGAGCAAAGATGTACAAACTTGTCAAATTCTCAATTCGATTTTGAAATTAGGATTTACCAACTTTAGAAAATACAAGTGAGAAGTGAAATAAATCGGCCTCCCAAAAATCAGACCCCTAGGGTCTTATTGTCACCTTTTGACCCAATGTTTTTGACATGGTCGAAAGGTCAGCTATCCTGCTTTCGTGTGCACCCCTTGAATCATAGCTTTCGACCTAGTCGAAAGGATTATATGACCACCCTTCCGCTGCCGCTGAAGATTGGGCTTCCTTCTTTCTAGCTTTATTCTTTTCGACTCTGTCGGAAGATACATTGATTGATTGCTTCTAACCTCGTCGAAAGGTATTGTTTGATAGCTTTCAGCTTCATTGAAAGGTATATCGCTTGATCACTTTCGACTCCGTCGAAAGGTATATAGATGTGCTTTCCAATTAGCTGCTTATGTACTTATGTAAGTTAGCATGGGTGTTGGCCTTAGAGGCCGTCGACACATGTGCTTTGTGGGTTTCGAACGGGTCGAAATATCGTAAAAGCTTTGCTGCAGAAGTTTCCATTCGAAAGCACTTCCTTGGTTAGTGCGAAATCTCGTCCTTTGGAGTTATTAGATGTATAATCTTTTCTTTATAGGTGAAGATGGTTCTAACCAATTCGAAATGCTAACATATGCTTCGAAAGGGTTATTTTGCCGAATGTTCTTCTGATGAATGTAGACGAAGACGAAACCAATCATTTCGAATGGTTTAGCGCATTTGTAGAAAGTATGCTACTTATTTCCTCCGATAGGTACCTTTTGACCTTGTCGAAAGCTCTTTGCTTATCCAAAATATTACTGAAGTGTCTATTTGGCCTCTTCGAAAGGTTTTGCTTATGCTACTATATTCTTGTCGGAAGCCTTATCTAATGTTTACGGAAACCACTCTAACGCCTTCTGATCCTTATAATGCTTTTGCTCCTTATTTCATACTTTCACTCTTGAGAATATTTTATGGATAACAATAAGTTACTTGGACTTATGGTGGCAGAGTAATCTATGGTACAAGGTATTTTTAACTCTGGTTTGATGTACTTCTCGACTCGGGGTTTGTTACCGGAGTGGACAATATGTTGTTTTCAGATAAGATTTTGATTGTTTTATGATTGATGTGTCTTGATGGTGTTTCTATTAGTGCATCAAGAATATAATATTTGATTGTAATACATATGGCTGTCATGGTAACGGTAACATTACCGATACCAGAAAATCGTTATCGTACCGATACTATCGATAAGTTGAAAATGACTGACGATATTTTACAGTTACCGTTGGTAAGTGATCGTTTGTATACCGAGTAACTGGTAAACCGTTGGCGAGTAATGGTAGATTTAACAATGCATTGAATTTTATTGCATTAAAATTTGAATAATGATTAAAAACCTAATAAATCTGGAAAATTAAAATTATCATAAATAATACTATAAACAACTTCTTAAAAACTGATATACCTTCAAAGAATTTCACGGATAGGATTAGTTTAAATAATGAAAAAACATAGTTAATATGATTGGTAAATTTACCGTTACCCCTAGTTTTGACGTTTCTTTGATGTTATGTTTACCATTAACAATGGTAAATTTATATTTATCGTACCGATAGCACTGATATGCCGATGTATCTCAATACTGATTATCAATCGTTTGATATTGGTACGGTAATGATAAATTATGATTACCATAACAGTGCTAGTATTACATTAACATTATGCAGATGAAAGCAACATAATAAGTCTTTATACTTGGATTGTGATTACATGTTCTGAGGCAATGTTCCAAAAAACGTACAAAGGCAACTCTTTATAGCTCATCTGACCAAAACATTGAGATGCAACTATGTGATTCTAATCGATTTTTTAATTACGGAAGCATATGCTATGAAATCGTAAGCTACTTCGACTTATAATGGCAGAGTAATCTATGATGCCAAGGAATTTTTCTGTCCAGTTTGATGCACTTTTTGACTCAGGGCTTGTTGCTGGAGCGGGCAATATGTTGTTCTCTGACAAGGTTTTGATTGCTTCTATGATTGGTGAGTTTTCCGGTATTCCTATTACTACATCAAGAACAAAATCTTTGGTTATAGTACCCTACCATTATGTAGATGAAAGCAGTTTAATAAGACTTTAAATTTGGATTATGATTAGATGCTATGAGGCAAAGTTCCATATACTATATGAAGGCAATCCTTCATGTTGAATCACTAGCTTTGGTTCATGACAAAGCAATTTAGAAGAAAAAGAGAATGCACGATCAATCACAACAAAAAGAGACAATCAAAGGACTGGTGATATCGAGACTTTGAATCTATGTTTTTACTGTTTAATTCTTATGTTTGAGTCTTAAAAATTGTTAAAATTTATCCTCAAGTAGTCCGCACTTCATCGTTCTCATTTTAAAAAAAAAACAGAACTACAAATACACTATAGCCAGCCGACTGGCTATAAACAACCAGTCAACTGACCGGTGTACATGCACGAATGTGCACTGCTTTTCTTTTTTTAAATTGTTGAATGAACAGTCGACTAATCCAAATCCACCAATCGACTGACCTGAACCCAACTGTCATATTTTGAAAAGACATTTTCATTCTGCGAAAGGTTGTGATCCTTCTCTGAACGGGAATGGTTGCTTTTTTTGGTCAGAACTTTTCACGAATGGCAGCAACCCTCTGTCTACTATAAATATATGTTCTCAAACACTTCATACTTACCGAAAATCTTTCTAACTATCTTATATTCTTCTTGTGCTCTCATACTCGCATTCAAACAGCATACAAGCATTTTATTGCTTTGAATCTCCAAATTAACTTTCATAATCTTCGATTCTTAGCAACACCTTCTTTTTATATCTTCACATACACTTCATACAATTGAGGATTTGATTATAGGAGGTTTGTACTATCAGAGACAAATCAATGTTATAAAAACACACAGTGTCAGATATTCTTTTGTATTAGTGAATTCCTCTTCTGCTACTGAGACAAAAATCATGTTCAGCTGCTCATGTGTCTGTTCTCCTGCTCAGGCTGTGTATACATATTCCTTCGGTTTAAGCGAGGGTATTGTTGTTAGTTAAATTCCAGAAGAGAGTCTGAGACTGGACGTAGAACGGAAAGTATGAACCAGTATAAAAATATCTGGTGTGCTCATTTATTATTTCATTTACTTTACTACTTTTATCTGTTATCAAGTTTATTATTTCGCACTATACCATATTACACGGTCCTACACACTTTCATTTGGTATCAGAACAAGGTTTCATCTAACCGTAACATAGTTATTTGATTCTTTGCTAATATGAATAGTAACACTAGCACTAGCACTATAAGCTCTAACATCAGTTTTGTAGAAGATCAATCACTGTACGACCTCCATTTTTCAATGGTTTGAACAATAATTATTGGACTACTTGTATGAGAATCTATATTCAATCAAATAGTTTTGAATCATGAAATATCACACACAATGAATACATTCTTCCTACAGGGGAATACTCCACATGGACAAACACACAAAAACAAGATGCTTCTGCCAATGCTAAAGTTATGAACATGTTATTTTTTGCACTAGATAGAAATGAATTTAATCGTGTTAGCATTTGTCAAACTGCTTATGAAATATGGCGAACATTTAAAATCACACATGAAGGAACTAGCAAAGTCAAACAAAGCAAAATCTCCATGCTCAATAATCAGTTTTAAAATTTTAGAATGAAGCAAGATGAATCCATCAATGATATGTACTCTAAATTTCAAGATATCTATCACTTATTATTAGGATTAGGAGAAAAGTTCACTGATTTTGATATTGTATCGAAAATCATAAACTCTTTAACGGATGAATGGAAAAGAAAAGTATTGGCTATTGAAGAAGCTAATGACCTCTCTACCATAAAACCAGAAGAGTAAATAGAAAATCTAATGTCCTATGGAGTGAATTTACAGGTAAAACGAGTACAAGCACATAACAAAAAGAACATAGTTTTCCATGCTGAAGAAGAAGAGGATGAAGATTCAAATGAAGAAGATCGAACATTTATTGCCAAAAATTTCAAAAAAGCTCTTGAAATTCTCAAAAAACAATGGAAACAATGGAAAAAGGAACTTACCAAGCAAACCATCTTCACTACTAGAATGTTTTAATTGCCATAAGAAAGGTCATATCCAGAACTAAAGAAAAGATACTTCAACAAGGCCAGAAAAGATAAGAAAAAGAAAGCATTTTCTGTGACATGGGATGATTCAGATTCCTCTTCATCAGATAGTGGCAGTGGCAGTGAAAACGAGCAAGCTAATGTTTGCTTCATGGCTACTGAAAACGAGGTTAGTGATTTTACCTTTAATGATATGATATAGATAAATTCTAAACTAGTTGACACTCTCAAAAATCTCAAAATAAAATATAAGGAAACTCGTGAACATCAGAACAAAGCAGAATTCGAAAGAGATATGCTTAAAGATGAAAAGAAAATACTAGAGGAAGAACTTGAAAAATTACAAGAATCATTCTCTAATATTAATTCTCAACTCACTCTATTGAGTCAAGAAATTAAAACTCAAAAAGAGAAGAATGACACTCTTGTTTCTGAAAATCATGAATTGAAGACAAAGTAAAATTGATAAAATTAGATAATTCTGGTCTCAAAACTAAGTTAGAAAGCATCACCAAAAATGTCTCAAACTTTAATAAAGAAAGAGAAACTCTATCTAAAATTATTGATAGCTCTCAATCTGTTTCAAGTAGAAAAGGATTAGGATATGCTAAGAAATCATATGCTCCACCTAAAAGGAAATTAGAAGAAATATTAAGCCTATTACAAAACAGTCAAAAAACAATACTTACCCTAAGAACATAAAAATTTAGACTGCTAAAACAAACAACAGTTTGATTACGAAGAAATATATTAGCACCTTTTTAGAGACAGTTCATAAGAATAAAGATTATATTTTCAAAAGGAACACTGAACCCTCTTGGTTTGGTTTTCAAAGATCTAACTCTTAGTACCCTAACAAAAAGTGGGTACCAATATAATTCCTTATTTTTGCAGGTCCCACTTGAAAGAAAGAAAAATGGATACTCGACAGTGCTTGCTCAAAACATATGACAAGAGACAAAGATATGCTATCAAACATTAATTACTCAGATGTAGGCTCCGTCACATTTGGAAACAATTCCAAAGGCTATATCATTGGCAAAGGCGATGTGAGCAACACCGGTATTTCAAATTTACCTCTTATTTCAAATGCTTTACTAGTTAAAAATTGAAACATATTTTACTCAATATCAGCCAATTATGTGACAAAGGATTCAAAATCATATTTTCTAAAAATAAATGTAGTATTTTTGATCAAAATCAAAATCTTATCTTTGAAGGAAATAGAGACAGAAATATCTATGTTCTGAATATGAAAATAAACCATAATTCAGATATGTGTTTAACAGCCAAAGAAAATAATCCTTGGTTACGACACAAACGCTTCTGTCACATTAACTTCAAAGCTATAAATAAGCTTTCTAAAAATGATTTAGTAAAAGGACCACCTAAATGAATTTTGAAATTGACCATATTTGTGATGCATGTCAGTTAGGAAAATTAACTAAGTCATCTTTTAAATCTAAAAAGTTTATTTCAATTTTACAGCCACTTGATTTACTGCATATGGATTTATTTGGACCAACGCAAATACAATCTATTAATCACAGTAGATATGTGTTTGTAATTGTTGATGATTTTGCTAACTATACTTGGACTATTTTTATGAAAAATAAAAGTGATACTTTTGATAATTTCAAAACTTTTGTTAAAAAAATTCAAAATTTCAAGGGATTGAAAGTCAAAAACATTAGGAGTGATCATGGAGGTGAATTCGAAAACGAAGCCTTTGAACATATTTGTAAGAAGAAGGGAATATCCATAATTTTTCGTTTCCTAAAACTCCATAACAAAATGGAGCTGTAGAACGCAAAAATAGAACCTTGCAAGAATGTGCAAGGACTTTGTTAAATGAAAGTACGTTACCAAAACATTTCTGGACTGAAGCAGTTGCAACAGCCCGTTATGTTTTGAATCGTGTTTCTGTTTGACCATTAACTAAGAATACTCCTTATGAACTTTTTAATTTAATGGTCGAAAACCAAATATTTCTTAGTTCAAAGTTTTCGGTTCAAAATGTTTCATTTTAAATACAAAGATCAGCTTGGCAAATTCGATCCAAAATCCAATGAAGGATCTTTGTAGGATATTTGGACCGAAGCAAAACTTATCGAATTTTTAATAAAAGAACCAATATCATCGAAGAAACACTTAATGTATCCTTTGATGGAAATTTTAATCAAATGCCAAGTATAAGAGATGATGAAGAATTCCCTCATAATATCACAAACACGAAATTTTCAAATTTTGAAAATAATGAAAACATTGTTCACAATAATAATGAATTAAGATCTCCACCTAGATAATTAAAGGATCATCCTTCCATTAATGTCATTGGAGAACTCAATTCACCTGTTAGACCAAGAAGTCAATTGAATCAAATGGGTCATGTAGCTTTCCTTTCTCATATCGAACATAAAAATATTAAAAAAGCATCCACCAATGAAAATTGGTTAATCGCTATGCAAGAAAAGCTAAACCAATTCGAAAGAAATAACGTTTGGGATTTAGTTTCGAGGTCTAGTGATCAATCAGTTATGGTACAAAGTGAGACTTCAAAAATAAAGCAGATGAATAAGGAAATATTACTAGGAATAAAGCTAGATTAGTTGCACAGTGATATAATCAAAAAGAAGGGATTGACAACGAAGAAACGTTTACTCCAGTAGATAGACTAGAAGCAATATGAATCTTACTGGCATATGCATATTTTCATAACTTTAAATTATATCAAATGGATGTTAAAAGTGCTTTTCTAAATGGTTTTATAAAAGAAAATGTTTATGTTGAACAACCTCCTTCATTCGTACACGAACAATTTCCAGACCATGTCTATAAACTTAAAAAGACCAGAGTTAAGTCGTACAGTCAGTCGACTGGTCGGGGTAGGTCATCGACTGGTTGCAAACCCAAGAGCAATTGTTCTCTGTAAACAGTCGACTGACATATCTATTTCAATCGACTTTCTGTAGCTAAAATTGCCAATGAATTCTAAAACTGTTTCTTTCAATCTTTATTCAAAGATTTATGGAACAAAAACATACATGAATAAGGCAAACACGGAAATACACAAGGAAATCGATTATTTTGGAGTAGAAGGAGAACAATTATCTGGTTCAATCTTGGTGACTTCAAAGTGAGGTTATAGAGATGACCAATAGTTTTGGCGTTCTCAAGAGTTGGGAGACACCGGAGGTTGCTGTGGAATTTGCTCACATGGATTCCAGCTAGATGTATGTGGTAGACGAGATGATGAAGGTTCAATAACGTCTTTCTTTGATGATTTGCCGCAAAATTTTAAGGCAATCGATTCTATTAAGCTAAGACGTCTGGAATTTATTTGTTGTTCATAGTGCATCTCTCTTTACAAGTTGATTTGCTCCCTTTGATAGTGGTGGATGTCGTTTATTTTCTCTTTAGTTTTTGAAGAAATAAAAAGTAATCTTCTTGACTTCTTGCTATTTGGTGTATATCCAGTGTGATATTGTCCCCAACCATAAGCTGATTCACTTTTAGGAATAGGAGTGGTCAAAGAAGGAGTTGAGCTATTTGAAGATGGTGGTGTGACATATGACAGCTTAGAGTTAGAGGAATCATATGAATCATGACAAGCCATTAAAAAAATATTGAAGAGTTTGAGAATGAAATGGTAATGGTGATTGCTATAGTATGAAAAATATATATAGGGGAGATGGACCAAAATTTGATGGCCAGAGATGGGAATGAACAAGAGCCCGAGGAAATAATGTATGAAGGGAATGAATGAGAGTAAATTCAAAAATGGATGGTTACGGACTGATGTGATATAAGTTAAACCAAAGTATATACCTCAACAAGTAGTACAACATAGTATAACTGGTAAAGCATACACTTATTAGCCATGAGATCATAGTTCAAACCCCGGCAGCTACATTATTTTTGTAACCCGAAATTTTGAAGAATATTTATAACCAAACTTCTAGTTGAGACAAGAAATGCATATAGCTCAAATGGCAAGAAACAATTGCAAGTTTATAACCAAGAGATCATGAGTTTAAGTCCTTTTAGTGTCATGAAAACAAAAACAAATAATTTTGCCGAAAATTTTGCATGAAAACTTTCTTTTGCATATCAGTATTTTATCAAATTGTGCTATGAATTTTGCACATAAAAAATGCATATAAAAACAATATATTTTGAAAAAAAAATTCATGAAAATTTATAAATCTTTAAAAGAGACGATTCCAAGTTCTCGTCTTAATTTGATGAAAGTATTTTCATTTAAAGGTTTTGTAAAGATATCTGTGAATTGTTTGTCAGAGGAAACAAATTCTAGATTTATCAAATCATTTTCAATATTATCACGAAGAAAATGATGACGAATGTCAATATGTTTTGTCCAATATGTTTTGTCCGTGAGTGGTTGACATGATTTTTTGATAAATTTATAACACTAGAATTATCACAATAAATAATTGATTTGGATAACTTAAAACCAAAATCTTGTAGTGTTTGTTGCATATAGATAACTTGAGCACATGCCAAAGCTGCAGAAATATATTCTGCTTCACATGTCGATATTGAAACACAGTTTTGTTTCTTACTAAATCAAGATATGAGAGACCGTCCAATGAAGTAACAAGTTCCACTTGTACTCTTTCTATCTGTCCGGCTTCCTCCAAAATCAGCGACACTATATGACACTAATTCAAAAGGACATTCCTTTGGATAGAATAGTCCAAAATCCTTGGTTTTATTAAGATACCGCAATATGCATTTCATCGCTCGCAAATGTGATTCTTTGGGATCCTAAATTCATAGTATAATTTGATAAAATATTGATATGCAAAAGAAAGTTTTCATGCAAAAAATTTGGCTAAAATAATTTTTTTGGTTTTCATGACACTAGAATGACTTGAACTCATGATCTCTTTGTTATAGACTTGCAATTGTTTCTTGTCATTTGAGCTATATGTGTTTCTTGTCTTAACTGTAACTAGAAGTTTAGTTATAAATATTCTTCAAAATTTCGGGTTACAAAAATAATGTAATTGCTGAGGTTTGAACTCTAGTCTCATGGCTAGTAAGTGTATGTTTTACCAGTTAAGCTATGTTGTATTACTTGATAAGCTACATACTTTGGTTTAACTTATATCACATCAGTCCGTAACCATCCATTTTTGAATTTACTCTCATCCATTCCCTCCATACATTATTTCCTCAGGCTCTTGTTCATTCTCATCTCTGGCCATCAAATTCTTGTCCATCTCCCATATATATATTTTTCATACTATAGCAATCACCATTACCATTTCATTCTTAAACTCTTCAACATTTTTTCAATGGCGTCTCATAATTCATATGATTCCTCCAACTCTAAGCTGTCATATACCACACCAGCATCTTCAAATAGCTCAACTTCTTCTTTGACCACTCCTACTCCTAAAAATGAACCAGCTCATGGTTGGGGACAATATCACACTGGGTATACACCAAATAGCAAGAAGTCAATGAGATCACTTTTTATTTCTCCAAAAACTAAAGAGAAAATAGACGACATCCACCACTTTCAAAGTGATTCAACATTCTCCCCCTTTTTGATTGATGACAACCTATATATAATTAACCTAGAGAACATATAAAAACACTCCCCCTGAATATATGACACTTCTTATACCTGCATCAAAATGGTTAGTACGTATACTTGTATTTTAACAATTTTTAAGACTCAAATACAAGTATTAAACAGTGGAAACATAGATTCAATTGAGACTTTGAATCTATGTTTCCACTGTTTAATACTTGTATTTGAGTCTTAAAAATTGTTAAAATCTATCCTCGAGTAGTCCGCACTTCATCATTCTCATTTTCTAAAAAAAACAGAGCTACCAGTGCAAATACACTACAGCCAGTCAACTGGCTATAAACAACCAGTCGACTGACCGGTGTACATGCACGAATGTGCACTGCATTTTCTTTTTTTAAATTGTTGAATGATCGGTCGATAAATCCACCAGTCGACTGACCTGAACCTAACTGTCATATTTTGAAAAGGAATGGTTGCTTCTTTTGGTCAGAACTCTTCACCAATGGCAGCAACCCTCTGTCTACTATAAATATATGTTCTCAAACACTTCATGCTTACCAAAAATCTTTCTAACTATCTTATATTCTTCTTGTGCTCTCATACTCGCATTCAAACAACATACAAGCATTTTATTGCTTTGAATCTCCAAATTAACTTTCATAATCTTCGATTCTTAGCAACACCTTCTTTTCATATCTTCACATACACTTAATACACTTGAGGATTCGATTATAGGAGGTTTGTACTATCAAAGACAAATCGATGTTATCAAGAACACACGGTGTCAGATATTCTTTTGTATTAGTGAAGTCCTCTTCTGTTGCTGAAGCAAAAATCATGTTCTGCTGCTCAAGCTGTGTATACATATTCTTCCGGGTTAAGCGAGGGTATTGTTGTTTGTTAAATTACAGAAGGAAGTCTGGGACTGAACGTAGAATGGGAAGTTCAAACCAGTATGAAAGTCTCCGATGTGCTCATTTATTATTTCATTTACTTTACTACTTTTATCTGTTATCAAGTTTACTATTTCGCACTATTCCATATTACACGGCCCTACACACTTTCACTTCATGTACATCCGACCAAAACACAAAGACATAACTATGTGATTCTGATCACTTTGTTAATTAATAAGAGTATATGTCATGAAATCATGAGTTACTTGGATTACATGTTGAAAATTTTCAAAATAGTTTTTGGGTTTGGGTTTGGGTTTGTTTTTGAAGAGGGAAGAAGTGGAAGAAGAAAAAAAGAGGATGAACAGTCCCACATCTAGGAAATTAAGAGAATGTATTCATTTATATATGCATTTCTCTAAGAAAGGTTGGACCCTTGGACACCCAAAGCTTTGCTTTGATGTGAGGAGAGAAGTTATGCATCACCACCACACGCGTGCCGCCGTCCGTCTGACCGACCGGGTTCGGGTCTAAAATGACGAATTAATTTTTGTTAACGGGCCGGATCCATAATTTGAACGGATAAATTTTTGATGGGTTATTTGAATGAAGATACGTGACCGTTTAGTAAAGTTTTAAACCGTTGCGAAAAGACGCGATCGTTTGTAACGATTTCGGACTGTTGGAAAGGATGCAACGCTTGACGAATGGACACTTTCTCTTCTAATATAAATAGTGACGCTCAGGAACCATTTCAGAATATCAATCTCTTTTGCTTGTCTCTTCTTATTTTTCCTCTAGATCTGCGACGTCCAGAAAGTGTTGCAAAACACAGTCGTTTCCACCACAGTTTGCAACGCCTATAAGGTGATACAAATGCAGAAACGTTGCAGATCCATTCTCTTCTTCTGCATTCTATTCTCTACTAAATTGCATCATCGAAATCAAATTTGAGTGTTCTTGGTCGGATCAAAATCGTATAAGTTTTGAATCCGATTACGCTGTTTTAAGGCTTCATTGAATCCTGAAGTCGATAGTTCGATAACTCGTTTGCACCTATTGGGTTGAACCATTGTCTAAAAAAATCTACGCAGTAGATCCTTGAAGTCAGAAATACAGCGGTTATAATCTTCATCATTCTCGAATCATCTACAGATTATCCAACAATTTTTAGACAATGCTTCAACCATGGATGGTTCGAGTTCAAGCAATATCAATGCTCTTTAAGTTATCAACATTTGATGCGATTGGAGCGTTTTGGTGGTGAAAACTTCACTCGTTGGCAAGAGACGATGAAATTCTTTTTGATCACGATCAAGTTGTTCTATATTCTTGAAGATAACTTGGAGGAAATGCCAGAGAAAACTGATAAAGATATTGACGAATTGAAAGCAAAACGAGCAAAGCGCAAAGAAGATGATTTCCTGTGTAGAGGGCACATTCTCAACACGTTATCTACATCAGTTTATAACGCACATAGAAGTCTGGAAACAGCCAAAGCACTTTGGACTGCCCTAAAGAGCAAATATCGAATATCTGAAGCAAGCAACAAGAAATTCCTGGTATGCAATTTTATGGATTTCAAAATGCATGACAATAAGTCCATTATTGGACAAATTAGTGATATAATATATATAGTCAATCAAATGAAAGATGCCAAGATTGAACTCTTTGAATCCTTTATGGTTGAAGTTATTATTTCTAGACTCCCTCACTCTTGCAATGATTATAAAAAAAATTGAAACACGAGGAGACGGATTATGATTTAGAGAATTTACAACGTCATCTTCGCATAGAAGAGGACTCTCGTAAAAGAGAACTAATTGATAATCCACAAACTGAGTCCCATTCTAAGGCAAATAATGATGAAATATCAAATTCTCTAAAACCTAAGAATGAGACAGTTTAAGAAGAAAAATCATTCTAAGAAAGATAAAAAGAAATGTGCTTGTTATTTCTGTAACAAGTCCGGCCATTATGCTCGTGACCATCGTCTACGAAAGAAACAATTAAAGGCGAATATGGTTGAAGACAAATTGGTTGCAGTAGTGCAAGAGGCAAACTCCATTGAGAACATAGAAAATGATTGGTGGCTTGATACTGGAGCAACCATTCATAAATGCAAGGACCGTAGTCTCTACAAGAACTACGAAGATGTTAGCGGAGATGAGAATCAAGTTACTGGAGCAAACAATGTTCGCAGTAAGGTGATTGGCAAAGACACTACAGAACTATCGTTATCTTCTGGAAAGACTCTTACTTTGTTAATGTATATCATGCACATGATATTTGTAAGAATTTGGTCTCTGGATACCTTCTTGACAAAGGAGGATTCAAGATAGTGTATGAGTCTGACAAACTAATGTTGTCCAAAAACGGAAAGTTCATTGGACAGGGGTATCCTTGAAACGCATGATTAAGTTGAATGTAACAAATAAATTTTCTGTTTATATTGTTGATTATGTTAGTTTATGGCATGGTAGACTAGGACATGTTAATTATAATTCTCTTTAAAATATGCATAAACTAGGATAAATTTCTGATTGTGATTTCGATATTATATCTAAATGTGAAATATGTGTTCAAGCAAAAATACACCAAAAATCCTTTAAACCTATAGAAAGGAAAACTGATTTGCTTGATTTAGTATATAGTGATGTGGACGACTTAAAAAATCATATCACCTATAGTGGTAACCAATACTATAACGTTTATTGATGATTATACTCAAGGTTTTAATCTCGGATATTTGACACGTTTCGTCTCGGCATTTTAGTGACTCGGTATCGTATCGGAGGAGATTTCGGACAAGACGAGTGTATCTCGGACGTCAATATCGAATTTACATTTCGGACCTAAAGTCATCTCGGGACCATATTGGAGTATAACACATGACATAATTTATAGAAAAAATGCATGGTATTGGTTTATTTAACATTTACTAAATTACTGTAACTAATCTCCACTATTCTAACTGAAGAAATAATGCAATTATACTTCAAATATATGAAATTGTTCAACAAAAGTTACAAAACATCATCAGTTTTAGCAATTACATATAAGTAGATGAAATGCGACAAATTAACAGAAAAAACGGGTTCTATACAATTACATATATGCAGTAAGAATAACATAATAACAGTATCAGGAAATGATGCGAATAAAAGCAAATCCATATAAGAGATATCAAGAATCGAAGGGTTTCGGACAATGCAAATCTACTTGCAGAAGGTTATGTAGTAAGAATAACAAACTAAATCTACTTGCACATCTATTATAAGTTATACTGTATATTCAGTTTTTGAAAGATTGAATTTCATTAAAATAGAAAAACTCTCATTTACATACATGTAGAGAGTAGAAAGATCGATCGAAGACAAAGCGCAGCTGTCAAAAGAAAGATTGAGTAGTTGAAAATTGGAAGGAACCGCGAGCTGTTGGATGTTGGAAGAGAGAGTTCGATTTTTAAAAAAGAGGGAGTTCGATTTTTTCTCTAGAGAAAAGGGAGTTCGATATTTTGACGAGAATCTTTTGAGAAGTTGAATCGGAAAGAAAAGAGCTTTGTTCATTTTTTTAATGATAGTCTGAGATGGGCTTATTTTTTAAAAAAAAGTATATCGAGAATATCTCGGAATATCGTTTCGCTTCAAATATCGGCTGATATATGTAAATTTCGGCCGATATAATCGAAACGAGATATCAACCGATATCTTATGTTTTGTTTCGCCCAAGCCTTCAACCGAAATCTCGACCGAGATGGCCGAGATGTAAAACAGTGATTATACTAGGTATGCACATGTGTATCTAATGAAAACTAAAGATGAGGCCTTTGATAAATTTAAAATTTACAAAGCAGAGGTCGAAACACAATTAGGAGTTAAAATAAAAATATTACATTCAGAACGAGGTGGTGAATATTTCTCAAATGAATTCACCTTATTCTGTAAACAACGCGATTTAGTTCACCAATGCACTGCCTCATATACACCACAACAAAATGGTGTTGCTGAAAGGAAAAATAGAATTTTAGTAGAAATGGTTAATGTCATGCTCATAAGTTCAAACTTACCTTATAACATATGATGTGATGCTATATTATATGCATGTTATATCTTAAATAGAGTACCACTTAAAAAGAATAATGTTTCCCCTTATGAATTATGTTTAATAGAAACCTAATCTTACAAAGCTTAAAGTTTGGGATTGTTTAGCATATGTTAGAAAAATAGACCCTAAACGACCAAAGTTAGGAAATAGGGCATCGTGCCTTCATAGGATATTCACTTAATAGTATAACTTAAAGATTTCTTATTCTTGACACATTAGAAGTTATAGAATCCGTAGATGTAGAATTCTTTGAAAATCAAACTGTTAAGATTCCAATTAAGATCATATAGTCCATAACCTAATACGATTGATGATATCAATGACGATGACTATGTCACTGCTCAAAACAGTAAGGAAGTAACAGTACCAGATAATAATACTGAACAAAGGAGAAGTAAAAGGGCAAAAATAGAGAAGGACTATGGTTCTGACTTCATTACATATCTTATAGAAGGCAGTAGGGACGAAGTCCTTAATGTAACTAGATATGTGACCCCAAAACTTATTCTGATGCTATGAGTTTCAAAGATTCGATATTCTAGAAAGAAGCTATTAATGATGAAATGAATTCCATATTGTTAAACCAAACTTGGGTTTTAACTGACTTACCTCTTGGTGCTAAACCTATAGGATGTAAATTGATATTTAAGAAAAAGTTGAATACAAATGGATCCATTGATAAGTTTAAAGTCAGATTAGTTACTAAGGGACATAAGCAAAGACATGGAGTAAGTTATTTTGATACATATGCTCTAATTGCTCGCATATCTTCTATACCCTATTTAATAGCACTTGCATAAATTCATAAATTGGTCATACATCAAATGGATGTAAAGACTGCGCTTCTAAATGAAGATTTCGAAGAAGAGATATATATGGAACAACCTGAAGGTTTCAAAACCTCAGGCCAAGAAAAGAAAGTTTGCAAATTAGTAAAGTCTTTTTATGTCCTGAAGCAAGCTCTCATGCATTGGCATGAGAAGTTTGATAAAATAGCATTGTCATATGGATTTATTGTTAATGATGCTGATAGATGTATTTATAGCAAATCAGACAACAACGATTATGTTATAAATGTTTATACGTTGATGACATGCTAATATTTGGTTCCAATATATCATGTGTGAATGAAACTATGAAGTTTCTATCTTCTAAATTTGATATGAAAGATCTAGGAGAAGCTGACGTAATTCTGAAAATTAAAATTATTAGAAAAGAGGGAGAGTTGTTACTAACACAATCTTATTACATTGAGAAGTTCCTCTGGAAGTATGGTCATTATAATGACAAACCAGCACCTACTCCTTTAGATCCTAATATTAAATTAGAAAAGAATATTGGACGTTCCATTTCTCAACTTGAGTATTCCAATATTATTGGAAGTCATATATATGTTATGCATTGCACTAGATCAGACATAGCACATGCTATAAGCATGTTATGTCGATTTACGAGTAATCCAGGTTTCGAATATTAGAAAGTTATTTCCAGAGTTTTAGCTTATTTGAAAATGGTTTATCTTATAAAGAATATCCTACTGTAATAGAAGGATATAGTTATGCAACCTGGAACAATGTAAAATTAAAATCCAAGTCTACGACTAGATGGATCTTTACATTAAGAGGTGCTGTTGTGTCTTGGGTTTTCAAGAAACAAACCTGTATATCTGACTCAACAATGCTGTCAGAGTTGATTGCATTAGCAGATGCTTGTAAGGAAGCAGGATGACTTAGGAATTTATTAATAGAAATCTCATTATGAAAGAAATCATCTCCAGCAGTCTTGATTAACTGTGATAATTAGGCTACAATATACAATGTCTCTAATAAGACATATAATAGAAAGTCTAGACATATGAGTCTAAGACATTAAATGATAAGACAGTTACTCAAAAGTGGAGTAATAATCGTTCATTACATAGAAACAAAGAAAAACTTGGCTGACCGACTCACAAAGAGTCTTCTAAAGGCAATGATATCTATAAAATCAAAGGAAATAGGACTAAGGTCTGTGAATGAATGTTGATCATTCTTAACGGAAACCCAACTTATGTTTTGAAAAGGATAGATAAAGTTCAATGGGTACCAACAAGTTAAGAGAATGCTTATGGAACACTAAATCAATAATCTCATAATATTTAGTATTGGGTTCTGTAAGAACAAAGGATGGATAATATATCCTTAATAAGTCTAGTTTTCCTAAAAAGGTGTATCGCAGAAACACCTTAAGACCGCTTTCTAAAGTAGACTCATGAACTCAGGATTTAAGCACATGATCATTAATGTGCTGAGCATACAGAACACTCTATATATGGAAATCAGTATGTGTGACTATTTCGGTACTATCACTAGGGGTACTTGGTTCAAGATACATTCACCATAGACCTCGATAGAACTTTGAATGGTTTATACTAAGTGAAGGTTCAAATCCAAAAGATGCATATCATTTATGTATTGGTTTCCACGATGATGCAGAACTTGATCTTGGAACTACATTGCCTTGATCCCACTTGGGTATGTAGGTAGTCACTCTAGTGATGCAGCCGTCTATTTTATTTTTTTACGTATTTTGAAAATGGAAGGAAATTGTGGGAAATTTTCAAAATAGATTTTGGGTTTGGGTTTGTTTTTGAAGAGGGAAGAAGTGGAAGAAGAAGGAAGAAGGGAGGATGAATAGTCCCACATCTAGAAAATTAAGAGAATGTATTCATTTATATATGCATTTCTCTAAGGAAGGTTGAGCCCTTTGGGTACCCAAAGCTTTGCTTTGATGCGAGGAGGAAAGTTATGCACCACCACCACACACGCGCACCGCCGTCGCCGTCCGACCGGGCCAGGTCCGGGTTTCGGGTTCGGGTCTAAAATGACGAATAAATTTTTGTTAACGGGCCGGATCCAGAATTTGAAGGGACAGATTTTTGGCAGGTTATTTGAATGAAGAGACGCGACCGTTTAATAACAGTTTTAAACCGTTGCAAAAAGGTGCGACCGTTTGTCACGGTTTCAGACTGTTGGAAAGGATGCAACGCTTGACGAATGGACACTTCCTCTTCTGCTATAAATAGTGACGCCTAGGAAACATTTCAGAAGATCGATCTCTTTTCCTTGTCTTTTCTTCTTCTTCCTCCAGATCTATGACGCGTAGAAAGTGTTGCAAAACACAGTCGTTTCAACGACAGTTTGTAGCGCCTGTAAGGTGTTACAAACGCAGAAACGTTGCAGATTTATCCTCTTCTTCATTTTATTCTCTACTAAATTGCATCATCTGAAATCAAATTTGAGTGTTCTTGATCGGATCAAAATCGTACAAGTTTTGAATCCGATTACGCTGTTTCAAGACTTCATTGGATCCTGAAGTCGATAGTTCGATAACATGTTTGTACCTGTTGGGTTGAACTATTGTTTAAAAGAATCTACGCAGTAGATTCTTAAAGTTAGAAGTATAACAGTTATCATCTTCATCATTCTCGAATCATCGATAGATTATCTAATATTACATATTTAGAATACATAGAGGAAGAACCAGAAAATATTACAGACTTGCGCAACTCAAGCTAACCTAACTATGAAATCACCGTACAATAGTGAAAAAAAAATTCAGTTTATGCGCAATTTATACAATTATTTCGATTTTTGACCTGAATAAAACAATGAGCAGACAACACGCATCCACCACTGATCATATATAACTTTAGTGAATTCATATTGGTAAGTTTTACCTTTTCCTCCAGGGACTTGTGGGAAAGATGAAGCAGGGGTCCGTGCAAACGCAGTTGTTAATGATTGTTGCAATGACTCTGGCAACTTTTTCTTGGACTGAATAGTGTCAAAATAGGCATCGCAATTTGGAATTTTTGCATGAGCGCTGGATTGTTGTGCCATTTTTGATAAGTAGTCACGTACATAGACAAACGCTATTCAAATCTGAAAGAAAAAATGATAATTAATGACAGAGTAGAACCACTGAAGTTCTGTTTAAGAGTGCTTTTTCAGATGTTGAATTTTTAAGTATAATTTGGATAAAATGAAAGGACGTATATTGGTGTATAAACAAGTGAACAGCTCAGTTCGTATACACATTGGAATTTAATCGAACACTTATAGAACATCATCTTTCAGATGTGCATTTGCACTCTAAAGGATCGTGATTACCATACAATTATAATTTAATCGAACACTTATCGTAGTGTTGTTTGATATGTTTTCAGTAAGCTTCAGTTGCATAATCATCTGATCAAAAAGGATTATGATCCAGTGGATTGATAATTACCATACCATTCTAATTTGCAAATAAATCTACCTAGAGAAAAGGGGAAAAAATAACCTAAAATATTGAATTTTATATAATTTCAAGAGGAGCATGAAGAGTCCTTTAAAATCAAATAGCATAGTGATCTCGATTACTTATAATTACAAGCGTTTGCACTCTTTTTTGACAGTAGCAACAAAATCACTGAAAAATAAAGAAACCAAAACAAAGGGCAACAAATTGAATATACATCTGAATAGAACATACCAATTCAAATGACGAATGGCCATGATAGTATTCTCCATTAAAACCATATGTAAAAAGACGAGAAGTTCGTAAAAGCTTCGGGGCATATAATTTTGCTGGCAGTTGAAGAGAGAGCCTCTATTTTACTGACAACTGTTGGAATCCCCATCCATATTGCAGACACCTGCTGTTCAAAGTACATGAACGGTAGCACACAATCTTTGTTCAATCTTATTGTATTCTATGAAAGCTGAGTATAGATACGTACGTCCCAGTAATTTAATTGTTCGTGCATTTTAACAACTTTTCTGTGTTTCTATTAAATGAAATGCCAATGGATGTCACAGAATAAAGAGAATGATGATAATTAGGGAGAGAACAATTCTATTGAATTGAGAGATATCTTTACAATACAATCAAGCTCCATATTTATAGACTACTTATGCAGTGCAGATTACAATAATGTCCTTTCATATTTAGCATATTCATCCCTATTATTAATGTATATTACAACACTCCCTCTTAAATATGCGTATGTAAAGATGATAAGAGTAATTGCCTCATTAAAAACCTTGTTATGAAAAACCCAGTGGGAAAAAAATCATAAACAAGGAAAAGAGTACAACATGATTTCATCTTTAAGTAACATATATTTTATAATGTTACTACGAGGGTTGATTCTTCTGGATCAAGATAATGCCTCATTAAAACCTTACTAATAAAAACCCAGTGGGAAAAAATATTAGTGAAGGAAAAAGAGTACGTTATAGCGTATTTCATACGCTCCCCTGGATTATAACGCATTATTCAATTAGTTTGTTGATGCAGCCAACGCATACCAATTTTGTACACCATCTTCTGAAATGTTGATTTTGGAAGCGCCTTCGTGAATAAGTCCGCTGGATTTTCTTGAGATCAGATTTGTTTCACTTCTATCTTATTATCCTTTTGTAGCTCATGTGTGAAGAAAAATTTAAGAGAAATGTGTTTCGTCCTATCACCCTTAATGTAACCCGATTGAATTTGAGCTACACAAGCTGCATTGTCTTCATAAATAATGGTTGACCTTTCCGTTACTGATGGAAGTTGACAGCTTTTTCGAATATGCTCAATTAGTGATCTTAGCCAAATACATTCTTTACTTGCTTCATGTAGTGTTAGTATTTCAGAGTGATTGGATGATGTTGCTACCAATGTTTGTTTTGTAGATCGCCATGAAATTGCTGCATTGTTGTTATTGAATACATATCCAGTTTGTGATCTTGCTTTATGTGGGTCAGAAAGATAACCTGCATCAGCATAGCCAACATTCCAGTGTCTTTTCGTTGGTTTTGAACTGTATCTTGCTAGAAGATTTACTGAAAATGCAATATCTAGTCTTGTGCATCGGGCCAAATATAATAATGCACCAATGGCACTAAGATATGACACTTCTGAGCCAAGCACATTCTCATCTTCTTCTTTTGGGCGGTAAGGGTCCTTTTTAATATCTAAAGATCTAACAACCATTGGCGTACTAAGTGGATATGCTTTATCCATTTGAAAACGCTTTAGAATTTTCTCAATGTAGTTTGATTGATGGATTAATATGTCATTAGTACTATGCTCAATCTGTAGACCGAGACAGTGCTTAGTTTTGCCAAGATCTTTAATTTCAAATTCCTTCTTTAAATAATTTATTGTTTCATCAATCTCTTCTGGAGTTCCAATCAAATTTATGTCATCAACATATACTGCTAAGATAGTAAATCCCTTTACCAATTTCTTTATAAATACACATGGACGAATGAGATTGTTTTCGTATCCTTCTTTTACCAAATATTTACTAAGACGGTTATACCACATCCTTCCAGATTGTTTCAATCCATATAGTGATCGTCTTAGTCTTAATGAGTACATGGACTTTGATTTTGCTTCAGGCAATTTATATCCATCTGGAATTTGCATGTAAATGTTGGTATCTAATTCACCATAAAGATAAGCTGTCACAACATCCGTTAATCTTATATCGAGTTTTTCAGAAACTACAAGGCTTATCAAATATTGGAATGTTATGACATCCATGACAGGGGAGTAAGTTTCCTTAAAGTCAAAACTTGGTCTCTGTAGGAAACCTTGTGCGACAAGTCGTGCCTTGTACCTCACGACTTCATTTTTATCATTTCGTTTTCTAACGAATACCCATTTATAACCTACTGGTTTAACATTTTCTGGTGTTTTCTCTATTGGTCCAAATACACCATGTTTTTGAAGTGAATCTAGTTCCACTTGGATAGCATCTTTCCATTTTGGCCAATCGTGTCTTTTTCGACATTCATTTATGCTATTTGGTTCATTATCATCATTCTCATTATTCTCATTATGGTCATGACTTTCAATTATTTCAGTAGCTACTGCGAATGAGAATACATCATCAATTATTATTTTACTTCGATCCCATATTTCTCCGTAGTTCGTATAAAATATTGAGATCTCATTATTATTAGGTACCATTTTATCTTTGGAATCTTCTTTTATCTCTTCTGGGATAATGTTTCCTTCCGCGCTTCTAGGAGAATTGAGATTTTCATTTGAGTGATCTTTTTGATCATTTATAACCTCTTCAGGAGGTTCCTTAATTGATGATTTTTCATTAGACTTTCTTTTTCTAGGCGTCAAGTCTTTTGAACCAATTGGCCTTCCACGTTTTTGTCTTGCTTTAGATTCATTTGCTGCTATATTTACTTTTGATCCTTCAGGGACATCAATTTTTGCTGGTGCATTTACTGCTGGAATGTGAGATTT
Organism: Allium cepa; assembly: GCA_030765085.1. Taxonomy (NCBI): domain Eukaryota; kingdom Viridiplantae; phylum Streptophyta; class Magnoliopsida; order Asparagales; family Amaryllidaceae; genus Allium; species Allium cepa. The sequence continues at coordinate 824,960,111 of CM060943.1, read as the reverse complement.
AGTTATTTTTGCAGTGTCATTAAATGCATCCGGCAGTTGATTTGCAATATTTTGAATATGCAAAATTCTTTGTACCTCATATTGGCATTGTTTGGTACGTAGATCCAAATAAGACATAAATGGATTATTCCGTAATATTTCACGCCGTTCTACTGGAACGGTCTTTACTTCCCTTATGCAAAATTCTTTATACCTCATATTGGCATTGTTTGGTACATGGATCTAAATAAGACATAGATGGATTATTCCATGATATTTCACGCCGTTCTACTGGAACGGTCTTTTCTCCCCCTAACGGCGGAAAGATTGTCTCTTCAAATTTACAGTCTGAAAATCTTGCAGTGAAGACATCACCTGTAAGAGGTTCAAGGTAACTAATTATCGATGGAGAATCAAATCCCACATAGATTCCCAACCAGTTGAAATTGTACTTGAGATTGTACCAAAGAATCAATGTCTTTGTATTTGTGAGCTTCTGGCTCATGTTTATAGAGTGAGATTCAACTATGCCAATTTTTGTAAAATATAAACCAGTTGAAATTGTACCAAATCTTTCTAAGATAAGCTTCTGGCTTTCAATTCTAGAAATAACACAAAGATATTCTTTATTGTTTTCATTTATAGTTTCAATATGGTATCCATTCATTCTTATATCTTTGAAACTCAACAAATTTCTTTTAGAGTTGCTTGAGTATAATGCATTCTGAATAAAGATATGCGTACCATTTGGTAATATTATATGGGCTCTTCCGGACCCGTCAATTATATTAGCAGATCCAGCTATAGTGGAGACTTTAGCTGAGAAATTTTTAGATAGTTCAGAGAAAAACTTCTGGTTTTTCAAAATTGTATGAGTAGTTGTACTATCTAGTAAGCATATATCATCACCCAAATGACGTTCCATACCTTAAGAATTAAAGACAATGATTAGTCAATCATTAAAAATTTGTATGCATAAATAAATGTAATGTAAACAAACAAAGTAATATGATTAAAATAGGCTATTGATTAAAAACAACATCCACATTACACATTACTAGTACTGCAAAGGGAAATACAATTAAATGAACACAAACTTCAAACTGATTTATTGATGCAAGCTAATGAAATAAAATGAAAGTCACATAACAAACTTCAAGACATTTCTAATTGATCAACTCAGTCATATCATTGATCATTGCACTTAGATTTTCATCATTTATGAAATTTCCATTGTCATCTTCGAAGAAATCATCTAACTTCAGGTTAGTGTTTTCAGGTAACTTTTCGGCATTATTTGCCTCAATATTCTTCGAGCGATGATATTCTTCAACTGTTTTCTTTGATGATCTACATGTACGTGACCAGTGACCAGATCGTCCACATCTATAACAAACTTCATCATAGTGCCTTTTATTTTCTGAAGCTGAATCATTGTTCTTTATAGGCTCAATTTTCTTTTGTTGCTTTTTAAAGTTGGTGGTTTTGTTACCTTTAAAACCACCATAACCTCCTCTGCTGGAGTTATATCCACGTCCACGACCATGTCCTCTACCTCGACCTCGACCCCTACCTCTTCCAGAGTGGGCAAAATTAGCATTAACTTCAGGTAATGCAGTTGAACCAGTTGGTCTTGAGGAATGCTTTTTTATAAGCAATTCATTATTTTGTTCAGCAATTACTAAGCATTCTATGAGTTCAGAATATTTTGTAAAATGACGCTCTCGATATTGCTGCTGCAGGAGTATATTCGAGGCATGAAATGTTGAGAAAGTCTTTTCAAGCATTTGTGCGTCATCCACCTTTTCTCCACATAATTTCAGTTTAGAAGTGATTCTAAACATTGCAGAATTATATTCTCTTACGGACTTAAAGTCCTGAAACCTCAGGTTCAACCACTCTTGCCTAGTGTTTGGAAGTATGACCGTCTTCTGGTGGTCATAACGCTCCTTCAGGGAGTTCCATAAGTGGAGGGGGTCTTTTTCAGTCAAATATTCTGTTTTTAGATCGTCATGGATATGACGTCTTAAAAATATTAGAGCCTTTGCTTTGTCCTGCTGGGACATAGTATTGCCATTTTTAATGGCATTTTCTAAGCATTGAGATTGCAAATGAATCTCAGCATCCAGTATCCATGATAAGTAGTTGTCTCCAGATATATCCAAAGCTTTAAATTCAAGCTTGGTGATGTTTGTCATTTTGTGAACTGTTCATAAAATAAATTGCATTCACTATCTGTATGTTTCCAGCTAAAAAGAAGAAAAAAAATGGAAAGTCTTCATTCATGGTATCAAACAACTATACCAAAAAATAAATTGTATCAACAAAACCAAACATTTCAATTTTGCAACTTTCATGTATTTATCAAATAAGAAGGGAAAGTCAGCTTTTGCGTATATTCCATTCCAAACTTTTGAATTTTATTTGGTAATAGATCGGCAAAGGGAAAAAATAATATATTGAATTTAGAATCCAAAGAATAAAAATAAGAGTGATACAAGAAAAGACATGAAAAATATAGAAGCGAACCTCAAACTAGCATGTGCTGACTTGATAGCTTTATCAAAAAAAAAATGATATTGACAATTATCTTTTTGGAGAGAGGAAAAGTAACGAGTTTATAAAGAAATGCAAAAACAATTCCTTTACCTGCTGTTTTAAAGGAAATAAGAAATAGAATGTATGGAGATATATTCTAAAAGACTCGTCTGCACTAATATATATAATAGGATTTTGAATATAAATAGCCTTAGAATTGAAATGGTCAGAAGAGAAACGGTCAGAGTAATTAATATTTAATTACTTGTTGAGAAGTTGGAAAGTTTGAAGGTGAACAGGTTGAGGTCAATAATTAATTCGCATTCCTTCGTGCTGATAACGTGTTACAGAATAAAGAGAATGGAAATAATTAAGGAGAGAACAATTCTATTGAATTGAGAGATATCTTTACAATACAATCAAGCTCCATATTTATAGACTACTTATGCAGTGCAGATTACAATAATGCCCTTTCATATTTAGCATATTCATCCCTATTATTAATGTATATTACAACATTGGATTCATTAATGTTTTATACATTCTATTTCCAGTAGACATATTAAAAGACATACGTCACGTTTATTAGCTTTTATTTTTATCACTTCATTTCAATTTTCTAAAATATCGTCTTTTCCCTTTTTGCAGTTTCATATATATGATATACAAGAAATTATTGTTAAGGACAAAAATTTTCAAAATTTTAGCCTCCAGGACAGACCTTCAATATTTTAGCATGAAGGACAACTTTATTTAGGTATCAGTTTTTAGTTATTGATAGCAATTTTTAGGTAGAGGTAATTAGGGAAAAGGACAAACTTTGATAAAAAATTAGTCCTAAGGACACCAAGATTCATTTTTTGGCTGAAGGACAAACTTTGAAAAAAATTAGGCTGAAGGACAATGCTAGTTCTAATTAGCATTATATTCAGTTTTTACACTATACAAAATGCTAGTTCTAACTAGCATTTAATTCAGTTTTTATACTATACAAAATGCTAGTTCTACCTAGCATTGTCCTTCAGCCTAATTATTTTCAAAGTTTGTCCTTCAGCCTAAAAATGTATCTTGGTGTCCTTCAGACTAAATTTTTTTCAAAGTTTGTCCTTCAGCCTATTTTCCACTTTTAGGTATCAGTTTGCAGTTATCGGTAACAGTTTTTAGGTATCAGTTTTTAGTTGGGTAGCAGTTTTGGAAGAATATTTGTCCTTATGAATAATTTTGAAAGAATGTTTGCCATTTTGAATAATTTTTAGAAGAATGTTTGTCCTTGTGGTTAAAATATCCAGGTCGTGTCCTTGAGCCTAAAATTATACGAATTTTTATCCTTTAAATTAATTCACCCTATGATATAATTCAAAAACAACTGAGTCAGACATCAAATTACTTTGACACGCTATATATCAAAAGGATATACAATCAAACCTATTTTTTGATTCAATAGAAGACCAAATAAGTGAATATGGTACCAAAATAACGATAGATATGTCAAAAGCGGGTCCGGTTACGTCTATTCCTAATCTTACATGGAATGTAATAGTGTAGGGATCCATATGGAAACATGTTTTCTATTTACGTAAGCTCAAATGACCCCTTCTCATACTAAGAATGTACATGACCTTATTTCGGTCTGGTCTGATATGGAATGAACTTATAGTCTGATGATCGAGTCGATTCCATAATTATAAGTTCATAACCATAGTCCATTTTGGGCAAAACAGATCTACTAATTCTTTTATTCTAGTTAGGAATATGAATCTTAAACTAAGAAATAGGCCTAGATGGAGACAACACTTGAAAGGAGCCTTATTGAAACCAAGAAATATAGGCCTGCCTGCCAGCCACACCGGAATAGATGTAATTTTCCCAAAAAAAACCCGCTAGTGGAGGAGGACCCCAAGGGATAAGAGACATAGAGTTGAAGAAAGAGCCAAAAAAGCATCTTTCGTGTATAATCCTGCATTCTTGAATGTTATCAGTTCTAGTACGTAGATCAAATGACACAATACGAGCAAAAGTTCCTAGATACATGGAGATATAAAACACCATATAAGTTATCATGCTTGCATATCCATTATTTGAGTCTCAAACAATTATTCCAATGATTACATATCTGATTTGACCGATGGACGAATATGCAAGCACATATTTTATGCTTGTTTAATCAATGGGATCCGCTAATGTAATGCTAAGAATAGATTGGATTTTCCAAAGAAGATGACATTCGTTTGATGATAAATAAAAAGGAATATTGAAAATACACGTAGCTGAAGCTAAAGCGGCTACTTTCGAAGTAACAAAAAGAAAAGCAACGACTGAAGTGAGAGAGTTGGAATCGAAAAGATGGTTCCTCGCTTCTTTCTCTCATTGAAAACCGTGTATGAGACTTTCATCTAGCACGGATCCTAAGTGATAAAAGAAAGAAGAACCCATCTTCTTTCTTTTTTGATTTCCTTCCTTGCGTATATGTAAGATCGAATCCATTCGATTTCTAAATAGAATTACTAATCCTTAATTTTTTGAGGAATCTTTCACCGGTGGTTGTTAATGACTGACTTTTTCAATTTTTCGACCTTCGTTCCGTATGAGCAAAAGTCAAAAAGATTGAGAAGTAGAACCATCTAATTTGATTCATTCTCAATATCCATGAGATGATCATCTTAGTATAATCCTTTAATCAATGGATGCCCTTATTACACTCATAGTCTCTAAAAGATGAGAACCAACTATGTAGCATCTACATCGATAATTCAAGTATTATATAGGTCATTTGTCCGATCCTTTCTAAAAACTACCCGTAATGGCGAACTTGCAAAATGGATTTATTTATCATAAGGAGATTCGTTGTTCTGACACTGCTTCACCTTAATTGTTATTTAAAAAAAAATCATAAAAAACTTTTGGTAAAAGTTATGCCTTGGTCCAAGTAGGGATAACATTTCTCTTCTGCATGTTTATGGAGTTTTTAAAAATCTAAACATGTTAGAAGTAGATACAGAGGTAGGAATTTGTTGAGCGAACCACACTCCTTCATAAATGTCAGGAGTCCATTGATGAAAGGGGTTGGGGAAAGCTTGAACCCAATTCCTACAATGATGGATATAAGTGCAGTTGAAATTCTTGGGGAGTTATAAATTTGTATTTTGATAAGACCACTCGCTATTTCTTGAAGCTTGATCTCCCCTCTAGATGAACCATATAGTCAAAAGAAACAATGAACTAGAATAGAAGAGTTTGCCCCCACCTATAAGTAAATATTTCGTAGTAGCCTCATTAGACCGTACATCTCTCTTGGTATATCCAAATAATAGGTAGGAACATGAATTGAAACATTCTAGAGCTACAAAGATAGTTATTAAATCGTTAGCACCACATAAAAACATTCCCCTGATAGTAGTTGTTAATACAAACAGAAACTCTTTATAGCCGTTTCTGCATATTCAATATACTCTATGGATAGAGAATACATAGAGTGAGCATAGTAAAATAAGAAATTGAAAGATTTCATTGAAATTGTTCATTTGAAAATTTCCTGAAAAGCTAATTATAGGTTTTTTTTTCCATCAGAACAATAGTGTTATTATGCTCATTACTAAACTTGTTGAAGAAATGAAATAGAAACAAGGTCTCTCCTTTTGATCTAAGGTTAAATCGATCATCAGAAGAAGAATTAGACCAAAAATTAGGATACATTCTGAAAAAATGAAACTTCCATTGAAGAGAAGCAAATGAAACGCTTTCATAAAAATTCTCGTAGAATCAAGAATGAAGTTTTTATTCTGTATGTACCAAATCATAAATTAGTAACTACTTCCAATCTCCGAAAAAGTCCCCATTGTTTCAAACTTTTTGGATATTTTATTTATGAAATCCCTATGAATAGGATCAAACCTTATTCAATGGTATTTCCATAAGATTCCTCTTTCTTATTCTTAAGCAAGCCCTCGAGAAGGTTTAGTTGATCCATGGTTTATATTTTGTCTTTCTTATTATTTATTTGGAGAAAGATAACCATCAATTCCAATTCTTTTTTTCCGATCGAGTTGTATGGATCGATGGATCTATGTGTCTATATAGGTCATGTTCATGGATTAACGAAAATGTTTCAAAAGCTATATTTGCCGAGTCCATTCTACGAGTCTCTTCCTTTTTTCGTATGGCATCACCACTCCCTTTGGCAGCATTTAATAATTATAAACTTAATTTTAAAGCCATATTTCATCCTGGGAGTTTTCGAGATGGCCCTAATAACCAATGGACGACAAGTGCTTTTCCTTATATATATCTTATTTCAATAGGAACTTATGAGTCTATCCATCTACACGTCTTGCTTTTACTGCTATATCGGAATTACTCCACGTACTGCTTAACGTAAGACGGACAGTGGATTTGTTTCCATTTTTTGTTGAATATTTTTCATGGCTTGATAGATAATTTGGTAAGCTAATGATTTTTTCCATGTTTCTGAATACGGTTAACTAACATATTAACTAATCGATTACTATGATTGGATCATATTTTGTAGTTTTTTCTTTTGCAGTACCTCAACGTGACATGAGCGTGAAAGAGGTTCAAAAATAAGTTTTTTTTAAGGGCTAAAAATGAATCACGTACTTTGGGATTTTGACCCCATATTGTAGGGTGGATCTTGAAAATATGAAAGTCTCCCTCTAAGCCATACATATGACTTTTATCGAATACGGCTTTCTACATAATTTTATATATATCTATGAGATCGAGTATGGAATTTTGTTTACTCACTTTAAATTGAGTATTTGTTTCCCTCCTTTTCCTGATAAGATTGGAAATCATGTATTTTACATATCCATACGATTGAGTCCTTGGGTTTTCAAAATAGTGTAATGTAATAAGAAGTACTTCGAATCATTGCTATTTGACTCGCACCTGTTCCTGAAAAATTTGAGGTATTTCAAATTGTTTGTTGACATGGGAAAAGTAAGGGAAAATATCTGAAATTATTTCAACATTAGACCTTGGACATATAATAGTTCTAATTGAATCTCCTTTAGAAAGAGGATCTTTTGTCTCACGATAGCCTGCTCGAGTCCCTTTACGAAACTTTCATTATCGATTAGCTATACACTTCGCATGCTTCTAGAGATTCACATGGTATCATCAAATGATACAAGTCTTAGATAAGAATCTACAACGCCCTTGTTGATGATCCTTTACTCCGATAACATATAGGGATCCTCAAACAATGTGATATCTCATATTGGTTAAATCCTTAACCCTTTCTCCTCTTACTAACACTACAGTATGTTCTTGTAAATTGAGGACAATACCAGGTATATAAGCAGTGATTTCAAATATATATGTTAATCGTACTCTGGCAACTTTACACATAGCAGAGTTTGGATTTTTGGGTGTGATAGTGGAAAAGTTGACAGACAAGTCACTCTATGGAACTATACATGAGATTTTCCCCTCATACAGCTCCTCGTTCAATTCTTTCAAAGTAATTAGATCCTTTTCTTCGTTTGAGAATCTCTTCCCTTCTTCTGCTCTGCCCTAAAGAGAAACTAAGACAAATTCATTCACGTTTTCATGTTCCAATTGAGCACTTTCTATTTAGGATCAAAAAAGAAGATTATTCTTTGTACCAAACATATGCGAATCAAATCACGATCTTCTAATCTAATAAGAATAATAGATCTTTCTCGATCAGTCCCTTTGCCCTCTATTTTTCGAGACTTAGAAAGATCCTTTTCGAGTTTGAATTTTTTTTCATTTGGGATTTAGGCTCTTATACTTCTTTTTTTTGTTCTTTATTTTATTTCAGTTTTCTTTCCCACTCTTTTCTTTTTATTTCCTTCCATCATTCCTTAAGTCCCATAAGGTTTGTTGATCCTACAAAATATGATCTATTTTCTTATCAGGCAAGAGGTACGAAATAAACCAATTGATTTGTCAATTAAAAAAATACTATATGAAATCTTCGATTTCTTCCTCTATCCCATGGCAACGTTTGGTTTAAATCAATCGATAACCTTTTCTTCTGTATGAACTGATATTATTACATTTCAATTCCTTCCCGATACATCCTAAGGAAAATCTCAAATTGGATCCAAAATTGATGGGCTAGTGTGAGCTTATCCATGTGGTTATGCATTTTTTAAATAGAAATCCATTTACTGAAAGATCCTAGCTTTTGTGCTTTCGATGACCTATATTGTGTTAAAGGAAGATATATATGATCCAAATGATTGTATAAGGCCCGTGATAGCAACAGAATCTGGGAAATTATATAGAAAGATAATTTTTTGTAATATATTAGTATTAGTTAGTGATCTCGACTCAGTGGGTCCCTTCCTCCATGATGGACTGTTGGCACTAGTCTAGTATTTTATCTCTATGGATCGAGGAGAAAGGTGGCTCGGTAGGAAGAGGGTTGTGTCGTGAGCGAAGAAAGGGGTCGACTACTTCAAATATACAATATAGATTCTGACAATGCAATGGAGTTAGACACTTATGTCGGTCTGAATGAATCAGTCTTTCCACAGAGGTCAATCTTCGCCTGTTAGGAAAAAGGGTAGCAAGTTACAAATTCTTTCTATGTAGGACATGTATTTCTATTACTATAAAATTCATAAATGAAAGTGAATTAGTTAGTGGTGGGGTTACCGTTATTCTTTTGCTTGCATATGGTCCTAAGAAAAGAAATTTATCCGTATAGTGTGAAAAGAAGGCCTGGCTCCAAGTTGTTTAGGAATAATGGCGTTGAGTTTCTCGACCATTTGCCTTAGGATTGGTTAGTTCTATTTCTCGATAGGGTAGGGAAGGGATATAACTCAGTAGTAGAGAGTCACCTTGATGTGGTGGAATTCATCAATTCAAGGCCGATTATCCCTAAATCCACTAGGAATTTTTCTATTTTGACTTTCTCCCCAAGCGATCGAATGAGAATGAATAAGAGGCTTAGGGAATTGATGCAATTGGGTAAGGTTTCTATATCATTGGGAGCGAACTCTAGGCTACTACGAATGGATGGATCCAATTTATGCTTGGAATGAAAGAAATTTCGAATCAGCTTTGTCTATGAACAAGAAAGCTATAAGTAATGCGACTATGAATCTCATTGAGAGTTCGATCCTGGGTCAGGATGAATGCTAGAGGAAGGCTTAACATAAGAAAGTTGGTAAGAGAATGGTGTTTCCAATGGTGGATGGGTGAGTAACGCGTAAGAACATGCTCTTGGGAGGGAAACAACTGGAAATGGTTGCTAATACCCCGTAGGCTGAGGAGAAAAAGGAGGAATCCACCCAAGGAGAGGCTTGCATCTGATTAGCTAGTTGGTGTGGTAATAGATTACCAAGGCGATGATCGGTAGCTGGTTCAAGAGGAGATTAGCCATATTAGGACCGAGACACAACGCAGACTCCTACGAAAGGCAACCGTAGGGAATTTTCTGCAATGGGCAAAAGCCTGAAGGAGCAACACTTCATGGAGGTAGAAGACCCATGGGTCATGAACTTATTTTTTTAGAGAAGAAGCAATGACAATATCTAAGGAATAAGCATCAGCTTACTCTGTGCCAGCAATTATGGTAAGATAGAGGATGTAAGCCTTATTCAGAATGATTTGGCATAAAGCAAATGTAGGTGGCTTTTCAACTCTACCATCAAATCCCAGGGATTAACTCTGGACAGGAGGTGGAAACTACCAAGCTAGAGTATGGTAGGGGGGTTCTGATGGAGGGGTGAAATGTGTATAGATCGTGAAGAACACCAATGACGAAAGAACTCTACTGGGGCAGCACTGACTTTGAGAGATGAAATCTAGGGGAGCAAATGGGATTAGATACCTCAGTAGTCATAGCCGTAAACAATGGATACCGGGCGCAGTGTGTATTGACTCGTGCAGTGTTGTAGCTAACGTGTTATGTTTCCCTCTTAGGGAGTACGTTCGCAAGAATGAAACTCAAAAGAATTGACAGGGTCCTACACAAGTGGTGGAGCATGTGGTTTAATTTGATGCAAAGCAAAGAACCTTACCAGGGCTTAACATGTCGTGGTACTCTTGAAAGAAAGGGGTGCTTTCAGGAATGTTGAAACAAGTGGTTCATGGCTACCGTTAGCTCTTGCCATAAGGTGTTGGATTAAGTCTTGCAACGAGCGCAACCCTCATGTTTAGTTACCACCATTGTGTATAGAAACCTAAACAAATTAGCGGTGATAAGCCAGAGCAATGTGAGGACGACATCAAGTCATCATGCCCTTTATGGCCTAGGTGACATAGGTGCTACAATGGGCATGGAAAAGGGTCGCAATCCCACTAGGGTGAGGTATTCTAAAAGTTCATCCTAAGTTTGGATTGCAAGCTGCAACTCACATGCATGAAGCCGAAATCGCTAGTAATCATCGGTTAGCAATACGGCGATGAATTCATTCCCGAGCCTTGTACACACCGCCCGTCACACTATAGGGGCTGGTCATGCTCAAAGTTGTTACCTTAACCACAAGGAGGGGGATGCCGAAGGCGGGACTAGTTAATGGAGTGAAGTCGTAACAAGATAGCCATACTACATGGTGCGGCTGGATCACCTCCTTTTTAAGGGGGAGCTAATTTTTATGCTTGTTGGGTATTTTGGTTTGACACTACTTCACACCCAAAAAGAAGCGAGCTACATCTAAATTAAGCTTGGATATTGAAGTCTTCTTTCGTTTCTCGATGGTGAAGTAAGACTAAGCTCATGAGCTTATTATTATAGGTCGGAACAAGTTAGTAGGATCCTGCTTTTTATGTAACCATGCCACCACACGGGAGGGACATGGGGTGCAGAAAAGAAAGAAAAGGATGGGATTTCTCTCGCTTTTGAGATATCAGGCTTCTTAATGAGAGGCCCACACAAAGGGCAGTTAGCTCAATAGTTTAGTGCGCCTCTGATAATTGTGTCATTGTGCCAGGACTATGAGGGCTCTCAGTCACATAGATAGTTCAATGTGCTCATTAGTGCCTAACTTGGAGATGTGTATCATCCAAGGCACATTAACATGGCATTCTCCTCCTGTTTGATTCGGAGTTTGAAACCAAACTCCTTTATAGGAGGATAGATGGGGCGATTCAGGTGAGATCCAATGTAGATTTAAGTTTCTATTCACTTGTGGGATCCGGATGGTACAGGGGACCACCGTGGCTCCTCTCTTCTTGAGGATCCATAAATCTCTTACTAGTGTACGGATAGCTATTTTTGAGAATAGCTTTATGTTCGGCATCAATGGAGCACCTAACAACGCATCTTCACAGACCAAGAACTTCGAGAACGCCCCTTTCATTTTTGGGTGTCGAAGGGATCATACCATATAAGCCTTTTTTCATGCTTTTACTAGAAGTCAGGAGAAACACCAATCAATAAGATTTTCCTAATCCTCCATTCCCGGAAGGAAATGTGAAATTCTATTTCCTTTCCATAGGGACCCGGATATAGGATCTATCCATAAGAAGAATGCTTGGCATAAATAACTCAATTCTTGGTCTTCAACCCCCTTAGTAACTACGAGCTTGATCAGTGCAATGGGATGTGCCTATTTATCTACCTCTTGACTCAAAAAAGGAGCAGGTTTGAAAAAGGATCTTGGAGTGTCTAGGGTTCAGCCATGAGGTCACTTAACGCCTTCTTTTTTCTTCACATTGGAGTTATTTCACAAAGACTTCTATTCCCAATCCAAGTCACAAAAAATTCTTTCCAATTTTTTTATTGAATCTCTTTATTTTTCCTAATGTAACTAGAACTTGATTGAATGCGTCAATAGTTTTTCACTTAGTATTCATCTTCAATTATTTATGAATTTATTCATATTTTGCAACGATTTTTTTCCTACTAATTTCTTTCAATGTTACTATTTATATGAAAAATCTAAAGACCTCAAAAAAAACTTAACTTAGTGGTTCAATCGAGCTTGATTAAAAGGTTATAAATTTTTATTATTTGTCTTTTCATTTAATTTGATGTCGAATTTGTTGGTTTTGTTCTAATTTCTAATTTCAGATTATGTTTTTAATTTGTAAGACTATGAATATAAAAGTTACTGATTTTATAAATACATGGACAACACAAAATCCTATTGATTAGTAAAATCTATTACAAGTAAAGTTGAAAACATTATTTTATTCTCAAGTTTTGTATAATAATTGACTTTCATTTGATTTTTTTGGTATAATTTTGCATATTATTTAATTCATTATTCTGTAGGGAATAACTGGTTCTTGCTATGTATAGGTTTTAAATATTCTACTAGAGGTACCTTTCATCCTTTTCCAATTCTAACCTACCTAATTATATAAGAATTTAAATTTGGGTAGAGAACGCTATACATGAAGTGAAAGAATAGATAATAAATTTATGTATAGTACTTTGAAGAAAATGCAACACTTTTGATCTAGCTACAGTATGCAACTTTAAAATTTTACTAGCAGTTTAATTCTAAACAAGTGTTTTGTGAATCTTTTTTTGATTAAATTTTATAATGTGTTACACCGTCTAAACTTATTTATAGTTTTATTTTTATCTCCCAAATATTAATGATAACATTAATGCTTATATAATACATAATGATATCATTAATGCACGAACTATCTATATATCTGTTCTGAGATATTATTTAGTTATATAAAAGTTTAGATTTTGGCTGTTTGTATTCTTACTTCCATGCAAAACGATCATGAATTTATTAGTTTGTTATTTGTGAACATCTCGAACATTTATTATCTTCTAATTCTTTCACTTCCATTTTATTTCCTCATAATATTATCACGGTCTCTTTTCCAGTTTCATATGTATACTACGATTCAAAAATAATTCCATTTATATAAATTCTATGCAAAAAAAAATTAGTCAACATTTTTAAATGTTCTAATCTAACTAGAATTTGATAGAATTCATCAATAGTTTTCTATTTCGTATTTGTTTAGACTTATTTATGATTTTATTCATATTTTGTAGCGATTGGTTTTTTACCAATCGCTTTCAGTGTTATAGTTTTTATGGAAAAATAATCTGAAAACCTGCGAAAAAATTAGCCTACTGGTTTGGTTGATCTTAATTGAAAAGTTGGCATTTTATTATTATTTTTTCTTTTATTTTAATTTGATGTCAAATTTATATGTTTTTGTTCTATTTCTAATCTCTAAATTGAGGTTATGTTTTTAGTTTGTAAGATTGTTGCAGAACTAAAAAAAAGTTTTAACTTTACTTATAAAATTGTAATCGACTTTCGGTTTAATTTTTTGGGTATGATTTCACATTTTTTTAGTTCATTTATTTTGTAAGGAATAATTAGCTCTTGCTACATAGATAAATTCTGATTTTGAATAATCTATTAGAGGTAATGTTCATCCTTTACCAGTTCTAACCTACATACTACATAAGAAAATAAATCTGGGTAGAAAACATTTCATATGGAGTGAAACAATGTTAAAATAATAATTTTTTGTATAACGTTTTAAAGATAATGAAACAATTTTGATCTAACCAACTTTAAATTTTTGTTAGACATTTAATTCTAATTATATGTTTTGTAAACTTATCGTATCTAAATGTTTCATTTCATGTCGCACAACCTAAACTTAGAGATTAGAATGCATAATCATATCATTAATTCTTGAACCTTTTATATATCTATTCTATTATGTTATATAATTATATAATAGTTTAAACGACTATTTGTATTCTTAATTTCATGTACAACAATCATGCATTCATTATTTCATTATTTACTTACATCTTTAACATTTACCATCTTCTGATTTTTTTTTAATTCCATTTCATTTTCTCACAATATTATCTCTTTCCCTTTTCCAGTTTCTTATGTGTGCTATGATTCAAAAACAATTCTATTCCCATTCTAGAACAGATTAAAAATTCTTTGCAAACTATTTTTAGTCAATCTTTTTAAATGTTCTAATCTAAATAGAATTTGATTGAATTAATTGTTGTGTGCATTTCCACCACCGAACCAACGAGCAAGGGGACACCACCGAACCAACGCTTCTCCAATACCTGCCGGTCCAAACCCACCTCCAAGCTCATACCGAACCAACCACTCCCTAGCTCCTACCGGACCACTTCTCCACCGAACCAAAGTTCCACCGGTCCAACATCTCACCGGACCGGTTCCGCCGGATCAACATCCCACGACAACCGAACCATACTCCTACCACCGAACCAAAGTAAACCGGATCCAAATTTTCCAGGCCAGATTGCTCCAGCCCAGGCCCACCAACAGCTATATACATCCAAGGCCCCTGCCCCCAACCTCACTCTATAAATAGAGGAGCAGGGGTACAACAATGGCAGACAAGTTTGAGAGCTCAAGCACGGATAGAACTTTCAAACAACTTTCAATTACTTGTAATCAAAGCTTTGTACTTGTAATCTGAAGAGAAAAGGAGAATAACATATAAAGTGGACGTAGGCACGTTTTGGCCGAACCACTATAAATCTGTGTGTCTTTTACAGTTTAGTCCCTACTTTTTATATATTTGCGTAAATCACCCAAATCACTAGAAACAACATAAAATCAACTAATTCATACAACTTGGAAGCGTTTGCCCATTTTTTGTGCAAACATTTTTGGTGCTTTCGCTGAGAGCAGGAGCTCGAAGCTTCAGCTTCCCCCACTTAACCCTTTTTCTATCAGCATCGTTCATTGCCTGAAAAACATGCCTCTCGGATGGAAGAAAGATGCTAACAAAGGAAAGAACATCGCAACTGGCAGTATCCCAGATCCAGTGATCAGAGACCAAGACAATCGTCCAGTTCCAACAACAAACTTAAATCAGGCAGATCCGGCAGCCCCTGCTAGGGAACAACCAATCACTAGGGTGGATTTGGACAGGGTTGTGGCTGAAGTAACTAACCGCTTCACATCTCAACAAGAAGCCTTAGTGGATCAACTCATGTCACGCTTAAGGGATGTCAAAGAAACCAACCGCGACACTGAATCATGGGGTGAGTCCCAGTCTGGAGGATCTAGGAGACGACCAGGGTCTTTCTTCTTCGAAGAGGCTAACAGCAGAAACAGCTATGGTAGGAGCCGAGCCCGGACTCAGTCCGAATTCCGACCCGAGGAAATGCTTGGAACAGAACCCAACGGGGGAGGTACCAGGCAAGGGTTGGATGTAGCTGAGCCCGCCATGCTACCTAACCAAAGAAACACCAAGGAACGAGGCCGAGCTGAAGTCCAGTCCGAAGTTGGACCCGAGGAAGTGCTGAGAAGAGAACCCAGCAGGGAAAGATCAAGGCAAGGGCCAACTGTGGCTGACCCCAGCATGCCCCCGGAAGACCAGAGGCAGCCATTAGAGAATGCTAGGAGTGATAGACGATACCATCCCTACAGGTTATCTGGACGGAATCAATCCCGTCGGGAAGAACGAAACTCATTTCTATCCGCTCCAAGTTCTGATGAAAGGTTGGCGTGATTGTTCAGAGAGTGCGTCCAACGGGACCAAAGAGATAGAGGGATAGGCGTTAGGGTAACAATCACCCCCCGAGAATGGAAAATGCCAACAATGGAACCTTACAAGGGAACCTCTGACCCCGTCGTACACCTACAAAGATACACACATCATATGCTCATGAGCGGAGCAACAGAGGGAGTATTGTGTAAATGCTTCCCACTATTCTTGGCAGATCTAGCTACCTCCTGGTTCTTCCACCTACCCCAAGGGTCCATCAGCTCGTGGGAAATGTTGAAAGAAAAGTTCATCGGCCAGTTTCGCATTCATGTGGAACAACCCAAGGATGCTTATTCCTTATCTAATATCAAACAAAAGCCTGGAGAGACAGTGCAGCAATATTTAACCTGATTCAATGCCGCAACGGCTGCAGTTCAAGATGCCGATGAGAAACTTATCCTGATGGCCCTCTACAGTGGCGTGCACCCGGATACTAAATTTTCTAGAAGAATAACGAAATAAAAACCAGCTACTTTACCCGATTTCTTCCATAAAGCTGAAAAATATATAAGACTTGAAGACGCTGCCACTGAGAGGCAGTCGGGACAACAGGCTAAGGCAACTCCAGACAGGGTTCCCGCTGCAGCAAAGGATATTCGGAGAAATGACTCTAGAGACAATGCTGGGGGCAAGAAGGGAGAAAAGCGCTTATATCGACCAGGACCAAGATTTGACTCTTACACTCCTTTGAATGAAACAATCGAAAACATCTTCCTAGCAACCCAAGACGAAGTTAGATACAAGCGCCCCCCGCACAAGAAGGAATCAGACAACGCACTCAAGTCTGGAAAGTTCTGCCGCTTCCACGAATCTCATGGACATGACACCAATGAATGCCACCATCTCCGAGACTTGATTGAAGAGCACATCAGAAGGAAAAGACTAGAGCGCTATGTGAAAGGTCAGAACAGGACTTCGACTCCCGCCGATGAGAATCCAGGGCTACCCCTTTCGGAAGTAGGCGGAGGAAATCGCAACACCAGCGGCTCTAGTCAAGAGAAGATAGTGGTCCATACCGTATCAGGAGGACCACACATCGCCGACAGAAGCTGGGCAGAAATGGAAAGATACGGTACGTCACTTAGAAACGATGAAGGCTACGTTAATTCTGTTATGGAAGAACGCCACCCGAAACGGAAAGAGAATGACGACATCACATTCAGTGGGCGTGATCTAGAGGGAAGGCAGTACCCACACATGGATCCTATGGTCATCTCTTCCTGGTTCGGTCCGGCCAAAGTTTTCCAAATTTTAGTAGACACTGGGAGCTCAGTAAATATCCTATTCAAGCATGCTTTCGACAAATGAAGCTGTCAATGAAGGATGTGTCTCCCTGCAACAAACCACTACATGGTTTCACTGGAGATGCGAAGATGCCCCTCGGGCAACTGGACCTCTTTGTTGAAATAGGAAGTCATCCCCGCTCCGTTGTGCGAAAAAAAACATTTGTACTAATAGAGAACCACTCGGCCTACAATGCCTTTTTGGGAAGACCAGCCTTATCTGACTTCCAAATTGTCCTAGCCCCATGGTGCCCAAAGATGAAATTTCCAACAAATAACGGAATAGGAGAAGTAGAGGGAGATCAAGACACTGCTCGAGACTGCTATGTAACTGAACTTCGCAATAACCATAGAAAAGATAAAGGAAAAAATGCAGAGAATACTCTCTGCAGGAAAAACTTGGAAGCATAACAACTAAAGAAAGCCCCTCCTCTTCGATATACCAGTGATCCTTTCAATGAATTAGACCCCAGGGACAAAGAGGAGGAGGCCACCGCCGAGCCTGCAGAGGCTATGGAATTCGTAGCTGTGGACAAACATGACTCAAGTAGACTATTGAAAATTGGATCTCAACTAAAAGAAGAATTAAAGGATCAACTCATTGATTTTCTTCGCCACAACATGGATGTATTTGCATGGACGCATGCTGACATGACAGGAATCTCCCCAGACGTAGCATGCCACGTACTAAACATCGATCCCACCAAGGTGCCAGTAAAGCAGAAAAAGAGAAGCATGAGGGCAGAACGATCAGCAGCCCTCGAGGAAGAAGTAAAGAACCTACTTGCCAATAACTTCATACGAGAAGCCATCCCAGAATGGATCGCCAACCCAGTGCTGGTAAAGAAGGCTAATGGGAAGTGGCGAACATGCATCGACTTCTCCAACTTAAATGACGCTTGTCCGAAGGACTGCTTCCCACTCCCTCGAATCGATCAGCTCGTGGACAGCACAGCCGGACATGAACTCTTATCCTTTATGGACATATACTCAGGATATAACCAGATCCCTATGCACGTCCCCGATCAAGACCACGCTAGTTTCATCACTGATCGGGAATTGTACTGCTACAGAGTAATGCCTTTTGGACTTAAAAACGCCGGAGCTACTTATCAGCGCCTCATCAACAAGATGTTTGTGAAACTAATAGGACGAACTATGGAAGTTTATGTGGATGACACGCTGGTAAAATCGAGGAAAGCCAACGATCATATAAACCACCTGGAAGAAATGTTTCAAGTACTTCGCCAATATGGAATGAGCTGAACCCCCTAAAGTGCTCCTTCGGAGTATCGTCGGGAAAGTTCTTGGGATTCATCGTCCATGCCAGGGGGATTGAAGCAAACCCCGAACAAATTCGGGCTTTGCAAGATATCAAGATATCATCCACTCGAAGAGAGATGCAAAGCCTAACGGGAAAGTGGCCGCCCTAAGCAGGTTCATCTCTAAAGCAACCGACAAATGCATCCCTTTCTTTGAAGCTCTAAAAAAAGACAAAGGAAAGTTCGAATGGACTGACGAATGCTCGACAGCCTTCCTTAACTTAATCGAACGCCTCCAGAGACCACCAGTACTCTCGACTCCAAATGAAGGCGAGGAACTATACCTATACCTTACTGTATCGTCCCATGCTTTAAGCGCCGCTTTGGTGAGAGAAGACAACCGCGTGCAGCGGCTCGTATACTTTGTAAGCAAGAGATTTACAGGGGCAGAGGCCAGATACCCTAAACTTGAAAAGCTAGCATACTGTTTACTAATCACGTCACGGAAACTGCGACACTATTTCCAATCTCATTCCATCAGAGTTTTAACCGATCAACCGCTAAGGCAGGTACTCCATCGCCCCGACACTTCTGGACGACTACTTAAGTGGTGCATTGAACTGAGTCAATATGATATTACCTACCATCCTCGCACCGCTATCAAGGGACAAGCCATAGCTGATTTCATTGCCGAATTCACTACTAACGAAGGTAAGGAGCAATCTGAAGTAGCAGAAAATATCAAGTGGAATCTCTTCGTTGGTGGAGCATCAAATGAAAAAGGCTCGGGGGCAGGTGTCGTGATAATCACCCCTAGAGGAAGGAAGCTACACTACGCCCTAAGGTTAGAGTTCGCCGCCACCAACAATGACGCAGAATACAAAGCAGTGATAGTCGGATTAGAACTTGCCCTGGAGATTGGGGTCGATTCTTTATGTCTCCATAGTGATTCTCAACTTATTGTAAATCAGATACTGGGAGAATTCGAAACTCGAAGAGATCGACTCACAGCATATCTAAAGAAGACCAAGCTGCTGCTCAATCAGTTGGATCACTATTTAATCAAACACATCCCTCGAGAAAAGAATCAGGAGGCCGACGAACTGGCAAAGCAAGCTAGCATGAAGGACGGCACCGCTTCCCGAACAATAACCATCTTACAGCAACTAGCCCCGAGTTACGAGACAATGAATATGATAACTGCAATCGAAGAGGAAACTTGGATGACTCCTATCCGGAAATATTTACAAGATGGCACACTGCCCGACGAGCGTAACGAAGCTAAGAAAATCTTAAGGAAAGCTTTCCGCTACACATTACAAGAAGGCATCCTCTATCGGTGCGGCTTCTCTAATCCCTTATTAAGGTGTATCGCTGGAAGGGAAGCCAGGGAAGTCTTGCCCAACATCCATCAAGGAAGTTGCGGAGATCACACCGGAGGGCAGACTCTAACAAAGAAAATACTCCGATACGGATATTACTGGCCCACTTTAAACAAAGACGCCTTAGACTTCGTCAAAAAATACGACAGATGTCAGAAATTTACTAAGATTCCTCGACTACCCACAAATGAGATTACTCAAATGACCAGCCCTTGGCCCTTTGCAATATGGGCAATTGATTTGATTGGTGAATTGCCAGTGGGCCGAGGCGGAGCCAAATATGCCATAGTGGCAGTTGACTATTTCACCAAATGGGTGGAAGCGGAGCCTCTAAATAAAATTTCTTAACTTCTTGATTAAAAATGTTTTATGCAGGTACGGGGTTCCCCTCAAAATCATATCAGATAATGGATTTCAATTTGACAGCGAGGAATTCACCAACTGGTGCCAAGAGCACGGAATTCATAAAAGCTTCTCATCTGTGGCTTATCCCCAAGCAAACGGACAAGTCGAAGCTGTCAACAAAATCATCAAAACTCTAATCAAGAAGAAACTTGAAAAGTCAAAAGGCGCTTGGGTGGATGAGCTTCCTACGGCACTTTGGGCCTACCGCACATCTTACAGAACATCAACAGGGCATACTCCTTTCTCTTTGGCATACGGATCAGAGGCCATGCTCCCAGTTGAAACTGTAGTGCCTTCCCACCGTAGGATCCAGTACAACCTAGAAGAGAACGAAGAACTCCTCCACATGTCTTTGGATCTAATTGAGGAGAGAAGAAATGATGCAGCACTCAATGCAGCAGCTCACAAGCAAAAAGTAGCAGCATAATACAACTCCAAAGTTAAGCACCGCAGCTTACAAGAAGGAGATCTTGCCCTCAAGCGGATCTTCCCGCGCCCCGGAGCGCTAGATCCAATCTGGGACGGACCCTATGTAATTCATAAAGATCTCCACAACAGAGCTTATATTTTGTCAACAGTGGATGGAGAGGTGTTCCAGAGGGCTTGGAACATCCAACACCTCCGTCGGTACTTTTCTTGACTTGTACTGCCCATATGAAGTGAATTAACAAAGAGAATCAGTGGACGTAGGCATTTTCGTTCCGAACCACTTTAAAAATCTTGTCTCTTTTTGACTTGTTCCTTTATATCTTGGCTGCTTGTTAAGCTTTATCCTTTTCTGTTGAACAAAATCATGCATAACGACATTTCCATTCTGGATACTTCACGGCACAACCTCACTTGGACAAGACCCAACAGGTACTATGCGAATCTATGCACTCGCCAATGAGACACTTTTGCTCCAGCATCCCTCTGCTGCGGGTTAACTCATTGCTCGCGACTGCCCTCAAAGCCACTGTAATGAGCCGATTATAAGCCATCAAGAAGACCGACTATAGCCGATGGCAGCTCATTACGGCGTTCGGCTCGCCGGCAACTGCGAACCTACTTTAAGCCCCAACATAAGGTGTGGCCAGCCAGGGGTAGTTCACGGTTGACGATCGGCACCCACGCTAGCCGGCCACAGTAAATCGAATAATACCCACGATTACGGGCCATAATGGCTTGGGTAGTTACTGTGCGCGATCTCGGCTCCGATATGTCTTAAGTGTGGCTGTGGTAAAAAAGATAAACTCCCCGCGGAGGCGTAAGATGGGTGACAAATGTCTCCAAGACCCACAGCCAGGGAAAGTGACTACAAAACCCGTTTGCCACGAACTTAAGCATATCGACGGCCTTCCATGATTGGAAGTTTTACTGTTTCTTATATTTCCATCTCATTTAAAAGCTTTTCTCCTATCCTATATAACAATCCCTAAAGTACAGGACACCAAATAGGAGAATCGCCAACTGGTTGACAAGACACTCAGCTGCATTCCATACTCAGTTACACAAGACATTCAAAGCTACCGTCTACAACTAAAATTTGAAGGGCGGTACTTTCTTCTCTTATACACGAATATGTAACCATAATTTATTCGCACATCCCACAAACATTGCAAGATATGAAATTACATTCTAAGCAAGAACTTAGCATTAAACACAATTGAATCACTACCACATGCACGGCTATATTTCTTATGCAACACATCGAAGTAACAAAAGCATTCAAATATAGCAGAATCAGTTTATGTTGTGAAATTACATGTCAAAAATGAAGCCGTTCATTACAAATGATATAATTACAACCCAAAAGTACATTAATGTTTTGGGACTAGTATATACAGGAATGCCAAGTAGGCCAAAAAATAATCAGCTGCAGCAGGGCTCCACCTCTATCCTGCTCGCCCTCCGGGATCTACTTGACCGCAAGGTCAGAACTTCCAGCATGCTGGCCAGGGGTCCCACCTGTCCGATTCAGGAAAAGAATCCATCAGATAAATGATACGCAATCAAGTTAAGGAAAGATTGAGAGGGAAGACTTACCAGCATCTGCTCCCTGATCATCATCACCTAGTTGCATGCCTACCTCATCCGCAGCGAGCAGCCGCATGCCCTCCTTAACCGCTACCTTCTCTTCCTTAGTAAATTAGGCTGTAACCACACCCATCCTGAAAGCCGCACCACCTTCCTTATCCTCATCGGCCTTAGCCTCCTCCAAAGCCCGAAGATATTTCCTAGCCATGACCCGGGGATAGTCGTCCATCCAGGACAGGTTTGTTGAATATGCGCTTTGCGCTTATATGATTTTTGTTTGATGATAATAAACATATATACATTCATTTAAATGTATTTGGTAATGTAATATTTTGGTTTTCACAGATTAAATATTTGTTGAATAAAATTAAATAACACAGAATTTGAATTCAAACGAATATTTTATTCAAACTAATATTTATTACAATTTTGAATAGTACAATTTCATGCTCTCACTATACATATACAATTACATCACATTTCATATTTACAGTTCACCTCACTACATATCACTCACACTCATATTTTGTTTTCAACTGCATTCCAGTTTGAATCCAGCATCTGAGCAATCTGCAAAAATATAAACTAACGCAGTAAAATTGAAAAAGAAATATTTTTGCAATATAAAATGAAAGATAATTTTTGAAAATATGATTTGCCTCAGTTATTTGGGTTGTTCGTCATAATTTAAATTTGAATTCATCATACACGAACAACTTATGACATACACAGTGTATTACTGTATATGCCACAAGGCCGTGCACGCCGATATATACACTTGATTGATTTACATGGACAGGTGAGCACAGGTCAAACCCAAATAAAAAGCCGGGTTCAACTCACGTGCAACATAAATAAAATATCAACTTCATCACAAGGTCAAACCCGAGCTGTGAAACTGGATTCAACACAGGTGCAAATGGCCAAAAACTCAAGAATCAAGTGTCGACTGATCTAATATAAACAAGACAGTAACTCAGTGCCAACATGGTCACTTGAACAAAATGAACAAGTGGAGCATCTGTGTAAACTGGGAAAGTATGGACAGAGCTCGAGCACAGTTGAAACTCAAGCAAATGAAAACATCACAGTGACATGCTACAACTTCAAATGATGCAAGTGCTAACCAGAGTGAAGTCCAACACAATTACAACTGACTACATGCAGGAGAACAAACACAATACTGCAGCCAACTTATACACTATGAATCAGAGATTACAAACTCGAGTGTGCAAGTGAACATGATAGGAAACAGTTCAATATGAACTGATGAAGCAGTACCAATGAACATGCAGTCAAACTCAGTGACAACATACAAGTCAGACTAACATAATGCAAGACAGTGGTCATGAATGGAATAACAACATCGAGCCAGAGCCGTCAAGTTCAAATATCACACAAGTACAGGCCGCAACAGTATGCACCAGTCCAAACATTTATCAGAGAGTATATGGAAGGGTCAGTGATATAAGGCAATACACAAGAGCATACAAGTGCAGACAACAGCCCATACATGCAAACTGCCTCAGAAATGAACTCAAACCAAGTGCATCACTGATTTTTTTTTTACACCAAAGCTAACAGCAACAAACAAGAATGAAACCAGTCAATGCCGAGGCTAAACAAATCAGTGACATCGAAACAATGCAGTAAGGCCAGAGGTGAAAACAATACAACACTGAAGTAATGCATCCAGTACCAACCAGAAAAAGATGGCCTGAGACGAAATGAATCAAAGCCAAGATCTAAGTTCAACAGAGAAGCAAATTCAAGTTGAAGCCGTGAATGACACAAATACAGGCAGTGAAGAATACTGAAGTGAATAAAGAGCAGTAAACAGGTGAAAGTGCAACAGTGGCAATGCAGTGACACATGATATACATGATGAAGCAACAGAGTAACCAAAATCATCAATATCCAAACTGCAGATGAACACATATGGCCGAAGTATGATCAAGATCAAATGCAAACTCAGTAAACATATATGCACAGGTACAAACAACAGTGAGCACACTCATATGAACAAATGCAAAGAACAGTGAAGCATGCACATAGGCCACCAGTGAAACAGCTTATATACAAGAACAAGTGAACAACATGGCAGTAAGGATATAATGGCTGTGAACAGCAAGAGGGATGCATTTCATCAAGCTGCAGTTTTCAAAACAAATGACCAAAGTCGAGTATGCTATAAAAATAGCAAATCAATTTTATCAAGCATCAGAATTCAAAGCCGTGGATATAATGAACAAGTCAAAATTGACCAAGTTAAAAATCGACAGCGTGGTCATCACGAAATAATTCGAAACCGTGTCAATCAAGCAATTGAGTATTTACACAAATGAATTAATCAAGGAAAAATCACGAGCATCTAAGTATAATCGAATGGCCAAAGCAATATCAGTAGACAAATTCAAATCAACTTATACGAACGCAAATCTAGGGTTACAAACCCTATATAAACCATCATCATCGGCAATCTCAAATCCATCGAGTTCGAGCAAGCCAAAATCAGAAAAGCAAAAGGATAAATTACATACCGAAATCACAAAACGAACTCGATCCAAATTGAAGAGCCGTGGGCAAAGCAAAAAGCATCGAAGCATACGATCGAATCATATCAAGTGGCGACTTCAATTTGCACAACCCTAGTTTGAATTCGCAAGGAGCAAAAGAGCACAAGCCCTAAATTCGCCAAAGAGGAACGAACGAAGTTACAAAAGAGGCCGTCGTATTTTTCACAAGTCAAAAGAAAAAGGAACGGATTGAAGAAGAGAATAGGGCCGGCCTTGTGTTATGTTTAAAAGGGCTTTAATATATTTTTAAATAGGGTTTAACTATTTTAGTTTTTAATTGTTGTTTTTATTTTTTTAAAGTGAAAGAATTTGTAAATCACCACCTAGGGATTAGTTCGTGTTAGATTGTCTAGTTAGAATTAGTTCAGTGAGCAGGGTGTGCGAGTTTGCAGAGCTCTATAGGCGGGAGCAGAGTTTGCGAGTAATCGAAGCTCTATAGGCGGGAGCAGAGTTTGCGAGTAATCAAAGTTCTATTGTAGGCGGGAGCAGAGTTTGCGAGTAAACGAAACTCTATAGGCGGGAGTAGGGTGTGCGAGTCTAGTAGAGTGTTTGTGAGCGGGAGCAAATGTTTGCGAGTCTAGTAGTATGTTTGTGAGCGGGAGCAAATGTTTGCGAGTCTAGTAGAGTGTTTGTGAGCGGGAGCAAAAGGGTCTGCGAGTCTAGTAGAGTGTCTGTAAGCGTGATACTGTTTAATTCTAATAGAAATATGTGAATGCAGCAGTAGGCAGGGGTTGCCGAAGCTGGGTAAATTTTGTGTGTGATTTACTTTTCAGCATATTTATTTTTGTAGTTTGTTTCTGTGTTTAAAATCAAGAAAATTTGCTATAACCCTATTCACCCCCCCTCTGGGGTTAATCTAGATCCTACAAGTGGTATCAGAGCCCGGTATTTTATTTTGTTTTTAACTCTAGAGTCATGAATCCACCAAATAATATTTTTGTTGAGGGTCGTTTCAATATTATTCCTTCTATTTTCGATGGAACAGATTTTTTGAATTGGAAATTAAAAATGGAATTATATTTAAAATCTGTTAATATTAAGTGTTGGGATATTATTGAAAATGGGTGTGATATAGCAAATAAGGAAATTATCTCGATTAATGCTCTTGCTATGCATATATTATATTCTATATTAATCGTGATAATTTTTATTTGGTCTCTCTTTATGAAAATGCACAGAAAATTTGGAAAACTCTCGATGCAATATATGGTGCAAAAGTCAACAACAATGAGAAGTCCCCCACAACCGACTCAGTTAAAGAAATATGCTTAACAGGATTGGTAAATAGCAGTTGTGATGAGGATGATGATGATGGAGCAGCCAAGCTGGCATTATTAATGAAGAATTCAAAAAGGAAATTTGCAGCCACGTGGAATAAAAGCGATAGCAGTGAAAGTGAGAAAGCAGATATGTGCTTTCATGGGAATATAACCGATAGCAACGACGACGAGCCAAGCGAGGTATCAAAACTTACTCACTCTGAATTACTTATTTATTTCCATGAAGTAAATGGCTGTTTTGAACGACTTAGGGAGCAATATGCTAAACTTGAATCACAAAAAGACACTTTGATAGAATTAAATGAACAACTTGACCAATTAGTTAAAACCTATCAAAGTAGGATCCCTAAGTGTGATAAGTGTCCAACATTTGAAGAAGAAATTAAAAAATCAGAAATTAAAATGAAATCACTTGAAAACGAAATTCTGATTTTAAAAATTGAAAATACTAGAAGAGAGAATTCTATTAAAAAGTGCACACAATTGTTAAACGAAAATGAATCTTTAAAAACAAAAGTCCAACAATTGTCAACGACTTTAGAAAAATTTTCCAAAAGTGAAAAATCGTTGAATATGTTAATAGGAAAACAAACTGTCAATATTGATAGACAAGGACTTGGATATACTCATTCTGAATATGTTAGAAATGAGATTAATCAAGAAAATTCAATGTGCACAATTTGTAGAAAATTTGGACACAATCAAAATAATTGTTGGTATAGACCCAAACACGTGAAAACTATACCAATTTGGGTTCCAAAAGGCACAAATATAAAATCTTTGAAAGTCAAACAAATTTGGGTGCCAAAAGGAACATATATAAATAGTTTTGGGTCTCCACAAACATATTTTTCATATTCTGCCACTAACAACCATGGACCTATAAAAACAAATAGGTCACATAAATCTTTTATCGTGTAGGTGTGGTGGCAGGCTAAGGAACAACAACGGTGTTCTTTGGATTTTGGCTGTTCCAGAAACACAACGGGCGACAAAGCAAAGTTCCTTAGCCTAGTACAAGGGTGACAGAATCACAATGGGCAATCATGAAAAATTATCGTAAAGGTAAAACAGGTAAATTTGTTTTTGAACGATATATTAAATGTGATAATCTACACCGTATTCTGAATGAAATCAGCCAAAGATTTTGATGTTGAAAAGATGATGATTTTGATTCTATGACTATTTCAAAATATTGACCAATCATTTTTAAATAGAATTACTTGGAGTAATTATGATGGTTGACTGATTCGGACTTAATTGATATGATTTTTTGACTTGTTCTTATTTATGACATTGATTTGTGCTTAATTGATGACCAATCAGATTTTCAACTTTGAACTAATCCATATGAATTTGTTCGGTCAAATGATGGTTACTCATGCTACACGTAGATATATTGGTTTTGACATTTTGGTCACTGCTTGTAAATCTGCACGATTTCAAATTTCATGTGAAAGCTGTTAAAAAGGATTTAAAAAATTGTTGAAACCTTGAGAAATTGTTTTTGAAATAATCATGATGTTGATTGACTATTGATTACTCATGAATATAATTGTTTATCCTACGGCTTCTGAAATTAACACCATGATGTTTGTTTGAGTGTGAACATGGCTTCATTTCAAATTTCATTCTAAGATAACTTGTTAAAATTTCACAATCTGGTCTTTGACATCCAACGAGTGAATATTGAGTGAAATTTAAATTCAGATGCAGATTACACTGGTAATATAGTTAATAGAAAAATTACTAGTGGAACGTGATTAATTTTTGAAACATTCATTTGCTGCATCGTTTTTCAAAGAAAATATCTGCATATTTTTCACTTGAAATAATTTTCAAATAGCAGAAAATTTTCTTATAAAACCCCCTCGAGAAAATCATGTTTGACCATCTTTACAGATTAGTCATTTTTGAAAAATTGATTTTATAATTTTTGAATTTGATTTTAAATGACTATTTTGACTAATCTGACTCCCTTTGATTATCGAAAAGATGAATAGTGATTGAAAAAGTGATGAGTGTTGATATTTATCATATATTATAACTCGAGAAAGTATAATTAGAAAATTTCTTTAGAATTTCATAACAAGAGTTATAAAAACTTTTTGTTGGGTAAAAATTCCATGACCATTTCTATTTCTATCATCTTTCTATCGACCATCACTCATCAACATCATATTTAGTATGTAAATTTGTGGTAGTTTACAAAGGAAATCATTCGTTCTTCAATATCTTTAAATTTGTGAAGGAAATTATTTGTGCTTCAATTTATTATATTCTTCAATAAAAATAAATATCCAAAGTATCCACTCTCATTTAAAAGTCCTCACGGTTATGCATGGGTGAATTACTTGGATTTTTTTGATTATGTGCTTTCATGCTCATTTAAAAGTCCTCACGGTTATGCATGTATGGAACGCATATCAAAATTAATTGATTTAATAGACAAGTTGATTCTAATCACATTTAAAAGTCCTCACGGTCATGCGTGGTTAGAAGATACGTGATTTCATTTTTTAAATTAAATTGGAATACTACTAATCTCATTTAAAAGTCCTAACAGTTATGCATGGTTAGTAGATATTCAAATTTCCTGAAATAAATATACCACAAATAGAAAGAACTGTATGATTTTTTGATGATTTTATCCCCATCACTTCTGAAAGTGGAATATGCGCCTGAAAAGGGTAATTATGATTTTTGTTTGAGTTTTATTGAAATTTGATATTTATATTCAATTGAGTTAAATGTTTGATTCATGTCTGTCACTTCATCCCTATTTTTATAACACTGTTATTCTTTTGCTGATAACAAAAGGGGGAGAGAAAAGTTAAGATTTTGTCAAATAGAATCAAGCAAAGGTCAAATAATTTTCCATTTGTATATAGGCTCATTTACATATTTTTATTTGTATGCATATATGTAGGGGGAGTATCATGTAGAGAGGAAGCATTTAAATAGGGGGAGCAAATTGAACGATCAAATACATTTAACATATTCAAAATCTTAAATATATGTTTGTTATCATCAAAAGGGGGAGATTGTTGAATATGCGCTTTGCGCTTATATGATTTTTGTTTGATGATAATAAACATATATACATTCATTTAAATGTATTTGGTAATGTAATATTTTGGTTTTCACAGATTAAATATTTGTTGAATAAAATTAAATAACACAGAATTTGAATTCAAACGAATATTTTATTCAAACTAATATTTATTACAATTTTGAATAGTACAATTTCATGCTCTCACTATACATATACAATTACATCACATTTCATATTTACAGTTCACCTCACTACATATCGCTCACACTCATATTTTGTTTTCAACTGCATTCCAGTTTGAATCCAGCATCTGAGCAATCTGCAAAAATATAAACTAACGCAGTAAAATTGAAAAAGAAATATTTTTGCAATATAAAATGAAAGATAATTTTTGAAAATATGATTTGCCTCAGTTATTTGTGTTGTTCGTCATAATTTAAATTTGAATTCATCATACACGAACAACTTGTGACATACACAGTGTATTACTGTATATGCCACAAGGCCGTGCACGCCGATATATACACTTGATTGATTTACAGGGACAGGTGAGCACAGGTCAAACCCAAATAAAAAGCCGGGTTCAACTCACGTGCAACATAAATAAAATATCAACTTCATCACAAGGTCAAACCCGAGCTGTGAAACTGGATTCAACACAGGTGCAAATGGCCAAAAACTCAAGAATCAAGTGTCGACTGATCTAATATAAACAAGACAGTAACTCAGTGCCAACATGGTCAATTGAACAAAATGAACAAGTGGAGCATCTGTGTAAACCGGGCAAGTATGGACAGAGCTCGAGCACAGTTGAAACTCAAGCAAATGAAAACATCACAGTGACATGCTACAACTTCAAATGATGCAAGTGCTAACCAGAGTGAAGTCCAACACAATTACAACTGACTACATGCAGGAGAACAAACACAACACTGCAGCCAACTTATACACTATGAATCAGAGATTACAAACTCGAGTGTGCAAGTGAACATGACAGGAAACAGTTCAATATGAACTGATGAAGCAGTACCAATGAACATGCAGTCAAACTCAGTGACAACATACAAGTCAGACTAACATAATGCAAGATAGTGGTCATGAATGGAATAACAACATCGAGCCAGAGCCGTTAAGTTCAAATATCAAACAAGTACAGGCCGCAACAGTATGCACCAGTCCAAACATTTATCAGAGAGTATATGGAAGGGTCAGTGATACAAGGCAATACACAAGAGCATATAAGTGCAGACAACAGCCCATACATGCAAACTGCCTCAGAAATGAACTCAAACCAAGTGCATCACAGATTTTTTTTACACCAAAGCTAACAGCAACAAACAAGCATGAAACCAGTCAATGCCGAGGCTAAACAAATCAGTGACATCGAAACAATGCAGTAAGGCCAGAGGTGAAAACAATACAACACTGAAGTAATGCATCCAGTACCAACCAGAAAAAGATGGCCAGAGACGAAATGAATCAAAGCCAAGATCTAAGTTCAACAGAGAAGCAAATTCAAGTTGAAGCCGTGAATGACACAAATACAGGCAATGAAGAATACTGAAGTGAATGAAGAGCATTAAACAGGTGAAAGTGCAACAGTGGCAATGCAGTGACACATGATATACATGATGAAGCAACAGAGTAACCAAAATCATCAATATCCAAACTGCAGATGAACACATATGGCCGAAGTATGATCAAGATCAAATGCAAACTCAGTAAACATATATGCACAGGTACAAACAACAGTGAGCACACTCATATGAACAAATGCAAAGAACAGTGAAGCATGCACATAGGCCACCAGTGAAACAACTCATATACAAGAACAAGTGAACAACATGGCAGTAAGGATATAATGGCTGTGAACAGCAAGAGGGATGCATTTCATCAAGCTGCAGTTTTCAAAACAAATGACCAAAGTCGAGTATGCTATAAAAATAGCAAATCAATTTTATCAAGCATCAGAATTCAAAGCCGTGGATATAATGAACAAGTCAAAATTGACCAAGTTAAAAATCGACAGCGTGGTCATCACGAAATAATTCGAAACCGTGTCAATCAAGCAATCGAGTATTTACACAAATGAATTAGTCAAGGAAAAATCACGAGCATCCAAGTATAATCGAATGGCCAAAGCAATATCGGTAGACAAATTCAAATCAACTTATACGAACACAAATCTAGGGTTACAAACCCTATATAAACCATCATCATCGGCAATCTCAAATCCATCGAGTTCGAGCAAGCCAAAATCAGAAAAGCAAAAGGATAAATTACATACCGAAATCACAAAACGAACTCGATCCAAATTGAAGAGCCGTTGGCAAAGCAAAAAGCATCGAAGCATACGATCGAATCATATCAAGTGGCGACTTCAATTTGCACAACCCTAGTTTGAATTCGCAAGGAGCAAAAGAGCACAAGCCCTAAATTCGCCAAAGAAGAACGAACGAAGTTACAAAAGAGGCCGCCGTATTTTTCACAAGTCAAAAGAAAAAGGAACGGATTGAAGAAGAGAATAGGGCCGGCCTTGTGTTATGTTTAAAAGGGCTTTAATATATTTTTAAATAGGGTTTAACTATTTTAGTTTTTAATTGTTGTTTTTATTTTTTTAAAGTCAAAGAATTTGTAAATCACCACCTAGGGATTAGGTCGTGTCAGATTGTCTAGTTAGAATTAGTTCAGTGAGCAGGGTGTGCGAGTTTGCAGAGCTCTATAGGCGGGAGCAGAGTTTGCGAGTAATCGAAGCTCTATAGGCGGGAGCAGAGTTTGTGAGTAATCAAAGTTCTATTGTAGGCGGGAGCAGAGTTTGCGAGTAAATGAAACTCTATAGGCGGGAGCAGGGTGTGCGAGTCTAGTAGAGTGTTTGTGAGCGGGAGCAAATGTTTGCGAGTCTAGTAGAATGTTTGTGAGCGGGAGCAAATGTTTGCGAGTCTAGTAGAGTGTTTGTGAGCGGGAGCAAAAGGGTCTGCGAGTCTAGTAGAGTGTCTGTAAGCGTGATACTGTTTAATTCTAATAGAAATATGTGAATGCAGCAGTAGGCAGGGGTTGCCGAAACTGGGTAAATTTTGTGTGTGATTTACTTTTCAGCATATTTATTTTTTGCAGTTTGTTTCTGTGTTTAAAATCAAGAAAATTTGCTATAAACCTATTCACCCCCCCTCTAGGGTTAATCTAGATCCTACAAGGTTGCCCTGCTTCCAAGTTCGGAAATACATGTCCTGGAGCATCTCATCCATCATCCCCTCGTTCTCCTCAAACTCTTTCATCCAGGCCTCAGAAGCCGACAGCCGTGCGACAGCAACATCTCTCTCCCATCGGTATCTTGAGCAGTCAGCCTGAAGGGATTTCCGCATCGCTTCCATCTCCTCCTTCAGCTTGGCCTGAGCAAGCTCTACGGCCTCCAGCCTTCCAGATAACTCCTCTACCTGCTCAAGATCCGCTCTCCGAACGTCATCCACCGTTGCGATGGCCATGTCAATTCGTTCTTTGCAAACAGCCTCCATTTTTCGCAACTCAGCCTTGCCTGCCTCTTCCATGGTTTTCTTTAGTCGTCTGGAGGCCGCCTCATGCTGGGATATCTGGATAGCCTGATCGGCAAGCTGTTTGGCCTGATCAGAAACCCTTAGCCGCAACCGAATGTTAGTACTTCCGATTTCCTCTCCAGCCTTGGACAGTCGAGCGTGATGCTCCATTAGCCTCTTGGTCTCTTCAGCCACCCGATCGATGTTTGCCTTGGCCTCATCCCCCATGGTCACAATCCGAGTAGTACGCAAATCGAGGTCTAAGAACTTAGCCTCATCAAGCACCCGTACCATGGGATTGCGGGGAAGAAGATGCTCACCCGTGGCCTCGTCAAAAGAAATGTCCTGTAAACTCGGGTCCATATCCGGGTGGCCGGCAAATGGGTTGCGAACCAAACCAGGATTGTCTATCGGGGTGACGGTTGGATTTTCGGACGGATGTGGGGAAGGCATAAACTCAGTATCTTCCTCAGTAATATCATGGATAGGCTGGACTGGAGGCTGAGGGCCATGTGAAGGTTCAAACAAAGATCGGCCCCTCTTCCTCTTTTGCATATCTTCTTCAATAACTCTAAGAAGAGGGCGATAGCCAACCACATCTCCGGGACGGCTAGTTGACGACTTCGATTTGGTGTAAGCTTTGAGTAGCTTATACTGTTCAAGGCGGTGCCAAATATCTGATGTCTTGGCCACCTTACCCTTTCCTGGAATAAAAACCAAGTGTTAAAAGTATGCATGAAACTATGATCCGAGAAATATGTTAAGTTAAAAGGAGTAGGAAAACGCGTTTATTTTACAAACCCTGAGGGAGAGTGGGATACTGCAATAAGTCCTGAATCTCATTCCAGGACGGGAGCTGGCCATAAAATATTACTAAGTCCTTATCATAAAGGGAGTCTACGGAAGTTAAGAATTCACATTGAACCGCCGGAGTTGCTTTTAGCTGAAATACTCTCAGAAGATAGACTGGCACCCGTCCCGGCCTTATCAGACTTCTTCGATTTCTTCACCAAGACCGGCCCTTCCCCTAACCCCTCGAAGGCTTGACGGAAGGCATCATCCGTCCACTCTTGAATCTCACCCGCTTACCCAAAAGTCAAGGCACCAACGCCACTACCACTCTGCCCTTCGCCACCGTTACCACCGTCACCTTCTCCATCACCTCCGCTCTCCTCCTCGCCTCTTTCTTCCTCTCCACTTTCCTCCTCCGGAACATCTGCGCATGTGCTGGGAGAGGGTCCATCAGATTTCTTAATCTTCTTTCCCCCGACGATTGGAGGTACCGAGAAAGGTCTCCTCTTGCTACTCTTCGCAGTAGCCCCGTCTTTAGTTTTGTCAACCCTCTCCTCGGCTGTATCTCTCTGCTTAACCATGGATTGACGTGGCAGAATCAAGTTGTGCTCCAGGAGAGTGGCATTCCTGATCAGGTAAGAAGCCGACCTATCCCTTCCTGAGATAGCCTCTATCCTCGCAGCCATCTGTACCAGGCGATTATTCTCCACGACCACAAAGCCACCCGTCGCTAGCAAGAAATAAAAGCATATAAGAAGAAGCATTGCAGTCGGGACAAAGAAATTACAAATGGAATTCAACTTACAGCCAGACGTGAAAAGGGAAAAGAAATGGAGTCGTCCTTAACGAAGAACCATTCCTTCTTAAACATGGTGAATTTAGAGTATAAGTCCAAGACCGGCTTGAAGGACACAGCCGACTCTAAACTAATGTACGGAGACCCCTTCTTGTAGCCCCTCAGATTATACAAATATCGGATTTCCCGGTTAGAAGGGGGCGCCCATACCTCCTCTGGAAGATAACGAATAGACACACTAAGATGGCGTAGGAGTTGGGATGAAGCTGGAAAGGAGCCATCTTCAGGTAGGTAATGAAGCTGACTATCCACGCATTGATCGGAGTAATGGCCCCGCACATGCAATGGTATCGGCTATAGGCAAAATATCCTTCAGGAGGATCATACAGCATCACACCATCTCCCGACAGCAGCATGCTCGCTCTGTCAATCCCGAAGGAGCGAGCGATGACATCAAGTTGTCCCTCTTTGAGGGAGCTCGGAAAGCAATCAGGAGGAGAGTTCAGAAGCTCTTGAGGGCCATATCCATCCACTAATGACCGCGGGGCAGATCCATGTCGCGCTGGTTCCGGCTGGACTGGGGGCACAGCGGGAGACTTTCTTCTGTCCATAGATTTCCTCTATTTTTCAGATCGGGTTTCCACTTTGTGAGACATTTACCTCCAAACACAAAATTAGAAAACATGTTGTTAGAACAGAGGATATAAACAAGCAAGTGCATATAGTCTGAATTTTCACTCATAAATCAAAACGCTCAAACTCCCAGTGACATTCGGTAAAGCAAATGTAAAATTTCATTCGGTATTCGAAGTCTCAGGGTTCATCCGGTGATTCAAGAATGAGTTCATTCGGCGTTTCCCGTTCTCATTCGGTGGTTCGAGCACGAAGTCTCATTCGGCAATTCAATGTGTCAAAGGGTCATTCGGTACTTAAAACCCCTCGCGTCCATTTGGTGAATCAAAGACATTAAGTTCATTCGGAAGCTCGACATTGAAAAATCATTCGGCAGAAGAAAGCTTACCTGGTCCGGCAGATGAATTGATTCGGTATGCAGTTGATTCGGCAGCCAGAAACGGTTCGGCACTACTCGATTCGGCAGTCAAAAACGGTTCGGCACTACTCGATTCGGCAGTCTAAAACGGTTCGGCACTACTCGGTTCGGCAATTAGGAATTCAATTCGGCTATTTCACTGGGTAGGGAATAACGGAGGCCTAACACTCCTACTTATAGGCGAATGCAGGATGACCGGACCGGGTGTTTCGGCACATATGACCGGGTGAAAACACCCAAGTTAAAACAAAGTAGGGCATGTGCATGCACATGCCCTACTTTGGGGGGCAAGTGTTGTGTGCATTTCCACCACCGAACCAACGAGCAAGGGGACACCACCGAACCAACGCTTCTCCAATACCTGCCGGTCCAAACCCACCTCCAAGCTCATACCGAACCAACCACTCCCTAGCTCCTACCGAACCACTTCTCCACCGAACCAAAGTTCCACCTGTCCAACATCACACAAGACCGGTTCCACCGGATCAACATCCCACGACAACCGAACCATACTCCTACCACCGAACCAAAGTAAACCGGATCCAAATTTGCCAGGCCAGACTGCTCTAGCCCAGGCCCACCAACAGCTATATACATCCAAGTCCCTTGCCCCCAACCTCACTCTATAAATAGAGGGGCAGGGGTACAACAATGGCAGACAAGTTTGAGAGCTCAAGCACGGATAGAACTTTCAAACAACTTTCAATTACTTGTAATCAAAGCTTTGTACTTGTAATCTGAAGAGAAAAGGAGAATAACATATAAAGTGAACGTAGGCACGTTCTGGCCGAACCACTATAAATCTGTGTGTCTTTTACAGTTTAGTCCCTGCTTTTTATATATTTGCGTAAATCACCCAAATCACTAGAAACAACATAAAATCAACTAATTCATACAACTTGGAGGCGTTTGCCCATTTTTTGTGCAAACATTAATCAATATGTTTTCACTTTGTATTTGTCTAGAATCATTTATGATTTTATTCACATTTTACAGCATGGTATTCTACCAATTGCTT
Organism: Allium cepa; assembly: GCA_030765085.1. NCBI lineage: Eukaryota > Viridiplantae > Streptophyta > Magnoliopsida > Asparagales > Amaryllidaceae > Allium > Allium cepa. Next base: position 824,923,672 of record CM060943.1, on the reverse strand, counting down.
TCAATTTTATTGTTTTTATGGAAAAATAATCTAAAGACCTCCAACGGAAAAGGCTTGGCTTCCTGGTTTGATAGAGCTTGATGAAAGGTTTTTCCTATTATAATAATTATCCTTTTAGTTAGTTTGATGTTGAATTTGTAGTTTTTATTCTAATTTCAAATTTTAATTGTATTTTCGGTTTGTAGGATTATGGATACAGTCTCTTCATTTGTCTTTCAACAAGTTACTGGTTTTACAAATAGGTGGATTTGAATGTGGATTTTCATAATCATTTGGAGGTGAGATTTATTCTTTTCCAATTCTAACCCATATATAATTATATAACAAAAAAAAATTAGCCAAAAACATTACACATAAGTATAAGAAGATCAAAATAATAATTGCTTTTATAGTTTTTTAGACAAAGTAGCATTTTTGATTTAGCTACAGTAGAAAACTTTGAACTTTTGTTAGAAGTTTTATTTTGAATAACTGTATTTTTAACCTTTAGTTATTTAAATGTTTTATATTTTGTTACATAATCAAAACTTATGTTTTGTCAACTCTTATATTAACCATCTTTATCAATCTCAGGCTTTAATAGAAATTTCATGTTTTAGAGGTGATGTTAAGGTGTTGTTCCACCATGTTCACAATTTTTGACAAATTAGGACCGTGTTCAGTCAATTGGAATCATGAAAGATGGAAGATGCATGGTTGACGAGTCAAGATATTTAGAAAGCTAGCATAGTACAAATGATGCAATAGGAACTATATATATAATTGTTAGTTTATATAACTTATTACATGATTTAAAAACTTAAATAATATACTGGATACAAAAGTTAAAAGATCAAATGGTGAAACTCTTAATGCACATCCATGTCAGTGTGAAGAAATAATGATAGATTTGGTTTTTTTTATACTTTTATAATTAAAATAAATACCTAGCTTAAAAAGGTTTTTTTTTTGTAAATTCACTAGAGTAAATGCAAAATTTAGTTAATTTGATAACATATCTATTTTTTAGTTTAGTTGTTAATTACAAAAATGAGTATGATGTATTTTTTGTCTTTAGTATTTAGTTATTTGATTATAATTATATGAATATGTCTATTAATGGTCACTAATCCATCTAATAGGCATTAAAGGGAACTAATTCGAGAATTAGTGCATGAATAATTATGTTGAAATGAAATAAAAAGAAAATAATTTGGAATTAAGTGGAATTAGAATTAAGTATGATTAATTATGTACTTAGTTTGGACTAAAATAAAATAATGAATATATCTATCATAATTACTTTCATTTTTAGTTGCTTATAACAGTAATTATATATTTATGGTTCCTACTTTTAGATTTATTTATGGATAAAGCTTTTATATAATATTTAATTTTCAAAAAATAAAATGAACCTTACGTCATTTTTTTTGAAATTTAAATTCATTACAATATAATACATGCATTTGTTTTTAATTTTTAAAATTCTTACTTTCAACTTCAGTCAATTTTAAAAAAATACTAGAAATACACTTCGCTTTTTTCTCTGTTTTAAATTTATTAAAGAACATGTGTAATATGTATTAATTAACATTTATTTGAGAGTTCAATAATCGATAATTGATTGAATGCTAACGCTGGAAAATATGGTATTCATTTATCACTGAATCTTAGCCTGAAATCATTAATAATATTAATAATCAATTAAACTAAAAAGGAAAACATGTAAAGTTCAAATTAACTATTAAAGGGAACCGATTCAAGAAAAAATATGAAACTGATTGTTTAATTTAATTTGGAACAAAAAAGAATATTAAATTCACATTCTAAAATTCTAAATAGTACTCAGATATCAATTATCATTGTTGGAGTTAAAATTTGCCACCAGCACCCAATTATGCAAAAGCTCCAATATCGAATCCAATCGTAGAAATATGAGAAGAAATAAACGAATAAAAAATGAAAACAACCAGAAAGCAAGTAAAAGGAGATAAGACTTATAGTGCTTCGGCTAACCCTGACGTACGTCCACTCCCAAATAATCCTTTTTATTATATTGAAGTTTGTGTACAGTTACAATCTGAAATTCAAGAATAAAATTGATGGAGTGTAATCTAGGTTGAAGGTAAAGAGAAGCAGAAAGAAGATCCCTTTTTGACGTCATGCCTGTTGTATTTATAGGGGAACAAGTGAACGGATTATGCTGAAATTTCGACAGAAGGTTCAAGAGACCAAGACAAGGCCACCTAAAAATTTCTATGCCTATTGGGACCCACCATAGAGAACAGTACCGATCTCTATTTTGGTGTCCATATGGGATGTGATCCCACTTGAGAGTTTCCCATGATGTTAGCTACTTGCCTTCCAAATTTCATGCGATTTTGACATACGGTTTGTGAGATATCGCATTTTCCGTGAAGTGGTGTTGTTTAAATCCTGACTTCTATCGATCCCTATGGAGGGATAGGTACCGATCCCTCCAACTTCTTTGAAACGCCATGCGATCCCTGTGGGAGATTCTTTATGTTTTATTATGCTAAGCGTCCAAGTTTCATGCCAATTGGATTAGTAGAATTCGAGTTATTGGCCAATCTTTGTTGCAATATGGTGTTAAGGATGATTATAGTCGATCCCTATGGAGGTGTAACAGCCCGCAAATCCGTACCCCTTGAGTCAACACTATTCTAATACAATTAACCCAAGTTGTACAGAAATACGAACCATTTGGGTTAAAGAAGAAGAGGTAGGAGAAGAAAATAGAAAACAACAACAGAATCTAACCATCGCAGCGGAATAAAATATAATAAATAATAAATGATCTTTACTCAAGAAAAATCAAATATTCCTGTTTATATATTACATCATCAGAGTACATCAATCACAGCTCAACATCAATATCATACAAATGGATGCACAACAACTCAGTACAGCGGAATATACATATATAAACAAGTACGGAAGTACGTATCGTCATCTAGCTCGGCCCCTGAGCTCCACAACATCATATCCTGTATCCTCTAATACTCGGTCTGACCCGAGCATTACAGTTAAATAACACCCGAGTTAGTCTGGAATACCAGCGTGAGAAAATCACACCCAATTGATTATTAAAGTTCCAGAACTCCTTTGAAAACAAAAGCATCTCGTAAGACCACGCCACAAATAAACATGTCGGGTTTTTACCTTACGATAGCTAAAATGATTTTTATAGAAATCCTCTGATATTATAATAGGGTATATATACAAATACTTATAAAATAGCCAAAATTGTTACATCTATTAAATTTCAGCTACTAGCTACAGAGTGGGTAATACAAACAAAACTCGTACAAGGCTCGTAGGGAGAATGGATTCCAACTAATGACTAGGCACCGGGGTACCACCTATCACAATACGGGGCCTAGATCACCGTACCGAGGAGTACGCCCGCTCCCCTGTAACACAAGGCCGGGACTACCCCTTACTGGATAATCTCGACTGAGATCACCCCGTGGTTGAGATCAGCAACCTCCCACTAAGCCGAAATAAAAAGGGACATCTAGACTGGAATGACCTCACCCTGCTTGGGTGCTACCCACCTAGCCTTGCTGCATAACCCCTGATTTTCAGTCATTCCCATTTGATGAGGCTTGAGGCTAAGCGTTACCTTTATAGAACATATTTCTTTGAATGTCCATCTTCCACCGGACGATGGTTCGCAAGCATTCATCCATTCAAGTCCGTCCCGGGTTCGAAGGGAACTGAAGGCACTATTCCTACTACATCCATTTTGGAAATATCCTCAGGATTAGTAGCGACTAGCCCTTGCACTTCACTGCTCCATCTTCGAATCCAACTCGTTTCCACGAAACGTACAAACCGGATCGAAGTGGTTTTCGAGAAATAAATCTCGATCCCGGTCTCTTCGAAACGATCAACGCATTTTTGTCCAATATTGATAGTCAGTGATTTAACTATCAATTTATATTCACAAACAACCATCAACCAATAAATAATTTCCCAAATTATTTATTAACCTCAAAATATCTTCATAAGATATATTTCTATTCTCAAAACCCTTTGAAAACAGTTTCAAAACTATCTTCCTTTCTCAGGATAAATTACAAGTATTTCTATTTCCACTGGAATTACCAAGCACAAAATTTTAGATTTAAAATAATTTTAAAAAAAACTTTGTTGCAAAATATATTTTAACATTCAACATAGAAAAATTACTTTAGTATTTAATTTAAAATAATACTCTAGAAATAACTAAAATAAGGTTACCTTATAACTATACATTAGAGTTTCTTCTTTAAACAAAATACCAAATCGTTCTTTAAATAATTATTACGATAATAGATTAACTAAAACACTAACTTTGGGATTTACTTTAAAATACTTAAATTAAGACTACTTCAATAATTTACTAAAAATACATACTATATAGACATTGAAAATAAGGTTACTTTAAAAATATAAAACCAGGCTTTCACCTTTCAAACAAACACTAAGTCACTATTTATAAATATTTATTACGGTAATAGATTTGAAAAATATTTAATCAAGAATTTAAAATAATAAATTTTCTAAAACATGCTTTTTAAAACAACATTAAAACCTTTAACTTATATCTAAAAGTTTACTTGAACGTACTTGGCTATCCAGAGAAATATACCTCTCTTCACATTCTTCCGTAAAATTCCAATTTCAAACACTTGAATCAATTTCCAAATTGACTTCCCATTTACTCCCTTTTTATTCAAAATCTATTAATTTCAGATTTCATTCCTTAATTATGATTTACAGTACTTTAACTAAAAATTCCAATTTTTAGATTTCTCAATTACTTCCTTATCCTTTTATATAAATTTAAAGCTTTAAGTTTAAAATAATTCTTTATTCCTTTAAATTAATACCACATAAATTTACAATTCATTAATTACTGTTTATTCAAACTCTTTCCTTTCCATACTCGAAGTTATTTATTATTATTTTCATATTACTTCTATTTCTTTCAGCCCATTCTTAATTTATTCAAATTTCCTATAATTATTTTACTCACAAATTCATTTCTTTTATTTTCTTTCCAAATCCAATCTATATAAATTTGGTAATTCATTATGCCCAAATATATCAAATCAACCATAACATTCAATATTCCAATATAACTCATCATAAAATACCAATATTCACAGCAGAGAATATTAAATCATTTAAATAAATGTTGAGGGATCCAATGGGATCCCTCCAACCTGTTTTCCCTGCATCAATAGACGTTAGCACAATATAGTATATCAATTCCAAAATATCATACTACATCACATCGATCAATTCAACCATCCAAACAATTATTTAAATTTAATCATTTAAATATAAATTTAAACTGAGTGAGACTAACTCACCTTTAACATTTGCAATCCGACCCAATTCGTCTTGCTTTCTTCAAATTTTTACCTTGTATAACCATTATTCAAGTTATTAATATTTTGCATTAATCGAACAATAAATTTCCGTTTTACAATTTCTTTTAATTTTAACCAATGATTTGAATTTTTTAATGATAATTAAATTTCGAACTAATTTCCCTTTAAATAATCCTTTAGTAACTAAATAAATTTCAAATAAGTTAACTAAACAAATATATTACTTTACTGTTAAACGGAATAATAAATCAATAAATTTAAGACCGAGTTTATAAAGTTAAATAACATTAAATTTAGGTGTTTTGAAATGGTTAACTACACGAACGGTAATAATTCTACTTCCTAACAGCTTATAAACTAATTATAAGTTTATATGTATATATATTCCCTGTCAAAACTATGCAAATAAATTTGATAAAATTTAAATTAATTATCAATACCTCACTGCCTGCTCGCGCTCAAAGAAAACGAAATCACTTCCTCGCGTCCTCCAGCCCGAGTCCACCACATCAGATCGAATCCCAGTCCAACGTCGCCCTTTCCCAAAAACGATCGCATCCCAAAGCCTCCACCAGGCAAACCCTAAATCGAAAGATGTCCGTCCCTCGTCGATTGCATGCGAATCCAACCAAAAAGTCGACATCGAACTCGACTCGATAGCCACGACAACCCAGCAGCGTCGGCGTCCCCCAAATCGATAACGAGCCGACCTGACTTCACTAGTTCAGAGACGGCCGCGCGCGTGGGAAGAATAGATGCCCTTCGAATGATCTGGGAAGTCGATTTGGGAATGAACGAACGTATTTTGGTTTTGCGATATGGTTCCACGACTTCAGTCGCCATTTCTTCTCCTTCTTTTTTATTTAAAGTGATAAGACTGCGGTTATCAAAGGGAAAAGGAAAGGGGAGTATATTCTTAAAAGACTGAAATGAAATGAGGGTTGCGTGAAAGAATTGCTTTGCTACGTACTCGATGGAACAAAAAGTGGCTGGCGTATAAAGAAAGCTTTGCGTGAAGAAAATATCTAGCTATAGTGATTGAAAATAGAACTGATGTGACAAGATTTGACTAGTCAACAGTGTATATTTTATTGAGTTTCCGATAAAAATTCAGTGCGTTTATATGTCGTACGCTCACACAACAACCCCAATCGCTCCGAAATTTGAAATCCGATAATAATACAATATTACGGATCCAATGGAAGTAGTTTCGTCGAATTCCGAGACCGTGCCTCAGAAGGCTATTTTTAAATTCAATTTAAACGATAAAATTTTAAAACTGAAAAAACCACTGTTAATTTCAATTTTACAACTTCTATTATTTTCAGTGTTATCAATATAAATTTTACAAACCTTCAAATTATTTTTGACAGGCTTAAAATTCGAGATTCAACAATTTACTCAACTTCTAATAATTAAATTCTATTATTTAATTATCAAACAAATAGCGATATTTGTAATTCCAGTTAAAATTATTATATTAAATATTTAAAATCAATTAATATTTCAATTTTAAATGCTTGAAAATTCCCGGGTCGTCACATTCCTCCCCCTTAAAAGAATTTCGTCCCCGAAATTACTAATTAGGAAGAATGGTCCAAAACCCGTTACTATTTCTCCAAACCAACAATTTAACATTCTACCAACTATCCTTTAATAAAAGACCCATTATCAATCCTACTAACTTCTCAAATTTCCCCATAGTTCTAAATCATATTATTTGCTCGAGCATTCAAATTTCAATTCTAAATCAAATTTAAAATTATCAGGATTTTTTTTAAAATTTTTTCTAACTCTCTAAATTTCCGAAAACTTTTGCCAGCGTCTCCTTTGCGCGGCTAGCTTGGTACAACTACAAAATGGCTCTACGGCCTCCCAAATCCAAAAAGAAAACAAAACGCCAAGTGGCTCAATCCAAAAACTCAATCAAATTTCACAGAAATTTAAACACATACCTTTTTGTCGAGCATTTCAAGTTTATCTTTCAGAAATCAAAATCAATTCTCCTTTTTCCTTTATTTTACCTGCATATCTTACATAGCAATATATCCAATCACAATACTCAAAAACATCATATCAACTTTCTTACAAAATGTCAGTATTTATTCATTTCAATACTATTTTAGATTATATTTGTAGTATCAATTTCCAATTAAGAATTCACTATTCCTTTCTTAAGTTTGGTATAAGTATTTAATATGCTTCTTTCATTTATTTTCATCTTACCACCTTAGTTTATACCTGTTTCCATTCAAATTGATTTATCTCGATTTCCATACGAATTCAATTTATTCTTCAACTCTAAACTTTAAATCTTATTTTTCATTTATACTGATTCATGTCATTATTTTACATTAGTTCATTTACAAATTTATTTCAACTTCCAATTTAACAACGTTTGTCGTTAACAAAATTTTCCAAAATTTTCAAAAAAAATTCTAACTCCCAAAATTTCTAATTTTTTTTGGCAGAGTCTCCTCTGTACGGAGGAGATTTTGCAATTTGACAAAAGATATAAATATATATACATCGGCCCACACGGTCGGAAAAATCAAAAACAGTTCATATTTCCTATTTTTATCGCGTAGGCGTACCTTATTTAGCATTTTTAAGCAGACATCTTATTTATTTAGCAGTTAATGCAACCCAAATCCAGCCGCACGGCTTCCAAACACCTGTACTTACTCAATTTAAACATGTAAGTGTCAAATATAAGAAGTTATAGCATTTCACTTAATTTCAGTAGTTAAACACACGTATAATATAAACAATATACACTAAACACTTCCAAAAGCAAATTAATAAGGTTCTGATACAAATTTAGTTGTTTGCAACTAAATACCCATCAATTTCATTCCATTTAAATGGTTTACACTTCATTTCTTACATTCTATTCATTTTAATCCAAACGAACACATATTTATCTCAATAGATTCAAAAATCAATTTCATTGCTTTTATTAACTCATAGATTTTTATACAATCTCATTTGCGTCAACGACGACCATTTTTATGCAAATTCAATGATGTTCACCTAATAGAATATCCATTCTATTTTATAACTACTTAAAATTGATACCAATTCAATTTATACCTTATTCTGTTTCATTTCCAATGTTCCAACATAATTCTTAATTGTTGACAACCAATTCATATATCGTTCCACTTAATCCGAATGGTTAACAACTCACAAACTTACATTTAATTTATTATTAAGCAAATCTGAACTCATATTTAATTCAATTACTCTCAAAGTCAATTTTATTTTACTTCTATCAATTCATAGAATTTTAATTACTTCATTTACATTAAATGACAATTTATTCTATGCAATTTGACGAGATCTATGTGAATAAATAAGTATTATGTTTTATAACCAATTTAAATGGATTTCGACTCAATTTATGCTTAATTCTATTCCATTTTTACATTTTTATTCACAATCCATATATTCTCATTTTCATTGCATTTCAGATTTGAATCCATTCACTTGCTTTTCATTTTATTAACCAAACTAGTCTATTCAAAACCATTAACAACTTAGGTTCATCTTCATTACCTATTAAATTTTATTCACAGTCCACTCATTTATACTTCATTTCTTATCCACATTCATTTAAATACATTCTATTAAACTTGAAACATTCTATTTTCTTATTGTCTCAAGTTATTTCAATTCCTTAATAATTTTAAATGGTTTACAATTATTTATTCTATAATTTCATTCCATTAAATATTATCTGTAACTCACCGAATTCTATTTCGATTTGAATTTATTTTCACTTGATTTAAAACCAATCCAATATTATTAAACTTTGTTTAAGTTGAATTCAATTCAATTGTCCTCTATCTATTAGCTTAAGTTAATTTACTTTGATTTATTCAAATTTTATACTTAAGCTTATTCTCATTTCACAAATAATTTTTTTTTCAATTTAACTTGATTCTATTTTAACCCAATCTCTTTCCAAACTACAAATTTGTTTGATTAGTTATTATAAAATTTTACCCTTTTAGAGTCAGTTCATTCAATTTATTACAAAGCCATTTCCAATTTATTTCCACCGATTTGGATTTTATTTGCACTTCGTACCATTACTATTTTACTCTATTTCATTTTTCTTTATTCGACACATTTCCAATTATATTAATTTGTTAACACTCCACGTTAAATTTTAATTTATAATTCAAGTTCTGAATTTCTATCCATTCTCAATTTACCACCTAATTTTATGAACTCACAGTTAAATTTCATTTACTTCACCAATAATTTAAGTCGAATTTAATTTATAACTTGAGTTCTATTTCCAAACTTCATCATAAACTCACAATTCAATTTCATCAACTAATTCATTATCTAATTAATTCTTCCCCTGGTCAAAATTCAACGCTTGATTTTAATCTCAAAATCTCTTCATTTAAATTTTCTTGAGTTCAAATTTATTTTATAATTCAAGTTTGTATTTTTTTTCCAATTCATCCAACAGTATTTATTTTGGATTTGTATTCCATTTTCAATTTTGTAAGTCACAACTTATTATTTACACAATTCCATTCATTTTAGACTTGAATATATTCGTCTTTTATTTTAACTCAAGCCTTATGCTTATTTATATCCCAAGCATGTTTTATTTCATGCATTATAACTCCTTTACACGTTATTCTTATTTATTTATTTATTTCAATGCCAATCCTTATTCAATTTATTTTCCATTTGTTTAGGTAAGAATTTTATTCCATTCATTAATTCAATTGAATTCTCATCCCAATTCAATTTTACTTTAACTCAAATTTATTTAACTCAATTCGATTTCAACTTAATTCGAAAACAACTGGATATTATAATATTTTTTTCAACCTATTAAATTGATTTCAATCCAGTTAAATTTATTTCCCAATCCAAGTTAATTTCATTTTTATTTTTTTTACTTTTCTCTTTAAATTTAAATTCCAACATTCTAAGCTTATATTCCCAACAATTTCCTTTGAAATTTTCAAAAACTAGTTTTTTCTGAATAAATAAATTTTAGGCAGCAATCCGTCACTTAGAAATTCGAAAATGAATACTGATGATGCGGCCGTCATCATCAGAATTATTTTCCAATAATCCAAGAGATTTCAATGCTATATCACATTCAAAATTTATTTAAAACAGATCTTCATTCAGAAATATCTCCAAAACAATAATGCCATCATTTATCTTCAAAAACACCTCGACAAACACTTCCAAAATCTCCAGGATTTAAATTTTCAAACCCTGCTTAAATAAGTTTTAACTATATTTCATTTGTACAGTTTATGCTTATACAAATTCTCATTGATTATATTTCAATTCGTAAATTACATTTATAATTCATATTTGTAAATTTCATTTTATAATGAATTTATTCCTCTAAATTTTAGTTATATTTCAATTTCTACTTAAATTTTCACTTAACAATAATAATACTTTAATATTATCATTTCTAACATCCAAGCAATCATATATTAGCTAAATAGTTTCAAAAACTATCCTTTATATCAAAATATGTTTTTGGGTAAAATTATTTCATTTACCCATATTTAAAACAATACCGTGTCTGTGACGAGAACGAATTTTGCCCGCTCGAAAATCGACATCCATACTTCATATCGTATTCGAATGCCATAGATTCGACTGTTCAAATCCGATTCGCCGGAGCTTATAACAACATTAAGTAAATAACACAGCGGAATAAAAGAATAATACATTGATATACAACTTTGATACAATATCTTATACAACAGATGATCCAATAGATATCAATATACATCAGAGATATGATACAATAAAATAGCAGCGGAAAAGAAAAATAGATAACATCTAGCAGCGGAACAATATAACTCTAAGATAGTCTTCAAAAGAGAACTCCAACACCGCAACTCCCAACTCCAAGAACCAATCCAGCAATAGCTCGAACTCCCAATAACGATGTACCAAGCTAAGCAAGATTGGTGTGGTCCAAAGACTGAACTAACTCTAGATAATCTACTAAACCTGACTATCTGAAAAACCCAACTCTAGACTGCTCGTGTAGAAAATAATGAGCACCCAGAGTTTAGGAAAGAAACAATAAACTCCGGATCAGTTGTGGGACTGGTGTGAGCAACAAAAACAGTTTATCTTTTAAAAATAATCAAAGAAAGAATTTTAAAGTCAATTCGCAATGCTTTTGGAAAATGAGACTACCATAAGGCCTTCCGCACACACATAATGCAAACGCAGAATCGGAGGAGATTTCTCCTTATGATAGTCAAAGATGCTTGATACGCATTAAAAAGAAACATTTGATATTATTACTAGTGCATAGTGTAGGGAAAATCATTTCGAAAGTAAAAATATAAATCTTAGCCAACATACGACCATTATCGTATGCCTACTATAGCTACCATGTTCAATAGCAGGTTACCGCCACATTCCATGGCAGGTTCTACAACTAAAACCGTACAAGTCTCGTATTGTTTCTTTGGATTTCCAACAAATGGTCAGGCCAAGGAACTTTCCATTGCCACATGAGAACGCCTCTGGAAGGACGTCCCCGAGAACCTAACCGGATCTCTGCCAACACAAGGCCGGGTTACCCCTAACCAGGTAACTACTGACACGAGTATGCCATCCCCCGGTCCTTTGGGACCTTTATCCGAGCGCTCGTAATCAACATCACACCAAATAATAAGTGTTTCAACATGAGTAAGTATCTGGGCTCCATACCATGATACCACCCTTTTCCAGAAGGAAATGCACATACCCTAAAGGGAGCTACCCCTCATAACCTTGCCGCATCATTCCTGTTTTGACCATTCCGGGGTGTGGGGTTCGACGAAGTCACGTCCACAAAGCCACGCTTTATACAAAATCTGTGCTTTGGGTCAACAAATGATCATAGAAATGATCACAAAGATAAATGATCAAACAAATGATCCTATCACAAATGATCAAACAATGATCATTTCACAGCAACACTCAGCATGTCACATTACCAAATTGGGAATATATCGCTGATAGCCATCAACTACATAACCTATGAGCTCGTACGTCTCAGAGAAGGGTGTTAAGCTAAGAGAATAAATTCTCCGCCACCAACAGAAATATATTTGAAAGAAATCAGCTTTATACCTCAATTTGTAATGTCAGACATACAATCCATACAAGTCTGTTCCGGGATCGAACAAAACCGAAGGCACTTACAAAGAAGTCCTTGCAATCCGGATATTCACAATCCCGATCGGATTTCCCATCTCTTAGGGAGTCTCTATATCGGCGCGACTCAGTGAAGAGACAATCGATAGGTCATCCTATCGCTCTTGCAAATACCCGGTCTTCACCACCGGTCTTCAAATGTTATCCATAACGACGTATCACATATTTGGAATGAGTTATACGACCCAAAGGTCCTTTCCCAGCTAACCCGAATAGTGAGCGCAACATTTAAAACATATGGATCTGGGATTTCAATTAAGTCACAACTTAATAATTCAAAACTTTCTTTCAAATGGTTTAAACCAAATACCATTTCAAATCTTTTAAACAAAAGATTTTATTTCACAAAATTCCATTTACGGATTTCAAAACAATTTCTATTTCATTTGGATTAACTCGTTTAAAATCTTTAAATTAAAGATTTATCTTATAGCTTTCAAACCGTTCCCAAATGTTCACTTTCAAAATTCATTTCCAAATATTTATCAATAACTTGGTAAACTATTTCAGTTTAAACTTGAAATCTCTTTTATATAATTTGAAATTCGTTTCTCCTATGAAAGCTTTTTATCATTTAGAAACAACAGTCTTATTTCGAAGAAACCCGATTTTATTTATACAAGTTACAATCTTTGGGTTAATTCAAATTCCCAAAAATAATACTTTAAAAATGGTTTAACTCATAATGACTAGTATAAAATCGTTAATCCCTAGTTTCAAATTACAGAATTCAATTTGAATATTGAATTCAAATTTAAATTAAAGTATTTAAATTCCAACACTTAATCCAGTTATTCAAAATAAATTTCCACCTTTGAAATTCCATTTCAAAAGCTTTTCACTTCAAACCCAATCCATTTTCAAAACATTTGAATTTAAAAATTCAAATACAAAACTATTTTCAAAAATCTGTGACTTAATCGATTTCCTCGTGAAATCCATATTTGTGTGTGTATTGTGTGGTCCAAGGGTTTAACACAATAGTGCAACATCATTCAATCATCATAGATCAAAACACATAAATATAGTTGATAAGCGATATAACTATAAAGCTTATCGCCCATTCACAGATTCACAGATAATATATAGATGTATCATCAATAAATGAATAAATTTTATACAGCTCAATCCACGGAATAAAATATCACAGATCAGATAGGACAATCAATTCAAGGCATTTCATACAATATAATAATTCATAAGTAAGGTCAAGCATTCAATAATCATTTATAAACAGGATTGTTTAATCCTAATTAATTCAATTTATCTCCAATTAAATTAATTACTTATGAATTTATTATCCAATTCTGATTTATTAATTCCAAATCATTTGATATAAATTAATTTATCAAACACTTTAATTTATTAAATTATTCTTAATCAATCATATTAATTAAATTAAATTTTGAACCAATTATATAATTAATTAACTGTAATTAATAAAAATATCCAAAATTAATCACTATAAGTGATTAATCCTTAATTACTTTCATGAAGCAATTTCATTTTAACAATGTATAATTGATTATCTAAATTAATTAATCTAATTAATTATCAAGATTTATCGCATTAATTTAATTACTTAATAATCTCTAGTAAATTATCTTTATTAACTACTAATATTTCTTTAATCACTTTCTTAAGAAATTATCTTAGATTAATTCATTATTAATCATTTCTGATTTTAAATTAATCTAAATTTAAAATTTAAAATCAAATAAATCATTCTTTAATTACCATATTTATTAAACCATTTGATTACCTTGATTATCTCTAAGATAATAAATTTCTTCATTAATGATTTTCATTTATCCTTTAAGTGTAATTTAAACATTACACTTTTAAATTCAAATTCCATTTGAATTTAAGATTTAAGACGAATATGTATTTAAATATTAACCAATTTAAATATCGATTTATAAACCTTAAAATAATGTAAAGAACATTTATTATTTTCATAGGAAACTTATATAAGGAAAGCCTTTAAATTCAATTGCTTATTTAATTACTTAGTTAATTAATATTAACTTTGCTAATCAAAATACTTAAACTATTAAGGCAATATCAACAAACCCGAGGAAAGTACCTCATTTACTCGAGTAAATCTCGAGTCATCTCCTACTTTTCCCCGCGTCTCACTCTTCTCCTCTTCTTCTACTCCTACATGTTCTTTCTTCTTCTTTTTTTTTTCCAGTTAATTTAAGTTACGTTTAAACTTATAAACTAGTATGTTACAGGATCCCCACGAGCGAAAAAAACATCTTCACGAGAAAATAGATTACTTCCTCGAGCAAACTCTCGAGAACCCAATACTTGCTCAACCCCCAAACGTGCTCGTGACCCACCGTGCACGTGCACACGAACCCCAAACCCCTTCGGCCACCGTTTCGATCATCAACAAGTCAACGTCGACGCCTTGAAGCCCCGCGACCACCCAAACGCTTGAGAAGATCATCGAATCGAAATCGAGCTTTAAACCCAAAACTGAACTAAAAGCCGAACCTGGAAATCACGGCATTGATGAGACTCCAACCACCAACGGCTACACAACTCCGGCCACCAACCCCTCGACGCTTCCTCTTCCATCGCCCAGAACCGCTTCGCACTCGGTCAACCATAGGCGGCGAAAACAGTATTCTACAGGACACCGAAAAACACTCGAACCCAACCCTACTTTCGATTCGTTCCAAATTCCCTGGCATTCGAATTTTTTTTTAATATTTTTCATGTGTTACTAAATCAATAATCTAGCTTCACCATAAGTTTCAACATCAATAGTTGATTAAATCGATAGGAATTGATGAAAAAGCAATTTCGGTTCCTTTACGAACTGCACTCTTTATGTTTATCTAAAAATCATAATTTTTGTTTTAAAAATCCTACTTTTGAATGTTATTCAAATATATAAATTCAAACTTACAATTTAAATTATTCGAATTTTAAACATTTATTTGCTTTATACTGTATATTTGGATTTACAGTTTTTATATTTCACAGCCAACCTTCAAACAATTTTCTAAGCCTTGATCTTTAGTTTAAACAAACATAATTAGTTAAATTCCTAAGTTATAAAATGTTTTGTATGAAGATATATTAGTTTTCTTCTACTTTATTTTGCTCTGTAACTAGAATTACAGGGGAATAGAAATACACAGCTCAACAGAAATACACAGCAGATTCACATAAATTCTTTTCAACATTACTGGCATATAACTAAATTTTACTTGAAAGTTGACAAGGTGAAGTTACTCACAATTTTGAAACTGTCTTGAGTTGTTAGCTGAAGCTTTTAAATTTGATCCTCTGGTTTGAATTGTTTGTATAGTGTTGTTGAAGTTTTGTTTTAGTTTGAAGGGATATTTGCTTCAGTTTTTTTTTTTTTTTGAAGATGGACAAAATGAGATTGAGGAAGGCTGGGTATATAAGAAAATGAGTTGTACAGGGATGATATCTTTGTTTATACATAGGTATGGGTGATATGCTATGTTATGGTGGCTGAGATATTTTTATTAAATGCTTTGGTACTTTATTTCCATGCTTTGCATTTCGGCTGATATATGAAATGTTATAGTGTACTAGAGGTAGTAGCATTGACTATCATATGTCTTGTTTATAGATATAAATATGTTTGCACTGTTTTCTTTTGTTAATTCACTTGAATGTATTTGATTTTGCTTTGCATTTTTACAGGCAACATTCTTTTGCCTTATTACTTTTATACCCTGATACTTGATTTTGCAAGCTACTTCCATATATATCCATACTTGCCTTAGTTTACATGCTACTTACAGGCTACATGTTTATTATTGTCTTCTCTTGTACTTCTTTGTTTTCTTTTTAAAATCTGACCATCAAGATTTTGTGGAGGCTATGTGGATTTGTTTCAGCTGAGATGGGATTGTTTATGTTGAGATGATTTCTTATTTTTTTGGTGCTTTGTTTTATTCTTGCATATTTATTTTACTTCTACTTTGCTTTGAGTACTTGTTTATGCATTTATGGAGGCTGATTGTATTTCCTTTGGTTTTGTTTTTGCCTGCATACTTGAGAATGTAAATAAAGTTCTATTTAACATGTTGTTTTAGTTGTTGTTATCAAACTTAACTTATGTATTTATTTTCAAATATTCAAATTTATTATCGATTATTAAAATTTTACTAACATTTTGTATAAATTACCAATTATTACACAATTTTTATTCAAAAATTAAATTAATTGTCGAATTAAAATAAATTAAAACTCGGGATCGTTACAGTGTCGATTGTTCTATTCAAGTGTTTAGAAACCCCTTCAATACAGTTGTCGAGACTGTGCCGACGAAGGTTCATATGCCACTCAATAAACCAATCAATACAATATTAAAACAATTTATATTCACTAACAAATACGCACCCATATTTATTAATACGCTCAAACTCATTATAGAGTACTGCAGAGTCTATTTTAAATGAGTAATTCCCACCAGAGCCAAGGTTATCTCCAACCTAAGCTCTGATACCAACTGTAACAGCCCGCAAATCCGTACCCTTGAGTCAACACTATTCTAATACAATTAACCCAAGTTGTACAGAAATACGAACCATTTGGGTTAAAGAAGAAGAGGTAGGAGAAGAAAATAGAAAACAACAACAGAATCTAACCATCGTAGCGGAATAAAATATAATAGATAATAAATGATCTTTACTCAAGAAAAATCAAATATTCCTATTTATATATTACATCATCAGAGTACATCAATCACAGCTCAACATCAATATCATACAAATGGATACACAACAATCAATACAGCGGAATATACATATATAAACAAGTACGGAAGTACGTATCGTCATCTAGCTCGCCTCTAGAGCTCCACAACATCATATCCTGTATCCTCTAATACTCGGTCTAACCCGAGCATTACAGTTAAATAACACCCGAGTCAGTCTGGAATACCAGGGTGAGAAAATCAGACCCAATTGATTATTAAAGTTCCAAAAGTCCTTTGAAAACAAAAGCATCTCGTAAGACCACGCCACAAATAAACATGTCGGGTTTTTACCTTACGATAGCTAAAACGATTTTTATAGAAATCCTTTGATATTATGATAGGGTCTATATACAAATACTTATAAATTAGACGAAATTGTTACATCTATTAAATTCCAGCTACTAGCCACAGAGTGGGTAATACAAACAAAACTCGTACAAGGCTCGTAGGGAGAATGGATTCCAACTAATGACTAGGCACTGGGGTACCACCTATCAAAGTACGGGGCCTAGATCACCGTACCGAGGAGTACGCCCGCTCCCCTGCAACACAAGGCCGGGACTACCCCTTACTGGATAATCCCGAGTGAGATCGTCCCACGGTTGGGATCAGCAACCGCCCACTAAGCCGAAATAAAAAGGGACATCTAGACTGGAATGACCTCACCCTGCTTGGGTGCTACCCACCTAGCCTTTCCGCATAACCCCTGATTTTCAGTCATTCCCATTTGATGAGGCTTGAGGCTAAGCGTTACCTTTATAGAACATATTTCTTTGAATGTCCATCGTCCACCCGACGATGGTTCGCAAGCATTCATCCATACAAGTCCGTCCCGGGTTCAAACGGAACCGAAGGCACTATTCCTACTACATCCATTTTGAAAATATTCTCAGGATTAGTAGCGACTAGCCCTTGCACTTCACTGCTCCATCTTCGAATCCAACTCATTTCCACGAAACTTTACAAACCGGATCGAAGTAGTTTTCGAGAAATAAATCTCGATCCCGGTCTCTTCGAAACGATCAACGCATTTTTGTCCAATATTGATAGTCGGTGATTTAACTATCAATTTATATTCACAAACAACCATCAACCAATAAATAATTTCCCAAATTATTTATTAACCTCAAAATATATTCACAAGATATATTTCTATTCTCAAAACCCTTTGAAAACAGTTTCAAAACTATCTTCCTTTCTCAGGATAAATTCCAAGTATTTCTATTTCCACTGGAATTACCAAGCACAAAATTTTAGATTTAAAATAATTAAAAAAACACTTTGTTGCAAAATATATTTAACATTCAACATAGAAAAATTACTTTAGTACTTAATTTAAAATAATACTCTAGAAATAACTAAAATAAGGTTACCTTATAACTATACATTAGATTTTCTTCTTTAAAAAAAATACCAAATCGTTCTTTAAATAATTATTACGATAATAGATTAACTAAAACACTTACTTTGGGATTTACTTTAAAATACTTAAATTAAGACTACTTCAATAATTTACTAAAAATACATACTATATAGACATTGAAAATAAGGTTACTTTAAAAATATAAAACTAGGCTTTCACCTTTCAAACAAACACTACGTCACTATTTATAAATATTTATTACGGTAATAGATTTGAAAAATATTTACTTAAGAATTTAAAATAATAAATTTTCTAAAACATGTTTTTTAAAACAACATTAAAACCTTTAACTTATATCTAAAAGTTTACTTTGAACGTACTTGGCTATCCAGAGAAATATACCTCTCTTCACATTCTTCCGTAAAATTCGAATTTCAAACACTTGAATCAATTTCCAAATTGATTTCTTATTTACTCCCTTTTTATTCAAAATCTATTAATTTCAGATTTCATTCCTTAATTATGATTTACAGTACTTGAACTAAAAATTCCAATTTTTAGATTTCTCAATTACTTCCTTATCGTTTTATATAAATTTAAAGCTTTAAGTTTAAAATAATACTTTATTCCTTTAAATTAATACCACATAAATTTACAACTCATTAATTACTATTTATTCAAACTCTTTTCTTTCCAACTCGAAGTTATTTATTATTATTTTCATATTACTTCTATTTCTTTCAACCCATTCTTAATTTATTCAAATTTCCTATAATTATTTTACTCACAAATTCATTTCTTTTATTTTCTTTCCAAATCCAATCTATATAAATTTGGTAATTCATTATGCCCAAATATATCAAATCAACCATAACATTCAATATTCCAATATAACTCATCATAAAATACCAATATTCACAGCAGAGAATATTAAATAATTTAAATAAATGTTGGGGATCCAGTTGGATCCCTCCAACCTGTTTTCCCTGCATCCACAGACGTTAGCACAATATAGTATACCAATTCCAAAATATCATACTACATCACATCGATCAATTCAACCATCCAAACAATTATTTAAATTTAATCATTTAAATTTAAATTTAAACTGAGTGAGACTAACTCACCTTTAACATTTGCAATCCGACCCAATTCGTCTTGCTTTCTTCAAATTTTTACCTTGTATAACCATTATTCAAGTTATTAATATTTTGCATTAATCGAACAATAAATTTCCGTTTTACAATTTCATTTAATTTTAACCAATGATTTGAATTTTTTAATGAATAATTAAATTTCGAACTAATTTCCCTTTAAATAGTCCTTTAGTAACTAAATAGATTTCAAATAAGTTAACTAAACAAATATATTACTTTACTGTTAAACGGAATAATAAATCAATAAATTTAAGACCGAGTTTATAAAGTTAAATAACATTAAATTTAGGTGTTTTGAAATGGTTAACTACACGAACGGTAATAATTCTACTTCCTAACAGCTTATAAACTAATTATAAGTTTATATGTATATATATTCCCTGTCAAAACTGTGCAAATAAATTTGATAAAATTTAAATTAATTATCAATACCTCACTGCCTGCTCGCGCTTGAAGAAAACGAAATCACTTCCCCGCGTCCTCCAACCTGAGTCCACCACATCAGATTGAATCCCGGTCCAACGTCGCCCCCCTCCCAAAAATGATCGCATCCCAAAGCCTCCACCAGGCAAGCCCTAAATCGAAAGATGTCCCTCCCTCGTTGATCGCGTGCGAATCCAACCAAAAAGTCGACATCGAACTCGACTCGATAGCCACGACAACCCAGCAGCGTCGGCGTCCCCCAAATCGATAACGAGCCGACCTGACTTCACTAGTTCAGAGACGGCCGCACGTGTGGGAAGAATAGATGCCCTTCGACTGATCTGGGAAGTCGATTTGGGAATGAACGAACGTATTTTGGTTTTGCGATATGGTTCCGCGACTTCATTCGCCATTTCTTCTCCTTCTCTTTTTTTTAAAGTGATAAGCCTGCGGTTATCAAAGGGAAAAGGAAAGGGAAGTATATTTTTAAAAGACTGAAATGAAATGAGGGTTGCGTGAAAGAATTGCTTTGCTACGTACTCGATGGAACAAAAAGTGGCTGGCGTATAAAGAAAGCTTTGCGTGAAGAAAATATCTAGCTATAGTGATTGAAAATAAAACTGATGTGATAAGATTTGACTATTCAACAGTGTATATTTATTGAGTTTCCGATAAAAATTCAGTACGTTTATATGTCGTACGCTCACACAACAACCCCAATCGCTCCAAAATTTGAACTCCGATAATAATACAATATTACGGATCCAATGGAACTGGTTTCGTCGAATTCCGAGACTGTGCCTCGAAAGGCTATTTTTAAATTCAATTTAAACGATAAAATTTTAAAACTGAACAAACCACTGTTAATTTCAATTTTACAACTTCTATTATTTTCAGTGTTATCAATATAAATTTTACAAACCTTCAAATTATTTTTGACAGGCTTAAAATTCGAGATTCAACAATTTACTCAACTTCTAATAATTAAATTCTATTATTTAATTATCAAACAAATAGTGATATTTGTAATTCCAGTTAAAATTATTATATTAAATATTTAAAATCAATTAAATATTTCGATTTTAAATGCTTGAAAATTCGGTGTCGTCACAGAAGGGATAGGTATTGATCCCTTCAACTTGGTCCAAATGCTATGCGATATGTTCTAATTAGCTTGTCCTCCAAGTTTCGTGTTAATTGGATGCGCAGATGTTGGATATTGATCGATCCTTGTTATTAAGTTGGGCTTAGCCGGTCCCTAGGAGGGATAGACACCGATCCCTATTGAAGGACATATGTCGATCTCTCCAACTTCTTCAAGTGCAATGATATCCCTAGGGTAGGCTCTCTAGAGTTCCCTCTTCTTGTTTCCAAAGTTTCACTTCAATCTCGCTTGTGGTTGTGTTATGGAGGATCATCGTTGAGTTGTGTAGTTGAGCTGAATATGATCTGATCCCTCTTCTTTTGCCCTTAACTCTAGCATACGAACTACAATCGACTTGAAATTTGAAATATAGCCTCATAAGGCATTCCTCATCACTTCATACCAATTTTTCCTTTATTAGGAAAAAATTAAGGATCCAATCCGAATTCGCTTGACCATCGTTCATAGTCTCGTTTATAGCCAATCTCCAAGCTTGGTAACCGTTTCTCCGGGCCTCTCGCCTTCTACCTTGATGACAATGATGTCCGTTGGGTTAAATCCCCCTATGTACTGCTTTGCCAAAAGGTGGGTTAACAAATTTTTGGGTGCTTTCACTGAGAAGAACTTTCACCCGAGGATTTGGAAGCTAGGATCTTAGAGTTGGAAGCTTGGATACTTGAATCTAGAAAGCAATGACTAGGAAATCAACAAGGAGAGTGTTATCGGAGAGTCAGGAGGCTTCCTTAGGAGCTCGAGCTAATCAAGAATCTATCTACATCATCAGGGATGAAATGGAAACGATGATGGATGCTATGTACGAGAGGATGTTGAAAAGATAGGAGGAGGTGATGTAGAATTTGCTCTAACAGATTGGACAAGCTGGAGCACAGAATCAAGGAGTTGAAGCAGCAGGAGTCGTTGGAAATCAGAATCGAGAACATAATGATGGAGCCAATAGACAAAGGAACATAACAGAGCAGCCGGGGGCATTCCCCTTCCATCATAGAGGTATCGGCACCGATCCCTCCATAGGTATCGGCACCGATCCCCAAAGACATAGGGGCATGCCCCCAAGTCTGGTTGGTTGTGATGCGGGAGGACCTGCGATCGATCCCATAGAGCTTAGTGCGAATCAAAATTTGGATGATCTTCTAGAGGAATACGTTCCAGAATTCCCTCGTAGACTCGAGGTGCAGCTTGGACATGATGATTGGAGACTAAGACTGGAAGACAATAACTGGTTTGCAGAGATGATCAGGCGAGCTATATATGGAGGATTAGTGAACAAGGATCTGGAGGATACAAATAGAAGTCCATTCGCTTCTATTATCAGGAATGCTAGGAATCCACCAGAATTCAAACTACCAACACTGGAGGCTTATGACAGAAAGCCAGATCCAATTATGCATATGATAAGGTATACACAGCACATGGAAGTACTGTAGGCTTCAGAAGAAGTCTTGGCACGATGCTTCCCTTTGTACTAAATGGATATGGCTGCGCTATGGTTTAAACAGTTGGAGAGTGGTTCTATTAGCATATGGATGGAATTGGTCGCAAGATTTATGAAGTAATTTCGGGTTCAAATTATGAGACCCAAGAATGTGATGATATTGACATCAATAAAGCAGTGGGCATGAGATTCACTCAAGAATTTATTAATAAGGTTCAATGCAACAGGCAGTTTGGTGGATCGACTTGATCCATCGACTGTTTTGATGACGGTAGTGTCAGAAGTTGTGGATAATTCAGATTTTGAGATATCACTAATATGGGATCCACCTATGGATCTCGGGGAATCCTACCATGAAGCAGAAAGGTTTCCACGATAAGAAGATGCAAAAGTTGATAAAGAGGCAATGAAAGTTAATACAATATTGGGTGGAGGACCACCCGATGAGAGCTCAGGAAAAGACAAGGGTAAACAGAACATGGATAATAGCTTCGATGGATCAAAGCGATAGAGGGGGGAACCCAAATTCTCTTCTTACTTGAAATTGAACGAACCTAGAACTGATATATCTGGATACTCGAGGACGCTTTCCATATCGAAGGCCGACCAGGAGGGAACCCTCCGAATGCAAACGGACATCAGAAAAGCACTGCATATTCCATGAGCTGGATGGGTACAATACAAATGACAGTAGGAATTTGGAGGATATCATTGTGGAACATGTGAGGAAAGGCCAGTTACAACAATACGTAAGGACTCGGGCTACAACGGTGGAATTAGAGCAGCCACCATCCACCTCGAATGAAAATGGCATTGGATCAAGGCATCATCATCAACGTGTCATCAATTGATTGGGATGGCATGGAATAAGTAGCAAACTCTATAGTAAGACGTCTAAGTCACTTACATATGTAGGAGATTGAGGATGGTACCTAGGCATACTCTGAGATGATGATAAACCGTAATGTTAGGGTTTGTGAAATTTGTTTTTTCCTAACTTCTTGTTTTCTTCGAACTCTTGTTTTATCTGAACTCGGGTTTATTGGTTGCATAAACTATTATTTTATGGACTTAGGAAGGCCTAAATTTGGATCAATGTAATGGAAAACATAGGTCGTCAGGTACGGATTATGCCTGGCATGGGGTAGGTCACTTCGCTCGAACACGATGGATCTGTTGAGTCAAGATTTTTATAGAGTTTTGATTTCTGACAAAGGGATAAGCCGTGATCGACAAAAAGAAGTTATTTAGACACAAAGAGCTCCATATGATTAGAGGTTGATTATTTGGTATGTTAGTAATGATTATTTATGTTAAAATCTATCCTCAAATAATCTTATGCCTTTAATCTTCGAATATATATATAAATATATATGAGTGCACATTAACTGTGCAGTCTGGACAAAACCGGTCGACCGGTCAAAAACCAGGTGGTCGACCGTTTTTGCCTAGAATGCACAGATAATGTGCACAAGTGAACATAGCGTATATATATATTCAAATTCCTGTCTACCGGTCATTTTTTGACCTGTCGACCGTTTTTAAACAGAGGGCAACCTTTTCCAAAAGACACTTCTTTCTCCAATGGTTGCATCTCTTACCTTTCATCAAATAATCATATCTATTAATGGCAACTATTCACAAAGAGTTACAACTATTTTTTTCTCTATATATACTCATCTAAATCATTGATTCAAGATATATGAAAACATGATTTTATATGCTTTTACTCTAATCTCTGATCTTACTTTATATATACTCCTGCATTCTAAAAGCTCTCGATTATTTATTGAATCATTGAAACTATTTCATATCCTTTGATTCAATAAGTAATATACTTTCCTTAATCTTTTCAAAACATCATTTCGCATACTTTGAGGATAAGATTATAGGAAGGGTGTACTGCTAGTGACAAATCCGTGTTTTCAAGAACACAAGTTGTCAACAACAATTGTATTTGTTCTTTTGTTGAAGTCCTCTGTGTTGTAAGAGGCAAGTGTTGAAGTCCTCAGTGTATTAGAGGCGTGAAATCCCGTTCGGTTGTTCGGGTGTTGTAAACCTGTTCCTCCGGGTGAAGCGAGGTAGTTAATAGTGAAAATCCAGATAGAAGTCTGGGACTGGACGTAGGACGGTGCTCCGAACCAGTATAAAAATCTCTGGTGTGATTTTTCTATTTTTTATTTACTATGCTATTATCATCTATTTCCGCATTTATATTGTAGTCCATATTACACGATCCGTGTGTACTATATTAGCACATATAATTGTATACACACCGCACTTTCATTTGGTATCAGAGCCTGGTTTTCTAGAGATCGTAACAACATCCTAGAATAAATGGCTACAAAGAGATCTAGTCAAGGCAATAAGAAGAGGAAGAGCAATAAAGAACAATCAAAGGAGCAAACAAATAAATGCTTCATGGCAAAAGATAACGAGGTTAGTGATCTAACTTTTGATGATATGATAGAAATAAATTCAGAACTTCTAGACACTTTAAAAAGTCTCAAAAGAAAATATAAGGAAGCTCTGGAAAATCAGAAGAAAGCAGAATTCGAAAGAGATATGCTTAAAGACGAGAAGAGAATATTAGAAGAAGAACATGAGAAAATTCAAGATTCAGACAATTCTCAACTCGCTCTATTAAGTCAATAAATAGAAGCTCAAAAAGAAAAGAATAATGCTCTAGCTTCTGAAAATCATGAGTTAAAAACAAAAATTAAATTTGTTGAGTTAGATAACACTAGTCTCAAAACTAAGCTTGATGACATTACTAAAAATATTTCCAATTTTAATAAAGGGAGAGAAAATTTATCCAGGATTATTGAAAATTCTCAACCTGCTTCAAATAAGAAGGGATTAGGTTATGTTAAAAATTCAAAAGCTCACAATGATAGAAGTGGCGTAGGCTATAAACAAGCTAAAAGTAAAAATAGTACTAGATATCCATTCATGTATACTAACTTTAGTGCTAGTACTAGTAATCAAGATAGTTTTAAAACCAGCTATAGTCATAATAGTACTTTGTTTAGAAATGATAGAAATTATTCTTCAAGTACTAAGCTAATGACTAATAGTATTAAGATATGGATTCCAGCTAATATGATTGATCATGATAAACAACTTTATATTGGCAACTATTATAAGAATGTAATTTGTAATGAAAATTATATTTATAAAGGTTCAACCACACCCAAATGGGTATGATTTCCAAAGACCTAACCCCCCGGACCCTAACATAGTAAGTGGGTACCGAAAATTATTATTATTTTTTGCAGGTACTCAGAGAAACAAAAGGAAAATGATAGATTTTGGAATTTCAAAGAATGTTCCATATGTTTAATAGAATTACGTGCTTACAATAAAATATGGACTTCGGTAAATATGGTAAAATTTATTTTACTTTTCCTTCATAATTAATAATGAGTTTATCTCGTTATATACAAGATATTTTATATAATTTTATATATTTCCCCATTCTTTTTGATAATGACAAAGGGGGAGAAATTCATATGCATATAAATAGATGGGGATATTATACTTAGGGGGAGATGTGATACTTAGGTGGAGCTTTAAAGACATTATCTGGCACTTGTACTAAATATTGTCGTGTTTTAATTCGTACTAGACTTGTGTGTATTATCATCTTGTATGAATGTTACTCTTGATCTATGATAGTAGTTTTATGTTGCTTATAATCTTTTTTACATCCTCCATTTAAACAACTCCTTTTTGTCGATGACAAAGGGGGAGAAAATTGTGCTAACAGTATATATGCAGGACACAATCTCAGGGGGATATCTTATACAAGGGGAGATTCATAAATATGTTGTCATCAATCAAAAAGGGGGAGAATGTTGAGTCAAGATTTTTATAGAGTTTTGATTTCTGACAAAGGGATAAGCCGTGATCGACAAAAAGAAGTTATTTAGACACAAAGAGCTCCATATGATTAGAGGTTGATTATTTGGTATGTTAGTAATGATTATTATGTTAAAATCTATCCTCAAATAATCTTATGCCTTTAATCTTCGAATATATATATAAATATATATGAGTGCACATTAACTGTGCAGCCTGGACAAAACCGGTCGACCGGTCAAAAACCAGGTGGTCGACCGTTTTTGCCCAGAATGCATAGATAATGTGCACAAGTGAACATAACGTATATATATATATTCAAATTCCTGTCTACCGGTCATTTTTTGACCTGTCGACCGTTTTTAAACAGAGAGCAACCTTTTCCAAAAGACACTTCTTTCTCCAATGGTTGCATCTCTTACCTTTCATCAAATAATCATATCTATTAATGGCAACTATTCACAAAGAGTTACAACTATTTTTTTCTCTATATATACTCATCTAAATCATTGATTCAAGATATATGAAAACATGATTTTATATGCTTTTACTCTAATCTCTGATCTTACTTTATATATACTCCTGCATTCTAAAAGCTCTCGATTATTTATTGAATCATTGAAACTATTTCATATCCTTTGATTCAATAAGTAATATACTTTCCTTAATCTTTTCAAAACATCATTTCGCATACTTTGAGGATAAGATTATAGGAAGGGTGTACTGCTAGTGACAAATCCGTGTTTTCAAGAACACAAGTTGTCAACAACAATTGTATTTGTTCTTTTGTTGAAGTCCTCTGTGTTGTAAGAGGAAAGTGTTGAAGTCCTCAGTGTATTAGAGGCGTGAAATCCCGTTCGGTTGTTCGGGTGTTGTAAACCTGTTCCTCCAGGTGAAGCGAGGTAGTTAATAGTGAAAATCCAGATAGAAGTCTGGGACTGGACGTAGGACGGTGCTCCGAACCAGTATAAAAATCTCTGGTGTGATTTTTCTATTTTTTATTTACTATGCTATTATCATCTATTTCCGCATTTATATTGTAGTCCATATTACACGATCCGTGTGTACTATATTAGCACATATAATTGTATACACACCGCACTTTCAGGATCGACCTACTTAGGTCGTCGAGTATGGATTATGCTCGACAAGAATCTAGAGAGATCGAGGTTGTCAGGTATGGACTATGCCTAGTAAGGGGTAGGTCGCTTCACTCGAACGCGATGGATCGACATACTCAGATCGTCGAGTATGGATTGTGCTCATCAAGGATTCGGAGAGATCAAGGCCATCAGGTACGGACTATGCCTGGCAAGGATTAGGTCACTTAGCTCAAATGCGATGGATCAGCCTGCTCAGGTCGTCGAGTATGGGTTACGCTTGGCAAGGATCCAATGAGATCGAGGATTTGGATTAGAATAACAACCAAGAAAGGTTATGGATTTGTATGTCAGCTTCGAACAGCTACGGGTTTGGATATGGGCTAGGAGCAGTTTGGGATTTGGCTAATGACCTAGTGAGGTCGAAGGTTTAGATAAATGATCTGGAGAAATCGTAGATTCAAAATTGGATATTGATTCGGAATGGTCATGGATTTCACTAATGATCCAGAGAGATCATGGATTTGGATTAGCAACGGATTGGATAATATGGCTCTCAATGGATTAAAGACTTCGGATTTTGGATTTATGGCTATTCAAAATAAGCCTTCTTACCGCAAGGCATATTTTGGGGGACAAAGTGTTAACCCGCCTTTTAGCAAAGCAGTACACATGTGGATTTAATTCAACAGACATCATGGTCATCATGGTGGGAGGCACGGAGAAACGGTTATCGAGCTCGGAGATCGGCTATAAACGAGACTATGAATGATGGTCAACCGGATTCAGATCGGATCCTTAATTTTTGTTTTAATCAAGGTGCAATTTGTATGAAGTAATAAGGCCTCGTGAGGCTACATTTCAAATTTCAATTGGCATGAAATGATAATCAAGGTGCAATTGGTATGGAACATGATTATAATTTTCATCTTACATGTATAACAATCAGTGGATTTTAAATATTATACCATGTTGATGTTTTAATGTACAGAGAAAAGATATTTGAAGCATCCGTACAGATGTTGAATTGATACTCAGGAAAAAAGTCATGTTTATTGTCTAATTGGATCTCCAATGAAAAATCATAGTCAATATTAGAATCATGATATTATGTGTAACGACCTGTAAATTTCGACAATTTAAATTGTTAATTTAATAGGATTTTTTAAATTAAATTTTAGTAGAAATAATTAAGGGGTAAATTAATATTGAAATGAAGGCTAAAATAAAATATATGAATGGTAATTAAAGCCTTTAATTGTAATATGAATAAATTTTCAATAAATAAAATGGTGTAAGTATTGTACCTGTATATAAGGTGAATTGAACAAATCCTAATTATTGGAACCTTGTTTATTGATTTGCGAATGTATGATAAATGAGTTATTAAAAGAGATTGAAATTTAAATAGAATTCTAAATAATGAATAGTGGAAAGGATTATACAGGTATATAATTTAATGCGAGAAAGGAAAGTATTTAATTAATTTTGTAATAAAAACGTTGAAACCGAAATTGGAATAAATGTATTTAATGAGAGTTGTTGAAGTAATTGTTGTAGAGAATAAATTACAAATGTTATAAATCGTATAATGGTGACAACTATTGTCCATTACCAATGCATTTAATTAATAGCGATTAAATGTAATTAATCATTGCCTTTTGTAAGTTAAGAAAATAACTGAAAATTTTGAAGGTAAAATCAATAGAAGGTTAACTATATGCATAAGATGGAAAGTTGAATAGAATTCTAATAAATGATAATAATGGAAAACGTATATAATCAATGTAGGTAATTGGTAATTACAATGTTGTTGAAAGTAATAAACGTTTCTTTGTTGATAATTTATAACATAACGGAAAGAGTAAATGTACTCATTAGAATATTAATTGCAATTGGATAGGGATTTTAAGTAACAATGTTAATGCAAGGTAATTTATGCTAAATTAAAGTCAATAATAATGAATAGTGATAAATTCAAAATTTGTAACATATATTATAAATTACCTACTTATTTGTTAATGGAATTTGAATCTGTAATAAGTGATAATAAAATAAATGAATATTACGCTAATGGAAAATGAAATAATTAAATGTTGAGTAATTATAGGATAGTATTTATTATAAGCGTCATTTTAATAATTATGATTAATTGTGAAATTAATACGGGAAGATGTAAAGTAATAACTAGGGAAGTAATACGTTATAAATTAAATATGACCTAAACTTAAGTGTAAGTAAAAGGTTAAAATTGAATCTAATTCGATTAATTTGAAACTTATTGAAATAAATTGGATTCAAAGTGTAATAAAGGAATATTTTAAGAAATTGAAATAAATAATATAATTGGTGAAATAATTTACATATAAAATTGAGATGGGAATTTGTTTAAGGAATTATAAATTTATGAACTTTAGAATTTGAATTTTTAATAGTGAGTTAATTTATTTGATTTATAATAGTTGGATTTATTGCAAACGAATGAAATCAAATATGTAATTATTACATTAACTTAAAAATTAAGTTGAAAATTGGGGAATATTTATGTAATAATGTTAAACCAATGATAAACCCTTTTATTTGAAAATTTTGAATAGAATACTTATGGATAAATTCAATTTAATGGAAATTTTGGAAATTTATCTATAATTTTTGAAATTTATGAAATTGAAGATTTATATTTAATAAAGTGACATTTAAAAATTTGTTAAATCATTTTAAAAGTTTGAGAATTATAAAGTGGAAAAGATTTCAAAGTTCAGAATTTTAACGCAAAATTTGATTTAATTAATTTATTTTAAATTTATTTAATTAGTATAAAATAGCCATTTTGGTCGTGGACTCGGATTTCGACGAAACTAGTTTCATCGGATCCGTATCAGTGAATTATTGTAGGGTTTCAAGTTTCGTAGCGATCTGACTTGTCGTTTGATCGTACGAATGCGAAACGCCTTGAAATCGATTTAATTGAAATCAATTTGAAATCAATTTGAAATCAATTTGAAAATATTGTTTTCATCATAACTTCTTCATACGATGGAATTTGGACATGAAACTTTTTCCATCGCGTTCAGAATATTTTAAAATACCTACTGTGATATATGGGTCGATCCAATATCGTTCCGGAGTCAAAACGGGCTTTTTGGGCCAATTATCGTTCAACACGTTTGTTTATCGGATCCATCTACTCTATATTCTAACCTACCTATATAAACCCACTTATAAATCCTAGCCTCTGTCTATTCTCATTTGTTTATGCGTATATTTCTTCAGTTACTCCTCTTCCCAATGGTTGCAAACCCTGTATCCAAATTCAAATCAGATCCAAAGCTAAAATTTCAAAGTCCCCAGAAAATTCCAAAAAAATATATGTTGTAGTTTTCTTCGATACAAATCTACATGTGGCGTCTGTTTCTGAAATTGATGTCGAGTCAACCTAAAATCACAGTCAAAATTAAATTTGGGCGTTTATGTTTGGGGCATCAATCGGGGAAAAGGTTTCTGGGTATAGAAGAGTTCATCAAGGGGAAGCCAGCACTGGTGGCCGTGTGGAGTAATTTGGCCGGAGGTGTTCGAATTTGGTCGATTAGGGTTCAAAAACCCCAATCTTTGAGGAAGCTGCGGCGCCGATTGGGGGTACTAGAGGAAATGGCCTCCTAGCCGTGGGTGGGGCTGTGCAAGGCGAAGGCGATGGAGGAGGTGGCCTAGGCTATCGTGGCCAGAGGCGATAGAAATTGGTGGTCAAAGTTGCCGGTTTCATGATGGATATTGGGTTCGGTTTCAATTCCTCTGGTTCGCATAACGTGTAGTGCGAAACGAAGGGAGATGCAGTGTTGTTGATGTGGCAAGGCAGGTTTTGTGTTCGCTTTTGTTTTTATTTTTAATTAAATTCAATCACAATAATTAGCATAACTTTTACGTACGATGTCAGACTGACGCGCGGTTTTCTCCGCTAGGTTCGTATCCGAATTCCGGACGTTTTGACTTTGATTTGGACAGATTCCGAGACTGTCAAGTTTTTGGGTTTAAATTGGATTTGAATTCGATTTAAATTCAAAAGGTGAGTGTTTTAACCCACTCACAACTTCTAAAATTTCCTATGTCTCTTAAATTTACTTAAGATATGAGTAGAAATTTATTTATGACTGTTTGGCATGTTTTATTCATCATCTCTGTTAAATCACAGTTATTTAATTTAACTGTTAATATATTTATTATTGCATATAAATTGACAGTTAAAATTTATTTATTTGCATATAAACTGATAGTTAAACAGTTAATAAATTTATTATTGAATATAAACTGTTAGTTAATAACTTTTATTTATTACCTGTTATATTTTATATGCTATATATTAACTTTTGATGTTATATTTTATATGCTATATATCGACTTTTGTTAAATTGGATGATGATTGTAACAAATGGTTGATGATTGATGTTTGGTGCTATATTTTACATTTTATGAATTGCAAGTTATTATGCATTTTCATTTCATTCGAGATTGCGGTTTGAAATGATATACAACCGCATTTTATTTTTAAATTGCGAATTGAAATGATAAATATCCGTATCACTTGACCATAGGATAGAAAATGATATACAGGCACCGCGGTATATATTTATATATAAATATTTTTGAAATGATTTTTCTATGGTTTGGATAGGATACGGCTTAATAAATATTTAATGTTAATATTTTTAAAAATCTTATTTTTATATATACATATATAGTTAATTAAATTTAAGCTATGAATAATTTGTTAAATAAACTAAATAGGTTGAATAATGGAGTTTTAATGATTTAAATTAATCTAGATTGGAAGGTAAATTAAAAATTAAATTGGAATTGAGCATATTTAAGAATTAAACTCTATAAGTGATGTAACTTATTTAAACTTGGAAATTTTAAAGGTATGATATTAATAACTGGATTTTTATTCAAGATAAATTTAATGAATATTTATAGTATAAATAAAATTGAAGGAAATATTTAATTGTTAGAAATTTTGAGTTTTATTTTATGGATTTATTTAATGAATATTTCAAAACTAAATAATAGGACAATAAATTATTGAATAGAATGTCCAACCTTAAGTTTTGAAATTGTTAAATACTCAGAGTTAGGAATATATTGGAATTGAAGTGGTTTATTTAATTGAAAGTGAATTTAAAATTTATGGATTTAGACTAAATTTTAAATGAATAAGATTGTAAAGTCGCGGAAATTTTTCTACTCTATAAAGTAATTTTAAAACTCAACTATTTTATTTTATATACCGTTGAATATCCAAACCATTCAAGTTTTAGAAGTTATGGTTTTAAAGCTATGAATTTTGAAGTATTATGTTTTGAAAGTTAAAATTCAAATGTCCAATTTCCAGATATTAAAATTTTAAAGCAGTATGATTTTGGAAAGGAAGTATATTTGAAATAAAATGATATTATTGATTTGGGTTTTTATAAAAATAATATCAAAATGAATTGTTTTGGAAATGGAAATGATATCAAATTTATGGGTTTGAAATGGATAATTATATTCTGGTTTTAAAGTATAAACTATTTTTTTTAAACTACGGGGTTATAATAACGTTTGGTTGTTGAAGAGACCGGGATCGGAAGTTGTCATACTCTCTGCCAACCCTGAAAACCACTTTAACAACCGTGTACGCGGTAGAGATTCCAGAATGAAGTAGGATGGTGGCGGCGTTTCCTTTAAGGTAAATACGTGGACCCGACTCCCGTGAGTTGGCATAAGGTGACTAAAACAGGAGCGATCGACGGGTTAATAAGGTAGCACCTTTGATCGGACACATCCCTTCGATATTATACTTTGACTTTGGATTGATTCGGTGGCCACTTTTGATTTTATTTGGGGGTGTGGCTCGAGGTGGGCGGTAGCTGCGTGCTACGCGTTACCACCGACCCGGAAGCGTAATTGGTATATCTACCCTGGCATTGCTTAGTTGTGCCGTGTCACCTACCCTATTGCGCCTTGTATGAGTTTCAATTTGTGCCGTACCTATGGAGTATCCTATGGTAGCCTCCCGATCAAGAGGTATCACGGTACTGTATAGACTATTGGCATTACTTGTGTTAAGGGCTATATGGGTAACCCCTTAACGCTATTAGAAAGTAAGTTTATTTTACAAATAGACACTATTGTAATAGCGCAATATACTATATTTTATCAAATGTTTTGTAAATAGTTTTATGAACTGTATATTTATTATTATATTTTATCCTTCCACTGTGAGATTCTATTTTGTTTTATTTCTTTCTCGTTTTTCTTATTTACCCCATAACAATCCGCCCTTCCGTATGGTTTGAATTGGCACGTGTGTCGATTTAAAGCGTGCGAAAGGGCGGGACGTTACATTATGTATAGAACATAAATGGATATAGGTAGATTACATAAAAGAAACAAGGTAAAAATGTAAAATTATAAATCTAGGAGTCTACTTCAAATTTAAAATATGTTTGAATGTAAAGTTGGGTAATAAGAAAAGTAAATATTTTGAATAGGTAGAGGTATACTAGATATTTCCACTCAATTGATTATTGTAAAAAAATTTAGAAAAATAATGAAGGTACTTATGTACATTTTTGGAATGCAGTTTTTAACTTTGGTTTCCCCAGAGAAAGGTAAATTTTGTCTTCGAGTAAATCATCGTTTCTACAAGTTTTAGTTTATAACAGAACGAGTTCACTTTATTTATTTCTTGCATTTTATAAAATCGTTATTCTGTTTACAAATAACTCCTACTTCCATTTTAGTATTTGTTGTTTCGTTACAAACATAGGTGTATATGTTAAATCATACACTTATATCTTTGATATATCAAATCATACCTCTGGAGTTTAAACCAAAACCCATTTACCCAAAATAATTTCGAAGAAAAGCAAAGCTTCTTAGAAGTCTCCCCCACTTCGAGACTCGAAAATGAACGTCGATGATGCTGCGCAGTCATCATCGAAATTATTTTTCAGCGACATAAGAGAGGAGTACTGAATTCAATCCTTTTTAAAAAATCCTTTCAAAATATTTCCATAAACAATTTCCAACTAATATTACTATATATTTCTTCAAAACTTTGAGAACCATTTTCAAAATCCTGGGTCATAAATTCAATATTTCTCAATTAAATCTATTTTAATTTATAAGTCACCTTTATAAATTATTCTTATAAGATTTTCTTTCTTAAAACATTCCACAAGTTGTTTTATCATTGTTCATTATGTAATTCACCTTATTTATTAAATTACAATATCCAATTAATGATAATAACCAATATTATCATTCCTAACAACCAGCAGCTGCCCCAACACCGCGAAACAACACTCCCAAATCAAGGGGTGCACCCAAATCGAATCACAAATGTAATAGATATGGTATCGAAGAAGTGTGTCCGCTAGAAATGGCGAACCTCAATGGCCCGACGCGGCTCCTGTTTTAGTCATGTCAGGGGTCATCCAATATCGTTCTCTTTCTTCAATCAACGCATTCACCAAACCATCCACTTCATTCTGGATCAACACTCCGCGTATAATAGTTATTAAAGTGGTTTTCGGTATCGACAGAGAGTATGTCCATATCCGATCCCGATCTATTTAATAACTACGTATTATTACACCGGTGGCTCTTTTACATTTCAAATCGATTCATAATTATATCAAAATATCATATTCGCTTCAAAATCAAGTCCATTTCAAATATCATCGTATCTATTCAAAATGTAAGGTTCCGTTTCAAAAAACATTTTTCGCGTCAATATCTCATTTTGATTTCCAAATCATTTCGAATTTCAATTTAGGTTGCAACTTCATTTAACCCAATTCGTATTTACATTCGAGATTTAAACATAAACATTTCACCTTATTGACCAGCTTGAATTTTTAGAAAATAGTTTTAAGTGGTTTAAAAGTAGTTTTAAAAAATTAAAATACTTAAAATCTTAAAATGGATTTAAAATAGATAAATTAGTTTAAAATAATTTAAATTGGGTTAAGTAGATTTAAAATAGATTAAAATAGTTCAAGTATTCAAAAATGGTTTATATAACAGAGTAATTTGGAAAACAAAATATAACAGCTTCAAAACCAGTCCATTTCAATTATAACTTCCGAATTCAAATCAATTTCAATTTCCATTCTATCGATTCAATTTCGATTTCAATTCAAATCAATGTCAACTTTGACTTCAAATTAATTCAATTTCAATTTATATCGATTTGGAGCTTGATTTTCAAAATATCAATTTATAGCACTTAACAAAATTATCCTTCAATATTCAAATTTAAATCCAAATTTCAAATATGATTCAATTTCAAGCTCAATTTCAAAATATCATTTTTATGCCACTTTTACTTAGTAATACTCAAAGCTCGAAATAATGTTCAATCTTTAGAACAAATAAATTTTCGAAATTCAATCATATCCCGATTTTTAGTCTCAAAGTCTCAACTTAAATTATTTAACAATTTCCTTTAACCAAAATTTATTTCAACATTCCAAACTCAATTTTCCGATAAATTCGATTTCTATAAATTGATTTCTATTTATAACTTTTAAATCAAAACATTTAAATAAATTTCAAATCGACGATTTTAAAATTTATTAATTTATCCAATCCGGTGTCCGTATATAATTTTCTATCCTATGGCCAAGTAATTATTCATTTCAATTAAATGTCAGGGATGAATATATATCACTTAAATCAAATCACAATTTCATATGTATGCATAACATGATATATATAAGCAAATAAACATCCAAACATTTAAATATCAACCAATAGCATCCATCGAAATACATCATCCAATAGACAATACAATTCATGACAATTTCATAGTTCTCAATGTCAGGTAATTTAATCGCAATTCAATTTTAATTTCAATTTAACTGTCAATTAAATTTTTAACGGTTAATTCAAATGACAATCCATATGACAATTAAATTTTATCAAACAACGACAAATAAAATTCATATCACTTCGTAATATTGAATTTAACTAGCATAAAGATATTCAGTACGTTGTGAGCGTTATAAAACACTCACCTTGATTTCAATGTAGTTCCAGCGTTTTATTTCAAATAAAATTAAACGAGCGTTTAATTTTACCCAAAATTTTCATTAGCTCTAAACGATTCCAATCCAGCTCCATAGCGTAGTTCTCGACAAAACGAACCCGTCGCAATTCCTTTCGTTACAATCCGACCTCGTATGACAAAGATACAGCATTTTAAAGTTTGTATGAATTTAAATGTAAACTAATATAATATTTTCTTTTTAATTTAAACCCACACTTTGATCATGACCGTTGATTTCACAACTAAAGATCTGGGCCGCCCTCCCCTTTCTCTTCTCTCACGCATTTCTTTCCAGTAAAACACGTACGTGACGAACCCATAAAGCCTCCACGAAACCCTAATTCACGCGCCATCTACAACGATCTTGAAGATGATTAGGAACCACCATTTTGAAGCTCAACTCGAATGCTATCATCAGCCAGAGGCCAGCCATGCTCGGCGCTCCCAAGCCTTGGAAAACGTGAACGAATGTAGTGCATTCAATCTCGATTTGCCGTCGATCCGTGCTTCTAAAATCGATCATAACCGTTGAGATCGTAGTTCTCAACGATCTCTACAAGTTTGTAGTTGGAGATATCTGGAATTAACGTGTGGATTGGAAGGAAATTGAGGAAGAAAAATCGAGCAATTCTGGCCTTTGAATATTGAAGTGGCGGCTAGAGCATTGGAGATTAGGGTTTGCAAAATGAATGGTGAAGGGTTCCTTTTATAAAATTCCAACGAAAACACTATTCATCCGAAATTTTCGAACTGCAAATCTCGCGCGGTGACTGGAGTTCCTAGGGTTTACCCCACGTTTCGAACACAATGGAATAGGTTTCGAAAGCCAATTCGATCATCTGTGCGAGTTACGGCAATAAACGATTGATTTTAAATTAAATCGGCTAACTAAATTTCTAGGCGTTTTGACTTGCCCCGGACAAATGGTAAATCTGATTGACACAAAATTTGAAACCTTGCAATAATATAACATTACGGATCCGATGAAACTGGTTTCGTCGAAATCCGAGACTGTTTGAAAAATGACTATTTTAACTCGTCAATTAAATATTAAAATATTCAATTTTCACAAATTTACTTTTAATTCGATTTTAAAAGTTCTAAAATATCATTATAACTTTAATATGATAAAATAAAATTTTACAAATCATTTTTAATCATATTAAACTCGTTATTCCATTATTCAATAAATTCCAAATATTAGATTTAAACAATTTTTGATTATCCAATAATTCATTATCCTTTGAAATATTTGAAATTGAACTTATAAGATTCAACTTTTAAAACCAATTCACATCTTAGAACACTATTTCCATTTTACAGTTATTCAATAAGTTTTAAATATTTACTTTAAACAATTTACCTGTTCAATATTCAATTATTAGATTTTAAATAGATTTTACTTATCAATCAATTACTCTATTATATCCAATGAATTCAACATTTATTATCCTATCCAACTATTGATTGCAAAGGCATTCACTAAGTAGCATTTATTTTTCAATACTTATTACTATTCAAATCTTCGAAACCAGTCTATTAAAAAATTTATTACTACCTAAATAATTCACAATTCTTATTCACTTATTTACATTTGTTTTTCTATGTATTCCCTTATAACCAAGTTATAACATTTGAGTCAATTCAATTAGATAGGAACTCCATTCAATCTATAAATAATTACTTGGATAATTATTGTTGCAATTCATTCCAGTTATTATTATTCCAAACGAATTACAATTTTTTTTCCCTAACATTAAATCACGAAATCTTATTAAATTAGCTATTTTAATTATCGAAAATTTACGGGTCGTTACACTCTCCCCCACTCAAAACTTTTCGTCCCCGAAAAGGAAAAAGAAGGGAAAAGGAACTAAGTATAGAATTCAACATTAGATATATTTTATTCAAAATTACCAACTTATAAAACAATGAAATTCCATTCATAAAGTCATTACTACACTTCTACTAAGTTACTACGAACGGCTTTCTAACTTTAAAAGTTAGTTATCATCAAGTTATAAAATTTTAAAACTTGAAAATTTTTGTAACACCCGGATTTACGAAAAATTTCGGCAGAGTCTCCTTTGCGCGGCTCGATCGGAAAAAAAAATGACAGTATATATATCACAAATATGCATCTCATCAAGTGATGAGGCATCCCGTAGGGAAAAATGTAAAAGTACGGTATGTAATCCGAGATATGTACCTTATATATATATTATTAGCGAGCATATACGGCTAATATAGCGCGAAAGCGAGCTCCAAATGCGAAGCAAGCGCAATCCGCACCTACTAAACACTCAACAAACCATGAGAAACATGCATATATGAAAATAATATCAATATACATCATATAGCAACATAACAACTACATGTGCCAACATAGCAAATGCAACAAACAACAAATGCATCCACCAAATCAATTATCATCCAACTATCATCCAACGAATCCATAACCAATCAATATAAATTCACTTCTCATTAATATTTATTGACTTGGTTTTCAATTTTAATCACAGTTGACTCATTAACGTTGGATTTTACTAACATTCATTCTCAATTCAATTAGTTAACATTCACTAATTTATATTTACATTAGTTCACTTCCAATTTTGAATCAAATTAAATTCTATTTAAATTCATTTAACTTCCAATTTGATTTCAATGATTTATAGCTTTCAATTTCATTAACACTTAATGAATTATATACAATCAACTAACAATCATATAACAACCAAATCATACCCAACATAACCAAATTATTAATTTTACATTCAATTTGGTTTATCTTTTTCAATTCCAATTGATTCTTGGCCATACCAAATTCTTTTGTTTACATTTACTTCATATTCAGTTTCAGTTAATAACCAATTTATTTATGGAACATTTTATTAATCATCAATTTAATTTATAGTCATTCCATAAAAGTCTAACTTCTTATATATGACTTTTCTTAGTTTATAGTTATCTCAAAAGTTACAAATTTATCTTCACATATTTTTCTTTTTGTTGCAAATTTATATTTAAAGTCTACAACCAGTTTACAAAGACATTACTTGACTCAATGGCCTTTTTCTTAAGTTCACTTACTTGTTCCATTTATCCATTCATCATTTCATGCTATATTTAAGTATATATAATTTTTATCACAATCAAAATTTTCCATTTATATACATTTTAATTCCTTTTTGAGTTTTCCTTACTTGTATATTTCAATTACTTTCAGGTTCTGTTTATTTGTACAATATCTCATTACATATCCAAAACATCATTTTAACTTTTTTTTAATATTTGGTAAGTCATATTATATGTTATTAGAATGCAAATTTGGTATTATACAAATTTATAGAATTTCATTTTACTAAATTAGAATGTTCACAAATTTAATCTATTTAAATTCTCTTTACCTTTCAACCTTAAAGGTACACTACAACTTTAAAGTTCTTCCAAAACATAAGCTTAGATATATTAATCCTCTTATTTTATAAATTCTGATTATTCACATTTCATTCAAATAATTTGAAAATTATTAATTAACAGAACTTAGAAATTTAAATGCCCGGCTCTTTTCAAATCGTTTGAAATAAACATATACACTTATATCTTTAACATATCAAATCATACCTTTGGAGTTTAAACCAAAACCCAT
This sequence comes from Allium cepa, assembly GCA_030765085.1. Lineage (NCBI taxonomy): Eukaryota > Viridiplantae > Streptophyta > Magnoliopsida > Asparagales > Amaryllidaceae > Allium > Allium cepa. Next base: position 824,883,079 of record CM060943.1, on the reverse strand, counting down.
TTACCCAAAATAATTTCGAAGAAAAGCAAAGCTTCTTAGAAGTCTCCCCCACTTCGAGACTCGAAAATGAACGTCGATGATGCTGCGCAGTCATCACCGAAATTATTTTCCAGCGACATAAGAGAGGAGTACTGAATTCATTCCTTCTTAAAAAACCCTTTCAAAATATTTCCATAAACAATTTCCAACTAATATTACTATATATTTCTTCAAAACTTTGAGAACCATTTTCAAAATCCTGGGTCTTAAATTCAATATTTCTCAATTAAATCTATTTTAATTTATAAGTCACCTTTATAAAATATTCTTATAAGATTTTCTTTCTTAAAACATTCCACAAGTTGTTTTATCATTGTTCATTATGTAATCCACCTTATTTATTAAATTACAATATCCAGTTAATGATAATAACCAATATTATCATTCCTAACAACCAGGTAAGCTAGATAAGTCACAATAATTTCTGAAAATAAATCCTTTATATACAAAATATAATTAGGTCAAAATTATTTCGTTTACCCAATTTCAAAACAATACTATGTCGAATTGTTCTGTTTAAGTGTTTAGAGATCCCTATCAATGATGTTAATTACTCGTATTGACCAGAATCCATAAGCCACTCAACAAATCAACCGACACAATATAAAACATTTTATATCACTAACAAATACGCTCTCTCATATGTATACACTCAGTGACTCATCATAGGGTATTACTACCCTATTTATAAAGAATCAGACCCCACAAAGCTAAGGTTATCGCTAAACCAAAGCTCTGATACCAACTGTAACGATCCACCTTTTTGGACAGTTAAAACCGACGATCAAATACACATGCCGATTCCAAACCATTCAAAAGGGCAGATGGTTATTGGGGTAAATAAGAAAAGAAAGGAAAGGGAAAAAGGAAAAAAAAACAGCACAGAATCTTGCAGCGGAACGATAAAATATAATAGTCAAATAAACAGTTCATGAAGCTGTTTACAATACTTTGATCATTATTTATACAACATTTATCAGAGTTATACATATACAACAGAAAAAATAAAATAATGCAGTAGACAACATGATGCAAAGATAATAAGAATAATAGTATACCAAATCTTCGTCTTCGTCCTTCAGAATAGATCTTCAAACAGCTGAAAAACTCAGGTCTGACCCGAGCGTAATGAAAAGACAAAACACTCGAGTCAGGACTAAAATATCCTCATGTAAGTTAAATCAATCGTAAGTAAATATGAGTGTAACGGCGTCAGAGATGTTTACAGGGTTTGACATCTCATATCCAGTGTCAACGTGCGTGCAGTAACTCAAGAGATGTTACGGGATTTTCCATCTCTCAAGGATCCGTTAAACTATCTACTATGTAGTACAATACGCTATTATAATATGTCTACAGTAAAGTAAAAGTATTAAAATAGCGTTAAGGCGTTACCATAATTCCCCTTAACACATTTTTACAATGCCATAGTCTATACAGCACCGTAAACCCCACCGTAAACTAGTGGTTATCAGAGGGTACCCCATAGGTATAAAACAAAACAAAACGTAGTGGTCGCGAGTAGGATAATCAGTATGACAAGGTACATGAGGCGATACCAACTAGGACACTAGTAGTTGCGTGATCCGGACTGATGTTGAGCATAGCCAGCAGCTTCCCCAACACCGCAAACAACACTCCCAAATCAAGGGGTGCACCCAAATCGAATCACAAATGTAATAGATATGGTATCGAAGAAGTATGTCCGCTAGAGATGGCGAACCTCAATGGCCCGGCGCGGCTCCTGTTTTAGTCATGTCAGGGGTCATCCAATATCGTTCTCTTTCTTCAGTCAACGCGTTCACCAAACCATCCACTTCATTCTGGATCAACACTCCGCGTATAATAGTTATTAAAGTGGTTTTCGGTATCGACAGAGAGTATGTCCATATCCGATCCCGGTCTCTTTAATAACTACGTATTATTACACCGGTGGCTCTTTTACATTTCAAATCGATTCGTAATTATATCAAAATATCATATTCGCTTCAAAATCAAGTCCATTTCAAATATCATCGTATCTATTCAAAATGTAAGGGTTCGTTTCAAAAAACATTTTTCGCCTCAATATCTCATTTTGATTTCCAAATCATTTCGAATTTCAATTTAGGTTGCAACTTCATTTAACCCAATTCGTATTTACATTCGAGATTTAAACATAAACATTTCACCTTATTGACCAGCTTGAATTTTTAGAAAATAGTTTTAAGTGGTTTAAAAGTAGTTTTAAAAAATTAAAATACTTAAAATCTTAAAATGGATTTAAAATAGATAAATTAGTTTAAAATAATTTAAATTGGGTTAAGTAGATTTAAAATAGATTAAAATAGTTCAAGTATTCAAAAATGGTTTATATAACAGAGTAATTTGGAAAACAAAATATAACAGCTTCAAAACCAGTCCATTTCAATTATAACTTCCCAATTCAAATCAATTTCAATTTCCATTCTACCGATTCAATTTCGATTTCAATTCAAATCAATGTCAACTTTGACTTCAAATTAATTCAATTTTACATTCACCTTCAATTAATTCAATTTCAATTTATATCGATTTGGAGCTTGATTTTCAAAATATCAATTTATAGCACTTAACAAAATTATCCTTCAATATTCAAATTTAAATCCAAATTTCAAATATGATTCAATTTCAAGCTCAATTTCAAAATATCATTTTTATGCCACTTTTACTTAGTAATACTCAAAGCTCGAAATAATGTTCAATCTTTAGAACAAATAAATTTTCGAAATTCAATCATATCCCGATTTTTAGTCTCAAAGTCTCAACTTAAATTATTTAACAATTTCCTTAAACCAAAATTTATTTCAACATTCCAAACTCAATTTTCCGATAAATTCGATTTCTATAAATTGATTTCTATTTATAACTTTTAAATCAAAACATTTAAATAAATTTCAAATCGACGATTTTAAAATTTATTAATTTAGCCAATCCGGTGTCCGTATATAATTTTCTATCCCATGGCCAAGTAATTATTCATTTCAATTAAATGTCAGGGATGAATATATATCACTTAAATCAAATCACAATTTCATATGTATGCATAACATGATATATATAAGCAAATAAACATCCAAATATTTAAATATCAACCAATAGCATCCATCGAAATACATCATCCAATAGACAATACAATTCATGACAATTTCATAGTTCTCAATGTCAGGTAATTTAATCGCAATTCAATTTTAATTTCAATTTAACTGTCAATTAAATTTTTAACGGTTAATTCAAATGACAATCCATATGACAATTAAATTTTATCAAACAACGACAAATAAAATTCATATCACTTCGTAATATTAAATTTAACTAGCATAAAGATATTCAGTACGTTGTGAGCGTTATAAAACACTCACCTTGATTTCAATGTAGTTCCAGCGTTTTATTTCGAATAAAATTAAACGAGCGTTTCCCAAATTTCCACTAGCTCTAAATGATTCCAATACAGCTCCATAGCGTAATTCTCGACAAAACGAACCCGTCGCAATTCGTTTCGTCATAATCCGACCTCGTATGACAAAGATACAGCATTTTAAAGTTTGTATGAATTTAGATGTAAACTAATATACTATTTTCTTTTTAATTTAAACCCACACTTTGATCATGGCCGTTGATTTCACAACTACAGATCTGGGCCGTCCTCCCCTTTCTCTTCTCTCACGCATTTCTTTCCAGTAAAACACGTACGTGATGAATCCATAAAGCCTCCACGAAACCCTAATTCACGCGCCATCTACAACGATCTTGAAGATGATCAGGAACCACCATTTTGAAGCTCAACTCGAATGCTATCATCGGCCAGAGGCCGCCATGCTCGACGCCCCCCAAGCCTTGGAAAACGTGAACGAACGTAGTGCATTCAATCTCGATTTGCCGTCGATCCGTGCTTCTAAAATCGATCATAACCGTTGAGATCGTAGTTCTCAACGATCTCTACAAGTTTGCAATTGGAGATTTCTGGAATTAACGTGTGGATTGGAAGGAAACCGAGGAAGAAAAATCGAGCAATTCTGGCCTTTGAATATTGAAGTGGCGGCTAGGGCATTGGAGATTAGGGTTTGCAAAATGAATGGTGAAGGGTTCCTTTTATAGAATTCCAACGAAAACACTATTCATCCGAAATTTCCGAACTCCAAATCTCGCGTGTTGACTGGCGTTCCTAGGGTTACCCCACGTTCCGGACACAATGGAATAGGTTTCGAAAGCCAATTCGATCATCTGTGCGAGTTACGGCAATAAACGATCGATTTTAAATTAAATCGGTTAACTAAATTTCTAAGCGTTTTGGCTTGCCCCGGACAAACTGTAAATCCGATTGACATGAAATTTGAAACCTTACAATAATATAACATTACGGATCCGATGAAACTGGTTTCGACGAAATCCGAGACTGTTTGAAAAATGACTGTTTTAACTCGTTAATTAAATATTAAAATATTCAATTTTCACAAATTTACTTTTAATTCGATTTTAAAAGTTCTAAAATATCATTCTAACTTTAATATGATAAAATAAAATTTTACAAATCATTTTTAACCATATTAAACTCGTTATTCATTATTCAATAAATTCCAAATAGTAAATTTAAACAATTTTTGATTATCAAATAATTCATTATCCTTTGAAATATTTGAAATTGAGCTTATAAGATTCAGCTTTTAAAACCAATTCACATCTTAGAACACTATTTCCATTTTACAGTTATTCAATTATTCAATAAGTTTTAAATATTTACTTTAAACAATTTACCCGTTCAATATTCAATTATTAGATTTTAAATAGATTTTACTTATCAATCAATTACTCTATTATATCCAATGAATTCAACATTTATTATCCTATCCAACTATTGATTGCAAAGGCATTCACTAAGTAGCATTTATTTTTCAATACTTATTACTATTCAAATCTTCGAAACCAGTCTATTAAAATTTGTATTACCTAAATAATTCACAATTCTTATTCACTTATTTACATTTGTTTTTCTATGTATTCCCTTATAACCAAGTTATAACATTTGAGTCAATTCAATTAGATTGAAACTCCATTCAATCTATAAATAATTACTTGGATAATTATTGTTGCAATTCATTCCAGTTATTATTATTCCAAACGAATTACAAATTTTTCTCTCTAACATTAAATCACGAAACCTTATTAAATTAGCTATTTTAATTATCGAAAATTTACGGGTCGTTACATATATAGGTTGTAAGAATATATTTATCTATTACTTTAAAATAATTTGAAATTTAACCCGGTATTAAATTCTCAAATTTCCGTTAATTAATTGTTTCAATTATTGTAGTGAAATGAAAGGTAAGTAATTAATAATTGAAACCTCTAATGTAGGTAAGAGATTTAAGACTTAGTTATAAAGGAAATAAAAAGGAAGTTGAAATTGTAACTTATAAGGAAAAGGTAAAAATTTATTGAACAATGAATTAATTAAAAAAAAAGAAATGGGAAAACTTGTATAACTTTCAATTACATTCTTAAAGGCATATATATAACTTACCAAAGATATAAAAGGTTAAAAATGTTAATAAGAGAATGTAATAGATATTATATAAGTAATTAACTTGAGGTAATGAAAATAATTAATGGAATTCCTTAATAAATCAGAATTGATTGTAGTGTATAAACTTAAGTATAATTGAACGCTACTAATTAAATATAATGGGAAGTAGGTATTGTAAGTAAGCAATTATAAACTTAAGTGAATAGGTTGAGGTTGATTCTGAATAAAATAAGAAAATTTTGACTATAAACTTAGGTTAATGAATTTGCCTACTAAGAATTCAATTGAATAGGAATAAAATAAATGAATGAATAAAAGAAGAAACTTACATGACATTAAAATGAAAAAAAAATTGAATATTGTAAGTAATAAATGAGAATAAATGAAGTAATCACTCAATGAATGAGAGAAAGGAAATCAAACAACTAATGTATGAAATAAAATTAACAATAAGTTAATTTGATTTGTTGGTTGGAATTGTTATTGTTTGGTTATGGTTGTTGGGTAAGGAGATTTGAAATTGTTTGGATGGAAAAATATAAACTATTTAGTTTTATCTAAGACTGTTGAGTAAATGATGCGCTAGTAGTTTATTCTTCATTCCGTACAATTTAAAAGTTTTGAACCCGAACAACTATTTGTTTGCTTGGTTGAATGATTGTTTTGTATTTGTTGTGTATGCTGAATTGATGGTTGTTGCATTGATTTGTTGTTAGTGATTGAAACCACTTAAATATTTCACTTTATATAAATAGTTAACCCTTTGGATTTTATAAGTAAAATGCAGGTCATGGAAGCAATTGCTACTGCTTTTGGTTCCATAAACTAAGCGTAAATTGCCCGACAAATAGGTACGTTTCAGATTACGGTTTATAGCGCTATTTTATATATTTTCCCGGGTTGGGATATAATATTTTGGATAATATATGTTATATAGTTGTTATATTTTGATATTATATTTTCTCCTGAGCCTCTCCGTACAAAGGAGACTCTGCCAAAAAATTTCGAAAATTCTGGACTTAGAAATTTTTTGAAAAGTGTTTTCCAAACTTTATTAACTTGAGTATAAAGATTTAATGGTTATTTAAAATAATTAATTTTGTAGATTTAGCTGTTTATAAAGTTAATATTTCAAGTAAGATATATTGATTCCTAATGCTTCTTTTCCTTTCCTTTTCGGGGACGAAAAGCTTTGAGTGGGGGAGAGTGTAACGACCCGTAAATTTCGACAATTTAAATTGTTAATTTAATAGGATTTTTTAAATTAAATTTTAGTAGAAATAATTAACGGGGTAAATTAATATTGAAATGAAGGCTAAAATAAAATATATGAATGGTAATTAAAGCCTTTAATTGTAATATGAATAAATTTTCAATAAATAAAATGGTTTAAGTATTGTACCTCTATATAAGGTGAATTGAACAAATCCTAATTATTGGAACCTTGTTTATTGATTTGCGAATGTATGATAAATGAGTTATTACAAGATATTGAAATTTAAATAGAATTCTAAACAATGAATAGTGGAAAGGATTATACAGGTATATAATTTAATGCGAGAAAGGAAAGTATTTAATTGATTTTGTAATAAAAACGTTGAAACGGAAAATGGAATAAATGTATTTAATGAAAGTTGTTGAAATAATTGTTGTAGAGAATAAATTACAAATGTTATAAATCGTATAATGGTGACAACTATTGTCCATTACCATGCATTTAATTAATAGCGATTAAATGTAATTAATCATTGCCTTTTGTAAGTTAAGAAAATAACTGAAAATTTTGAAGGTAAAATCAATAGAAGGTTAACTATATGCATAAGATGGAAAGTTGAATAGAATTCTAATAAATGATAATAATGGAAAACGTATACAATCAATGTTGGTAATTGGTAATTACAATGTTGTTGAAAGTAGTAAACATTTCTTTGTTGATAATTTATAACATAACGGAAAGAGTAAATGTACTCATTAGAATATTAATTACAATTGGATAGGGATTTTAAGTAACAATGTTAATGCAATGTAATTTATGCTAAATTAAAGTCAATAATAATGAATAGTGATAAATTCAAAATTTATAACATATATTATAAATTACCTGCTTATTTGTTAATGGAATTTGAATCTATAATAAGTGATAATAAAATAAATGAATGTTACGCTAATGGGAAATGAAATAATTAAATGTTGAGTAATTATAGGATAGTATTTATTATAAGCGTCATTTTAATAATTATGATTAATTGTGAAATTAATATGGGAAGATGTAAAGTAATAACTAGGGAAGTAATACGTTATAAATTAAATATGACCTAAACTTAAGTGTAAGTAAAAGGTTAAAATTGAATCTAATTCAATTAATTTGAAACTTATTGAAATAAATTGGTTTCAAAGTGTAATAAAGGGATTATTTTAAGAAATTGAAATAAATAATATAATTGGTGAAATAATTTACATATAAAATTGAGATGGGAATTTTTTTAAGGAATTATAAATTTATGAACTTTAGAATTTGAATTTTTAATAGTGAGTTAATTTATTTGATTTATAATAGTTGGATTTATTGCAAATGAATGAAATCAAATATGTAATTATTACATTAATTTAAAAATTAAGTTGAAAATTGGGAAATATTTATGTAATAATGTTAAACCAATGGTAAACCCTTCTATTTGAAAATTTTGAATAGAATAATTATGGGTAAATTCAATTTAATGGAAATTTTGGAATATAATTTTTGAAATTTATGAAATTGAAGATTTATATTTAATAAAGTGACATTTAAAAATTTGTTAAATCATTTTAAAAGTTAAAGAATTATAAAGTGGAAAAGATTTCAAAGTTCAGAATTTTAACGCAAAATTTGATTTAATTAATTTATTTTAAATTTATTTAATTAATATAAAATAGCCATTTTGGTCACGGACTCAGATTTCGACGATACCAGTTTCATCGGATCCGTATCAGTGAATTATTATAGGGTTTCAAGTTTCGTAGTGATCGGACTTGTCGTTTGATCGCACGAACGCGAAACGCCTTGAAATCGATTTAATTGAAATCAATTTGAAAATATTGTTTTCAGCATAACTTCTTCGTACGATGGAATTTGGACGTGAAACTTTTTCCATCGCGTTTAGAATATTTTAAAATACTTATTGTGATATATGGGTTGATCCAATTTCGTTCCGAAGTCGAAACGGGCTTTTTGGGCCAATTATCGTTCAACACGTTTGTTTATCGGATCCATCTACTCTATATTCTAACCTACCTATGTAAACCCAGTTATAAACCCTAGCCTCTATCTATTATCATTTGTTCATGCGTAATTTCTTTAGTTCCTCCTCTTCCTAATGGCTGCAAACCCTGTATCCAAATTCAAATCAGATCCAAAGCTAAAATTTCAAAGTCCCCAGAAAATTCCAAAAAAATATATGTTGTAGTTTTCATGGATACAAATCTACATGTGGTGTCTGTTTCTGAAATTGATGCTTGAGTCAACCTAATATCGCAGTCAAAATTAAATTTGGGCATTTTTGTTTGGGGCATCAATCGGGGAAAAGGTTTCTGGGTATGGAAGAGTTCGTCAAGGGGAAGCCAGCACTGGTAGCCGTGTGGATTAATTTGGCCGGAGGTGTTCGAATTTAATCGATTAGGGTTCGAAAACCCTAATCTTTGAGGAAGCGGCGGCACCGATTGGGGGTATCGGAGGAAACGGCCTCCTAGCCGTGGGTGGGGCTGGGCAAGGCGAAGGCGATGGAGGAGGTGGCCTAGGCTATCGTGGCCGGAGGCGATAGAAATTGGTGGTCAAAGTTGCCGGTTTCATGATGGATATTGGGTTCGGTTTCAATTCCTCTGGGTCGCGTGATTTGTAGTGCGAAACGAAGGGAGATGCAGTGTTGTTGATGTGGCAAGGCAGGTTTTGTGTTCACTTTTGTTTTTATTTTTAATTAAATTTAATCACAATAATTAGCATAACTTTTTCGTACGATGTCAGATTGACGCGCAGTTTTCTTTGCTAGGTTTGTATCCGAATTCCGTACGTTATGACGCTGGTTTGGACAGATTCCGAGACTGCCAAATTTTTGGGTTTAAATTGGATTTGAATTCGATTTAAATTCAAAAGGTGAGTGTTTTAACCCACTCACAACTTCTAAAATTTTCTATGTCTGTTAAATTTACTTAAGATATAAGCAGAAATTTATTTATGACTGTTTGGCATGTTTTATTCATCATCTCTGTTAAATCGCATTTATTTAATTTAACTATTAATTAATTTTATTATTGCATATAAATTGACAGTTAAAATTTATTTATTTGCATATAAACTGATAGTTAAACAGTTAATAAATTTATTATTGAATATAAACTGTTAGTTAATAATTTTTATTTATAACCTGTTATATTTTATATTCTATATATTGACGTTTGTTAAATTGGATGATGATTGTAACAAATGGTTGATGATTGATGTTTGGATGAATGGATGCAATATTTTACATTTTATGAATTGCAAGTTATTACGCATTTTCATTTCATTCGGGATTACGGTTTGAAATGATATACAACCGCATTTTATTTTTAAATTGCGGATTGAAATGATAAATATCCATATCATTTGACCATAGGATAGAAAATGATATACAGGCACCGCGGTATATATTTATATATAAATATTTTTGAAATGATTTTTCTATGGTTTGGATAGGATACGGCTTAATAAATATTTAATGTTAATATTTTTAAAAATCTTATTTTTATATATACATATATAGTTAAATAAATTTAAGCTATGAATAATTTGTTAAATAAACTAAATAGGTTGAATAATGGAGTTTTAATGATTTAAATCATTCTAGATTGGAAGATAAATTAAAAATTAAATTGGAATTGAGCGTATTTAAGAATTAAACTCTATAAGTGATGTAACCTATTTAAACTTGGAAATTTTAAAGGTATGATATTAATAACTGGATTTTTATTCAAGATAAATTTAATGAATATTTCTAGTATAAATAAAATTGAAGGAAATATTTAATTGTTAGAAATTTTGAGTTTTATTTTATGGATTTATTTTATGAATATTTCAAAACTAAATAATAGGACAATAAATTGTTGAATAGAATGTCCAATCTTAAGTTTTGAAATTGTTAAATACTCAGAGTTAGGAATATATTAGAAGTGAAGTGGTTTATTTAATTGAAAGTGAATTTAAAATTTATGGATTTAGACTAAATTTTAAATGAATAAGATTGTAAAGACGCAGAAATTTTTCTATTCTATAAAGTAATTTTAAAACTTAACTATTTTATTTTATATACCGTTGAATATCCAAACCATTCAAGTTTTAGAAGTTATGGTTTTAAAGCTATGAATTTTGAAGTATTATGTTTTGAAAGTTAAAATTCAAATGTCCAATTTCCAAATATTAAATTTTTAAAGCAGTATGATTTTGGAAAGGAAGTATATTTGAAATAAAATGATATTATTGATTTGGGTTTTTATAAAAATAATATCAAAATGAATTGTTTTGGAAATGGAAATGATATCGTATTTATGGGTTTGAAATGGATAATTATATTCTGGTTTTAAAGTATAAACTATTTTTTTTAAACTGCGGTGTTATAATAACGTTTGGTTGTTGAAGAGACCGGGATCGGAAGTTGTCATACTCTCTGCCAACCCCGAAAATCACTTTAACAACCGTGTACGCGGTGGAGATTCCAGAATGAAGTAGGATGGTGGTGGCGTTTCCTTTAAGGTAAATACGTGGACCCGACTCCCGTGAGTTAGCATAAGGTGGCTAAAACAGGAGCGATCGATGGGTTAATAAGGTAGCACCTTTGATCAGACACATCCCTTCGATATTATACTTTGACTTTGGATTGATTCGGTGGCCACTTTTGATTTTATTTGGGGGTGTGGCTCGAGGTGGGCGGTAGCTGCGCGCTACGCATTACCACCGACCCGGAAGCGTAATTGGTATATCTACTCTGGCATTGCCTAGTTGTGCCGTGTCACCTACCCTATCGCGCCTTGTACGAGTTTCTATTTGTGTCGTACCTATGGAGTATCCTCCGGTAGCCTTCCGATTAGGAGGTATCACGGTACTGTATAGACTATTGGCATTATTTGTGTTAAGGGCTATATGGGTAACCCCTTAACGCTATTAGAAAGTAAGTTTATTTTACAAATAGACGCTATTGTAATAGCGCAATATACTATATAGTAAATAGTTTAACGGATCCTTAGGAGAAGTAAATCCCGAGCATCTCTTGAGTTACTGCACTCATATTTATTTCGGTTAATTTAACTCACATAAGATCTTTTAGTTCTGACTCGAGTGTTTTGTCTTTTCAAATTCGCTCGGGTCAGTCCGAGCGTTTCAAGATTTGAAGATTTTATTCTAGAGGACGAAGACAAAGATTTGTAGTATTACTATCTACTATATTATTCCACTACACTATTTAATTCCGCTGCATTGATATTATTGGAATGTAAACTCTGATATTTATTGTATAAAGAAGAATCAAATGTTTTGTTAACAGTTTTATGAACTGTATATTTATTACTATATTTTATCCTTCTGCTGTGAGATTCTGTTTTGTTTTATTTCTTTCTCGTTTTTCTTATTTACCCCATAACAATCCGCCCTTCCGTATGGTTTGAATTGACACGTGTGTCGATTTAAAGCGTGCTAAAGGGCGGGACGTTACATTATGTATAGAACATAAATGGATATAGGTAGATTACATAAAAGAAACAAGGTAAAAATGTAAAATTATAAATCTAGGAGTCTACTTCAAATTTAAATATGTTTGAATGTAAAGTTGGGTAATAAGCAACGTGAATATTTTGAAGAGGTAGAGGTATACCAGATATTTCCACTCAATTGATTATTGTAAAAAAAATTTAGAAAACTAATAAAGGTACTTATGCATATCTTTGGAATGCAGTTTTTAATTTTGTTTTCCCTAGAGAAAGGTAAATTTTGTCTTTGAGTAAATCATCGTTTCTACAAGTTTTAGTTTACAACAGAATGAGTTCACTTTATTTATTTCTTGCATTTTATAAAATCGTTATTTTTTTTACAAATAACTCCTACTTCCATTTTAGTATTTGTTGTTTCGTTAAAAACATAGGTGTATATGTTAAAAATACATAGTTTTACGTTGTAGTATAACCATTTGTATTAATAAATTTAGCAGTTCCTATCATTGAATGGATTTCTTGCACCTTTTGATCTAACTGTCATCTTTAATGAAATATCATTCGAAGTACTTATATGTCTATCTACATGTATTTTGTATTATATTGATATTAGTTTACTTTGAATTATGATTATTACTATATTATTCAATTTTACGTTTACATGAACATTTGGTTTAATAGAAAAGTTATTTCTTTGTTTCAAAATTTTGACTACATAATGTGTATTATGTATAATTTGCATGTCATATTACACTATATGTATCAAAAAATGTAGCGTTTAAAAGTTTTCTTGACGTTTTACTAATTTAGTTATTACCAGGGGATGTCAAAAAATGTGATAATGAAAATAGTGGAGTGTTGTTTATTTGCATCAAATTTGAAACATTCTTCCACTTTGACCATAGTTTCTCCATTCCAAACTTCGAACACTATTTGTATATCAAACTATGTGCATATTTATATTTATATATTAAATGTACAATAAACTTATATTCAACTTACATCATTTGCATTTGAAAATTAATAGGTATGCTTAGTAATGCAGTACTTACTAATTAAATATAACAAATAGATGAGGTTTCATGTCTTTGTATAAAGTCATTTCTCCCAAAAAATGTAAAGTCATACTTTGTGTGCTTTGAGATTATTAAAGAAGTTTTACCAACAAATGTTTAGTAAGTGTATAAGAAAAAATAAATAAAAAACTTAATATACTTGAACATACGCTCTCACATTTGCATAGTAAAGAAAAATATACAAAATGCACCATTAGATAAATAATATGATGAACCACGTGTGCGTAGCATGGGTCCGCACTAGTAAGTTTGTATTTTTTTAAATAATTTAGACAACATAAAAAATTCACTTCCTATTCGACCAAGTGACTCACAACTATCTATTTCTATCGACTTAGAGACGGCTTGACTCTTGACAGAAAATGAAAAATAATAAAAATACTACGGTAAAATTTGAGGTAATTTTAAGGACTGGTTTAAATTTTAGTGATAAAATGCATACTTGGTGAAATCTAGTAAATGTGGTTTATGTAGAAAACCTCCACTTTTCTACATTACTTTGTTTATTTCTAAAGTAAAACAAGAGTGAATATTTACAATTTTGAATATATTTTTTAAACCTGGTATAATTTGAATTGTGACGTTACTAACTATTTTTATAATGCAACTTTTGATTAAAGGTTGCATTTTTATTTAGTGGTTAGAGATTGTGGCATTTGCCGACACAAATTTGATTGGAATTTGTTAGAAGTTAGGTGAGAAGTAATTTGTAATGTATATTATTTATGTTTATATTCGGTGCAAAATCATTAATCAAATTATATTAATTCTTAATTGAAAATGACTATTATTAATATTAAAATTTAATATCAAAACAAATTCAAATTTAAGCAACCATTAAAATTTCCAAAGAAAAAAATACAACCAACTGCGATATTCTACAATAAAGATGAGGACAATCTTCTGAATAACTATCTTTGGTCCGTCAATTTCCTTCATGGTCAAAACCACATGTAGCTTCTCTCATTCATCAAAACGATGCTAGTGGTGGCCATCTCCATTGAAGATAACTAACACAATCCATGAATATAAGTCAAAACCTCCTTAAAATAGTCGAAGGACCAAGTAGGAGCAGAAGCAATGGTAGAAGAACCAATAACATGGTGTTTGGCTTTTCGACTAGTCATGTAGTGTACGGTAGAGAGGCATAGGGGAATGGAAATATATGTTATCGAACTAATGCAAATTCATATGGCCCGGCCCAGCCGTGATCTTTTTTGTGCTCTCGTCGCTCCGCCCAAGTTTGATCTGACATCAGCTTTGCTAAAGTAAAGAAATGAAGGGATGATGAATTGAATCTTATCGTTAAAATGAAAGGTTTGACTAACCAGATGTCCCTCGAGAGATAAAGGAGAATCTCTCAGCCAACAAGAGAATAAACTTTGAAGCCCTTCATAAATAGAATGCCCGTTCCATAGCATAATGTTAAAAATCAACATCCCTAGTAATGACTCCCCTATCTGCATTCTACTTAGCTCCCTCTACCATCATCGGGCTTTGGAAATAATTGCACAGCCTGATGTGGTTTTCCCATTTGCAAATGAGCATAAGGGAAGTATACTCCAAACGTAGTGGTCAATCATGTATTTGCATAAATCATTCATGAACTGACCCTTCTTTCCATGGACCCTAATCCGATGGAGTAGAAAGCATGTTTTGATGAGATTGAGAGTTTCTTCGTCGAACCACTCATATATATGTTTAGTTGAGGATGAGGAAGAGGATGCGGAGGCCATTAGAAGCTTAAGAAGAGATGGCTTTAAAGATATGTTTCTTTTCCATTTTTGGTTTTGTTGTTTAGCTCTCACAGAGTTTATAAGAGAAAGTACGTTCAAATTATTTTAGATAAGTCAGATGTAATTAATACGTCTTGCCCAAACTAATCTTTTTCAAGAGTCGAAATGCGAATATTAAATCCGTTGACATATCCATTATGCCTGACTTATCAAAGATAAGTCATACCTAATTTCCATTGTCCGCTTTTCTATTAGAGGATGCGGTGTGTTATTAGTAAACTAATTATTAACTATTATAGTAATCAATTGATTAACTAATTTAAGAGGTTATGCAAGGGAACTAGTACAAAGAAAAATTTAAAGCATATTCAACAATTGGAGAAATGCTAAAAGTTAGAGCAATTCCTACTTTTTTGACTTCACTATGCTGCAACTGTTAGAGTTCGAGCATGGTGGAGCGAAGAAAGTGGAAATTTCTCAATATTATTGTTGAGCGTGGGTGCATAAACAAGTTTTTGAGAACCGTTTAAGGCTGAATGATTTTCAGGAACCTTTTTTTTTTTATAATTCTTTGATAATTTAAACATCTTAATAAAAAATTGATAAACATGTTTTTAAAATCAGTTTTATGTTTTATTTATATTTCAAATAAATCAAAAATAGAAAATTTACATTTAACCGTTGGAGCAGTGGGAGCTGTTTATGTTTTTTCTTATCTCCTCACCTAAAATTGACCTCTGCCGGAGATGCTCTTAATGAAATTCTAAATGTCAACCACAAAGTTTCAATATTCACCACAAGGACACAGATAACATTCCATATTTCTCTCAGATCGTAATATTCCTATTGTTATCCACCATCAACATAAACATAGAAGACCATGTTTCCACAACCATATTGTTGGCTCTCAGTCATTTTCTTGGCCTTGAATTTGTTGTAAATTTAGCTATTATGATGCTCCTCCACGGTCGGTATCCATATAAAAGATCCTACATTGTAAGATACCTGACCAATGGAGTATGTCGTTGGTGGTCATATAAAAAATAAACAAACAAAATATAATATAAAACATAGATATACCGTAGACAAGATAGTAACACGATCAAATGAAAACAAATAGGCACCATAAAGTTACCAACATCAGAGTATATTGTGTTTCATAAATACATACATCAAAACCAAATGTTGGTCAATATATCTCAAGCACATCGGTGACCGCATAAACGAAAAATTATCTCCATAATAACTAAGTGTTGTTAACTCATATCAATACACAATGTAATATAAGTAATAACTCCACTAGTAGTATGAAAAAGTTTAAGCTCTTACTTATTCTCCACATAACTTCATGCGTTATCACAATACATGTCCCTTAGTTTACTAATAATGAGTAGTCAAAAGCTAAGAAGTTAATATCTTTATTGGGTGCAAATCTGCCAAATACTACTATGAGATATTTTAAAAATCACGATTATATCTATAAAATATTGGACATGTCTAAAACATGTTATAAATGATACTGTAACATGTTCTAATGCAGTGTTGGCCCAACCTTTCGGGTTTCCTTAGATGGGATAAAAACATGAAAGCAAAGTGTAAAAAAAGAGTTACTTAAAGGATGCAAGCATTGATGTTGGGTGTTCATACACCACAATCGAGCAACAAACAATCACACTAAAGCTTAATTATTGAATCATTTGTGAATATTGCTTTAGAAAATTTCACCCATACTATATTGTAGATCAATAAAAATTTATATTGTTGCCTTCACCACGTCGGTTGCCCTAGGTGATTGCCTTGGTCGCCTTGCCCTAGGACCAATCCTGATCTTTGGTAGCTTCATGAAACACACACTCGCTCACATTCTCATCTGATTCAATTATATCAACCAGGCCCAAAGCCTATAGGTTCCCTTGCACCAAAAAAACTGGACCACCCGTTGAAGATGGCACTTCTCTATAGACTAGCAGGTAAGAGCTGGTTACGAAATTTTCACAACTCATTATTCCTTCATAACCCACTGTGGCATTTTCACATGCATTATCATCATCTAAAAAATCAATAGAGAATAGCCATTTTTGTATCGAAACACTCCCAAAAGTTCGACATTTTTGCCTTACCTGAGACTTGCGAAGGAGAGGGCGACGATGGTTGGTCCAAGCCATAGATGGATGGGGTAAGCCGCTAGGGGTTTGAATAGTAAACCAAAAGAGCTCTGTGTGGCGTTTCATCAAACAAGTTGTCTGCTTCTGCTTTCTTCACCGATAGTTATTGCTCATAGTCTAAAGGACGATCAACTGTTTGTGGCTCCATCACAGTCTCTACCGCCTTCCTTTCCACGACCTTTGCTAACCAAAAAATTACACTGAAGTACTCAAAGATTTCCTCAGTAAGCCCTCAGCTAGAATATTTGTTAAGCCATGGTCCATCGGGGACTACATGTTTTAACCTTGTACATTTTTACATATTAAAGTCGTGCTCTCCCCTCGACAATTTTGACTTATCTAAATTTTACCATTGTTAAAACATCAAGTTTTTGGTTCGATAATAAAAATTATTACTAACTGAATTGCTCTGGCCTGGACTTGGACTTTGAATTGACTTCAGTCGACCATGAACCTCATACAACTAAGGAGATGAATCCTCTCTTGAATAGTGTTTCACTTTCAATACTTTCACTCGACACACCTATAGTCATTTGATGGACGTCATGTCATAACTTAACTATAATCAAAGCGGAGTTTCCACATTGACGATCAACTGTGTTCTCAAGTCAGGGAGACTGTATAATTTTGTCACATTGATATTTTCTGTTTGATCTTAACTATATTAACCAACATAAAACTATTGAGTGAATCATTCCATAGTTATCCAATAACTATCAATACGTAACACCTTGGTGCCCTCCCACATTCATGAATAATACACTACCTGACATTTGGAGTGTGTTATGTACTTTAGTCTTAATGGATGTATCAATATCCAACCTCAATACATATTGACTAGGAATATTTAAAATGGTATGTTTATTTTACTGTGATAAATCACTCATGATTGCAGCACACTATAACTACTATCACTAAACATATCATTTATGGATTTCTATAAAATATATTTTTAATTAAATTACGTATTAATATAACGTATTATATCAAGTATATAATAGAAAGAGAACACCTTTTATTTCGAACAAGATTAGTTATCGAATTAGATATATGGAACAAATTATATAATTACCGTTAGGGCATACCTCTAACTCTATCAATCT
Organism: Allium cepa; assembly: GCA_030765085.1. NCBI lineage: Eukaryota > Viridiplantae > Streptophyta > Magnoliopsida > Asparagales > Amaryllidaceae > Allium > Allium cepa. Next base: position 824,864,704 of record CM060943.1, on the reverse strand, counting down.
CCCATTGCACTTGGGGTCAATTTATGGAACCTTATTCCCACTTCTCTAATCAGTTTTATTAAAACCAATTGAGTCAGACACTCAGTGAATTGGTATGCTATTATGTTTCAATTATCTACCCTATAAATCAACTCTCTCCGACGCTGATAAACGATCTTTATCATGTGGAATAATTCGGAGTATGTCTCTAGATTTCTAGTGAGCTCTAAGTTCTGTTATGAACCATGTCATGATATTGTATCATATAACAATGTTATGAGATTCTCATTATTTGGAATCACCCTCAGCACAGTCGTAAATTTGTGCATTTATCATATATACATTGCTTTTACTATGGCTTTATTCAAGTCAATGAACTTAACCTTTCATTGAATCAGCCACAATATCTTCTATTTGGAACATTTCCAACTTAAAGATTCTTAGCTTGAGTTTATTATTGACATATTATATTTAATATTACTTATGAAGTTCGAGCCCAAGACTCCTTCATAACGAGTTCGTTGTTTTTATAAACAGTTTTCTAGTAGTTCATATATACATGAGAATACATCGAACAACCATCTAGTGATTTCTATTTGGATTTTATATTTGCTTCATGTATCAAATACATAAACAAATCAAGATATTGTAGAAAACATATCATTTACGATAATTCCTATTGCCAAGACATAAGGAATCCATCATACATGTTCCATAGTAACATTTTAATAAGGCTTCCTTCCATATCGTTTAGGACATTTTCAATATCTTTTATACTTACTATAAAAGGTCATTTACAAATCTAATGTCAAGTATTAAAACAACTAAAGTTGATTTTAACATAAGTACATCGTTAACAATCAGTAGCTGTTTACTTATGGTTTAAAAATATTTATGCACATGCTTCCTCTGCATTTTGATTGACAATCAAACTATTTGATTTATATCAACGCATTTGTACAATTTTGATGCATGTCGAATGACACTTTCATATCTGTTCTTGGATCATATCTAAAAACTCATAAAGTCAATATTGCTTCCGCTGACTTTGAGATACTTTGGTTATTATATGTAAACAGTTTACTTTGAATCATGTTTCTATTTTAATACATACATACTAAAACATAAAGTCATGCTACGCAATAATTTTATGAGTAAAATCCGAACTAACTTGAGCACATCGATTGGTGAATTCATTATGTTTGTTTTAACAAAAGAAATTTGTGATTTTATTCCTATCATTAATGTTGGTCATTATATTCCAACTACATTAGTCTTTCTTTTGAGGACTGATTTGCGGTCAATGGATCATATGCCTTCGGGTACAACTATAAAAATCCTATTTTAATATTGTAATATGGATCTATTTTGGACCTGTTCATTTTACCATATCATAAAGTGAATATTCTTAACGGTTTAATTAAACAACCGAGGATTATTTATTCTTGACATTAACAAGAAACTCACAGTCTCTCTTTATTGTACAAGAATACTCATTAGACGTTCTAATATATTGTGATCTTTTGATTTTGATCAATTTCATTTCATCCCTTGTAATCAATTTTATTTTTGGATTGTATCCAAATTCATTTTATACCAATAATGTGCTAAAGAAATTTCTTCGCTATAAAGTTGGTATTTTCTTGAAACTACAATTGTTTCTTAGTGCAATGGGTATTCACAAAACATTTTATGAATTTCATTATATTAAACTGATTTTTGTATTAGTTCATAATATATTTATGTTCACAACATAAATCGATCAACTTATGACTATCATCCCTAAAATTCTGTTGGGATGATTCATACAAGATCCCTTACGTATAATTATTACATGTAGTCGTTCGACTCGCACAACCTGCTAACTCCTTGGCCTAGGATATACATCGGTTTATTATAAACACTTATATTGTATGTTTTTGTAAACTATCCTTTGGATTATATTAATTTTAACCTTGTGTATTACTTATAAGTGCACATCTTATAAGAAATTTAACTTATGTTCACTCATCATTAATCATGCATTGTTCAACAAAGTTCGATTAATCCTTACTAGTACATCATTTTGTATGATATGGAGTGACCTTTGAGACCAAATCTTTATTCATATTAGGTACATATAGAACTCTTTCTAATATACTAACCCATTCAATCAAATCGAATCATTTATGTCACGTGTTATATGATTTACTTCCCATTCGTACTCTTAGGACTGAAGCTTTATATTCTGTGAACTTATCATAAACTTATACATGCATATCAAATGCACATATGTCTGTAATAACTCATCGGGAATATGAAGAAGTACATGGAACAATTTTGGTATTAACAGACTTACGATTGCATACATTTATATGTATAAATCCAAAGAGTTCATCAATCCTTTTGACGCTCCCATAAATGGGTGATAGCCCTTAATTATTTGAAATATAATTAAACAATGTCATATGATTCATAATCATATATAAAAAGTTATTTCTTAAATTATGGCTTACTTTATAATTCCAAAATAATTGCAAATAATTTTAGATATTTAAGTATTTTCCAATGCATCACTTTTTTTGTAAAAACAAATACCACATTACAGTTTTATTTCATAACAAATATTCATAATATTCACATTGAAACATAAATATGCCTATTTTTCAGTCGACGCTAATTTTTTTTAATTATTTCATAAATAATGTTCAATATGTTTTATGAAAACAATTTATATAATTTGATGTAATCAATAAGAGCTATATGGTATCCTACCACTATTCCGCCATTACTATAATAACGTACTAAAAGGTCCATCGTTCACTTAACATAAATTTTTTATTTCATATACTGTAACTAGTTTACAATGAAGAGTTATTTGATCAAATATCTTTAACTCAAAGAAATAAATCTCATAGAAAACCAATATTTTTATGAAAATACATTTCGAAATCGAAACCACATTTCCCATTCCAATTTTAAGTATCAATTATTATTATAATAATTCCATTTTTCGATATTTCTTTATGAAGCGGAATTGGCTATTCACTCTCTTCATCCTAACCGTATTTGAAATCACATCTACTCTTATACACTCTTTTTTTTAAAATGTCGATGTAACAACCTGCACTATAATGGTCCTAAATTTGACAAAATCGAAACTTAAGTCCATCGGAGTACAGAATTGTTTGTTTGTTACCTACAATAAACATGAGAATATAAGTGATTGATAAATAGAAACTCATAATGGAATAGAAAAAAAAAAATAGAATATAAATACTGATTGATGCTTCTACCTCGATATTAATAACGTTCCCTAGAACATTAGTTCGCCTTATTAGTATCGAGTGTGGGAGATAGGAAAACTTCTCCATCAACCGATCATGCCTTGCTCTGACGACCTGTTCCTCTAAGTCTATCTCATGGGTTATAATGAGAAGGAGTTCAAAACAATGTTCTGATGACTGGATAATCTATACTTTGTCCATAATATAAATTTATACCGATTGATTTCTATTAAATTATTATGTCTACTATTTATGTTTATCCTTTTAACCTAATATACATGCAGATATTTCTACCCAACATGATTCTTCTACATAACCATCCCTAAGGTACAAAATACCGGCGCATATCTATTAGCCACTTAATACTTCCAAAATATGAGGTGAGCTCCTAACCTCGTCATCATTGGTATATTGGTCCTGGCTATTGAAACCTCTTACCACTGCTATGGCTTTATAATACATAATAACCATATTACTAATGCATCTATCATCGTTGATGTCTTAGCTAAGTAAGAGATAGTACCCAAGCCACTTAATACCTCATTAACAAGGACTAAGCAGATTTATAACCATTTAATACCTATGTTTTGGGTAGATCCCCATCATTTAATAATTAACCCAAGGCAGAGTGCTCACTGGTACCATCTAGCAGACATCGCTTTGAATTTTACCAAGCTACTTTATAATTCTTTATATGAGAAAGGAAGACCCTATAATAGTCACTTAATACCTCAAACCCAAAGCGGACACTCTCCAAGATATCCACTACCTCTCCTAATTACTAACTCGGACCATTTTCCTATTTATTAGTTGGGGAGAAGGTGGGATCTCAACCAAACACTTAATACCTCTAACCCGAAAGTAGATCCTATGGTTAATGATGTCTCACATTAATAGAAAGTGTACACAACTGCTGGTAGCCTCAAAGTAAAGGGCATATTTCTATTATGTAACTCTACTGACCTCACATTCCAACACACTAAGTACGTTTATTTATTCTAAGCTTCATTCTAAGCTTTATTATTATTCTAATTTGAATATTAGACTTAGCCTGCTAATCTTCCTCAAATTTATTTATGGCTATAACATAGTATACCTTAAATGTTCTATTATTACCTTTTCCATAAATGCCAATTTGTCCATAATGATTAATTATTGTTCCAACAGAAAATTCCTAAGACATTTGTTCATATACTAAATTTTTAACTACCTGACATTTTCAACCATTCGCATCCAAACATGCCGTGATTGAATTGCTCAAAATACCAGATTGTAAGTTTATATTTGGCAAAACTCAGCATATACAGTAAATAAATAATCACATAATCATAGACACAGAGTAATATACAATATGCAGCGGAAACAAGAGAATAGTAGTTCATGAAGCTACTATATATATACAGAGTTAAATAAGATATAATAGAAGTCCCGAATACAATAGTCTAATACAATATCAGAATACATCACTAGAATCAACTGAATATCTTAAATCTGGATAGATAGCTGGATCATCAGGCGATGCTCCAACTCCAAGGGTGTGTCTCAAAAGCTAAACCACTCAGTCTGACCCTACCATAAAGCAAAGAACAAAACACTCGAGTCGGGATTAACATTCTAATATCAATAAATTCAACTCAAGTGAAATGACAATTGAAAATACAAGTAACTCAAAAGATGTTTAGGATAACCATCCTCTAGGGATCTGTTAAACATTCATATGTACGCTAAGTAGATAATGCCTATCAGTAATATAAAGTATCAAAATAGCGTTAAGGCGTTACCATTATCCCCCTTAACACATTTTACATAAGCGTCATAGTCTATACAACACTGTAAACTCCACCGTAAACTAGTGGGCTATTAGGGAGTACTCCATTGGTATAATACAAAACAAATCGTAGTGGTCGTGCATATGGATACGAGTATGACAAGGCACATGAGGTAATACCCAAGGTAGTGAAACTACCGTTTGCTTGATCTGAACTTGGGAGAACGCATCGCCGCAACAATCGCAACATCGCGAAACGACACTCCCAATTCAAGGGTCGCACCAACAAAAAACAAGTAATGAGTAGTTTACGAAGAAGTGTGTCCGCTAAAGGTGGCTAATCTCAATGGCCCGGCATGGCTCCTGTTTAAGTCATTTCAAATTTGACACAACTGTCAAGGCTATCCATTATCGTTCTCTTTCTTCGAATCAGCAATGTCATCATTCCAACCACTTCATTCTGGATCACACTCCGCGTATAATTGTTATTAAAGTGGTTTTCCGTTTAGACAGAGAGTATGTCCCTAACCGATCCCGGAGTCTTCAATAACTACGTAATTATTACAACGATTGGTCATTTAATAAACTTTCAAAATAGTTTATATTTCAAAACCAAAATATCATTGCCATTTCAAAACCATATCAATACGATATCGCTTCCATTTTAAGTATATCCATGTCAAATATATCTATTTAAAAAATCTTAGTACTTCAAAGTTATAACACTTTCTAAATCAAACACTTTGGAAATCATAATACTTTGGAAATCAAAATTTAGAAATTATAATGCTTTGGAATCATAACACTTCCCACTTAACTGTTTACAAATAATCGTATACATAATAAAATAGTTTATAATTCAAAATAGTTTATATAAAATAGTTATAATTAAAATAGTTTATATGAAATAAATTTATAAAGTAACATATAAAATAGTTTTAAATATAATTTAAAAATACTTTATATGATAAAATAGCTTCCTCAAATTTCACAAATCAATTCCAAATCAACACCGATCCTAAAATTTCAAATTTAATCAAATCTCAAATCATCAATTTCAATTCAATTCAGTTCTCAATAAACCATTATATCGATTTCAAATACAGATTTGAACCATAAATAAACCATTTAAATTTCAATATATTCCCAAGCTTTAAATATTTCACAATCTCAAAACTAAATTGATAATTCCACATATATCTTAATTTAACTTTATTATTATTTAGTTTTGAAATATTCACTTAATAAATCCAATATTATTTAAATAAAACCCCAAATTAAAAATAAACTAAATATTTCCTTCAACTTATTAAACTTGAAATATTCATTTAAATTACCTTAACCAAAATCAAGTTATAAAATTATATCCTTTAAAAAAAGCTCAAATTCAATAGGTTCCAAATTGATTTCTAATTAAATACAATTCCAAATCAATTCCAGATCTATCTTCTCAACCTTAATTTATTAAATCATCATAAACTCTATATTAAAATATGATTTAAATAAGTACTTGACCATATTATATTTTAATAAAATCAAACTTTATTATTAATATTATTTTATATTAAAACAAATTTATGCATAGCTCAGAATCAAGAATTTAACTATATATAAAATAACATTTATATAATATCTAAAATCAATATTTATATAAAACCATATATTTCCTTCCAAAACCATAGTAATCATTTCAAATTATTTATATATAGACCAACGGTGTCTGTATATAATTTTCTATCCTATGGTCAAGTGATATGGTAATTTATCATTTCAATTCACAATTTAAATATATACGGGTGTATATATATCATTTCAACCCGTAACCCCAAATTCAATTCAGTGAAAATCGCTTGGGTCTATCATTTCAACTCGTAATGATTTTTCCTATTCTAAAGTTTGTTTGGGTATATATCATTTCAACCTTGGTGATTCTATACTAATAGGGAACTTGCAGAGTGTTAACAGATATGATAATAATATAACATGCATATATCATCAATATATATAAAAGATATGGTGTCAGATGTCATAGGTGAACTGATACAGGTAATAGCATATATATAACAACGTAAATAACCAACGGCAGCATATTTCAATTATCGTTTCAATTGAAATCAAATTTAATAAATAGAAGAACATTAATCGTGAGTGATTGCTCACCTTTCGAGGCTAGAGATGGACGAGAACAAGATGAAAACGGACATGGATAAGCATGGATAATTGACAGAGCTAGAAGACTGTTGTTAGAATGCGGATTCGGACAATGACAATCAGAAAAACTACGACAAAATTCGATAGTAGGAAACCACATTAATATGGATAGAATTTCAAATCAATATATATATATATTCATAAAAAAAACTTTATATTATAAAATAAATATTAAATTTAAACACATATCAAATCAAATATCATCATATAATAAAACAAAATCGTTATTTCCTAAACAGAACATTTTTTTCTTATCAAAATATAAGACAACACATGTATGAACCCATATATACTTATCTCTATATATAGCAAATATGCAGACTATGCACAAATCAAAAATGCAGAATATATTTATAATCAAATATATAGATCCGACTATAAGCGGTTACATGTAGATTTCATTTACAAACAGTCATATGCAAACTACTTTATAAAGCATTTATAAAAAATATATATATTAACTAATATATAGAAAACATATGTATAACCAGACTCAATATAACTTATATGATATATAACCTATATAACTTAGTAACTATTACAGAAGTAGAGCAACAACTTATAGCTGAAATATAAACATTTTCATATTATAACTAAATATACTAACATAAACGAAAACTGTTGTATTATATATATATATATATATATATATATACACACACACACACTTTAAATTATAAACAAACTGTTGTAAAATAAAATAAACACGGAAAACATGCAAATGAAATTCTATACTTATATAACTTGTACGATTGCTAGAAAGAATATGTATACTTAAAATTTCTCAATCAACACATTAACATATACATATACTTAAAAATCAACATCATTTATATATCATATTTAAACAAAAATCAGCATATATGAAATGTATATATACGCATGCTTCATGAAAACCAACACCTAAACTGTTATATAATATACCTTTCAAAATTTGAAGCGCTGCTCGACTGACAGAGATGGGAGGAACAAAGAAGAAGGCAGGTCGGAGGTAGCTTGGAGGGTTGATCGGCATTTGCAGCTGATGGTTGAGTGGAGTGGAAAGAGCGGTGCTCGGCAGTGTAGAGGGGACTGGGCGAGGCCGTGTGCGACGCTCGGTAGGGCGGAGCCGAGAGGAGGAGGAAGGAGGAGAGGGAAAAGGTTGTGCCTGAGGCCAATGAGGAAGAAGAATGGGTGCAGCTTGCGTTGAAGTGCATGAAGGCGGAGACCGGAGGGAATGCTCAGCGGCGCTTGGGTTTTGGTGGAAGCCAATATCATGGGATACGGTGGATGGGTGGTGTTTGAATCCATGGGAGACGATAATAGCTTCAGGAGATAAAAGCCAGCTTCCTCTTTTTTTATGGTAAAGTTTCGAAATAAATAAAATGTAACCGAGTGAAAGAATAAGAAACAAAAATTTTAATGGAAGAGAAAAAGAAAGAAGATTCAGGGAATGAATGGACGGGTTAATTTGAATGTCACAGGCTTCAACATATAACGTATGCTTTTATATAATAATATATATATTTTCTTCGCGAAGAAGACAACATGAAAAATGGAAAGAAACGTTTCAATGCGCCAGTATCCAGTTGTATTAATTGAAACCAGAGAATAGTGACAGCCACTGTGAATATAAAAAGGCAAGTACTATTTGAGTCATCACTGCAGATATGTGTAAGGTCACGTGGAAACCAATAGGCTTAATTAACGAACCGCAACGGCTAACTGTTTATATATTTCGCGGTGAACCAGGGTTTGGAAAAACGGAAGTGAATATACTATTGAGATCAGCACGACGAGACGATCAAAACGGTACACAGATATTGGTGGTTTGACCATCCTATCAAAAGTCGATACGGACATTGATATACGTTGTTATTCCATACGGAAAAATCCTAAAGGAGTTAGAAACGTCCGAAATTTGCAAGACGAATCACGCAGTCTTATTCAGAGTGTTCTAAATAAATTTTCTTATGTTGACATATTTAGGTTTCGGAAAACCTTTTAAATTCAACTGTTATTTCATCGAAAATAAGAACGACAGAGCAATAACAATCAAAATTTGGAGAAACGAACTATGAAATCTTGCTCAGAAGATGATTTACAACTTTTCTATATAAAAATATTCAGGTTTCGATAACATTTTATTATAATCAAATATTAACTGGTATAAACTGAACTAGAATTACACAATAAAATAAACTTTCATATTTTCAGATGAAAATTTACAATCTGCTATGTTCAATTAGACGTATTCCAAATATTAAATTTTTATTTCAAATTTTTATTTTTACAATTTCATGAAAATTCAACTAATCACATTATTAAAACAGTTAAAATTTACGGGTCGTTGCACTCTCCCCTACTCAAAACTTTTCGTCCCCGAAAAGGAAGAAAGTAGGAGAATGGACACAACCAGAAAGAAGATAGATTGAAAAACAAAATAAAGCAATTAATTTAAACCATATAGATTTCAATTTAATTAATTAATATTTAACAATTTGGTTAAATCCATTTATATTAAATCAATAAATAGTCATTCAATTTAAATTTGTTAGTTCAAACTGTTAATTCTAATCATATAAATGTCAATTTAAATCAATTAATATTCAATAATTGATTATTATTTTTTTGATTCAAGGTATTTCATTAAGTTGATTCAATTGTTAATTTATTAGTTCCTTCAAAGCAAAATTTTATTTAATTTATCTCATTTATTCATTATCCAATTATCCTCTATTAATAATTTTCTAAAATCATAAACTTGAATAGTCATTTATTACAATCATATTTTATTCAACAAATTTAATTCTTCTTTACTAATTATTATTAAATTTATTCCACTTAATATATCTTATCACATATATTAAGTATATTTACACTTATTATAACTACTCAAATTTATTTTAAAATTCCTTTAACATCAATTTATACTGTATATTATTCAATTACATAGTTAGCTTCTAAATGATTAAAGTAAGTTATATTGGAATGCAATTGAGTATTATACCAGTAAAATTTTCCCAATTCAATTATTCAAGTTTAAATATTTATTCAAAATTTTGATTTCATTTAAAATTTGAAATCACCCTTAAACATAAAATTTAAGAATTAAATTTTCGATTAACTTCAAACCATATAGAGATAATATATATATATATACATACATAATATATCAAATCAAATTTAAAATCTTCAATATATATTATAAATCAAGTCATGTTTAGAAATTCAAATCAATTTATTTTTCCAAACAAAAGTGTAGCAGGGCTATAGAATAGTCTCTCCACTTCGAAACTCGAAAATGAATGTCGATGACGAGGCCGCCATCACCGAAATTTTTTTCCAGCGACAAAATAGGAGAGCACTGATTTTAAACATTTAGATTTTTCTTTTGGAACAATTTCTATCTGAAAATACTTTGAATAATATACCTTTTACAATTTTTAATCCAAAGTTTGAAACCATCAAAAATTAAATTCTTAGTTTCTTAGTTTAAATTCATTTCAATTTCCAAATTAATTTGTAACCATGATCTATAGTTCAATTATATATATATATATACATATATATATATATATATATATATGAGACAAAAGCCAATGGTTTACAAAACAATAAATGACAATCAAATATTACCATTTCAATAATCAATTTATTAACAGTTTAGTTACAGAAAATTCATACTTATATATATATATATAATATAATCATACAAACTTTATTAAATTTACCAATTTGAAAACAATGTTATGTTAGTTTTCTCTGTTCAAGTGTTTTGGAAATCCTATTGATAGCGTTGATTAGACGAATCGATCGGAAACCCAAATCAGCATCAACAACTCAAACAACACAATATATATATATATATATATATATATATAACATTTTAATATAAACTTGATTCAAAGATAGATTCGAAACAAAATAAGATGATTAAATAACAAAATAGGGAGATGGATAAGTTTATATAAATCACGTGAAATCTTAAATGGGTCAACCAAGACATCAAGAATAAGATCGATGCAGAATTCCGAGGTAAATCGACATTCAATTTCAAGAGATAGAATTGAGGTATAATAGAAGATGACATCATCGTAAACCGAGGATACAGAAATCTTCGGTAAATCAATGCTTGTTGTAAAGGAGTTTCACCCCTTTACAAATCATTCGAGGATTGGCGAGACCGTTGAGTTATTATAGAGATTGTTTGAAGTGAAGTTATGGGTACTCCTGAATCAAGAAGAATCTAGATACGGGAAGACAAGAGTGGACCTCAAAACGAATAGAGGAGTTCCAAAATTCAAAAGAATCCGAGTCAAAGAAGGAGGGATTCAAGCATGAATGAAAGTGATTCTGTAACTACATTTACTTTATATGCTAAGTTTTGCCTAAAACCAGAACCTTGATATCAAATGTAACGACCTGATATTTTCAACCATTCGTATCCAAACATGCCAAAATTGAATTGCTCAAAATACCAGATTGTAAGTTTATATTTGGAAAAACTCATCATATACAGTAAATAAATAATCACAGAACCACAAACACAGAGTAATATACAATGTGCAGCGGAAACAAGAGAATAGTAGTTCATGAAGCTACTATATATATATATATATATATAACAGAGTTAAATAAGATACAATAGAAGTTTCGAATACAATAGTCAAACGTAATATCAGAATACATCACTAGAATTAACTGAATATCTGAAATCTGAATAGATAGCTGAATCACCAAGCGAAGCTCCATCTCCAAGAGTGAGTCTCAAAAGCTGAACCACTCAGTCTGACCCGAGCATAAAGAAAAACACAAAATACTCGAGTCGAGATTGACATTCTTATATCAATAAATTCAACTCAAGTGAAATAACAATTGAAAATACAAGTAACTCAAAAGGTGTTTGGGATAACCATCCTCTATGGATCCGTTAAACATTCATATGTACGCTAAGTAGATAATGCCTATCAGTAATATAAAGTATCAAAATAGCGTTAAGGCGTTACCATTATCTTCCTTAACACATTTTATATAAGCGTCATAGTCTATACAACATTGTAAACTCCACCGTAAACTAGTGGGATATCAGGGAGTACTCCGTAAGTATAACACACAAAAAATCATAGTGGTCGCGCATAGGGATACGAGTATGACAAGGCACATGAGGCAATATCCAAGGTGGTGAAACTACCGTTTTCCTGATCCGGACTGGTGAGAACGCATTGCGGCAATGATCGCAGCACCGCGAAACAACACTCCTAATTCAAGGGTGCGCACCAATCAAAAACAAGTAATGAGTAGTTTACGAAGAAGTGTGTCCGCTAGAGATGGCTGACCTCATTGGCCCGGTACGACTCCTGTTTAAGTCATTTCAAATTTGACACAAGTGTCAAGACTATCCATTATCGTTCTCTTTCTTCGAATCCAGCGATGTCATCATTCCAACCACTTCATTTTGGATCACACTCCGCGTATAATAGTTATTAAAGTGGTTTTTGGTTTAGACAGAGAGTATGTCCCTAACCGATCCCTGACTCTTCAATAACTACGTAATTATTACACCGTTTGGTCATTTAATAAACTTTCAAAATAGTTTATATTTCAAAACCAAAATATCATTACCATTTCTAAACCATATCAATACGATATCACTTCCATTTCAAAACCAAAATATGATATCATTTCCATTTTAAATATATCCATATCAAATATATCTATTTACAAAATCTTAGTACTTCAAAGTTATAACACTTTCTAAATCAAACACTTTGGAAATCATAATACTTTGAAAATCATAATACTTTGAAAATCAAAATTTAGAAATTATAATGCTTTGGAATCATAATGCTTCCCACTTAACTGTTTATAAATAATAGTATATATAATAAAATAGTTTATAATTTAATATAGTCTATACAAAATAGTTATAATTAAAATAGTTTATATGAAATGAATTTATAAAGTAACATATAAAAATAGTTTCAAGTATAATTTAAAAATACTTTATATAATAAATAGCTTCCTCAAATTTCACAAATCAATTCCAAATCAACACTAATCCCAAAATTTCATATTTAATCAAATCTCAAATCATCAATTTCAATTCAATTCAGTTCTCAATAAACCATTATATCGGTTTCAAATACAAATTTGAACCACAAATAAACCAATTAAATTTCGATATATCCTAAGCTTTAAATATTTCACAATCTCAAAACTAAATTTGATAATTTCATATATATCTTAATTTAGCTTTATTATTATTATTTAGTTTTGAAATATTCACTTAATAAATCCAATATTATTTAAATAAAACCCCAAATTACAAATAAACTAAATATTTCCCTCAACTTATTTAAACTTGAAATATTCATTTAAATTACCTTAACCAAAATCAAGTTATAAAATTATATCCTTAAAAAAAATCTCAAATTCAATAAGTTCCAAATCGATTTCTAATTAAATATATTCTTAATTAAATACAATTCCAAATCAATTTCAAATCTATCTTCTCAATCTTAATTTATTAAATCATCATAAACTCTATATCAAAATATAATTTCAATAAATACTTGACCATATTATATTTTAATAAAATCAAACTTTATTATTAAGCTTATTTTATATTAAAACAAATTTATGCATAGCTTAGAATCAAGAATTTAACTATATATAAAATAACATTTATATAATATCTAAAATCAGTATTTATATAAAACCATATATTTCCTTCCAAAACCATAGTAATCATTTCAAATTATTTATATATAGACCAACGATGTCTGTATATAATTTTCTATCCTATGGTCAAGTGATACGGATATTTATCATTTCAATCCGCAATTTAAATATATACGGGTATATATATCATTTCAAACCGTAATGCCAAATTCAATTCAATGAAAATCACTTGGGTCTATCATTTCAACCCATAACGATTTTTCCTATTCTAAAGTCCGTACGGGCATGTATCATTTCAACCCATGGTGATTCTATACTAATAGGGAACTTGCAGAGTGATAACAGATATGAAATAATATAAAATGCATATATCATCAACATATATAACAGATAATGGTGTCAGATGTCATAGGTGAACTGATACAGGTAATAGCATATATATAACAGTGTAAATAACTAACAGCAGCATATTTCAATTGTTGTTTCAATTGAAATCAAATTTAATAAATAAAAGAACATTAATCGTGAGTGATTGCTTACCTTTCGAGGCTAGAGATGGACGAGAACAAGATGAAAACGGACACGGATAAGCATAAATAATTGACAGAGCTAGAAGACTGTTGTTGGAATGCGGATTTGAAAAACGACAACTAGAATGGCTGCAACAAAATTCGACAGTAGGAAACCACATCAATATGGACAGAATTTCAAATCAAAATATATAAAAATTCACAAAAAAAAGCTTTACATTATAAAATAAATATTAAATTTAAACACATATCAAACCAAATATCATCATATAATAAAATACAATCATTATTTCCTAAACATAACTTTTTTCTTATCAAAATATATGGCAACACATGTATGAATCCATATATACTTATCTCTTTATATAGCAAATATGCAGACTACGAACAAATCAAAAATGCAGAATATATTTATAACCAAATATATAGATCTGACTATAAGCGATTACATGTAGATTTCATTTACAAACAGTCATATGAAAACTACTTTATAAAGCATTTATAAAATATATATATTAACTAATATATAGAAAACATATGTATACCCAGACTCAATATAACTTAGATGATATATAACCTATATAACTTAGTAACTATTACAGAGGTAGAGCAACAACTTATAACTGAAATATACACATTTTCATATTATAACTAAGTGTACTAACATAAACGAGAACTGTTGTATTATATATATATATATATATATATATATATATATATATATATATATATATACTTTAAAGTATAAATAAGCTGTTGTAAAATAAAGTAAACACAAAAAACATGCATATGAAATTCTATACTTATATAACTTGTACAATTGCTAGATAGAATATATATACTTAAAATTTCTCAACAGAGATTTGAATCAACACATTAACATATACATATAGTTAAAAATCAACATCATTTATATATTACATTTAAACAAAAATCAGCATGTACGAAATGCATATATACGCATGCTTCATGAAATCAACACCTAAACTGTTATATAATATACCTTTCAAAATTTGAAACGCTGCTCGACTGATAGAGATGAAAGGAACAAAGTGGAAGGCAGGTCGGAGGTAGCTTGAAGGGTTGGTCAGCATTTGCGGCTGATGGGTGGGTGGAGTGGAAAGAGCGGTGCTTGGCAGTGCAGAGGGGACTGGGCGAGGCTGTACGTGAGGCTCGGTGGGGCGGAGCCGAGAGGAGGAGGAAGGAGAAGAGGGAAAAGGTTGCGCCTGAGTCCAGAGGGGATGAAGAAAGGGTGGGTGCGGCTTGCGTTGAAGTGCATGAAGGCGGAGATCGAAGGGAATGCTCAACGGCGCTTGGGTTTTGGTGGAAGCCGCTGTCATGGAAAACGGTGGATGGGTGGTGTTTGAATTCATGGGAGACGATAATGCTTCAGGAGATAAAAGCTAGCTTCCTCTATTTTTTATGGTAAAGTTTCGAAATAAATAAAATGTAACCGAGTGAAAGAACAAGAAAACAAAAGTTTTAATGGCAGAGAAAAAGAAAGAAGATTAGGGGAATGAATGGACGGGTGAATGTGAATGTCACAGGCTTCAACAAATAACACATGCTTTTATACAATAATATATATATTCTTCGCGAAGAAGACAGCATGAAAAATGGAAAGCAACGTTTCAATGTGCGAGTATCCAGCTGTATTAATTGAAACTAGGGAATAGTGACAGCCACTGTGAATATAAAAAGGCAAGTGTTGTTTGAGTCAACAATGCAGATATGTGAAAGGTCACGTGGAAACCAATAGGCTCAATTAACGAACCGCAATGGCTAACCATTTACAGATTTCGTAGTGAACCGGGGTTTGGAAAAACGGAAGTGGGTATACTGTTGAGATTAGCACAACGAGATGATCAAAACGGTATACAGATATTAGTGGTATGATCATTCTATCAAAAGTCGATACAGACACTGATATACGTTGTTATTCCGTATGGAAAAATCCAAACGGAGCTAGAAACGTCGAAAATTTGCGAAATGAATAACGCAGTCTTAATCCGAGTGTTCTAAATAAATTTTCTTACGTTGACATATTTAGGTTTCGGGAAACTTTTTAAATTCAACTATTATTTCGTCGAAAATAAGATCGACAGAGCAATAACAGTTAAAGTTGGGAGAAATGAACTATGACGTCTTGCTCAGAAGATGATTTACAATTTTTCTATATAAAAATATTCTGGTTTCAAAAATATTTTATTATCATCAAATATTAACTGATATAAATTGAAATAGAATTACACAATAAAATAAACTTTCATATTTTCAAATGAAAATTTACAGTTTGCTATGTTCAATTAGATGTATTCCAAATATTAAATTTTTATTTCAAAATTTTATTTTTAAAATTTCACGAAAATTCAACTAATCACATTATTGAAACAGTTAAAATTTAGGGTCGTTACAAAATTCCATTCAGTGGTATTTCTCTAACCATTCCATATTTATTTACAAACATCTTTATTTGTCAGTTCCATTAATCCATTTACCCTATTAACTTTCTATAACTCCCAAATTCATTTTACATTTATTAGCCATTAGTTGAAGCTACAACCTTCATAACTTTCTTTCATAATTCTTTTATTCATTATCTGATTTATTCCTATGTTTAACTATTTTTAAAGAAAATATTACGCGTAAATCATCGTATTAATTTAAGTTTTATTTTAATTAATTAGCACAGTTAAATACGTATAAACATTCGTGTTATCCCAACTTTTGGCAAGGCCATGACACCAAGGACTTGACTAGAAACTAAAGACAATCCGCCCCGAAGATCAGTTATCTACAGGCCCACGATGGATATAGGCAAACTTGGTCCGAGTCCATAACGAGCTACAATAAGCATGGTATGACAAACAAAGCTATGAAAGGCAACATTCCAAATTTCAGGTCAATTGGAGTTTGTATGCTTAAGTTATGGATCGATTAAGATCCATGAAGAACATATCACTTTCGTATCCATCAGCTCACATCCATCATTTCATATCCATCCAGATCGATATGAAATGAGCACAAGTCCATCACTCGGCATCCATCCACTTCATATCCACCAAGCAATAGCACCTCTCGGATCGATTATAGTTCATTTTCTCGACAACTACCCATTTCGTATTGATCACACTTTTGCATATTTCGTATTGATCAACCAATCGATCGATATGAAGCAAATAGCCAAGCATCGATACGAAACCACAGACAAGCATCGATACGAAGAGCGTGGACTCGGATAGTCAAACCAAAGGAAACTGTCTATAAGCGTAAAATATGGATCTCCAGCGCCACATCATTGACATGTAATTGATCGATACGCATTGTATCAATACGAAGACCAACGATACGCACATAACGATACGAATCCTTCAGCCTCTTTAGCAACTTCAAGCTTAGATCGATCATATCTCTTAAACTACAAGTCCAAATGCTATGAAATTTTCATAGGAGCTTGCATATCAACAAAGAAGCAGGGATCAATCCCAAACAACCCTAGATCGATCTGGTGGGCCTACCTATGCATGAGAAAGGGTATTTCGAGTTTAGGGCAGATATTTCCAAATCTACTCCTATAAATAGCACTCCTATGCCAACTATAAAAGAACTTTTGGGACTTCTAGGCCGTTACTCTGTTGAAACTCCATTGTAACTCAAGTGTTACCTATCATACTGTTGTAACTCAATTGAGAATCATCAACAAATAGCAAACTATTCAAAGTGGGCATAGGCTACAATGCCAAACCACTATAAATTCTTATCCTTTTCTATTACTACTTACTTTTCTTGGATTATTGTTAGATTAGCCTCCTTTTCCATTTAATTTAATTATTTTAATCTGTTCAATTACATCCGAAGAGTGTTGTGTCTAATTTTGGTACAAAAATTTGTTTCCATTAATTACATTATAGTTATAAATCTTGAACTGAAAAATTCTTTCCCATACTTAAATGTGGAAATTATACATTTAAAATGATTCTCCATTGTGAGTTCCATAAATTAGCATAATTCAAAATAGTTTAAGTTTTTTCAAAAATAAAAGATTTTCCTCATTTGAAATTACAAGGAATGATTCTTTCTCTTTTTATTTGAAATAGACAGTGTAAACTACGACACGTGACTGTTTACCTAACACATCTCCTTCTTTTATTTACATATATTCTTTGTCAAATCAAATGTTTGTTTTTCTATGAAAATACGAAAATCAAACCAATTTATAAAAATTAAACGGAGATCCTTTCCAACAATTAAAGTCCAAAAAGTTCACATTCCAACATTGTTAGGATAAGAATTAAAATTCTACTATTATTTTTACAACCAAATTATAGATCTGGAATAGATTATACTACTCACCAACCTTCAACTATTATAATTTTTAGGACTGATTTCTAGATTATAAGATAAGAATATGTCAACAATGTTTTATACGTTTAATTTGAGCCTACAACTCACATGTATTTAATGATATAGGCATAAAACCAAATAAAAATCAATGAAAGTAATTTCAAGGTTATAAACAACTTATAAAATTTTCCATTCGCCTTTTAAAGCATTCCAAATCTCCAGATCTAAACCATCTCCTTTTTAG
The DNA here is from genome assembly GCA_030765085.1 of Allium cepa. Classification (NCBI taxonomy): domain Eukaryota; kingdom Viridiplantae; phylum Streptophyta; class Magnoliopsida; order Asparagales; family Amaryllidaceae; genus Allium; species Allium cepa. The sequence goes on along the minus strand of CM060943.1, from coordinate 824,845,699 downwards.
TCCAAGAAATACGTATAAAAAAGGTATACACATGTTAGTACCTTAGGTATTGGTTTTGATGATAAATAATATAGGACATTATATAAAATAAATACTGATGTTTTCTCAAGATATATATAGCGTACAGTGCAGGATATTAGACAGGTGTTGTTTAAGAAGACTGTACAATATCAAGAGTAGATTCAAGGTGCCGATATAGAGTTTTAAGAGTTCAAGAATGAATACTCATGAGCATTGAAGAGTTCATGATCTTAAGATATTACAGATAGTTATAGAGTCATATAATTCGTGTTAAAACCTTGATAGCATTTTCGTGACCTCTCTCACCTTCTCCAATTTTGTTTTAAAATTATTTTTCGAATGTTCTATTTTAAAATAATCTTTTCAAAATAATTTCCAAAATGATTTTCATTCTCTTACCTATAAAGTTTATATATATTTTGATTTTTTTTAATAATTTATAATTATATTAATTCATATATATATATTATTGATATTCTTAAAAATCTTTCAAAATTATTTTATGAAGTTCTATTAACTTATATTTTGATTAAAATGTGTATAAACTATATTTAAATGATTCTACAAAGTATCGAATTATTATACAAAGCAATAGATTTTCAAAATAATGTTTTAAAGTGTTTTTCAAAATACAAAGGAATATGTTGACATATTCGATCTACGTATGTCAATATAGTGGCTGTAAAATTCAAAATTCAAATTTGAATGGAAGTTGCTTTTCGTCGTATCTCTTCGTGAATAGACATGACCATTGTTTTTCTATATATACCTGACTTCCAAACGAATTTTCATTAACTACTTTCTTATTTTTCTCTCCTCTTTTCACTCTCTTGATATTAAAATCAACTTTTATCAAAATTGCTGAAATTCAACCAGAATCAAATTCAATCATTACTAGTTAGATTATCTTTCATCTACTCTCTAATTTCTCTCATCCCTCTCACTCAAACCAAGATCAAAGTGCTATTCAAGAGTTATAGGATCAACTGTAATCAAGATCAAAGTTCTGAGTCTGTAACTCTATCAAATCATACTCTTATACTTTGAGGTGTGCTTAGTATCCCTGAAATCCAACTAGGTGTCGTTGTAGCCTGTTAAAATTAATTGGATGTACTTAGTAGCCCATAGAACTACCTGGTTTGCTTTTAGCCCGAAATTCAAGTGATTCTACCCAGAGGTCGGGATTTTGGAGGGTGTGTTTCGTAGCCTTGAAATCGAGATTGTATTTTCATTTACTAATTGAAAAAAGTCCGTACAAGGAATTGTTTGGGACATATATAAGGTAACTGCAAACTGGTATACAATCCTGATGTGTTCTTTCTTTTTTACTTTTACTGCATTTACTTTTATCTGTACTTTGATTTTGTGATTGTTTCTGTGATCGTTAATTACATCATTCAAAGCAAAATCTTAAAGAATTTGAAAAATATTCATATAATCCATTAAACACTATTTACCCCCCTCTAGTGTTAATTTAGCCTTAAGGTCCCTATTCCGCTAACTCACATTTGGTATCAGAGCATTCATTTTTAAAGTATTCATCATTTGATTTTTGAAAAAGTTTAAATGGCTACCAACACTGGTAATAGTGCTATTAGTAACACTATTAATACACTTGTTAGTAACTCATTTATCGAAGGGCAATCCACTGCTAGACCTTCACTTTTTAATGATAGTAAGTACACATATTGGTCATGTGAAATGAAAATTTATTTACAGTCGATTGGTTTAGATACTTGGAATATCACACAAACTGAGTACACTGAACCCAAGATAAATTTTGCACCGTGGACTGCTGACCAAAAAGTAGTTACACAAAATAACTCTAAGGCTACGAATATACTATTTTGCTTACTAGATAGAAATGAATTTAATAGAGTATCTATTGAAAATCTGCATTTAAAATTTAGAGAACTTTGCAAGTTACATATGAAGAGACAAGTAAGGTCAAACAGATCAAGATATCCATGTTAACAAACCATTTTCAATTATTCAGAATAGGTTCATATCTTAAATGTATAGTAGATTCCAAGATATACTACACTCCCTTATTGCACTGGTAAAGGTTTTTCTGAAGAGGATCAAGTTAGAAAAATCCTCAGTTCACTTACTCCCGAATGGGATCAAAAGACTTTTGCATTCGAAGAGGTTAACGATATTAGCACTCTTAAAATTGAAGAGCTGAATGGTAATTTAATGTATTTTAAAGAACAAATGCATGGCAGGAGAGAAAGAAAAAAAAATATACGAAGATGAACAATTTCAAAAGAAATGACAATAAAAATCCAAGAAGCGAAAGTGGAAACGGAAATGGCATTAGATGTTATAACTACGATGACCTTGGTCATTTAAAACGAGACTGTTCACATCCCGATAAACTGAAAACTACACCGAACACTGATTCATCCAGCAAACGAAGAAGAGCCTGTATTGCAACATTATGTAATTCAGACACATCCTCAAGTGATAATGAATCAGATACATAAATTGCTAACATGTGCTTCACAGCAATATATAAATCAAAACAAAATGGTAAAATGGATCAGAAAAAGGTACGCTTTTAATATATCAAAAGGTTTTTTATAATTTCTCGAATGAATTTTTCTTTTCTTTTGTTTGCTTTATTGGTTATTAGGAATATCCTATAGATTAATAATAATATTGGTTGAATGTTTTTTAATTATATTTTAAATATAAATATTTTATATATTTTAATAATAATAAAGTAATAATATAAAATATATTTAAAATAATTTTCTAAAAGAAGAATAGCTATAAACAGATATATATATATATATATATATATATATATATATATATATATATATATAATAAAATAGGATACAATTGCACGAAAATCATTTTTGAAAATTTCGACCAATATGTCGACATACCCCATGAGCATATGTCGCCAGATTTTGAATTTCAATTTCAAATTCAAAATTTGAATTTTCGTCCACCTTTTCAACGACTCCTATGTTCTAAAGTTTCCTTTTGACCAGAGAACATATCCTTTCGTTCTCTACTTACTTACTTTATCTCCGTCCATTCATTTCTCACTTTAATTTTGAAATTCAAAATTTCATTAACTCTCTTATCTCTTCAATACTCTTCATCAATGGCTTCCTTAAGCACTACTACATCTATGAGACTTTCCAAAAGTATCAAGAATTTTCTCTTCTATGATCAAGAGGCTATGAAAGCATAATTAGTTAAATGAATTATGGAAAGGTTTCCATAGGAAAGTTTGCTATATTTAATGATTTTCTACTTATGAACTTCATTCTCTTTGTTTACAAAATGGAATTCTCGGTTTAATTGATGCTTCCCAAAATAATTTTGTTTGCTATCCATACTTGGTTAAAATGTTGCAAATTTAAAAGGAAAAATTCATGATCTAAGAAAAGAAGTATGAAGTAGTGTAAAAGGAACTTTAATTGTTTTATATTGTGAATTTTTGGGTACCATTCTCAGACATAAATCTACAGGAATGGACCTTCCATCTTTCAAAATTGATGATCAAAATCGTGAAGTATTTCACAACATTTTCGAAGGTGATGATAATTTTGAGTTTAAAAACTAAAATTTTCGTCCAAAAGAAAGAATTCTAAATCTTCTTTTAAACACACTATCACTCCTCAATCGAGAAATTTTAATGATCCAATTCTAAAAGTTTGTAAAGCCCTTTTTTTCCATTTATGGTCAATATGACATAGATTGGGCTCAAGTTTTTTTGGATAAATTTTATCCTAAAAATCTTTCCAATCATGAAAATGCACTATTTCATGGTGTGTACCTTACCCGAATCTTCAATTACTTTGGTTTTGACCTTAAAGGAGAAGAATTTGTCTCTCGTAGAGTCTTTAATCAAGCCGATCTCGCTCTTATGAAAATTCCACCATTTTTTGAGCCATATGAAGCTCTTGTGGAGAAATAGGAAAGGTTAGCTTATGAAGAGGAGGAAGAAATTCAAGAAGAGGAGGAAGAGGAAGAAGATGGATATTGAAGAAAAAGAAGAGGAGGTGGTGGAAACCTCCTTAGAAAGCATTGACTTTCCACTCCGTCCATCCAACCAAGACCTTCTCAACAATCAAAAGAAGATTGTCTAAGGTTCTCGAGTGTTCGGTTAGTAAGAATTAAACACTATTTCCGACAAAATGGACAAGTTCTTTGGAAAAGTGAAATGCAAGCTTAGGATATCTTCATCATCTTCCTCATCTACATCTTTTTAGCTTCTTATCTAGTTGCTTATAAGTGTGTTGTAGTTTAAATTTGGCTTGAACTTATGCACCTTTTCATTTCTTTGTTTTCTATGTAATCTCGATCTACGTATTAATGAAAAATTTGTTTCCTTACTGTTATACATTGTTTATCATCTCTAAAAAAACATTACATTATAATAGTATAAGCTAAATAAATTAAAATATCAAAACAAAGTTGTTTTGAAATTTTTTGCATATATGTCAACAAACCCTAGGTATGTATGTCGACATACAACGGTAATTTTTCAAAATAGTTTAATTTTGAAAATTGAATAGATGGCAAAGTTCTGTTCATTTCCAATGAATTTCCACCCTTTTAAGTATCTGTTTAGACTAGAGAATCATTATTTTCTACTCTCTTTATTCTTCCTTTGCATTCCTAACTTTGAAACCAAAATAATGGCTTCTCCTGACTAGAAACTAACCATAAACTCGAACAAACTCTTGAATTATTCAAAAACATTCTTACTTTCATTCTAAGAAACTAGAGTTACTTATAATTCAGTCAAATACAAATGGTCAAGGAGCAAGAAAGACGTTTTGATGCAATTTGGTGGATGATTTCTGCGTTGAACAAAGAAGAACCAACCACCAATCCAAAGTGCACCATTAACAAAGATGATGAAGATTGGGATGTTATCAAAGAGAATTCAATCTTTGGCGTTGATGGATAGTTGAAGTTCCTTGAATTGTTTAGTTTAAATAAGTTTGATTGTATATAAATAATAATAATACTAGATTTGATTTGGATTTAATTGGTTTAATTTGTGTGAATTTGTTTGAATAGTATGTGACATTAACTTTTATGAATTGGATGAAAAATTTGGATTGATTTTGATTTCTAAATTATCTAATTTTACATATCACTTCTTATTTTATATAATCTTTCTCATTATTGTTATATATAATTCTTATACATATTCATTAGTATTTTATTTAGGAGGAGTTAGAGATAGAGTTAGAGCAAAAGATAGTGTTAGAGTTAGAGTTTTAGTTAGTTATTTTTTTGTTGATGATAAAAAGGGAGAAATATATAAAATCTAGGCATAGATTAAGGGGAATTTTGTAACTTAGTGGGAGTTATAATATATTTTATACGTATAGATGTCATTATCAAAAGGTGGGAGATTGTTAGTACCATGGGTATTGGTTTTGATGATAACAACAATAGGACATTATACAAAATATAGATACTAATGTTTTATCAAGATATATATAGTATATAGTGCAGGATATTAGACAGGTGTTGATTAAGAAGACTGTACGGTATCAAGAGCAGATTCAAGATGCTGATATAGAGTTTAAAGAGTTTAAGAATGAAGACTCATGAGTATTGAAGAGCTCAAGATTTCAAGATATTACAGTTAAGTTATAGAGTCATAGAATTTATGTTAAAACCTTGATAGCACTTTCCTAATCTCTTTCACCTTCTCCAATTTTGTTTTAATTATTTTTTCAAATATTCTATTTTTAAAATAATCTTTTCAAAATATTTCCCAAATGATTTTCAGTCTCTTACTTATAAAGTTGTCATTTATATATATATATATATATATATATATATGTAACTTTTTTTAATAAGTTATAATTACACTGATTTATATATATATATATATATATATATATATATATATATATATATTATTGAATATTCTTATAAAATCTTTCAAAATTATTTTATAAAGTCTTATTAAGTTATATTTTGAGTAAAATGTGTATAAACTATATTTAAACGATTCTTCAAAGTATCAAATTATTTTATAAAGTAACGGATTTTCAAAATAATATTTTTATGGTATTTTTCAAAATAAAAAGAGATATGTCAATATATCCTATCTATATATATCAACATACTAGCCGTAAAATTCAAAATTCAAATTTGAATGAAAGTGTCTTTTCATCGTATCTCTTCACGAATGGACATGACCGGTTTTCCTATATACTAGACTTCTAAATGAATTTTCAATAACTACTTTCTTAATTTTCTATCATCTTTTCGCTCTCTTGATTTGTAAATCAACTTTTATCAAAACTCCATCGAAATTCAACCAAAATCAAATCCAATCGTTGCTAGTTTGATTCTCTTTCACCTACTCTCTAATTTCTCTTATCTCTCTCACTCAAACCAAGATCAAAGTGATATTCAGGAGTTATAGGATAAATTGTAATCAAGATCAAAGATCTGGGTCTATAAACTCTATCAAATCATATTCTTATATTTTGTAGTATGCTTAGTATCCCTGAAATCCAAGTAGGTGCGATTATAGCCTGCTAAAATCAATTGGTTGTGCTTAATAGCCCGTAAATATGGTGGGTGTGCTTGTAGCTCGAAATTCAAGTGACTCCACCCAGAGGTTGGGATTTTGGAGGGTGTGTTTTGTAGCTTTGAAATCGAGATTGTATTTTTATTTACTAATTGAAAAGAAAATCATACAAGGAATTATGCTGGACTGGATGTATGGTAACCCTAAACTATTATAAAATCCTGGTATGTTTTTTCCTTTTAACTTTTACTACATTTGTTTTTATATGTACTTAGATTCTGTGATTGTTTTTGTGATTGTTAATTACATCATTCAAAGTAAAATCTTAAAGAATTTGAAAAATACTCATATAATCCATTAAACATTATTCACCCCTCATTTAATGTTAATTTAACCTTAATATCCCTATTCCACTGAATCACAGTACACATATTAAAATTTTAGATGTAAGAATATATTTGAAGCTGGAAGGGAATATAAATTTATTATATTAAAGTTTACCTTGCTATCTTGTAGTATTGATTCACTTCTTCCCTTCTTCTATTTGTTTTCCGTTCTTCTCTATTTTGTATAAATATAATTTATACTATAATTTGGAAGAATAATGGAGAAGAAGAAATGTTAGAGCTTTGTTGTTCATTTCAAAAAATATGAGAAGAGGATGGAGGGTTAGGCCTGACTTTATAAGCATTAAAATCAACCATAGACATTAAATTAAAATATATTAAGTCCGGGTCGTTGGGCTAAGGAAAGCCTTAGTTGTCACCACTTAGACCAATCGATTGGCCCTCCGTATAGGTAATCGCCAAAGGTAGACTGTTCTAATGAAGGAGTCATCCCGTGGGTCCCGGTATTTAGTTATAAATGTTAGTTTTGTTTTATTAATTATTTTCGTTCTGAAGTCGTTTATCGTTTGTAACTTCTTCGTTTGAACTCTAATTGTGAAACTCCAAGTATGAAAGTTGCTCATAAAATCGCCACGAATGCAGTGGCATAAGTTTTATAGCCAAATTCAACTTTTGAAGCCTAATTAATTAACTGACATAGTTTTACGAATTGTTACATTCTTCCACCTTAAAAGAATTTCGTCCCCAAATTAAAACATGGTTATCGCTCGCAATTTTCCTAAAATACTCAACCAATTTGTGTACAACCAATTTTATAACCAAACTGCATAAGTGCGTAGTGTATCACGACCATAGAAAACATGTATTCAGAATGATTCTAATTTGGGCTAACCTATATAATGCATTTCTTTTAATAATATTTTAGAAAATAGGATGTAAATAACCAATATATACTGGCAGTTCTATATGTATGCAGAGTTTGAAAAATCTTTTTCATCAAAAATCCCATAGTCCTACGATTAGAAACAAGTGCAACCAATTTTGCATCCAATTCCTACCATTAAAAAAATAATGCGTCGAAAGATCGTTTCCTTAACGTTACTCCTATGTCGAAAATGGAATTTAGATAGAGAATTCTACATTCTTTTCACTCTATAAGCTACAATTCCCATTGTACAATGGAAATTTCCTCATTGCCCATGATTTCTACAAATATTTCCATGTATAAAATGCATAAGGAGGCTTGTTCTCAAGCTCTAAAATGGAATTGTGTCCAAAAATGGACTCTCGCACGTCGTCGGCAAGGTATGGAAATAAGAAACCCAAGGCTAAAACAACTTTTCCCTTATTTTGTTTGCGTTTTATCGTATCATCAACTCGAATGCACCGCTAAATTCACATTATTAATTTATTTAGTTTTCCTACGCTTACCATATGGCCTTTAAAATCAGAAATTCCCTAAAAATCTCTTTCACTTTTCAAATTCGCACATTGCTTGAAGAATCAGTTTCTAAAAATATTTATACGCAAACTTACCTTGAAATAAATTTGGGCAAAATTTCTAAAAATTGTATAAGTCCTAGAATTAATTCAAAAGCTAAAAATCTTTTTTTAATCAAGCGAAACTTCCTTTTCAAAGTACTTGCCTTTCAAAAATTTAAATGATTCAAGCCACATTTCAGTATTGTTGGAATTTAGTTATGCACTAATGCATAAGTTCCACTCTAACACCTCACATTTAACCTTTCTCTTTAAAAATTAACATTTTTTTTAAAAAATCAATACATTTATTATTTTTAAGTTTAATTATTATTTATAAATTTCATCTTTTTAAGGAACCTGAAAAAAGGCCCATGATTTCCAAAACAACTTTAACTTGTCATTCATTCGCTAAAATTTATTATTTATTCTAAACATCCAGTCTTGTATTGCATTTACCATTAGTTAAGTGTCTTTCTGAGATTTCCATATTTATATTGTTTCTTCTATATACACATACAAGAGCAATCCACATATCCAGAAATAACAATATGGTAAAAATATAAGACACATGCATTTTTATAAAAGACAACCAACAGTTATAATCCAAACCTAAAAGAAAAGGACAAATGTTGAAAGGAAAAGGTAAAAACGATGCTACTAAACCTTAAACACTACCTACAAGCTAGTACATAGTCTCAACCTTTCTCGTGAGCTCAAACCGTTGCCACGACCTTGGAAAGTGTATAGCATGGCAGCAAAGCCCCCAATCGAACAACTATGGCATTGTAGCTCAGCCCACATCTCCTACTGACGATTTGGATCCCCCGATGCTCCGGCGGGACCAGTTGAATAGCGTTTAGCTCAGGACTATAGAATCCTGCGGTGCCTTACCTTGGCTCTACGTCTTACTGAAACTGCTCCTCTACTGCTGGCGCGACTACTGCTAATGGTGGCAAAGGGATAGACGTCTTTTTAAGGGTGGCTCCATCGATGACAGACGGAACCTGCTTCTGGACTGACTCCCCTTGTAGGTTCACTATGTATCGCCTAAAGACACGAGGGAAGATGCGGCAATACAGAAAGTAACTTCATGGAGTACCAACTCCCTAATCAATGAAGTGGATCATCAGGATACGAGCACAAATTGGGCTACGCCGCCAACGATAGCAAGGTAGCCTTCCTCACCAAAGGATAGATCTGATCAAGACTCCTCGACTTTGGAATGATATTGTGCTGAATGATACGCACGACAAGGCAGGCTATAGGTCACAAATTGTCTGACCTCCAAACACCGATGTCTCTAGAAAAGATACGTTACATATTCTCAAGGTTTGACATCTCTATATCATCCAAGTCCTTGCCCGCCATGGATATCTCCAAAATATTGCCAAAGTCGTCATCAGTCAAATCAATACTGACTCCTTTCACCTTGACCAAATTTGGTTGTTTCCATCATCCAAAATTTTCCCTTGATGGATATCAAAAAGGCAGATGCAGCACAGATAGGATTCCCGTTCAAAAGTGTCGAAGCGAAGGATCGGTGCTAATCTTGTCACCGCGAATAATTCCTCCATCCCAAAAGAGGCGAAATCTCCAAAGTTGATAGGCCGACCTTGGAGGAAAGTGAATCTTACTAAACTAAGATAAGTGATGATTCTCTACTCATTTTGGTCTAGCAAAATGGTTTCTTGAGGGGTGAGACCAGGGTGGTGCGTGGAAGAACCAGCAGTTCGAGGCGGTGCCATGGAGTGAGAAGTGGTTGGAGTAGGAAGATAAGGTTAGGATTTGGAGTGATGGCGGGGCAAGATCTGGCGCCTAAAAATTGGCACGGGGAAATTGTGAGGCTGCTCCTCTTGGAGAGGAGGACAGGCGGTGTCGCCTAGTGGTGGAACGGAGGGGCGACGACTGCTCTAGAGGAGGAGGAGGAGGTTTTCTGTTGGTTATTTCTAGGAAGAGTGGTGTGTAATGACCTAGAATTTTATCACCTTGATTGAGAATATTTAATTAATTTTAAATATCAATTAATGGTTTTTATAAGTAAATAACCCTCTTTTAATTTATGACCAATGTAAGAAATTTCATTTTAATTTTTGTTTATAGAAATAGATAGTTCGATGGAAAATATGAAAAGATGGATTTTAAGTGAGTTAACCTTTCATAATACCATAAGTGTGGAAGTAAATTTAGGTACACAATCACATTATTATCCAACATATTATCTAAGGTTTTGTACTTTGATAAGTTTTGGACATGGCGGTAAGTTCGGAATGTGATTTTATGGTAAAATTGAAACTGGCCTTCTTTTATTTTATATACTTCCTCATCCTATATCTTATTTTCATACTTGATATTTTTTTCGAAATTGCTTCTTTTTATTTCTAAGATAAAAAATTTATGCTCAATCTTGGATTTGAGTTTTAGCATTTGCAAATAATATGAAAGGTGAGATTCTCTAATTTCCTTGTTTATTTGTTTTTATTTTATATGTATTAAACGTTGGAAAATATATAGATTAGTTGAATGGTGTTCAATTTTCTTTTATGTTTAAATGACGACTTAAAAAAATTGAATTAGAAATGAGGAAATAAGCTTGTTGGAAGTACTAGGAATCATCAAATAATTTCCGTTCTTTGCAAATTCATATAAAAACACTCCATTTCAAGATTTCTAAAATTAATATCTCACAATCCATACCGATTTAGCCAAAATCTCAACTATGAAGATGAGTATCTCGGAGTCTAATTTTTTTATAGTCTGGGGTTGTTTTATCGAGCGGAGGGAGAGTTATGCGCTGATAACAGTAGATGATCAAATAGTGTCAGGTTTTCATCGATCACCAATCGACGAATGGCCTTCACAACTGTGTTCGTATCGTCTAATCTTGATTTTAGGAGCATTTTGCAGAATTTTAGAGTGTCGGATGAGGTCATGGTCAATAGTTGAATGGATTTGGATCAAAAATCAGTTTATGCAATCTAGGTGGTGTGGGCTGAGCGGTGGGGTATAGAGCTACCTGGGGGTATGGCAAAGCTAGGGTGAAAGTCGCATGGAGTGCGGGGGTCAGTGGAGTCGGGTCAAGCTTGACTTAGGGTTTAAGAAAATGGTTTTCTTTAGTGTCGAATGTGACTTGTTGGTGGTGCAGGGAGGCGTTGGGCACAAAAATTCGAAAGTGAGCTCAAACCGTTGCCACGAACTTGGAAAGTGCATAGCATGGTGACGAAGCCCCCAATCTCACAACTTTGGCATTATAGCTCAGCCCGCATCTCTTATTGACCGGTTCGGATCCCCTGGTGCTCGGCCGGGACATACTAAATAGCGATTAGCTCAGGACTCTAGAATCCCTTGGCGCCTTGTCTTAGCTCTACCTCTTACTGTAGCTGCTCCTCTACTACTGGCGTGATTGCTGCTTCTGGTGGAAAAGGGATAGAAATCTTTTTAAGAGTGGCTCTGTCGATGACAGACGGGACCTTTTTCTGGACCGACTCCGCTTGTAGCCTCACTATGTATGGCCTAAAGACACGAGCGAATACGCGGTAATACGAAAAGTAACTCCGTGGTGTACCAACTCCTTAATCGACGAAGTGGATCATCAAGGCACGGGCACAATTGAATGGATACATCGCCAATGATAGCAAGGTGGCCTTCCTCAGCAAAGGATAGATCTGGCCAAGACCCCCCATCTTTAGAACGATGTTGTGCTGAATGATATGCACGACAAGGTGGGTTGTAGGTCGCAAATTGTTTGACCTCCAAACACCAATGTCTCAAGAAAAGATAAGGTGCACATTCTCAGGGTATGACATCTCTATATCATCCAAGTCCCTGCCTTCCATGGATATCTCCAAAATATCGTCGAAGTCATCATCGGTCAATTCGATACTGAATCCCTTCCCCTTCGACCAAATGTGGTTGTTGCCATCATCCAAATTTTGACCTAAATGGACATAAAAAAAGCAGATGTAGCATGGGTAGGATTCCCTTTCAAAGTGTCGAAGCGATGGATCAGTGCTAATCCTGTCACCACGAATAATTCCTCCAACCCAAAAGAGGCGAAATCTCCAAACTGGATAGGCCGACCTTGGAGGAAAGTGAAGCCCACTGAGCTAAGATAAGTGATGATTCTCTACTCACTCCCGTCTAGCCAAATGGTTTCTTGAGGTGTGAGACCAAGGTGGTGCAAGGAAGAACCAATAGTTCGAGGCAGCGCCATGGACTGAGAAGTGGTTGGAGTAGGAAGATAAGGTTTAGATTTGGAGTGGTGGAGGGGCAAGATCTGGCGCCTAAAAATTGGCATGGGGAAATGGCGAGGCTGCTCCTCTTGGAGAGGGGGAGAGGCGGCGTCGCCTAGTGGTGAACGGAGGCGGCGGCTGCTGCTCTATAGGAGGAGATTTTCTATTCGGTTATTTCGAGGAAGAGTGGTATGTAATGACCTAAAATTTTATCACCTTGATTGGGAATATTTAATTATTTTTAAATATTCAATTAGTGGTTTTAATAAGTAAATAACCCTCTTTTGTTCGGTGGAAATATGAAAAGATGGATTTGAAGTGAGTTAACCTTTCATAATACCATAAGTGTGGAAGTGAATTTAGGTACACAAATCACATTATTATACTTTGATAAGATTTGAACATGGCGGTAAGTTCGGAAATGTGATTTAAGGGTAAAATTGAAATTAGCCTTCTTTTATTTTATATACACTCTCTTATCCTATATCTCATTTTCATATTTGATATTTTTTTAGTTTTTTTAAATCGCTTCTTTTTAAAATTTCTATGATAAAAATTTTAAGCTCAAGCTTGGATTTGAGTTTTATCATTTGCAAATAATATGGAAGGTGAGATTCTCTAATTTCCTTGTTCATTTATTTTTATTTTATATGTATTAAATGTTGGAAAATATATAGCTTGGTTGAATGGTGTTAAATTTTCTTTTATGTTTAAATAATGATTTAAAATTAAAAAAACTGGACTAGAAATGAGGAAATAAGCTTATTGGAAGTAATAGGAATCATAAATAATTTCTGTTCTTTGTAAATTTATATAAAACCATTCCATTTCAAGATTTCTAAAATCAATATCTCTCAATCTGTACTTATTTAGTCAAAATGTCAACTATGAAGATGTGTATCTCGAAGTCCAATTTTTTTATAGTCTGGGTTGTTTCATCGAGCGAAGGGAGAGTTATGCGCTGATAACAATCGACGATCAAATAGTGTCAGTTTCCATCGATCACTAATCGACGAATGGCCTTCACAATTGTGTTTGTATCATCTAATCTTGATTTTAGGAGCACTTTGCAGAATTTTAGAGTGTCGGATGAGGTCGTGGTCGATAGTTGAAAGGATTTGGATCAAAAATCAGTTTATGCGATCTAGGTGGTGTGATCTGAGCGATGGGGTATGGAGCTACCTGGGGGTGTGACAAAGCTAGGGTGAAAGTCGCGTGGCATGCGGGGGTCAAAGGAGAGAGTCGAGCTTGACTTAGGGTTTAAGAAAATGGGTTTCTTTAGTGTTGACTTGTGGGTGGTTTAGGGAGGCATTGGGTACAACAAGGATGGGTCTAGAGATGCATGGAAGGTAGTTGTTCCTATTGGAGGCAGTGGCGTGGGACCAAGCAAAGGAGATCGCCATAACAAGGTTGGTTTTGCACATGCGTTCAAAATTTGGGCGTATGGGTCGGATTGCGATACAAAGTGTCGGGGATGGGGGCAATACGCTGATGGGTTCATGCTCGATTAATCTGTCGTGGAAGCGAGGTCAGCGAGGCAGTTGGTGGCCGATGGCACTCACACACGTTCGCACATGGACATGTGTGCACTGGTTTCTTGCTCCAAGTTTTGTTTGGGTGATTTGAGATTTTGAGGTATATGGTTTTGAAGGAGAAGCATAGGTAAATGGGTTCGGGCATGGGCTTGGTCCATGTTGGTTTAACAAATTAGTAAATTAAATTTTAAGCTTTTAAACTTGAACAAATTTTTATACATCCATTGAAGTCCGTTCAACCCACAGATTTCAACATTGGATTCATATCACCTAATTCAACACATCTGTGTAAGCGTTCGATAATTTGGCAGAAGTTTAAAATACAATTAAATTTATAGTCGTAGAAAATAAATTCGTCAATTTGTAATTATATTTTATCACCGACATTTTGATAGTAGAATAAAACCCTGTTCTGTTATGTTTAAATTTGATAGATTATATTAGACATCCAATTAGCAGAATAAATTCCCATTCTGCTATTTTATAAATTTAGACACTTATTGATTTTTTATTTGACTTAGACAGATGACGTGTTATTTGTCGTCTGTTAACTATGAATTTTTTCACACATTTGTTGTTTATGTAAAAATATCACTGATATGATCTGAATTATTGAATTGAAATAAGTGGTAGCTTGTCTAAGTGCCAATGTGGTTGTTGAGTCTCTTTCTTGGTTTTTGGAACAGAAAATGGATTTGGGTTTATTTGGACTATATAATATTTTGAAGAGAAATATTTTCTATATTTAAATGTTGAGTTAATATTATTTTAATCATAATCTTTTAAAATTAACTAATTTATTTTTTTAATGATGTTTTAGAGTTGAAAATTATTTAATCATTTTATTTAAGTAGTTTTAAAGGATAATCAATTTTTATATTTAAGTTATTTAAAATTAATTAATTATTTTATTAAGGACATCTTAATTAGTTAATTATTCCATAATGATGTTGTTTTTTTGGAAAATTATTCATTATCAAAGATGAGTTAATTAATCATTTATCTAATAGTGATTAAGTTTATTAATTATGCATTAAAAATGATTTAAGGTAAGTTAATTATATTCTAATAATGTTTTAAACCTTAATAAAGTATTTATTAAGGAGGTTTGTAAAGATAATTAATTTATAATAACTAAAGTGTTTATTGTTTATAAAAAGAACTATTTTAAATATAAGTTTTGTTAAAGTTATAATTGGAAAGAGATCTTGGATTTTAGAAAGGAAGATTAGGGTTTATAAAAACTTTGATGTCATGTGAATTGGATCAATTATATTAATCAAGTTATGAATCTAATAAATAAATAATTCTTCTTAGTTTTGGTGGTATGGAAGCATTTTCCATACTTAACACTGAAGTAATACTAGTTTGGGCTATTTGTAAACAAATGTTGTGAATGACATTGTTTTGATCCATTTTACATGATTTGAAACAAGAAAATTTCTTAGATGTTTGTGTAACGACCCCTATTTTTAATAATTTAAAATATTGAATTTAATAAGATTTTGGAATTTAATATCGTCAGAAATCAAAATTTATGATTTATAAATGAGAAAAAATATATTAAAATATAATTTAATAATGCTGATTGAATGAAATTGACAACTGTTTAATGTAATTTCAATCAATTGTAATGGTAAAGTTTAATTTGGAGTGTAATTGTAGAGCTTAATTTAGAAATAATTGTAGGTCAATATAGAATGAATTGAATACTGTTTTAACGGTGAAATTTTATGTACTTTAATTTAAGTGGTTTAATTTAGAATATGAAGTCAATTATTTAGTAAGTAAATTTATAACCTTGCTGGTAAACAATAATTTTATTAATGTGTTTAAATTACTAGGTTGTAACAATTGATTCATTCTCATCTTATTATTTATCCATCAAAATTCATTTGGAAATCAATGAAATTTAATGTAATTAAATATTGCAGTTAATATTGTAAAAGACGTTAATTGTAGAATATGGGAATAATAGGATGAAAATTTATGTTTATTAAATTAATAACGTATTTGATGATTTAATAATAAGAATGTAAATCAAAATAAAAGAATATGTTGAAATTTAAATTAAAGTATGCTAGTTTTATTTATAATGTAATTTAATATTAAAAGTAATGTAATAATTAAATATTGGATTTAACATGGAAAATCCAACTTTAAAAATATTATTAATTTCTGTGTAATCAGGAATGATGAAAATGGTTAACTTTTAAGTTTGAATTTAAAAGTGATTAAATTGATTTTAAAATAATAATTCATTTAATTAACGTGTAAAAGTAGTCCTTTTGGGCACTGCTCGGATTTCAATGAATCTAGTTTCATCGGATCCGTAATAGTGAATTATTATAGAATTTCAAGTTTCGTAGCGATCGGACTTATCGTTTAATCGTGCGAGCTCGAAACGCGTAGAAATTAATTAATGGAATTTAAATGAATATAATTTAAGTTTGAAAGCTAACTTCTGTATATAATATAATTAGGGTTTGAGACTAGTTTCATTGAATTTAAAATTATTGAAAACCTATATTTCGATATATAGGATAACGTACTTTTGTTTCGGGGATGAAACGGACTTTTCAGGTCTTTGTTACCGCTCTGGCCCAATCGATCTGTTCCATCCATTCTTGTTTTAGCTTTGCCTATATATAGGCTATTATAAACTTTAATAGCTTTCTATTTCTATTTTCCGTACATACAATTTCAATCTCATCTATTCCTTCTGAATGGCAGACATTTCAGAACCCTAAATTACAATTCCAAATCGAACTCCAAAATCAAACTGCTCAAACCCCATCATATAATATATCATCGCGAAGCCCTTAATCAAAAGTAATCTGAATTTGCAATTCATTTTTCGATTAGAGACTCTGTTTGTCTAGAAATCAGTGAAACGGTTCTGGCCGTCCATCCTAGGGTTCGCGATCAATGGTTAATCGTCCACCAATCGATGACCGGGAAGCGCTGCCATGTAGAGGAGGAGGTATAGCTTCGATCCATTGTCTCTATTCATCTCTAGGGGCTTGCCAGAATTTATGGAGGAAGGTATAAATTGACGGTGCTACAGAACACGATCGAAGGCGGTGGCTGCTTGGTCGAGGGGGGGCTCGGCATGGTGGAGGCCCTAGCGATCTCTGATATGAGCAAAGAAGGCTGTGGTGGCGTCATTTTGGAGAAGAAGGTGGCAGCACGTGGCAGGGTTCTGCTCGAGATCGGTACAGATAGGGTTGGGAAGGTAATCTAATTACGTATTTACCCTTTTTATTAATTTAATTTAAATTAAAATTTTCAATTGTTCTAATGCCTATAACTTTTGCATATGAACTCCGATTCACATGGGGTTTCTTCCATTGGGTTCATATCGAAATTATGGACAACATGGAATTGGTTTGATTGAATTTGAAGACTGTTCAAATTTTAGGCTTTTATTTGATTTTAAATCGACTATAACTCAAAGATGAGTGATTTAACCCACTCAGGCAATACTAATACTTCTTATTTTGAATTAAAATTATGAAGTGATAAGAATTTTAATAAATGTTGTTTGTTGATTTATATTGTCATTTAAATTTAATTTGAATTTATATTGAAATATACTGATATTTAAATTAATATTGAATTTAATTGCTAGTTAAGTACCTGATATTGATAGCCAGTTAATTGTTCTGATTTATTGGCTGATTTGGATGTTGATTGTGAAGGACGTCTATTTGTTGACATCTTAGATGATTGGATGTTCATTTATTTATATATTCTGATTATTGCCTTGTATATTAATTGAAAGCATACAAATAGTGATTTAAATTATTTTGAATAATTAAGAAATAGGTTAAAATTATTTTGAAATGGTACGTATGATGAGACTAATACTGTACTTCTTGCTGATTCTTCATGGGAACGATCTTTCATTTACTCTTCTGACATTGACTGTTATGATCCTTCTCTTGCTGTTCATTCTCGACCCTTTTTTGGTCTACTTGGGGGTGGTTCTCTGGATTCTTCCCGGGTTCATGTGGACGTTGGGGATTCTTCCTCTGCGGAGGAGAGCTAGCTTTGTTATATATATCAAGTAGTGGTGACAAGTCTGTCATTCTCCTGTGCTGTATTTTTATTATTTCTCATTCATAGTAGCTAAGGTGCCTCTACCTTACTCCTGTACTTCAACCTTATTATGTACGTAATAAAAGTGGTCGGTCCACTATAAAACCGTCGGCCATGCCAAAAAAAGAAATAGGTTCAAATGATATATACCTACGACATTTTGTTTTGGATTTAAATGATACATATCTGCCCTTATAATTGAAATTGAAATAACTAATCTCTTGACCAAAGGGTATAAAATTTTATATACGGACAACGGATTGGTTAAATTAAATGGTTTTAAAATCTTGAATTTGGAGTTCGGTTAAATGTTATAGTTTTAAAGGAAATAAATTGTTGCTTTATATGAATTAAATTATTTTCTAATTCAAGCTTTGAAATGTTGAAATTAAAATTAGTTAAAGGAAATTGTTTTAAGAACTGAAGTGGAAATGTGAAGTTATAATTGATATTTGACTTTAATTCAAAAACTGAATTATTTTATAGTTTGGATCTTAAAATTGAACAATTAGGTTTAAATTGATTTAAGTGTTTTAAATCAATAAATTGAAATTGGACTTGAAATTGATATAATTTGAAATGATTTAAAGTAAAAATTGAATTGAAATTTAAATCATTGAATTGGATTGTTGAATGGAATTTGAAGTTAAAAATGAACATTTTGAAAATTGAAGTTAATTCGAAATGAAATTGAAATTAAGTTGATTTGAAACTAAATCGAAATTGAGTACATTTAATTAAAAGATTGAAAATTGAGTCTGTTGACTTGAAATTGGACATAGGTCCAGATGTATTGAAATGAAAGGAAACAGTTTGATTTGATACTATTTTCAAAATAAATTATTTTAATATAAACTATTTAAAATCTATTATTTAATATTCAAATTATTTAGATTTTCCAAAACTATTTTACTATATAAACCATTTTCAATACTCAAACCATTTTATATTAAACCGTTTTAAAATCCTTAAACTATTTAGACCATTTTAAAATATTTTTAAACTATTTATAATTATTCAAGCTATTTTCTCAAAATTTCAAATTGTGCAAATTTGGAATGTTTATATTTAAATCATTGATTTAAAAGCGAATGAGGTTATAACCTAAGTTTGAATTTGAAATGATATTTTCAGGTGAAAATGATATATTTTGAGCAAATATGATGATTATGAAATGAAGTATATTTTGAATTGAATATGATATTTTGATATCAAATATGAACCATTTTTGAAATGTAAAAGAACCAACCAGTGTGAAAAATGACGTTGGATTGTTAAAGAGGCCGAGCCTCTTATGGGCATACT
Source organism: Allium cepa (assembly GCA_030765085.1). Lineage (NCBI taxonomy): Eukaryota > Viridiplantae > Streptophyta > Magnoliopsida > Asparagales > Amaryllidaceae > Allium > Allium cepa. The sequence goes on along the minus strand of CM060943.1, from coordinate 824,826,153 downwards.
CTCTATCAATATTGGAACCACTTTAACAACCGTGTACATGATGGATGTTATCCAGAATGTAGAGGTTGATTCAGAGGCATTTTCTGGACTTGAAGAAAGAGAACGATGATGGATGACCCCGACACTTTTGTCAATTTGAAATGACCAAAACAGGAGCCGTACCTGACCACCGAGGCCAGCTATCTCTAGCGGACACACCTCTCCATATTACTATATTTATGTTGGCTTGATCGGTGCACCTTGATTTGATTTTTTAGGGTGTTGGACGCGGTGGCCGTTAGGGGTTACCACCAGTCAGGAAACGCAAGACGGTAGTATCCTACCTTGGGCATCGTCTCACGTGCCTTGTCATACTCTTTATCTTTATTCACGACCTCTACGATTTTGTTTTAGTGTTGTATTAACCCGACACCTCTCTGGCTACCGACGTTACTAGTGATGCTACTAAGGCAAACTGTACAACAATGCCTAAAAATGTATTAAGGGAGATCAATGTAAAGCCTTAACGCACTAATTTAAGACTTTACATTACTGATATACACTACATATATAGCGTATTCTACTATATATAGATAGTTTAACGGATCATTAGGAGATGGAAAATCCCATAATATCTCTTAAGTTATTGCGTGCACGTCATACACTAGATAGGAGATGCAAAATTCCGAAAACATCTCTGAAGTTATTACACTCATATTATTTGCTGTTGATTTAACTTACATAAGAAATTTTAGTTTTGACTCGTGTGTTTTGTCTTTTCATTACACTCGGGTCAGCCTGAGCATTTCAGTGTTTGAAGACATTATTTCTAGAGGACGAAGACGGAGTTTGGCATATTATATTATTAGTACTATTCCACTGCATCATTATTGGTATGTTTTTGATTATACTCTGATTATGTTGTAAAACTTTGTGTAATCAAATGTATATTGTAAAACAGCTACATGAACTGTTTATTTGATTATTATATTTTGTCATTCCGCTGCGAGACTCTGTGTTTTTTTCCTTCTTTCCTCTTATTTTCTTGTTAAATCCCATTGACAATCCTCCTTTTTAAATGATTTGAATTAGATATGTGTGGTTTATTGTCGATTTAAACCATCCAAAAAGGGTGGGTCGTCGCATTTTTTGAATATTCTTATACCATGGTATAATTAGATATTAAAGTTTTCCCAAATACAGAAGCGAAGGGTTTGAAAATATACTTATATCGATGAGTTGAGTATATAAATATTTGGTAAATAACTAAAGTATTTAATTATTGAAGGTTATTTTAAAGAGGCTTACTGGATCCCATATGGAGTTAAATCTAGTTTGGATTGTTTGTTTTGTTTTGATGGTTAAATAATCGACTATTAATTTGGCCCTATTTTTATCTAGAAATTTTATCAAGCCTTTTGACCAGGTAGTGTTCGAATTGAATTTGATAGCCGAATCAGACGAGCGAACGACGAAGAAATGATTGCTGGCTTTTTTAGAACCGGTGATAACGTCTAGTAATCCTATCCTTTCATTATGAGTCTCCTCAGACTTTCACTACTTAAAGTAAATTAAAAGTAATCCAAACTGTTCTAAATATAGGGGCATATACTTAATAGATAGGGGGCCTAACAGCCCTAATAATCAGGTCGTTCATCCAAGCTCAAAAATCCTCCATTCGTAAGGTTAGGATTCTGGAACCATAGATGTTGAGTCTTGACTCACTCCCAATTCGATATATCAGAGAGAGACAAGTGGTATAGTATAAGGTTGGTAGAGGTTATTCTCTAGATTATTAGGACAGATGCAAACTATTGTCGCTTGTATTGACAATAAGGGATCTGGGATATATGCTGACTTAACATATCTAGTCGTTTTTCCCATCCTTTTAGGTAAGAGAGTATATCCATGAATCCGTTTATCTACCTGTCCTTCTCTCCCTTCGCCAAGTTACACTACCTATGACTACTTCGAGATCGAGTGAAAAGTCCTTGCATGAAAACTCATACCTAAAAGATTTTGATTCGAATGAGCTAACCAAGTTGTCCCATAATTAATATACCGGACTATGGCTAGGCCTACGCGATCATAGTTCTTCCATTTTGAACAGAATTAGCAAGTATGACTTGTTATCCATAATTAGTATCCGCATTGGTTGTTTCTATCTATCTGGAGCAAAGTCTTCCGGTTCCTTAGTCTAGGCCCAAAGTGACTATCGGTTGCTTGGCCTTCTAGTTGGCACATAATTACCATGTATGGGAACATAAAAAGCAAAAAAAAAAAGAAATATAAAAAAGTGAATGAAAAAGGTAGAGAACTATTTAGAAGTTGCAAGTTCTTGAGCTTAAGAGTTTCGTTTAGTAAATGCCTGTACCAATTTGTTTAGTAAATGCTTGCCCCCCAAAGTACAACATGTTTCAAATATGATGTGCTTTGAATTGATACAAGTCAGGACTGCCGTAAAGGATTCCACTATATGCTTTGAATGGTTGTGACCCTTCTCGTGGACCGGTTCTATGAAGTGTTATGTCCACAGCTATTCATCATGGCGCTTGACCAACGTCCGATGTTATAAATTTAAAGAGTCCTCTTTCGATCTATTGTTTCAAGCTTAGTGATTATGAATAATTATGGATTTCCCAGGTATGAGTCTACCTTTCTTTGACTTTAATCATTGGGTGTCGAATATTATTATGTATAAGTATACCTTTGTACTCCCTTATAGAAGCTCTCGATCATATGCATGTACTTATGTAGGCATATGTAGGCTAACATCTTCATTGTTGTCATTGTTTGTTTTGTGTAGCTAGGCTCGCTTTTGGTTTGCAGTTGTAGGAGTCTGTTTTTGTTTTAGATCGGCGCTGTGCAGGTTCGGCCCTCGGTTTTATTTCAGCTTAGGTGTAGATAAAACTTGTACTTTTCTTTCCAAGTTCTACTTTAAATGTGAATAAAAAAGACTTTTGTTTCATCCAATCATTGTGTGAATTTGTCTAAGTATTTGTGAAATGCGCTTGCCATTCAATGTACTTATGATCCATTTCTTATTAGGATTATTTTCGGACTAAGTCATCAGCCTATTTCATGCTTTGATAGCCTTTTATCGTAAAGTAATCATTGAAGCGTCAATCTCTGGGCATTTACATGTAACTGTATCTAATCCCCTTTTTTAGGCTATAACATTCGATCGTGCCAGACTTGGGGCATTGATCAAATTTTGTAAGTAAAACCCTACCTTCCACCAGGTTCGTATCCTTTGCCTCACCTACTCCGAGCAAGACATCGATGCTCTGCCAAACTCTTGGCACGAGCTAATAAATGGGTGGTTAGGTTACGTCCAATTTGATTTTCCCCCATGCCGAGGGCTGAAAGAGTTAATTAGCATCTACTTCCGGACGCCAAGGAAGGTTGAACTTCAAGGGTTCGATCAGGGACCGTAGAAGTTTGCCCGACACCTAACTCCGAGTACCTGCATAACTTGGCGTTGTAATATCGAGCGACTTGATGTAAGTGTGTAGCTGCTCTCAACTCAGCTTCATCGCACTTCTCATCGATTGTATCCGGAGACTCCAATAGGAGTTACTCATTTGTTTTTGGATTGTCGTGAGTCATTAGATGAGAAGGTACCTTTAGTTCAACTGGAATCATAGCCTCAGTTTTATAGGCTAAAGCAAATGGAGAGTGGCCAGTCGCTTACCTGTGGGTCGTAAGGTAAGCCCAGAGTATCATTGGAAGTTCAAGAACCTACTTGCCCTTGGCCTTTTCCAATCACTTCTTAAGAATGGACTTGATAATATTGTTTACAACTTTGACTTGTCCATTTGCTTGGGGTGTGCTAATGCATAAAATCTCTTCTTTATGATATGTCGATGATAGAAATCTTTAAACTCGGTGCTATGGAACTGGGTCCCGTTGACGGTAACGATTGCCTATAGAACTCCAAAGTGACAGATGATATTCCAAACTATGAAGTTGATTACTTTATTTGTGGTAATCATGGCTAACTGCTCTACCTCAACCCATATGGTGAAGTAGTCAACTAAGATGACAACATAATTCACGTCGCCTTTAAATTTCGGCAAACACCGATGATATCAACTCCCCAAACTGCAAATGGCCAAGGACTGACCATCTGAGTAATCTTCGCTGGTGGGGCTCTTAGAACTTTAGAAAATCTCAGGCATTTGTCACACTTTCGAGTGTAATCAATGACGTCTAGGTTGACAGTTAGTCAGAAGTATCTGTAGTGAAGGATCTCCCTCGCTAGGGTTTACCTCCTGGTGTGGTTGCCACGAGCCCCTTCATGAACTTCTTTTAGAACCGCTTGGCCTCGTCGTTGGCAACAAACTATAGCAGTGGGACTGAGAATACCTTCATATAAAGAGCTCCTTGCTGAAAGATGTATCTTAAAGCTTGGTGAAGGAGCCTTCGTCGCTCATTCCTTTTGTCTAGAAGGATTCCACTCTACAAGTAGTCTTATTGGAGTCATTCATGACTCCTTTTTTGGTTTAGCCTCCGAGATCCATTCGACGTCCATCTGATCGACGCTCGAAGCTAATAATGTTTCCACCGGAACCAAGCCCATGAGTTGTGCATTTCCACAACTGGCCAACTTAGCTGGTGAGTTGGCCTTTTCGTTTTCCTCTCTGGCATTCGGAGTGCAATCAAGCCTACCTTTAGGCGTCGATCGAGATTAACCACTTAGGATAGCTATTCAAATACCACTTTCTGGGATAGCAGTTCTCGATTGTGCCAAGCTCCAGGTGTTAGTTTAGGATAAACTACTTAGGATCATAGTTTGTACATCCTCATTTAGGATGTTTATTTCCAATTATGCCTAACTTCGGGCATCGATCGAAGGCTTAAAAGTTAGATACTACCTTACTTTGGGCACGGATCTTCCATTTTTGCTAATTTCTAGCAAGATGTTAAGGATTGGACGATCTTGTCATGTCCATTTTTGTTTATACTCCTACCCCAGTCAAGGGACAAGAGTTAAATAAATGGATGGTCCTATCACGTTCGCTTTGATTTATACTCCTACCCTCACATTAAGGGCGAGAGTTAGTGTACGGATGGTCATGTCACGTTCGGTTTGAATTTATACTCCTACCCTCGCGTTGGGAGTGAGAGTTAGTGTATGGGTGATTATGTTCGGTTCGAGTTTATACTCCTGCCCTCACGTTAGGGGCGAATGTTAGTCTACAGACGATAATGTCACGCCCGGTTTGAGTTTATACTCCTGCCCTTGCATTGAGGGCAAGAGTTGATGTGCATACGGTCATGTCACATCTAGGTTTAGTCTATACTCTTGCCCTCACGTTAGGGCGAGAGTTAATGTATAGACAATCATGTCACATCTAGTTTGAGTTTATACTTCGGGACTTGTTGGGGGTGAGATTTAGTGTACAGACGATCATGTCATGTTCGGTTTGAGTTTATACTCCTGCCCTCTTATTGGGGGCGAGAGTTGGTGTACGGATGATCATGTCACGTCCAGTTCGAGTTTATATTGCTACCTCACGTTGGGGGCAAGAGTTAGCGTATGGATGGTCATGTCACATCCGGTTTGATTTTATACCCCTACACTCGCACTAGAGGCTAGAGTTAGTATATAGACGATCGTGTCATCTCCGGTTTGAATTTATACTCCTACCCATGTGTTGGGGGCGAGAGTTAATCAGCATCTATCTTCAAACGCCAAGTGTGGTCAAACCTCTACGGTTTGATCATGGACCGTAGAAGTTTGGGCAACACTTATCTTAGGGTACCTACATATTTACATTAATCATACGCAAATTCATTTAAGTCGGTCAAGCCGCGACACCTGAGCAAAAGGGAGATGGGGTCTTGGACTCAGAAAGCCACTCTATCAAAGAAAGGAAATGACAGGTTCTTCCACGGACCTTCCCAACACTTCTGGAGTAACATCCGCTTTTAAGAGGTTAGGGATTGAATGTGACCATCAAATCGATGGTTTAGACCTTTCTCGACGTTGTCGGATCAACTTCGATTTTCATATGGTTAAGGGTCGAAGGACCATCGACCCAATGTTTTAGATCTTCCCGACATTGCTGGAGCAACGTCGGTTCTCAAAAGGTTAGTAGTCGAATGTGACGGTCAACCCAATGGTTTGTAAGTCTGCAATCCCCGTCTGTCATTCAAGGACTGAGGAGCGCTTCATTAGTCATGCCGATGGCTTTAAGGCACGAAAATCCCACTTGCAAGAACATGGTTTTATTGCTTCAAGAATCTAATTTTATTAATAAGTGAAAGAAATGGCATGTCCTGCATATTATAGTGCCCCTAGTGTCTCTTGGAGGCTTATTTCAGAAGCGAAATTAGATAGTGATAGATGTGGCAACATGGCTGTCAGTTGCTACTCCATCCCCAAGTGACCTACTAGTTGATGACCAGTCTATTATTAGCTCGCCTTTGCTCTCATCTGCTGGGCTCAAGCTGTTCACTTAAAGCAGGTAGACCTTAGGGTCTCATAGTTTTTCCATTGTTTGGTAGTTCCTTAACATGCTATTGGAGCTTGTTATTCCTCGCCGGCTCCTTAATCACATTTTTTAGATTTCGACATTCTGTATTATTATGTTCATTAGTTAAACGGCAATACTTTCTCAACCACTTTCGTTCATCAGTTGCCTCTCTCCGAGGCGAATTTTTATATTGCTCCATCCCTTGCACGGCGAGGTAGATATTCTCCAACATATCATTCAACGACGTATATTCCTCGGGTTTCGAGCTCCTCGGTCACTTGCTGTTCTCACTACATTGGCTGCCTTGAACTAAATTCCGCTTTCTTTGATTGTCATTCTTGTTACCTACCTTTACATCTATATTACCAGAATTGCCTCCAGATTGCTTTGCAGCAACGTTTCTTTGCACCACCTCATTTGGGTTTCCAGTAATGGTCCACCATAGAAGTTTGCGTGCATTCTCCCGGCATAAATATTCATTGGGTTTCTTGTAAAAAGCTTCCATTATTGACGGTTGTTTCCTTTCTATCCAATCCCAAAAATTCGTGTCGGGGTGAATCCCCTTATAGAGCACCATAAGTATCATGTCTTCCTTGGGTTCTGTTATTTCAGTTACAATCATGTGGAATCGATTCAAATAGTCCTTCAACGACTCTTCTTCAAATTGATAAACGTTGGATGGCGACATCTTATGCTTTGGACAAGAGGCGTGTAAATAGAATTACTCCATGAACTTTCACGATAACTCAGCGAAAGACGATATGGACCCTGACGAAAGCCAAGTGGACCATATCGTAGCTACCCCTTTTGGAAAAATTAAGAAACAGTGACACTTCATAGCATCTGAAGCTCTAGCTTAATCCATATGCCTATCTTAATAAATTTTACCTAGGATACATCGTTCCTCCATAAAATGACATTATTGGCGTAGTAAATCTCCAAGGATATCTTTCATGAAGAATATCTTCTGTAAATGTGTTCCAATTTCATAGGTACCCCATTCATTATTGGTTCTAGATCTATTTTCATTAAGGAATCTCCTAACCATATCATTTAGATAATCTAGATCAATAGATTTGACTGAACGACGGTAATCGGGTCCTGCCGTGAGTGTTCGGCCCGGTAAACGCTCTTGGGAAGGTGCTCGATACCTAGTGCCCTAAACTTCGGGGGACCACTTCGTCCAACAATCCCCCATTTTTGATTCCTATGCATAGCATCATTAGCAACAGGGTAGTTTTCCAGATTCTGGCCTTCAACAGCTTGCCCATGAATCACATCCATGCTGCCTTCCGAGAGATAGGCTCTCTGTCCACCATTGTAGGAGTTGGTACCGACTTGCAAGTAGAGGTCGGTACCGATCCTTGGGATCATGCCCAGAGCTTGTCCTCCTCCTTGCTGAGATGTCCTCGTAGCGTATTGAGTCTTCTTCTTCATCTTGTCCTGCCATCTTTATTCTAGTGAAGAAGACTGTCTAACTTAATTTGAGCTAGAATCTCTTCTACTCCATCTATAGCTGTTTTGTGTCCATTCTTTCAGCAATCTCAAGCTCTACTACATTATTTAATTCATCACCCTCTGGTTAGCATGGAGTTAGTCTTCCATCTACTTCATCATTCTATCCATCTCCACTCTGGTTACGACATCAGTTGGAGTTTCAATTGCCGGTTGCTCTAATGCGGTGACTTCATCAACATGCTAAGGATTCTGATTCTTATCATCGCTAGCTACAACTCTGATGGTTATGGTATGTGTCTGGAGTTCCTTTCTTAATGGGTCTATAGTGGATAGCTTCAAGAAGATTATTGGGAATATGAGTTATAAAATTAAAAAAAAGAACTAGATTTATCTCTTGGTTATAGGGAATCTAATAATAGAAGATTGATCCAAGTGGCTTGTGATTGAAGTTTTTAGTGAAAGCACGAAAATGTTTGAACCAAAATGGCACAAACAACAAAAAATTATACAGAGAGTAAAATATAAAGAAAATAAATGGAAAATGGGAAAAGAGAGAACGCAACCATTTATTGTGATTCGGTAAAGCAAGGTCTATGTCCACTTTGAAGTTTTATTGCTTAGTTCTGATTTGGAGGCAAAGTTCTTGGGGGTTGGTACAACTTCAACACATAGAATTTCAAAGTTACAAGAATATAAGAAATAATGGAACTAGTGCCAAAAGGTCTTGAAAAATGAGTCCTACCCTCATTTTATTGAGGCAAGAAGCATACATTCTCGCATAAAATATCTCCAAGTCGTTGTACACAATTTAGGCCAATTCTCCAAAAAGTAGGTGCCACATCATAAGGTTGTTAGGGGTCATTACGACTCTAAGGATAGGGGTTGGTACAACTTCTAGGTTAGGGGTCGGTACCGACCCTAAAATGGCCAAACTGGTCACCTTGAGCTCTCCGCCTCAGTTTTTCTTGTGGTTAGCTTCATAATTCCATAGTTGTTTGTATCAATAATAGCTTGTTTCAGGGTCCAAATGATGGAATTGTAGAAGAACAGAGGTGCAAAATCGAAAGTTCAAGTTTTTGGATGAACTAACTCGAAGCAAAGCCAAAAAAGTTTCAGGTCAGACTCGAAGCAGAATGGATTTGAGAATTTCCTGAGACAGACCTGAAGCAATCCATAAAAAACACCAAGTGTGACCCGGAGAGGACTCGACATCGACTTCCAAGCACGACTCGACACTGACCCCTGATGGTTCGGACTCCAAGCATGACTCAATACCAACTCCCCAGCATGACTCAACACCGATTCCTGATGACTTAGAGCAAGCAGTCGAATAACTCGGGTTTGACTCCAAGTAGGCGAAGGAAAACTAAAAACATGAAAAATCATAAAAAATTTCAGGTCAATCCCTAAGTAAACGCTTAAATTCTCTAGTTGAACTCCAACCAAGTTCAACCACTTCAAAAAAGTGAAAACAAGTGATAATCCATCCAAGTAGGGGATCGGTATCGATCCTACTATAGGGATCAGTACCAAGTCCTAGTTCCGCATTAGGTGGACCCAATCTTCTGCCTGCGTGCCTTAATGTCAAAAGCCTACTTCCAATGTCACTTTGTTGAATTAATGTAATTATCCATTGATCTCAAAGAAATCCTAAATCTACAACTTTGTTCTTCGACAACTCATCATTTGGACCCCGAAACAAGCTATTATTGATAAAAACAACTATAAAATCATGAAACTAACCATGGGATGAAACAAGGTGGAGAGTTCAAGATGATCAGCTTGGACATTTTAGGGGTTGGTACTGACCCCTAAACTCGAAGTCATACCGACCCCTTACAACCTAATGATGTGGCGCCTAATTTTTGGGAGAACTGATCTAAGTCATGTACAATGGCTTAGAGATATTTTGTGAGAGATTTTAGGCTCTCTATCTCCATAAATAGGAGGTCAGGGCTCATTTTCCAGGATTTTTTTGGCTCTACTTTCATTATTTCTTATATTCTTGTAACTCTGAAATTTTAAGTATTGGAGTTGTACCGACTCCCAAGAACTTCTGCCTCTTAATCAGATATAAGCAATAAAACTTCAAAGTGGATGTAGGCCTTGCTTTGCCAAACCACTATAAATGGTTGTGTGCTTTCTTTTTTCTTATTTTTCATTTGTTTTCTTCATATTTTACTCTCTACATAAATCTTTGGATGTTTGTGCCATTATTGGTTCAAACTGGAATATCTAAGAGAAAATATGAGAATTATATGGTACAATTATCTTTGAAGATGCTATACGTACATATATATTTGTTGTGTTCTTCTAGGACAAATGATAAGGAGATCCGCCCACTTAAACGGTTAGGGGGTGATCCTTGCTCTTATGTATTGTTTGTTTATTTTTGAAAGAACTGAAGTTGAGTTTACGGAAAACTATGGAATGTTGGTTCGAAGAGACCGGGATTGGATCTAGTTGGTGATAGGTTCACGCATGATAGGGGGTTCTTGCTTTATGAACTTTGACAAAGCATAGATTCTTATCCGTCCATGTCCCTTTGCGGGTTGGTTCATGGGTCGAGAGGTTGTTTCATGAAATCAGATTCAAGGTTACCATGGTGTAGTTAACGCCTTGAAAAGGATGAACATCACACATGGTATCAGAACTGAAGGTTAAGCAAAAATCTTAGCTCCGGTGGGATAAACTCATTAGAGATAGGGTTAGTAGCACCCTAGAATGAGTTTGAGTCTATTATTGAAAGCACGTATTGATTAGTGCTATAAAACTGTTTTATATAGTGTTGATCGATCTGTTGAGTAGTTTATGGATTCTTATCGATACGAACAGCTAACATTATTGATAGGGTTCTCCAAACACTTGAACATAGCTAATCGACACAGTATTGTTTTTAAATCGATAAATGAAATAATTTTACCTAGGATTATATTATATATAATAGGATGGTTTTCAAAAATTAATTTAGTTATTTTTGATGTGTTTGTTTGTTAGGAAATGATAATATGCAATTAATATCATCTAGGATTATGCTCGTCTAGTTTTAAGGCATTGACAATTATTTGTTGATTTATAAGAAATTTACCTTTCTACAAATGGGTTGGGTAGATAGAAATTTTAGGAACATTGAAATGTACACCTTCTGAATTTCGTTTCATGATTTGACTAGAAGGTGTTCGGTGATAATGTTGGGTTAAAACTGGGTTTTAATAAAGGATGTTTATTAAAAGGAAGTTAAAATATTTTGGAATAAATATTTAACAAATGATTTTATAAAAGACTTTGAGGTGAAACCCTTACCAGTGAACACTTTATTAATCCAAGGTTTGAGTACATGACTTTAAGGTGTTTCACACTGTTCCTAATAAGGATCTATCACTTAATTCTCGATGGTGAACACTTTCTTAATCCAAGGTTCGAGTATATGACTTTGAGGTGTTTCACACTATACCTAATAAGGATATATCACTTAATTCTTGCGTGAACACTTAGTGAGGGTATTTATATGGGACCAAAGTTATCTATCATAGTATATGGTTATGTAAGGAGGACGAATGTTTCTAGTCAAGAAGCCTGATCGAAGTCCACATTAGGGAATCAGGTGAGAGATATTAGTTCAAAAGTGAGGTTATGTATTCGAGTAGAGATTGAATTAGATTTTGCATATCGATGATCTATGAACATCATACAGACCTACGAATAGAATTGGGTATTCATGTGGTGAAATTTTAGGATTGAAATTCTTTTAAGGGGGAGAATTAACGATCCAAAATTTATCACCTTGATTGAGAATATTTAATTAATTTAAAATATTCATTTAATGGTCTTGATAAGTAAATAAATCTCTTTTAGTTTATAACTAATGTTATAAAATTCATTTTTGATTTTTGTTAACATAAATAGTTAGTTCAATAGACAATCAAAAATGTGATCGAAACACGTTTTTTGGATTTTCGGTTTTTTATCAAACAACAAGTTATTGGAGGTTGTAATACCCTTGTACAAAAAAAACAACACTTATATGTTTAAACATTTTATTATGAGATGTGTAAATAAAGTAATAATAATAATCAAGACTTAAAAATAAAGATTTATTTTTAAATTCAAAAATAGGAAGAGAAGGATTTGAAGTGAGTTAACCATTCATAATACCTTCAACGTGGAAGTGAATTTAGGTACATAAATCACTTTATTATCCACCATATTTTCAATGGTTTTGTACTTTGTTAAGGTCTGAACATGATGGCAAGTTTGGAAATGTGATTTGAGGGTAAAATTGAAATTAGCCTTCTTTTATCTTATATATACTCTCTTATCCTATATCTCATTTTCATACTTGATATTTTTTTAGTTTTTTTCACAATCACTTCTTTTGAAAATTTCAAAGGTCAAAATTTTAAGCTCAAGCTTGGATTTAAGTTTAGTATATGTAAATAACGTGGAAGGTGAGATTCTCTAATTTCCTTGTTTATTTGATATTGTTTTATAAGTATTAAATGTAGGGAATTATATAGCTTGGTTAAATGGTGTTAATTTTTCTTAGTTTAAGTAAAATTTAAAAAAAAAAAATTGAATTAGAAATGAGGAAATAAGCTTATTAGAAGTATGGGGAATCATTTAATAGTTACCGTTCTTTGCAAATTCATATAAAACCATTCCATTTCAAGATTTTTTAAATTAATATCTCTCATTCTATACTGATTTAGCCAAAACCATCAACTACGAAGATGTGTATCTCAGAACGTATTTTTTATAGTCTAGGGTTGTTTCATCGAGTGGAGGGAGACCTATATGCCGATAATAGTGGATGGTCAAATAGTGTCAAGTTTTTGCCGATCACGAATCGATGAATGTCCTTTACAACCATGTTAGTATCTTTTAATCTCGATTTTAGGAGCTATTCGTAAGATTTTAGAGTTTCAGATGAGTTCGCGGTCGATAATAGAACGGATTTGGGTCAAAAATCAATTTCAAGTGATCTAGCTAGTGATGGGCCAAGCGGTTGGGGCTAGAGTTACCTAGGGGTGAGGAGAAGATAGGGTAAAGGTCGTGTAGCATGCGGTGGTTAGAGGAGTCGGGTCAAGCTCGACTAGGGTTTAAGAAAACGGGTTTCTTTAGGTTCGAATGCGACTTCTTTGGTAACATAGGGAGGCATTGGGTAGGGAAAGATAAGTCTAGAGATGCGTGGAAGGTAGGCCATCCTATTGGAGGTAATGGCATGGGTCTAGGAAAAGGGGATCGCCATGATGAGGTCGGGTTTTGCACATGCTTTCCAGGATTAAAATTTGGGCATATAGGTCGGATCGTGATTCGAGGCACCAGGGACGGTAATAATGGGCTGATGGGGTCCTGCTCAATTAGTTGGCCATAGGGGCAAGGTCGGCAAGGCAGTTGGTGGTAGGTGGCGCTCATACACATGCACATGTGCACGTATGTGCACTAATTTCTTGCTCCAGGTTTTGTTTAGGTGATTTGTGATTTTGGGGTACATAGTTTTGAGAAGGAGAAGCATATGTAGATGGGTTTGGGCATGCGCTTGGCCCATGTTGGTTTAAGAAATTAGTAAATTAAATTTTAATATTTTAAAATCTAAACTTTAACAATTTTTTATGCATCCATTGGAGTTCGTTCAACCCACAGATTTCGACACTACATTCGTATCACTTAATTGAACACATTTGTACAAGCGTTTGATAGTTTGGCAAAAGTTTGAAATATGGTCAAATATATAGCCGCAATAGATAATTACGTCGATTTGTAATTATATTTTGTCGCTAACATTTTGATAGTAGAATAAACCCAGTTACTTTATGTTTAAATTTGATAGATTATATTGGACATCTAATTAGCAAAATGAATCCCCATTCTACTATTTTTTAAATTTGGACACTAAACGATTTGTCAGTTGACTTAGACAAATGACGTGTTTTCTATCGCCTGTTTACTGTGAATTCTATTTCATATTTGTTGTTTATGTAAAAAAATCAGTGATATGATATGAACTGTTGAACTAAATTAGTGGTAGCTTGTCTAAGTGTCAATGTGGTCGCTGAGCCTCTTTCTAGGTTTTTGGAATAGAAAATGGATTTGGGTTTATTTAGACTATATAATATTTTGAAGAGAAATATTTTCTATATTTAAATTTTGAGTTAATATTATTTTAATTATAATCTTTTAAAGTTAACTAATTTTTTACCAATGATGTTTTAAAGTTGAAATTTTTTTAATCATTCTATTTAAGTTGTTTAAAAGGATAATCAAATATTTTATTTATACTATTTTAAAATTAGTTAATTATTTTATTAAGGGTATCTTAAGTTAGTTAATTATTCAGTAGTGATGTTGTTTTTGGAAAATTATTGATTATTAAAGAAGGTTTCAGTTGATTAATCGTTTTCAATAGCGATTAAGTTTATTAATTATGTATTAATAATGATTTAAGGTAAGTTAATTATATACTAATAATGTTTTAAACCTTAATAAAGTATTTATGAAGGAGGTTTGTAAAGGTAATCAATTTATAATAAATAAAAATGTTTAAAATAATAAGTTGCTTATAAAGAGAATTATTTTAAATATAAGGGTTGTTAAAGTTATAATTGGAAAGAGATATTGAATTTTGGAATGGAAGATTTGGGTTTATAAAAACTTTGATATCGTGTGGATTGGATCAATTATATTAATCATGTTATGAATCTAATGAATAAATAATCCTTCTTAATTTTGCCGGTATGAAAGCATTTTCCATACTTAATACTGAAGGATTACTAGTTTGGGTTATTTGGAAATAAATGTTGTGAGTAATATTGTTTTGATTCATTTAGCATGTTTTGAAATAATAAACCTTTTCTAAATGTTTTGTAAATATTCTTATACCATGGTACACGTAGATATTATAGTTTTCCCAAATATAGAAGTGAAGGGTTTGAAAATATACTTATACCAGTGAGTTAAGTATATAAATATTTTGGTAAATAATAAAAGTATTTAATTATTGAAGATTATTTTAAAGATGATTAGTAGATCCCATATAGATTTAATTTTGTTTTGGATTGTTTGTTTTGTTTTGATAGTTAAATAACCGACTATCAATCTGGACCTATTTTTAACTCTGAAAATATCTAGGAGAAAACACGAAAATTATATGGTACAGTTATCTTTGGAGATGCTATACTGTACGCATAAAATCATTGTGTTCTTCTTGGACATGATAAGGAGATCCATCCACTTAAACGGTTAGGAGGTGATCCTTGCTCTTATGTATTATATGTCTATTTCCAAAAAGAACTGAAGTCGAGTTTATTGGAAACTGTCTTATGTTGGTTGAAAAGAGTCCATGGTTAGATAATTATGAGTTATCCGAAAAACATTTCGAACCAACTTAAGCTTTCTAATTGGAATTATCTTGAAGATGATGGAATCAAAGACAGATCTCTTGAAGTGCAAGAGCAACTTGCTACTAATCCCGGTAGTGATTCCAAATATTCTGAATAACTTAAATGGACGAATGCTGGCACTGTATTGCCACCTGGAGGACAGTGTTAGCATTCCAAGTGGGATTGCTATCTAAAAGGCAAAACGTAGCCTCAGCCTCAGCCTCATCAATCGCGAATGACTAAAACATAGGATATGCGGTAGGGCTATGTGGGTCACACCCATTAGGGTATGTCATCACCCTTCTAGATATATATATATATATATATATATATATATATATACATTTATGGATTATGTAACGAGTCGTAATTTTAACTTCTGTAAGTTATTAAATTCAATGTAATTATTGGATAATTATGGATAGAAATAAATGTTTAATGATTATTAATATTGGTTTATTGGATAATTAAACTGTTTAAATTTAAGATTGGAAATTACTGAATAATTGAATTTTGGATTTAATATGAATGAAAATGATATTGGAAATTGATTTAAATTTTATACGAAAAAATGGACAAAGATTTTTGACTTTTAAAATTGGATTTAAAAGTGAATAGTTAGGAATTGGAAATTTCTTTTTATACTTTACGAATAAATATAGCCATTTTGGCCATTGTCTCGGATTTCAACGAAACTAGTTTCATCGGATCCGTAATAGTGAGTTATTGTATGGTTTCAATTTTCGTAGTGATTGGACTTGTCGTTTGGCCGTTCGAGCTTGAAACGCGTAAAATTTAATTTCAAATTTAATTAAAATAATCGACTTTGAAAAGCTATCTTCCACATAGGATCAAATTAGACCTCAGAACTAGTTTCATTGTGTTCGGAACGGGGGTAAAACATTATGAACGTCTGGCGGTAAGTTTCATTTGGAGTTCAGAATTTTGGATGGTTATAACGAGATATTTCATAATTTAAATTATATATATAAATAAAATGATATTATTCAAATCCACATCCTTTATTTTAGCCGTATCTCTTTCACCCTCCCATATTACTTCAAATTGAAATCGCAGCCTCCAATCAAAGAAAAAACGAATGGCATCTTAATTTAAAAAAAACCAAACAACAACCGATCGACATTTAATTTGATTGAATAAAATTTTAAAATCATCAATTCCCTACAGATCGACCCGTATTCGCCACGTACTACATTCGTACACCGTGCGCTTGCGGTTAGTTTTATTTCAAAATTCGTTCGACTATTTTCTAACTCCATGGAACTCTAGCCGTTCGAACAAGTTTTTGGCGCCGTTGCCGAAGATTTGTTTTCATTTTGATTTTCTATTCTTCACATTATTTTTATTTTATTTTTGTGTATTTGATTGCATTAAAAAAATTATGTTGTGTGATTGTTGTTTACATTGTGTTTGTGTGTTGTTTTCTAGTTCTAGTTGCATTTTGCATTTGATAAAAAGAAAAAAAATCCATAAACATTTCTCCAAATTTACATTGCATTTCATTTTCTATTGTACAAACTTGCATTTCATTTACGTTGCATATCTGTTTTACATTACATTTCTACAATCTAGAGACCTCTGTTGCGTTGCTTATGTGCACAGTGTTACCTCTCTGTCACAAAACTGTTTCAAACCATTCTCTTCTCTGTTTCAAACCAAACTCTTCTCTGTCAAAACAAACTGCAGTTCCACCACAACATCCAGACTACTCCACCACTACTCCAACCATACCATCATATGCTACTCTCATCTCTACCTCAAGATAACACAACTGCCTTGCCACCCTTCCCTTCAAACATCCACCAAGTTCCCCAAATCCCAATTGTATCACCACTGTCCCTGTCCACTGTGCACAAACATTGCTCTGCTAGCACCTCTCCTCTGTCCACCATACCAAACAACTTCCATCTTCCTGGCTGAAACAACTTTGTTCGGTGTACGTTTGTTCGGTAGGTGGATGTGGACATCTTCCTGGCCATGTTCCTTGATTTACCCCTTGGTTCGATTCACTTCCTCTTTTCCTTGTTCGGCCTCAAATTTATACCTGACAAAGTATTTTGTTCGGTGTATACACTAACAAAATGAATATCCTGTCCGGTTGTACCTTTCACTGGATAAGATTTCTTGTTCCCTGTACTACTTACTAAACATGAATTTCTATTCAGTGGTGAGATTATCGAAGGAATTCCTATCCGGTGTATTCCTATTACTAGATAAAGTAAACCATAAGACAACCGGACTGAGCATGTGTTAGCGGATCCACCGGTCAGAGCAAACTATAGGTCCACCGAACCAAGAATAGCAAAAGATGTTTGTCTGGCTCCTTCCGTCTATCCCACCAACTTAGCTTTTTTCTGCCATTTCTGTAGCTCTCTAACTTCATTTGCCTTCATCTTAGCCTATCTCATTATGCCTAAACCTAATAGTGCCTTCCATTCCCTTTGGTTCAACTTTATTGGTTTGTTGCTAAAGTTGGGCTTAGTGTACCTTTGTCCGGTATTCTCGAGATTTTCCCAATAAAATTTCATGTTCAGTCACATTTATCTAGTATCGAACAGATCGGCCTGCATATGTAAACGTTGCACCTTCCTCTAGCTGAACACCCTTGTTCATTTTCCAGTTTTTCCCATTTTTCGCACATGTTCGTCTCCCGAAGGCATTGCTGTGCTAGTTCCCTCTCAAGCACTTTCAGGTTGTTGCAATCATCGTCCCTACTTGCGATCCACTGTAGTAAGTCTCCCATTAGTAATTTAATCATCTCTCTATAGTTCCTTTAATATACTTGTTAGGTATATGTTAGGGGGTTAGATTTTCTAGCTCTTCAGTCCTTTTCAAACTTTAGGGTTAGAGGCATAAGTTTTTATTTGATAAGTTTAGGCCATAAAATATAAATCCAAAGTGTCTTTGATTCAAGGACCATTAGCGCTTCTACTCAGGCGCCGGATAGTTTGTTTGGTAGGTGTGGTCATCGAGCAAGCAATCCTCATAAGGCATGTGAAGCACACTTAAGCTGTTGACATGTTGTATTTCTTGTTGCACGTGTACACACATACATCTTATGATAGTACGTGAGATAGGTTGTTGTATTAGGCAGGTATGTCAACCTGCCGCAAGACTCACTCATCGAGTGCTTTTGGAGAACATGCTTCGTCTTCTTCTGCTCCTTCGGATCCTATACCATCAGGGTGCCAGACTGGTCAGACCGACTCTTCTCGCTCTTTGGTTTATGAATATGGACTATCATAGTTGCTGGTGGATACTAATGAGTCTGTAGCTTCCACTCTAACCATTAAGAAGCTGGATATTATCGCGGTCACGGCCTTTCCAAGGATGATTTGCTCTTGCCTACCTCTGAACGACAAATTCATGCTCCACCGGAAGGATATATGGCCTATTCGACGTATCAGTATATGACTAGGGCCCTGCCTCCTCTTTTTCAATGGACCATGGGTTTCCTTATGTACCTAAAAATCGCTCCTTTCTAGCTACACCATCCGGACTAGCCTATATGCCATCTTCATGGGGGAGTTTTAGGCTCCTCATACACATCAGCAAATAAAGTTCTTGTATTCAAGCAAACGCAAGGCAAAAGGCTCTCCTTTCGTCTAACTTGAAGCGGGGAGCAGATTTAAACCTGTAGAAGACTTGTACTTGAAGTCTCAAAGTATAGCATGTTTAAGAGAGAGTATATTTTCATCCGGGATGACTCTCCATGCTTTCATCAATGACACTAGGGATGTGACTTCTCTTGCATGTTTGTTTCCATTCGTTCCCATTCCTAAGAAACTATGTGTCAATAACTAATTCCCCCTTTTATGACTTTTCTTTAGGTTTGGTGAGAGGCCGCATCAGGAAATGACTAGTACAACATTTTGAAAAAGATGCAAAATTTTCCAATGGAATTCAAGGAGGCTCCTTGTCTAGTAATAGTTGAGAATTTAAGATGGCTCGAACTGTTAGCTGCCGAGTGCTCGATCGAGAAAGGCACAGCTTCCTCCACATGTAAGCCTGCAAAGAAATGGAAAAACTTCTACAGCTGGCGAGAGAAGCAAAGCACCATCTTTCCAACCCACCTCTTCCGGTGCCAACCTGTCCTCGGTCCTACCCAAAGCCAATCCGGTAGTTCATACAAGAGTAGTTGGTTTTGAATTGGATTCCTTCGATATTGATCCCTATGAACCATAAGGAAATGGAATGACGACAACGTCCAAAATAAGACGACAGAGGAGACAAGCCATCATTCTCATGATAGTGAGGCCACTGCTTCTAACCATAGAAAAGCTCATTCTTCCAGGCACATTGGCCTTGGGACTTTGTCCAACTTGGATGTTGAGGAGGCCCTACATTGTACTTTTGGGCGAAGGAGCAAGAAGAGTTGTCAACAAATTTCTTCATTAATACCCAAAAGGGGTAGGGAAGGGAAACTTGATTGAATGAAGGCTTAGATATCCCTTGTAAACCCCAGCAAGTGTTTGCAAAAGTGACATTGAGTAAGGGCTTAGGAAATTCGGCTCAGCATGTTTAAGTCCATAATGATGTTGATGTGCAAGTAAAAGTGTATATTTTTACTTTCATATTTAATCTACTTTTATTTAAATAAATGTCATAATTGAGTGCTTTTACATATTTTTATCAAAATTCAGATGTCATCAAATCATCATTCATTCATCTTCATTTTGAGGCAAAATGGTAATTTTGTGCATGTATTAATTTTGAGAATATTTATTTGCACATTTTAGTTTTATTTGTAGGAATTTGGATAGAAAATGGAAGAGGCTTCATGTATGCATGCATGCACAAAGGTTGGAAGACAAATGAATGAAGAAATAAAAGAATTCATGGAGGACCCCACTTACCCACTAATCATGAATTACAATTAAGAGCTAATGCACATGTTAGTGGGAATTAAAGTCACACGTACATTTAATGGAGGATTAATTTCATGCTAATGATTACTTGGAGGTTACATTTCCTAAAAGGCATTTTGGGTATCTCCCTAAAATATGGATTAGGGTTTCAGGCATTTATAAATAACCCTCTTATGTTAATGTAATAGAGTTTTTAGTTTTAATCTTCTTATCATATTATGCAAGTTGTAGCCACAAAATTAATGAGAAATAAAATGGCTTCCTAAGCCTCTTCTTCTTTGTTCTTTCATGCTTTTATTCTATTTTATGCCAATTTTATTTACATGCTCTTTTTCCTTTTAAGTCAGTAGATAGATTTTCATTTATGTACTTAGTTTAATTTATTTTTATGTAAGTAGTTAGTTATTTTTATTTAATTATCTTGCACTTTCTTTTTTGATCTATGTTGAAATCTACATGTGTTGAAATTATAACACAAATGAGAAGCTAAACCCCTTTAGTTTAGGGGTAATGAAGCTCTCTAAAATTATGTAGATTCAACATATTTTATGATTTATGATCTCTTTTTATGATTCTTGAAAAGTTGGATTTGATGTAGGTTTATTAGGGAATTTGATAGCCTATGTCGTGTTTCTAATCACAAACGGGCTATGCTTAATCCAGCATAAACACAATTTACATCATCTTCCGACTAAGTGATTTTGATCATGGAATTAAAATAGAATCAAAATTTTATGATCTATGTTACTAATCAAAAATAGTAAGTAGATCACGCTAAAAATAGATTTTGTTTTAGTTTCATATTCATTTTCATGATATTTAACAAAGTGGTTTTAGTTGTTGTATTAAAGTTTGATTGTTTAAGTTGTGTTAATTAATAACACAAATAGACCATACTTATGATAAATACATCACTAATTCTACTTAGATTAAAATGAGAGATCATATTGGTCTTGTGTTAATTTATGTGAAAGTATAAGAGCGGATTTGCCTCTCAATTGTCTCTTAATCTCGTATTTTTATTCGCTTTTGCTAATTAGTTTTTACATTCTTAGTTAAAACGATCTCAGGCTTTGGTTTAATTTGATTGAGTAGGATTAAAAATTAATTCATTTCTCTGCGAATCGACCCGTACCAGAATACATACTATAATTGTACGTCGTGCGTTTGTGGTTATTTTTATTACATTTTTTGACGATTTCCAAACCGATTGAAAATTGGTCGTCAAAAGGGTTTTTGGCGCCGTTCCTGGAGAATTGATTTTCTATTTTAATTCTACGCTTTGAATTTTCTTTTTGTTTGAATTTAGTGTGTTTTCATTTTGTGTGTCGAGTTGCATTTAAAAAAAGAAGAAAAAAAATTATTATGTGTTTGTGTGTAATTTTTGTTTTCATTTTGTTTGTGTGTTTGTTGTTTTCTATTTGCATTTGCATTGCTAAAAAAATATACACAACTTCATTTTGAAAAATAAAAAAAAATATTATGCTCCATTTCATTTTGCATTACATTTACAACTTTCTTTTTAAAACTTTCTTTTACAAACTTCTCTCCCTGCATTTTCACTTCTTTGTCCATAATCACCACTTTCACATACTCCATCCATTGCCTGTTCCTCTACTAGACTACCTAACTTACTCATTCATCATCCCATTTCCCAACAATTACATACCACAACAACATAACAACATACCACCATTCTCTTTTGTCCATACTTCTACATTGCTTTCTCTGTTTCACTCAATCCTATACATCCAAAAACCAACACAATCAAATTGTGCATCTTTGTGCATATAACGCTGCGTATCCACCATAACAACCATCCCATATCAACATATTGCCAACTACAGTTCCATTGCCTCCCTATCTACACTTCACCAATCACTGCTTGTAACAACCAAGCTCTTCTCGAGATGATCAGGGAAGGAAACGACAGCTCTATAGCAGAAATGAAGGAAGAAGAGCCATCAGATCGAAGATCATCAGAGCAAGCTTCATGGATATTAAAAACTACACATGTATAAGGAGTAGTGTATATGTAGTTGTATGCTTTGATGGAGAGAATGTGGGCCTGTGAATGTATGGGCTGTTGTAGTAATTTGTTGTACTGAGGTGTACGTGCATATTGTTGTACTTTGATTCATGAGTTGAGTAGGCTATTAATGGGTTGTATTAGTGTTGGTCCATTATGTGAAAACTGTATATATATATATATATATATATATATAAGCAGTTTTGTGATGTTGTATGGGGGTGAAGAATTGGAATGAATAAACTCATTTTTTAATTGTTACCGTGTTGTAGCCTACTGTTCTTCATTTTCCAGTTTGTATCTCTTCCTGTTATTTTCAATTTGATACTTAGTTTAATCTTCATGTTATCTTTTATCTTAGCTTAGTTACTGTTCTTCCTTTTATTTGTATGCTATTACTTTTCCAGTTCTCGAATTCAATTTGCTTCAATCCTTGCTCCTTTGAGAATTTCATTTCTGTTTGTAATTTCCTTCGTTTTCATTTCCTCTTCAGTTAGCTTTGATCTTATATTAGTTTCTGTTTAGACTCATTTTATATGTAGTGACATTTCCAGTGCTTGTTCTTGGATCTTGATTCAGCCTTAGTTTAATAATATATCCATATTTGTATTCTTGAAATTGCACTTGCATCTTTCTTGTTGTCTTCCACTTCTCAGTTGATAAGTAATATACATGTTCATGAATCTTGATCTTGAAGGTAGCTTTTCTTTTAAACCCATGTGAAGCTGCTGATTCAAGAAATCCCAGTGCCTATCATTTTTCCTTTATTTCTTTGCATCATTTTTGTTGTCACTCCTGAATTCATGTGAAACTTCTGCTACCAACTTCCTATATTTAAAACTATTATTGAATCAATTTCTTTGCTTGAACTACAAGAAACCCTAGAAATTGTCACTCTGGTGCACAACCATATCAGTGCACTGTTAATTGCATCTTCCTCTTCTAGACAATTCCTCAAACACCTTTGCAAATTCGTCGAACACCTTCTCCTTCACTGAAATAACACATAACTTCCCATGGAAACTAATCAAAACCCACCAGCACCTTCCAATTTGGTATCAGAGCTGATGACTGGGTTAACCTCTGACAACCAGTCAGATCCTTACTTTGTCGGCACTTGTTCTCATATCTTTCCTCCATATCAAGATCAAGCATGGGCAAGGCAAAAAGATATCAGCTACCCATATCAAGATCCTCATCTGCCAAATCCATACCCTATGCAAATGCCTGCATCTCCTTAGCCTGCACCCCAAAGACTCCCTGCAAATGTTCCAAGAACCTCTAATTTTTCATTAAGAACCACTTTACCACCAAATTATTCAAACCATTTCCAAAGCTCAAGAACTGCTGCTAACAATACCTTTAACATCTCTCAAACCCAAGATTTTGACTCACCGGCATGGCTAATATTTGAATTAGAGCATTCAATCAAGGTCTTGGAATCAATGGAGTTAAGTACCATAATCATGTTCATCAAATCTATCAACAAAAAGATTGGTGATACTATCACTTCCCTTCAAATCAGCCTATTAGCAACATCTCTTTCAGACATTGAAAAGAAAATGATCAATGGGCTTCCTTATAGAATTTGGAATGTTTGCATCGAATTGACAAATGAATATCCGGAAGTTATGATTTATATCTCAATGAATTCGGGCTCTTCGCTGTCATCTTGGATGAACTATTAAAGAATTCATATATTACTGATTTTTCTAGTAATTCTACACTGGTTGTTTCTACTTGTGGTGTTAATATAGGATCGGTTTCATCTTATGTCCAAGATTTCTAGCAAATCAAGAACCAACCACCAGTTGCACCACAACCAGTACCCCCGCTGCCCCCTGTACACATTCAAGAACCTCCTCTACATAACTCATTCACCACCCTTGCCCAAGACTTGCAGCAAATTGCTGTTATACCCCAACCACCCTTTGTATACCATCAAGAACCTCTGCTACCTAACCCATATACCACTAACATTTCAGTTCCTATGCCAACAGTTCATCATTCAGAGCCAAAAATTTCTATTCCTTCAGCTATTGAATTTGATGACGTGAGTGGTAAGCCCGGTCTTGAGACTGAACATGATACAAGTAATGGTAATGCCCTTCAGTCAAGTGTAGGCAATGGTGAAAGTGGTAAGCTTAATGTTGAAGATAAGCGTGTTGTTCCGGAAATTGATAATGAATTAAATGGAAAACAATTTAATTGTGAGAAATTGGATGGGCAGGCTAAAATTGATGAAAACATATCAAAAGAAAAGATAAAGGAGGATAAGAATGCAACTAATGGATTTGATAGCCTAAGTCAAATCATTGAATGCATTCTTGCTTCAAATTCGACTATTACGAACAATGCTCACATTGCATTTGAATGGCATGTGTGTTGTAGAAAGCATTATAATGAAGTGACTATTTTTATATTCGATCCCGGTGGTGATTCATTAGTCGGTGTGGTGGTGTATGAAGTACACTGGAATTGATCTGTAATGTATTCATGGGATGGAGTTGTCGTTTGATGTGGATTTCAGGTCGAGGCTTTTAAGGCTTGTTTCTGGTGATGGTTGAAGTGAAGTAGAGGAATGACTGATGAAATGTGGTGGTGCAGTTTAGACAGCAGGCGGTGGTTTTCATAGAACAGTGTGGTTTGGAGTGTTCAGTTGCAGTTGGTAGTGGATTCGTGTTGAAAAGATGTTGAATGAAGTGAAACTGCAGTTGTTTGAATGGCCGTTGGTAAGTGAATATACTTGATAATGAGGCAGGGCAGTGATTGAGATGTAGAAGTATGGTATGTTTGTCGAAGTGGATGAGCAGCTGTAAGTTGTATTGTAGCAGTTTTGTAGTTTGGTACGGTGGATTGTAATTGTTGAGAAGAGGATCAGGCTTGAAGGTGTTGATTGAAATGGTATGATAAAGATGGCAAGGTGGCTGTAGCAGTTGTGGAACATTGGTCGGCTATACTATCACAGTAGCTATAAGCGTAAGGACTGGTTGATCACCCGACCTTGAGGATAAGGTTGTTTTTGAAGGGGAGAGGAGATATAACAACCAAGCTCTTCTCGAGATGATTAGGGAAGGAAACGACAGCTCCATAGCAGAAATGAAGGAAGAAGAGCCGTCAGATTGAAGATCATCAGAGCAAGCTTTATGGATATTAAAAACTGCACATTTATAAGCAGTAGTGTATAAGTAGTTGTATGCTTTGATGGAGAGAATGTGGGCTTGTGCATGTATGGGCTGTTGTGGTAATTTGTTGTACTGAGGTGTACGTGCATATTGTTGTACTTTGATTCATGAGTTGAGTAGGCTATTAATGGGTTGTATCAGCGTTGGTCCATTATGTGAAAACTGCATATATATAAGCAGTTTTGTGATGTTGTAAGGGGTGAAGAATTGGAATGAATAAACTCATTTTTTAATTGTTACCGTGTTGTAGCCTACTGTTCTTCATTTTCCAGTTTGTATTTCTTCCTGTTATTTACAGTTTGATACCTAGTTTAATCTTCATGTTATCTTTTATCTTAGCTTAGTTACTGTTCTTCCTTTTATTTGTATGCTATTACTTTTCCAGTTCTTGAATTCAATTTGCTTCAATCCTTGCTCCTTTGAGAATTTCATTTCTGCTTGTAATTTCCTTCGTTTTCATTTCCTCATCAGTTAGCTTTGATCTTATATTAGTTTCTGTTTAGACTCATTTTATATGTAGTGACATTTCCAGTACTTGTTCTTGGATCTTGATTCAGCCTTAGTTTAATAATATAGCTATATTTGTATTCTTGAAATTGCACTTGCATCTTTCTTGTTGTCTTCCACTTCTCAGTTGATAAGTAATATACATGTTCCTGAATCTTGATCTTGAAGGTAGCTTTTCTTTTAAACCCATGTGAAACTGCTGATTCAAGAAATCCCAGTGCCTATCATTTTTCCTTTATTTCTTTGCATCATTTCTGTTGCTTTCGTCACTCCTGAATTCATGTGAAACTTCTGCTACCAACTTCCTATATTTGAAACTATTATTGAATCAATTTCTTTGCTTGAACTGCAAGAAACCCTAGAAATTGTCAATCTGGTGCACAACCATATCAGTGCACTATTAATTGCATCTTCCTCTTCTAGACAATTCCTCAAACACCTTTGCAAATTCGTCGAACACCTTTGCAAATTCGCCGAACACCTTTGCAAATTCGCCGAACACGTTCTCCTTCACTGAAATAACACGTCACTTCCCATGGCAACTAATCAAAACCCACCAGCACCTTCCACTGCTACCGTAATACGACCACCTACTGCCATCCAATCCACTTCAGAGCAAACCATACTACAACTGTGCACATATCTGTAAAAACTGTGCAACTTGTGCTCAACATCAACCCCTCACCATTCCACTTGCCTTGCCACCGTCCATAGTTCTACCTCACTGCTCCTTCACCATCCCAGTCACTGTGACAAACAACCACCAATATTCCTCCTCCAACCATCAAACTGCAGCTCACCAACCAAACCATCACTGCCCATCATCCTCATCAACCCTACTATCAGAAACACAACACTTCACTGCCTTCACCATCTCATCAATACTCCTTCATGTATTGCAAATCCACTTCCCCACCTTCTGTTTTTCCTTTACATTTACATTCCATTTACATTTACATTTTCATATATTTACAAGTTTCCTATTTTTCCTCGTCACAACTGCATACTGCCATTCTCCCTGTTTGCTTTAACCACTTCCTCTCCAGTGCTTCCATACAACAGTTCAATACCCATTCCTCTGCTCTGTCATCAAGCCTACAAGTCTTCACCAACACCAATAGTGCCATACGCTTCTTCATACTCCCATATACACTGCCCCTGCCTGTGTGCATGTACAGCTGTGTGCACATATCAACAAACACCAGACCACTTCAACTTCAACTCCACACTCTTCTACCGTCAGTGCCTACAGCATAACTTCAACATCAAACCTACTGCACCCACGGCCAGCACAGCCATCTCTGCCATCCATAACTACCTGCAACCTCCTCAACAAACCACCAGTCATCGCCATACCACCCACAACCCAGTCACAACAACCTGACCAACTTTCAAACAATCCTTCATCACCCCATACCTCCTCCATCAACAACATACATACCACAGTGCCATCAACAAATAGTCACTGCCGTCAACAAATAGTGCCGCACTAAACTGTTCCATATCAATCTACATCATCACCCACTGCTTCATACAACACATACAAACTGCATTCAACCACAAACTGCATTCAACCGTCAACTTTCCACTGCATAGTGCCACAAAATTCATCAGTTCAACACCCTTCTCTGACCATACCTTCTCCCTTTCTTCACAGCACCATTCACCTACTTCATCACCGAACAACCCCTTTGAAATTCCAACAGTGGCTGCCAAAGCTCACTGACAAGATTGCACTTCCAGCCATCTCTTCGGCAATCACCTAAGAAGCCAAAATCCCCGTTCGTCTCCATCTTCGATCACAATCACCTAACAACTCAAAATCACATATATTCTAACCACAAACTCCAAAATCAAAAACCAAATTGACCTGAAAACGCAATCGCATCTTCCAACCCTAACGCTTGAACAATCTGACCTAAATCCAAATCCAATCGAAACTATACACCACCAAACCAGTGACAATCTCCAACCAAAAGTTTTATCTTATTTTCTTTGTTTTCTGACCTAAAGCTTTTAGTATTTGCTTTTTGGTTGAAATCGATTTTGGAATTGCGGTTTATCTTTCTGGTTTGCTTTTTGGGTTTGAATTGTGTGAGCTATAATTTGCGTTGTGTGTTGAATTTTGGACTATTGGGCCACACGCGTGTGTTGTGTGAGTTTTAGGTTTTTTTTTTCTTTTTTTTCCACAGTTTCTTTAAAACATTTTTTCTTTATATATATATATATATATATATTCTTGTTCAAATTCTCAGGTTGCAAAATAGAAAACCAAAAGGTACGCTTGCTGAAAAATTGTCCTGCTCTGCTTTGCTTGCTCATAAAAAAAGTTGCTGCTTTAAAAAATAAAAAATTTTGCTAATAATTCTGCACGTTTTGGTATCATACCCTTATCACTTGTTTTTAGTTTCCTTGCATTGTTGATTGCTTGCATTTTTAACAAAAAAAATACAAAAAAAAAACCAAAATCAAATTTCATTCGTGGTTGCATTGTTGAAATCACGTTTAATTTCTATTTTGCATTCATATCATCTTTTTTTTCTAAGAGAACACCTAAATTCACATGGGGAGGGGGGGATTTCACCATCCCTTCCTTTGCTCACAAATTGTATTTCATCTTAGAATTTGCTAATAATAACAGTTAGACTTTTGACTTAAGGGTGTCACGAACGCACTTAGGGTTTATTTGTATCTTGACAAATTGTCCTCTTTCAACAATTTAATTTCTCGTTGTCTAAGCTACGGTAGAGCAATAATTATTTATAGATATTGCGGTGATCCGTAAATATTATAGTGATTGTTTCTATTAAGGTACTTAAACCTTCGGCTGTATTGCTACAGTGATTCGTGCTGCACCAATAACTCCTGTCCATTACCTAACTAAGAACTATCTTATTGGAAGACAAAGTTTGGTTATACAATTTTAGGTTAGGAGCTTCT
Organism: Allium cepa; assembly: GCA_030765085.1. Classification (NCBI taxonomy): domain Eukaryota; kingdom Viridiplantae; phylum Streptophyta; class Magnoliopsida; order Asparagales; family Amaryllidaceae; genus Allium; species Allium cepa. Next base: position 824,797,305 of record CM060943.1, on the reverse strand, counting down.
AAGGATAGAAAAATTATAATTAAGTCCCTGCATTCATTTAGTTGCATTAGTTCATACATATATAAAAGAAAACAATAAAATTGAAAACAAAAAAGAACCTTAAAAAAATTCTACATTTCACTTAACCTAGTTCTTGTAATCCAAAAAAATCTTTTCCTTTGAAATTTTTTCAATCAAAACCATAAATCCAAAAACAAGTGAGATTTTTTTAGAAAAACAAAATCCTAAAAAAATCTTTTCAAAACAAAAAAAAAATGTAAAAACATAAAAAAAAGAGAATTTGTTTTCGGAAATCAAAATTCCAAAAAAAAAACAAGAATCAAATTTCCCTTTTGAAAGGTAAATCCTTTTTGGTAAATATTTGGCCTTTTTAAAAAAACTTTTTTTGAGAATGTCCGAATTTCTCTACTCACAAGAATTTTACAATAGTTGTAAAGTCAATATTGTCCATATAATTTCACGTCAAACTCTTATGGATGTTTTAATAACAAACATTGTACAAACAATTTGAATTTTATAACATAAAGTTTTCAAAATGGTAACCAGCCCTTAAATCTCGAAAAGAGTATTGAAATGATTCGGTCTTTACTTGAACAACGAAATCAAGTGATAAATAATTTGAGTAATTCATATTTGTGCAATAGCTCAAGTCAAGGATTTTAAAGTTATCAAAATAGAATTCACTTCAAAATTCAAATAATTTTGATTATGACTCATGCCAATTCAATTTCGAACTCCAAATTGAAGTTCGATATCAATATGAAAATGGAAACAACTATTTAAATTATTTTAGCAATAGGATTAGTTTCAATCATGTGAAGATTTTTAATCTCAACAATTTCAAATTGAAAATTCTCAAATTAATAATTATAAATTTGACTTTGTTGAGAAACTAGAAGAAATTCAAAAAAAATCACATGGATTTGCTGTTTGAAACATATATGAAAAACCATGAGAAACAAAATCAAGTCCCGACGTATGATGACTCAAGTGATAATTCATCTTTTACCAAAAATGATGGTTTTCAAATAACAATTTTTGAAATTGAAAACGACAATCTTAATGAAGTAGTTGAAAGTGCGGTAATTGACTTGGATTTCAATTTATTTGAGGATGAGAAACTCGATTTTAAATTCTATCTTCCTTTTTCTGACCAAAATGAATTTTAAACAGCAACTTTACACCTTGAAAACGATGAAGTTGTGAATAATTCAACAAAGGAAGATGAATTTAGCGAATACAATTTTTTTGGACTTTTTGAAGATGAGTTGTTGAAGGGATAGACCTAAATTATCATTTTGACTTTAAAATCATTAATTTTTAAAAATTTGTCAATGATGAGTTTGAATTTAAATTTGGTGAAAAAAACTTGAACTTTAACCAATTGTTCTATCTACACCAAAAATCATCAAAAAAAACAACTCATATGATTTTTTACTAATACGACATTTATTTTTCCAAATCAACATTCAACTTTGAAATCTTTTATTGTTTGGTTTTGTGTGCTTAAGCTATGTCTCTCATACTTAATGAGATAAATGAATTGGTCTTTAGAAGACTGTTTCATTTACTCTTTAACGGTATATTTTCTGATGTCTTGTAAATAATAATCGTTTCATTTTCATATAAATATAGGTCATCTTTTAATTTTTTTTTATTTTTCTCATTTCACTTGGGTTGATTGTGAGGACACAGTCAAAATCAAATGTGGATGGGAGTCTTATCTTCATTTTTGATTTTTCATGGTTTATTTTTTGCATTTTCTTTCCAAAACTCAGAACTTCAAAAAATCACAAAAAAAATCAAAAAAAAATTATTTTTAGAATATTGATTTACTTTTGAAGAAACACTATAGGATAAGTATATGTTTTTGGTTATTAAATTGAAATTTTGAAAATTTATTTGTCTCAATAAAAATAAAAATAAAGTTTGATTATAAGTAACTATGGTTTAACTAGTATGTAGGAGGGTTCATGGGTGATAGTGAAGTATATATCCTAATTGTAATCTTTATTTAAAAAAGTGGTTGATTTAAAGTAAAGGCGATAATGTTTTTGATCTTCTAAGTTAAGTGATGCTAAGATGATTATTTTCAAAACTCTCTCTTCATAAAAAAGACAAAACAAAACAAAAAAAGCTTTTATATAGTAAAAACACCTAGGATCAGGTGTTCACACGCAACTGTGTATACTCGCCATGCTCTGTACCCTTCTGATGTAAGTCCGAAAGGTAGTGCATGATCAGTATATATGGCCTCAATTTATCTGAGATAGGTGTATGTAAATAAATTTTTAATAAGAATAACCGCCTAAAGTCATGTGTTCATATGCAAATGTGTACACTCATCATGCTCTGTACCCCTTTCACGTAAGTCTGGAAGGCAGTGCATGATCGGTATATCTGGCCTCAGTTTATTTGAGTTAGATATGTAAATAATAATAATGTTAATACTTTTCAAAAATACAGAGAGCAAGCAATTGAAATCCAAGCACTATTTTCACTTATTTGATTCGACTTGTTATTCAAAAGAAATAAAAATACCACTCCGAAAAACTTCGATAATCAACTAAGGATCCATTTCATAGTTGCACTATGTTATCAACCGAAACAACTAGCCAAATTAGAGTCTAATTGTAATGATAACTTAATTTTTGTTGAAAGTTTTAATGAGTAAAAGGACTTAAATTTTTTGATAATGACCAGAACTTATATTTAACTTACTCATGTCAATTTAAAATTAAATCTTTATTTGCAAATATTTTAAAAAACTTGCATTCATATTTTTGTAAATAAATCTTGCATTTTGGAATTTTTCATGTTGCATTTGGATTTTGTGGGTAGTATCAGCTAAAAACCCTCATGGGACTACACTCGTCATACTTGGGATACCTAGAGGTTTAACGGCTTGTTGCATATGTTGAATGCAATCGTATTTCCTACAAAAATGGATTTATTTTAGTTGTAGTTTATTCGAGTATGAATAAAAAGGTAAGTGTGATGTATTTGATGTGCACGTAAAAGTGCATATTTTTATTTCCATATTTAATCTACTTTTATTTAAATAAATGTCATGATTGGGTGTTTTTACATGTTTTTACCAAAATCCAAATGTCATCAAATCATCATTCATTCATATTCATTTAGGGGCATAATGGTAATTTTGTGTATGTATTAATTTTGAGAATATTTATTTGTACATTTTAGTTTTATTTGTAGGAATTTGGATGGAAAATGGAAGAGGCTTAATGCATATATGCATGCACAAAGGTTGGAAGACAAAAGAATGAAGAAATAAAAGAATTCATGTAATCATGGAGGACCCCACATCTCTATCAACCATGAACTACAATTAAGAGCTAATGTACATATTAGTGGGATTTTTGAGTTACATGCACATTTAATGGAGGATTAATTGCATGCTAATGATTACATGAAGGTTACATTTTTTAAATGGCATTTTGGGTAGCTCCTTAAAATATGGATTAGGGTTTTAGGCATGTATAAATAGCCCTCATATGTTCATGCAATGGAGTTTTTATTTTTAATCTTCTTACCATATAATGCAAGTTGTAGCCATAAAATTAATGAGAAATAAAATGGCAATATTTGAAGGTCAGCATCAACATGGGGGAGCATTGAAGGAGTGCGGCATCGATGGGAGACGGCATTGATAAGGAGTAGTATTGATGAGGTGCGACATCATTTAAAGGATAGCATTAGGACAAGGTAGTATTAGAAATAAGCGGCATTGATTTTTCTCTGTACATCAACATTGACTCATTTTTATACCGTTGGCATTGGTTTATACCTTTGACATTAATTTATTCCAATATCTTCGGCATTGGCTTTTACCTTTGGCACTACTTGCTGATACGATATCATAACTATGTCACATAATTTTAGGATCAATAACAATAGCAATAATGTTTGCTATCTTAATGCTGCCTTTATGTGCTTTATAATGGTTGCTATTATAAAGGCTTTGACACTCATTGTAATGAGGTTCAATATCATTGCTTTAAGGTTTTGAGTTCGACATCATATTCTCCATAGAAATTATGTGGAGAACAAGTTTACTCCCAAGGATTTCATGGTTTCCAACTGTCTACAAGATCATTAGCTAGGGACTAAATATGGGGACTCTACCTCGATAGCAAAAATCCATCGGTAATTGGAAATTCGTGAGGACCTTAAGGTTTCGTTTAAAAGCTTTGCACTTTCTTGCATGCATGAATGCATCACATTTTTATGTTTTAGTGAGGCACTTATTGGCCTATTTATTGATGTTAACTTGGTTCTAACTCTTTATTTCTTACGCTTTATAGAGAGCATGAGTTTGACAAGGGGAAAGTTGCTATCCAAGATGAAGTAGTTAAAGCTAGATGCACCCTCTAAGGATGTTAAGGAAGATACATTTCGTTTGGCCTGAGCCAGAACGTAGGGCAACTGGTTGTAGAGCTTAAGACGTAAGAAGTGGTATCCTACTACCCGGTCGGAGATAAAGGCGGTTAATATCCCTAGGATGAAATCCGAAAGAGATCCTACTCTTATGGTAGCAAATCAAGATCTAGGATTCCCATCCATGCCTCCAAATCTCCTAGGGCTTTGCCTTTTCTCCTATCAGACTCGGAAAACCCCTAGAAATAGGGGAAAAATATATAGGAGGGGAAAGATCATAACAGCTTCAAAGTGTAAAGATAAGGAAAAAATGACCATCATCACTGGTCCCAACGATTGGAATTTTGATGAGTTCCAACAGCCCAACCACCCGAGAAACCCCATTTCCCACTTGGTAGCTAATACTCCTGCTCTCTCTTTATTTGGAGTAATCGATCTACTTAGGGACATGCTGAGCAGTGTAAAGGCCTTATTAGACTTCCACTTCTAAGTAATCAAGGTCGGCGAGGAAATCAGCAAAAAGAATGTCGAGCAAAACATAAAGATCTTTGAAATAAGAAAGCAGTTGCACCAAAAGGACAAAGGTGTAACATCCCCTTACTTGGAGGCCCAAAACTAACAGGTATGGATTCTGCAATCATCCATAGTTATTAATCCTTGGCGACCAAACACGGTGGTGCTAGATATATTGATACACGGACCATAAAAATATGGAAAAAAAAGTTAACAATTCAAAAATACATTTCCACATTCCATTCAAAACATTTGATATTCATTACTTAATCCCAAAAACGTTAACCATGTTCAGCAAAATATAATTATTACACATACGCCAAGAGCGACATATGGAGATGCCCCCTTGGTAGATCAGAGCATATAAAAAGGCCAATAATCTGCCTTTACAAACAAAACACATTGTGGAAAAAGATATCTTGAAATAACTATATGCCTCATGAATGCCTTCGGAAGCTTTATTCGTCTAAGAAGAGAACCTGAAAACCCTAAACCTCAAACTACTCAGAATCATCGAGTATCTAAGTGTTTAAGGGAAAAAAAAACTTAGAGTCAGACATAATGTCTGGTATAAATAATAGTCTATCATCTTAAATCATTTGGATATCTAGTGAGACCACGCCACTTAGCAGAACGGGTTTTCCCCTCACTAGTATCCTAAAATATTTATAAAACCATATATTGTGCTCCTACATCCACAATGGTTAAAAACATATTATACCAAAACATTATGATGATATGCAAAACAAGTAAATCAAATCTGGATTACCCATCCCCATTCATTTTGACTACGTGCCTCAATTATAGTTTCTAGGATTACTATCAACCTATTAGTTTTCATGAGCTAACTAATAATCAGTTAAATGTTTATGGACTATCTGAATCAATTACATAGTTTTCGTGGGATCACTAAGAATCTATTGGTAACTCCAATATCTTTCTGTTTATCCTAGTTTTCATGGGTTGACTAGGAACCTATCGACTATCTGTCAATATCTTAATTCGGGTATAGTTTTCATTGGCTAACTATAAACCTATTGGCCACCGTCAGTATCTTTTCCTATATACGGTTTTCATGGACTTACTGAAAACCTATTGGCCCCTGGCAATATCAATCATAGCTTTCACGCGCTTACTGAGAACCTATTGGCCTTGCCAATATCAATCATAGTTTTCATGGGCGGACTATGACCCTATTACTTAGCCATTTATCTTATGTTACCCACATGATTCTAATTATTCAATGTTACCCACAAGTTTAACTATAATACATGCTATCCACATGTTCAAATTTACTCCCACATGTTTGACTATAATAGATGTTATCCACATGTTCATCTTTACCCATGTTATCCACATGTAAAACCTATGTCTATTGGTGTCTCTAATTAGGTAATTTACTTAATAACTTATGACAAAAAAATACAATGGTATCCCCAGATTATAAGTGTCATAGTTATACAAATATTGATATCCCCAATGTTTAGTGTCAAAACATATAAGTGTTGGTATCCCCAACTATTGTGTTGAACTCATTAAACCCACCCCGGTATCCCCAATGTCAAACAAAATTTATTATATAAGGTTACCCACCCTACATATTCTAAAATATAAGGGTGGTATAAACATACCCTTTCAGAAGTATTCCCTATGGAGGCAAAGAAGATTAAAGCAACATATTTGAAAGCAATGAAAACAACTTCGAAAGTATCCCCTCCGATGGCATAAAACTTTGTTTTAGCTATAACATTTTATAAGTGTAGAATTAAGGTCTTTAACCTATTTAAATGTGTTCAAATGATGGTTTCTCTTTCCGTATGGTGGTCACAATAGAAAAAAGAGCTTACGGTTAGAGAGTTATGCCTATTTGAACTTTGCAAACAAAGTTGTGAAAACTGCTACGAAAGGGGCTTCGAAATGATGCGAAAGAGTGCTTCTGACGGGTTCTAAAGGATGCGGTCGAAAGGGTTTTGACTCCTTCAAAAGGTGGCTTCAAAAAATTACTGGGGTGCCCAGACTGCTGTAGAATGATGTAGTCGAAAGGTGTTTCGACAAGGTCGGAAGGCTCCTTCGAAACTGCTGCGAAAGGGTCCAGAACTGGTTCAGAATGATGCAGTCGAAAGGTGGTTCTGAAAATGTTGCAGAAGGGTTCAAAACTGCTGCAAAATGATATAGTCGAAAGGGGGTTTCGACAAGGTTGAATGGCGGAGTCGTAAATAACTTGAAAACTGTTATTTTCTAATTAAAGTATATTCTTTTCACCAACTCCTATTCTTTGTCAAATTTCTATTGGTTAATGACATACTTTAACACTTTTTTTTTCAGAAAAACTGCTATAGATTAGATTTTATTATTTCCAAAATTATTTTCAAAATATTTAATTATACTAATATTTCAATATAATTATTATACCTTTTTAGCTTAGAAAATTCATAATAAACCGAAATCACTTGGAAAAAATCATAGAAATTCATCAAAAATCTAAAATAACATTTTGTACATCATAAAATTTTGAGGAAAAATTCATTAATTTATTATTTTTAATAATTAAACCTAAAATAAATGCCTTTTTCACCTTAGGAAATTCATAAAATATTTCTATAAATTCCATAAATTATGAAATTAAAAAAATGTCTCCAAAATTATGTTTCACACAATATATCCAAAAATCAACTCGTTTTGAGGTCGTTTACTAAGGTTTTCACTTTAAAACCCATTATTTTAATTCCTTAAAATTCCCATAAATCACCATAAATCATTATTCTATCCAAACAATGATTATTAGATCCAAACATGATCAACACAGACAAGTACATTTGGTTATTATTCATAGAGAACCAAAAAAAGGAAAAATGAGATGATTTACACTATTATTCACATTGATTAAGTTGTTTGAGTTTGAGATTTGTCCTACCTTTAATCTTCTAACTTTCTCTCTTGGATCTTCCAAGTGTGCTGATCTCCAAAGGTGTTTTAATGGCTGGTGATAACTTCTCTTTTTTGTGTATTTTGATTTATGTAATTTATTTGAGAATAACGGAGGCTTTAAGGATATATGGGTGTGGCTATTCCCATATTGCCCTCCTCGTATTTTCCTAATTCATAAATTATAAACAATACATATACATTCATTAGTTTAGCTGCGGCTAAGTTAATTGACAATTAAATCTCAACACTTAATCAACCACATTATTCTATTTAATTTATCTAATTAAATGTCCTGAATAATGTTATACAAAAATTAGGAGTGTTACAGGCTCCCCCATTAAAGAATTTCAGCCTCAAAATTTAATAAGGACTACAAACAAGCATGACAACCATGCAAACACAAGATAGTATGTCCTACCAGCCAATAAGTCTATATAAAATAAATATAGAACATACCCTCAAAGCAGATCAGGATAAGCATCTGAATTCTATCCTCTGTTTCCAAAGTACAGTCCTTCTCGTTGTCACTCCACTGAACTTTCTCCAACTTGACTGTCTTGGTCCTCAATCTTTTCTCATCTATCACTACAACCCGAACTAGTTGTCTAACAAAAGTCAAATCAGGCTCTACTACCAAGTCCTCCAACTTCGTTTGAGGAATGGTAGCCTCTGGATCATGCACATACTTGCGAAGATGAGACACATGGAACACATTATGGACACCTGCCATACTACTCGGCAACTCAACTTTGTAAGCGAGCTTTCCAATCTTTCTAAAATCTAGAATGGTCCAACATATCTCGAGGCCAACTTTCCCAACTTTCCAAACCGTACAACACCCTTTATTGATGATACTTTAATGAAAACCCTGTCTCTCACTAAGAACTCTAGGTTTTACGTCTCTTATCTGCGTAACTCTTCTACCTGGATTGAGCTTCCTTCATCCATCCTCGGATTAACTAAATCTTTTCTGATGCCTCTCTAACCTAATCCCGACCTAAGACCTATCCATCTCCAGTCCCTAACCAACATGTTGGCGATTTGCATGATCTTCCATACAAAGATTCAAAAGACACCATTCCTATACTAGTCAAATAACTACTATTGTATGAAAACTCAATCAAATGTAGGCGGTCCTCCTAAGATCCACCAAAGTCCAATACGCAAGCTCTCAACAAATGCTCGAATACCTTACTGACTCTCTCTGTCTTCCTATCCATCTTTGAGTGATGTACGGTACTCCTCTTGAGCTTAATGCTTAACACATCTGTAGACTCTTCCAGAATTCACTAGTTAATAAAGCATCTCTATCACTGACTATGCTACTAGGAACTCCATGAAGTCTAATTATGTTCTTCATGAATAACTTCGCCAAAATCGGTGTCGTCTTGGTCGACTTAATTGGAATGAAATGAGCACTTTTGGTCAACCTGTCCACAATAACCCATATACTTCCATTTTCTCTCCTTGACCTTGGCAACCCATCAATAAAATCCATCGATATCTAATCCCATTTCTAGAATGGAATATCTAAAGGCTGAAGCAATCCACTCGGCTTCTGTTGTTCGGCATTCACTTGTTGACAGTTCACACACTGTCTAACCCACAAGCCGACATATCTCTTCATGCCTTCGCAGTAGAAGCTCCTCTTCATATCTTGATACATCTTGGTTCCTCCAGGATGAATCGTAAATTTCGATCGACGACATTCCTTTAGACCTTCCGTCCTTAAGTTCTCTACATTTAGAACACATAATCGTCCTTTCTTTCTCAACTATCCTCTTTGGTCAAGATTTAAATCCTTTAGGTCATCAATCACCGATCCTTCCTCAAGCCTTCTGATCCTCTTGGCTAAATCTAGATCTTCCCTACGCTAAGAATCTATCCTCTCGATCAGCACTGGTCGAACTTCCAAACAAGACAACATGGAGGTACCTTAACTAGAGCTAGTAGTGGATCTCAACTACACACCACAACTAGCTAAAGCTTCTTTATCCTTCCATTTCACCAACATCGCTAACACCACATTATGATGTTTTCTACTGAGAGCATCTGCTACCTTATTTCCATTCCAAGTAGTATACTCTATACCGAAATCATAGGCAGCCAAAAACTCCTGCCATCTCTGCTGCCTCATATTCAACTCCTTCTGAGAGAATAAATACTTTAATGACTTATGATCAGTATAAATCTCTCCCCTAAGAGATAATGCCTTCAAATCTTCAAGGCAAATATCATCGCAGCTAACTCTAAGTCATAAGTAGGATATCTAACTTCGTGCGGTCTAAGCAGCCTTGATGTGTAAAAAATAACCTTGCCCATTTGCATCAATACTGCTCCCAATCCAGTCCTTTATGCATCAGTGTATACTACCAACCATTGGTTACCATATGGAACTGCTAATACTGGCGCATTGGTTAACAAATGCTTTAAATTATGGAACCCTTCCTCACATTTGTCGAATCAAAACAACTTCACATCCTTCCTAGTCAACTTAGTCAAAGGTGCAGCTATCCACGAGAAATCCTTAATGAATCTACGATAATAGCTAGTAAGTCCAAGAAAACTCCTGTTCTCGGTTACCATCTCTGGTCTCTTCCAATTGTTCACAGCTTTGATCTTATCTAAATCGATTGACAATCCCTTCTCTGAAACCACACGACCAAGAAACGTAACCTCTTTTTTTCAAAAATGACACTTGAAAAACTTTGCCTTTAGATAATTATATCTCAACGTCTCTAGCATAACTCTAAGATGATCTTCATGCTCTCTCTCATCCTTAGAGTATACGAAAATGTCATCTATAAACACCAACACAAATCTATCCAAATACTCTCGGAAGACTCGATTCATCAAATCCACAAAGAAAGTAGGTGCATTTGTCAATCCAAATGGCATCATCAACCACTCATGCGAACCATATCTAGTCCAAAATACAGTCAAAGGAATGATACCCTCCGCCACTCACAACTGGTAGAACTCCATCGCCAAATACAATTAGTAAAATACTCTGGCTCCACTCAACTGATCAAACAAATCATCGATCCTCGGCCGAGGGTACCTATTCTTGATCATCCTTTCGTTTAACTTACGATAGTCGATGCACATCCTTAACGACCCACCTGATTTCTTTACAAACACTGCGGTCGCTCCCCATGGAGAACCGCTTGGTCTAATAAAATCCTTCCCTCAAGATCTACCAGATGCACCTTCAATTCCTTCATCTTTGTCGATGTCATTCTGCTAGGTGGTCTACTGACAGGTTCAGCTCCTAGTACAAGGTCTATCCGAAACTCTACAGCTCGTTTCGATGGAAATCCAGTGATCGGATCAAATACATATGCAAATTCTCTTGCTAACAAACCTGACTAAGCTCATCTCCAATCTCCATGACACTTAACAAAGCACATACACTCTTACTAGAATTCTCCTCTGGGAAGATGATTCGGCTATGACTATTTGGTTTCCTCAACGATATTTTTTGATCCTGGCAAAATATCCTAGCCTCATACTTACCTAACCAATCCACATCCAAAATGATCTCGAAAGCTATGAATTCAAAGATATACAAACTGCATGAAAACTTATGACTTAACAAATCAAGTTCTAACCGGTCACATCTCATCCCAAGAGTTGCATGCCCTCCTATTGGATTTGCAATCCTTAAGGAGGTAACAAGGTATATGGGTTCTATACACAACCTATAAAAAGTACCCTAACTGGTATACTCTGAATCACAAGCGTATCTTCTATCACAGTTTTCCCTTTCTCTATGACGGTTGGTGTAGAAGAAGATGGTGGTCCAATAGCAAACTCCTTCCCTCTATCTACCCTGACTGGCTCTAGACGTTGGTTCTTATAATGCCCAACTTGGTCACATTGGAGTATTTCACATTCTTCTTCTCTAAAAGATTCTTTACATTACCAGTTCTGCACTCGTGGGCATAACGGCCCTTCTTATCACACTTATAACGCACTAAATCAGCCTCCACCTTCTTGACAGCATTCCCCTTTTGGGTTCCTTTCTAATTGAAGAATTTCCTCTTCTTACCCTGAGAGCCCCGAGACTCAACTGGTTTCTCCCTAACAGACACAGCAAACATCTCCTCTTAGCGAATGGCCATCTTCACTACTACAGACAAGGATCTCTAATAGGAGTCATGGTAATTCTACCAAGCTCTAGCCTCAAACCACGAATGAATCTCTCATTCCTTCCGACATCAGTGTCAACCAATGCATAACCACATCGAGACAGCTCATCAAACTTAGCAACATACTCGATCACTAACATCTCTCCTTGTATAAGATCCATTAAATTCGTCACTAATGCTGACTTGGCAACTTCGAACACGAACCTCTGCTCAAACCTTCTTTTAAAATCAACCCATGTCAACTCTTCCTCCAGAACTTAGACAATCACACTATTCCACCAGTGAAGCAATAACTCTTGCAACTCTAGAGGCTAGCCTTCTCTTTTCTCCATCATCAAAGCCTAAATCAATAAAGATCCTCTCATAGTTCAAAAGCCAATTCTCAACTTCAACAGCATCCTCTGTTGCAATAAAAGGCTTTCCACCCGAACTGGTATAGTATCTGCTCAGCCTAGCATAGTTATAACCAATTGAAACTACAGGATTAACTCCACCAACATTACCAGCAGCTCCTACTTGCAAAAAATTAGCCAATAACTGTTACACCATCTAAGCATCTATCAGTGGATTTTCAGCACCTACATTGACTTCAACATTTTGGATTAGCATTAGCCTGTCAACCTTGATTCCTCCTGGTATTAGTTCGAGCATTTCCATTGGTTATGGTGCTTCCTCCACCTAGGTTTCCTCTTTCGTTTCCTGCTTCCATATCCTCTTTCATGTAAATTTGCATACGAGCCTTAGTAGGATACAGAGGAACGGTCTAAGAGAGAGGGGAATACGTACTTATATATATAGCAAATACAAGTACACTACTAACGTTAACCCAAACCCCACTCCTATTATTTACTTCATTAGGATTATGTTTGAAAACTTTTGGTTTATTTTATGTTTTATTATAAACCAATGCTCTGATACCAACTAGTAACACCCTTTTATTTGGAGTCCTAAAAGTAATGGCTACGGATGCTGTAGTCATCCATCTTTGGCGACCAAATACGGCGGTGCTAGATACATTAATACATAGATCACAGAAATATGGAAAAAAATTAACAATTCGAAAATACAGTTCAACATTCCATTCAAAACATTTGATGTTCATCACATAATCTTAAAAATGTTAATCGCGTTCAACAAAATATAATTATTACACATACACCAAGAGCGACATATGAAGATGCCCCTTTGGTTGATCAGAGTATATAATAAGGCCAATAAATCTGCCTTTACAAACAAAACACACAGCAAAAAAAGATATCTCTAAATAACTATATGCCTCTATGCGTTCGGAAGCTTTATTCATCTAAGAAGAGAACCTGAAAACCCTAAACCTCAAACTACTCAAAATCAAATGAGCACCCAAAAGTTTAAGGGGAAAACAAAAAATTCGAGTCAGACATAAAGCCTGTATGAATAATATAGTCTATCATCTCAGATCATTTGGATATCTAGTGAGACCATGCCGCTTAGCGGAACGGGTTTTCCCCTCACTAGCATCGTAAAACATTTATAAAACCATATATCGTGCTCCTGCATCCACAATGGTTAGAAACATAGTATTCTAAAACATTATGATGATATGCAAAATAAGAAAATCAAATCTGGATTCCCTGTCCCCATTTATTCTGACTATCTGTCTTAATTATAGTTTCTAGGATTGCTATTAACCTATTAGTTTTCATGGGCTAACTAATAATCAATTAAATGTTTATGGACTATCTGAATCGATTACATAGTTTTCGTGAGATCATTAAGAACCGTTTTGTAATCCTAATATCTTTCTATTTATCCTAGTTTTCATGGGCTGACTAGGAACCTATTGACTATCTGTCAATATCTTAATCCAGGTATAGTTTTCATGGGCTATTGGCCTCTGCCAATATCTTTTTCTATACATAGTTTACATGGGCTTACTGAAAACCTATTGGCCCCTGCCAATATCAGTCATAGTTTTCATGGGCTTGCCCCTACCAATATCAATCATGAATTTCATAGGCTGACTATGAACCTATCACTTGGTTATTTAACTCATATTACCTACATGATTCTAATTATTCCATATTACCCACATGTTTAACTATAATACATGCTATCCACATGTTCATCTTTACCCGTGCCGCCCACATGTTTGACTATAATACATGCTATCCATATGTTCATCTTTACCCATGTTAACCACATGTAAAATATAATGACCCAGAATATGACCGCTTTAAAATAAACTATTTAGAGTGATTTTAAAGTTGAAATGCCATGAAATGTTTTTCTTTAAAAGAGAAAAAAGAGATGTTTGGTAATGAATATTTGAAGTGGTTATATAATGAATGGTTTTATAAAAGTGTTTTATAAAATGGAAATAATTTCGGGGACTAAACCTGATGATTTTAAGATGATTTTCGAACGGATTTGGGAAATGAAAATTACTATAAATTTGAAAGTACTTGTGAATATTATTGTGAAATGATTTATCGCATCGGGATATAAAATGATTTGTTATGTTACCAATGATTCAGGTCACCCGTAACTAAAAAGTGGGCATATGCTTTTGGTATAGTCCACTCTTAGAATAGAGGGATGTACTTCTTTATCGATTGTATGAAGGCTGGGACCCAGTTGCCTTGTTATTGTGAGAAACCTCCCGATCTGGTTGCATATGGTTCGATATATTTTTATTACAGCATTTGGGATTTCTAAATAAACTCTTCAAAAGTGATTTGATTTAAGATCCCGAAGTAAAGTATAATTTGAATATAAAAGATATATATATTTCAAAAGTTCTGAAATAAGAATTCAAGAATAAAGTCCAAAGAGATAATTTCCGTAAAGGCAAATAGATTTGAAAATCTAAAATTGAAGATTAAGCATAAGTGGGGTAGTTTTGGGAATTGCGTATTGTTTGTTGCATCGTAGGCTCCATGAGTCCTATTTGTGGTAAGAGAACTACATTGGTTTGATCCTATATCTAATTTGGTACCTAATTAGATAGGAGTACGTAGGTAGTCACAAATGGTAGTAATGCAACCCCTAAAATAATGTAACCCTTTCATGTTTATCTGTTATTGGTTGTTATTTATCTTGTGTTATTGTATCTTTCCTTCTTACTATTTTATTCTGCAATTACACTTTTTATTGAGTTCGCAGATAATGATAGTGTTGTCTCCTCATCAGAGTTGTGCAGTGGTAGATTTATACTCATTGTATTAGGTATGTATTAAAGCACATTTTGTAGGATTAATAAATTAATTAATTACTCAGGTAAGTTGTATAATTGAAACTATATCCTATACATTTAGTAATGATGAATATTTATCAAATATGGTGTATTAAGTTGGTAGTTTTCATTAGTAGTTTTAAAACGGACGGATTTTTCGGCAAGTTTAACTGGTCCGAAAATCCGGATCATCACACGTGGTATCAAAGCTTAGGTTAGGTGCCTAAGTAGAATTTGTCTAGGCTAGTAAATCAACCTAGGAATTTTATAAATGAAACTACCTTATTTTGATAAATAAAATGGATAGGATAAGGCACTGTATCTCTGACCGAGGCTATGGGTGATATTACTATTTTTGGTGTATTTAACTTTTTTTAATTGTTTTTTTTGTCATATTTTTTTCGTCCTTGTAATTTCAAGGACGAATTTCTTTTAAGTAGGGGAGAATGTAATGACCCAGAAGTTGACCGCTTTAAAATATAGTATTTAGAGTGATTTCAAAGTTGAAATGCTATGAAATGTTTTCCCTTAAAAGAGTAAAAAAAGATGTTTGGTAATGAATATTTTTGAAGTGATATATATAATGAATGGTTTTATAAAAGTGTTTTATAAAATGGAAAGAATTTCGAGGACTAAACCCGATGATTTTAAGATGATTTTTGAACAGATTTGGAAAATGAAAATTGTTATAGATTAGAAAGTACTTGTGAATATTATGTGATATGATTTATCCCTTCGGGATATAAAATGATTTG
The DNA here is from genome assembly GCA_030765085.1 of Allium cepa. NCBI lineage: Eukaryota > Viridiplantae > Streptophyta > Magnoliopsida > Asparagales > Amaryllidaceae > Allium > Allium cepa. The sequence continues at coordinate 824,781,349 of CM060943.1, read as the reverse complement.
TTATGTTACCAATGATTCGGGTAACCCATAATTAAAAGTAGGCACATGTTTTTGGTATAGTCTGCTCTTAGAATAGAGGGATGTACTTATTTATCGACTGTATGAAGGCTGGGACCCAGTTGCATTGTTAATGGGAGAAACCTCCTGATCTCGTTGCATATGGTTTGATATGTTTTCATTACAGTATTTGGAATTTCTAAATAAACTTTTCAAAAGTGATTTGATTTACGATCCCGAAGTAAAGTATAATTTGAATATAATATATATATATATATCAAAAGTTTGGAAATAAGAATTCAAGAATAAGTCCAAAGAGATAATTTCCGTAAAAGTAATTAGATTTGAAAATCTAAAATGGAAGATTAAGCCTAAGTGGGTAGTTTTGGGAATTACATATTGTTTATTGTATCGTAGGCTCCACGAGTCCTATTTGCGGTAGGAGAGCTACGTTGGCTTGATTTTGTATCTAATTGGGTACTCAATTAGTAGGGTACGTAGGTAGTCGCAAGTGGTAGTGATGCAGCCCCTAAAATAATATAATCCTTTCATATTTATCTGTTATTGGTTGTTGTTTATCTTGTGTTATTGTATCTTTCGTGCTTACTATTTTATTTCGCATTTACATTGTTTATTGAGTTCGTAGGTAATGACAGTGTTGTCTCCTCATCAGAGTTGTACGGTGGTAGATTTATAGTCATTGTATTTGGTATGTATTAAAGCACACTTTGTAGGATTAATAAATAAATTACTTACTCTGATAAGTTGTGTAATTGAAATTGTATCTTATACATTTAGTAATGTTGAATATTTATGAAATATGGTGTATTAAGTTGGTAGTTTTCATTAGTAGTTTTAGAATGAATGGATTTTTTGGCAAGTTTAACTAGTCCGAAAATTTAGATCATCACATGCAGGTTCAGATTTGATGCTTTTCGAGTTTCAGCAGGAGAGTTGGAATCTTCAATTTCGTATACACGTATCAGTTTTGCTTATCCGCTGTGCTTAGTTGTTGTATATTATTGGCAATTGTGAGGATAAGTTATTATAACTGTCCAGGCTGATAACTAGTGATAGATTTTTGTACTCTTATTGATGTATGTATATACAGTTTCTATTTTGTAAAGATCGTTAATATGATATTATATGTTTTCCGCTGCGATGTGAGATTCTGTATTGTTCTGTTTGGTTCTATCTTCTCTTCTTCTCTCTTCTTTTCTTTCTCTTGACTTTCCGCTAGTCTTTGCTTTTAGTGTCGGGCATGTGTGGTTTATTGTCGATTCAAAGAGTATGGATTCACGGGACGTCACATTGTGTTAACATATAAAGATAGTTAACAATTAACTAAGCAAGGTTACTTTTAATAATCACATTTAGAAAATTCTAGAAAGTAATTAGCAAAAGTAAATTAAAAAAGACAAACACATGTCACATCAAATGTGACATAGAGTAAAGAAATGTGACATAAAGTAAAGCAATAATTCTTATTCCTTACTTAACTCTTATGTATTTGAATTTTAAAAGTGTGATGTGACATGGATGGTAAGTTTTGAATTAAACAAGTTTACTTAATTCTTAAGGAAGGTTATTTAAGTAAAAACACAAATCTATATTTTAATCTCAAATGTTTGCTATAAACACACACCCACTTTCTCACTTTCTTCCACCATTCTTCTTCTCAAAATTTTAAGCTTCTTCTCACTCTTTCTAATGGCTTCCACCCTTAACAAAGTTATGCCAAAATATTCCCAAAGATAAAACAAAGAAAAATATCAACAAAACTCCATCAGAACCACTTCAAAATGCCTCCTTCCCTCTCCTATTGCTCACTCCCCCCATCCTTCACTTGTTCGAACACATCTTCCCCTTCTACTTGTTCCTGGCCTCCTAAGGCAAGTTCAAGGAAGTTTAGCAAGGTCTAGGAGCTTAAGGAAAAGTGTAGCAAAGTTAGAAAAGTTTAAAACTAGATTGAAAGCGATAAAAGGAGAGAACTCTAAATTATTAAGTAGAAAATGTTTATATGATATTTTTCAAGTTATAAATATTGTTTGGATGTTGATAATGATGTTTAATAAGTGTTTGAAAATGAAAGCAACCAACTTTAAGTCATTTGCAAAAGTTAGTAAGTAAATATGTACTTAAATGACAATCATGTGACATTGCAAAGAAAAAGTTGTTAAATTGATTTGCAAGTTCATATGACATGTTAGAATATGTTAAAATGGTTACGAACATTGTTTTGGATGTTTATTAGTTGTATATTGAATATATATATATATATATATATATATTGAAACAAGTCATGGATTTACACGACGTATAATCACATGGAAATCACTTTCCAAAAGAAATGAAATATGATATGGAATCATTTATAACTTTGAAAAATGGTTGAATATGTTTTTGAAATGATTCCTAAGTGTTTAAACTTGTTTCGACAAAAGTTTGAATATGAATATCAAAATACGCCTAAAATTTGACGCGTCACGTAATGGTAGTTCGTGTTTTCGCGTCAAAAGTTCAAATAAACATACGAAGTGGAATATAGTTCGAAATTATTTGAAGTAAGAATTTTTCGGATCCTTATATCCATATCTTTCATATAAAAAAAGAAAATCAAGATTTTATCTTGTTTATTTTGAAATATGGCAAAATAAATTTTCAATAAATGTCAAGTTTTTGCACTAAAATGACCAAAGTTGGAAATTGATAAAATAATCGTTTTAAAAATATGAAAAAAAATATAGAAATATTTTAAAAGTGATATAAGTTAAAAATATGGTTTTTTAAATGATATAAAGTTGTTTTGAAGAATATAGCTTTTAAAGCACTTTTTGTAACACTATTCGCAACACTTTTCGCAACGTTTTTCAATAATTTTTTAAATAAACGTTGAAACTTAACATTTCTTTCCCAAATCCTTAGTAAATGTTTTTAAGTAAATAATAAAGAATTTCAAAAGAAATTTGAACAATTTAACATTATTTAAAAGATGGTTAAACAAATAGCTAAGTGATCTAAAAAGGAAAAATGAGTATGTGGAAACGACTAGTACATTTGTCCCGCCTGTGAGATCTAAAAGTGAAAACAAGGTGTGTAACTAAGGTTAGGAATGGAGCAACCAATGCCCTGAACTTACCTGGCTTTAGTTTTCGCTTTTAAGCGAGGGGTGGAACATATCGAAAGGTACGCTCGGATGCTCAACTTGGATTTTATAGAAATAATCTTCTTGTACTCATTATTAAAATTCAAAGAGGGAATTTGTCCTATTCGTGGAATTTAAAAGGTGATCTCACTGTTATTCCACCCATAGCACTCATTGAATACGGAAGTTGATTTTGAATAAAAGTAGTCTGATTCCTATAATCCTATTTTCTTAAAAGATACTCTTTCGAAATGATTTAAGAAATATTCAAAAAGAGGTTTAAATGATTCCGTATTCACTAAAAGAATATTTTTAAAATATATATCCCTCGAAGATATTTTGGTAAAGGAAATGAATGAATCGAAAAATAATCACCTAATTACATTATTTTTATCGATGATTGGATTTTGAAGGAACCGGGGTCGAATTTGGAAGATTCCAATCCGAAAACCACTTCGAACAGTTTATGTGTTCGAAGAATGAAGATGTTTGAAGATGGAGATATTGAGATGAATAATAACGAGGGACCACTTGTTGATTTATTGGGATAAACTTCCGATTCACTATATTGTAGTGGCGGTCTATTTGTTATGAAAAACTTCAAAACCACAAGGGATTCTCGCCTAGTAATGGCCGAGGAAAGTACCTTCAGTTTCGTTTGGTCTTAGAACGAACTTGTATGGATGAATGTCTGACCTTGCATTCCAAATCATAATGAGTAGTCGATGACGGATGAGACACCTTCTCTTAGCTTAACACCCTTTCCTAAGACATACGAGCTCAGGAAGTTATACGTTTGTAGAAATCAGTCGTGTGAATGTGGAATAGCAATGTGGCATTCAAAGTGAAAGAAGATGTACTATGTGAAAAGGTAATCGTAGTCTCGAGCCTCATCAACCGGAAATGACCGAAACAGGGTTGGATGCAGCAAGCCTAAGTGGGTCATTCCCAAATAAGGTATGATCATCCCCTTCTAGATGTATTTATTCCTGCTATGATGTTCAGGATGTAAGTTAATGTAGATGTATGCGAAGAGAGCTCTTGGATTAAGGTTGGTAACGATCAGAGGATGATATATTCGGTACTATCTAGTTACAGAGATAGGCCGGTCTTGTGTTTGCAGAGGATCCTTTGTGATGGTCCTCGGGGCATCCATCTAGAGGTGTACCCATCGGAAGGTAGTCCCTTCACCTGGTCATTTATATGAAAATCCATTCTCCAATAAGAACTTGCAGTTTTGTTTTTATTGACGTAATGAATAGCCTCGAAATGCTATATGGGTAACCATTTCGGCTAAGATTAATAATTTTATTTGCAAACATTTTCAAGAATGTCATTAAAAATAATATCAAAAAAATTTACTTAATAAAGATTTTTGGTTATCATAAGGTAAAACCCCATTCCGTGTTTATGTGCAACGTGGTCTTATGAGATACCTTTTGTTTTCAAAACATCGTACTTTGAGTTCTCACACCAGTCTCATGACTGACCCGGAGTTTGTTATCCCCTTTAAACTCTAGGTGCCCTATTTTTCGAGTAGCCGTGTAGTCAGGATAACTTAGGAGTATTTTGGAGCATGTTGGGGAGCGTTTTGGAGAAGTCTTATGGAGCTATGAAGCTGAAGTACCTTATGTAGATATCTACCCATTTTCTGCTGTGTTTTGTATTATGTATTTTTCTAGCATATGTACGGATAGACAATTATAACTATCCCGCTGGATTTGTATTTGACTCTGATCTTTATGTATAATCAAAATGTTGAATGCGATGTGAGATTCTATTATTATGTTATCTTCTATCTCTATTTTCTTTTACCCCCTGATAATCTACCTCCCCGGCACTTGGATTTACGGCACGTGACTACCATGGATGTATTAATGTCGTTTTCTGAGGGTCGAGGAGATGGGACATCACATTAAACCTATGTCTATTGGTGTCCCCAATTAAGTTATCTTACTTAGTAACTTATGACATATTAATACAATGGTATTTCCAAATTATAATTCTTATAGTTATACAAATATTGGTATCCCCAATGTTTAGTGTCAAAACATATAAGTGTTGGTATCCCCAACTATTGTGTTGAACTCATTAAACCCACCTCGGTATCCCCAAGGATAAACAAAATTTATTATATAAGGTTACTCACCCTACATATTCTAGAAGATAAGGGTGGTATAAACATACCCTTTCGGAAGTATTTCCTTTAGAGGCAAGGAAGAATAAAACAACTGATTCGAAAGCAATGAAAACAACTTTGAAAGTATCCCCTTCAATGGTATAAAATTTTGTTTTAGCTATAACTTTTTACTGGTGTAGAATTAAGGTATTTAACATATTCCATTGTATTCAAAATGATGGTTTCACTTTTTGTAGAGTGGTCATAATAGAAAAATGGGATTACGGTTAGAGATTTATGCCTATTTGAAGTTTGCAAACAAAGCTGGTGAAAACTGCTCGAAAGGGGCATCAAAACGCTGTGAAAGGGTGATTCCGGTGGATTCGAAAGGAGGCGATCCAAAGGGGTTTTGACTACTTCGAAAGATGGTTCTGAAGTGCTATAGAGAGGTCTAGAACTGTTGTAGAATGGTGCATTCAAAAGGGGATTTCAACAAGGTCGAAAGGGTCCTTCGAAACTACCGCAAAATGGTCCAAAACTACTTCAGAATGATGCCGTCGAAAGGGGGTTTCGATAAGGTCGGAAGGTGGTTTTTGAAAATGCTGCATAAGGGTATAGAACTACTGTAGAATGATGCAGTCGAAAGGGGGTTTCGACAAGGTTGAATGGCGGAGTCGTAAATAACTTGAAATTTGTTATTTTGCTAATTAAAGTATATTCTTTTCACCAACTCCTATTATTTTTCAAATTTCAATTGGTTAATGACATGCTTTAACATTTTTTAGAATAAATTCTATAGATCAAATTTTATTATTTCCAAAATTATTTTCAAAATATTTAATTATATTAATATTTAAATATAATTATTAAGCCTTTTTAGCATAGAAAATTCATAATAAATCAAAATCACTTGGGAAAAATCCCAAAATTCAACAAAAAACTAAATAACGTTTCCTACATCATATAAAAAATTTGGGGCAAAATCATTTTTTATTATTTTTAATAATTAAAACTCGAATTAAATTCTTTTTTACCTTATGAAATTAATAAAATATTCCATAAACTCCAAAAATTATGAAATTAAAAACACATCTCCAAAATTATGTTTTACACAACATATCCAAAAATTAAGTCGTTTGGAGGTTGTTTACTAGGATTTTAACTTTAAAACCCATCATTTTAATTTCATAAAAATTCTAATAAATCGCCATAAATCATTATTCTATCCAAACAATGGTTATTAGATCCAAATATTGTCAACATAGCAAAATACATTCGGTTACTATCCATAACCAAACCAAAGCAAGGAAAAATGAGATGATTTACATTATTATTCACCTTGATGATGTTGTTATAGTTTCAGATTTGTCCTAGCTGTCTCTCTTGGATCTTCCAAGTTTGCTGATCTTCTAAGGTGTTTTATTGGCTGGCTATAACTTCTCTTTTATGTGTATTTTGATTCATGAAATGGTAGGTGAGAATAATGGAGGGTTTAAGGTTATATAGGTGTAGCTATTCCCATATTACCCTCCTCTTATTTTCCTAACCTATAAACTATATGATACTTATAGATTCATTAGTTTAGCCGCAGCCAAGTTAATTGATAATTAAATCTCAACTCCTTAAGCAGCCACATTATTATATTTAATTTATCCAATTAAATGTCTTGAATAATATTAAACAAAAATTAAGGGTGCTACAAAAGGCTATCGGGCGGTATAGAATGCACTATAAAAGTCTTAGGCGGAGGAGACAGAGAGGCTGAAGGCTGCTTACGCTATGGAGTTGGAAAAACTAAAAAGGAGCACTCTCAAAATATCAAAGCTACGAATGAATATTACAGCATAAAGGCTGGGCGGTTTTTTGAAGATTATGAGAATGTTATAGCTAACTTCTCAAAAATATTGGATGAGATCCATGCAGTGGATGAGGAAATGGAGCCAGATCTTGCTAACTTGAAGATAAAGGTGGAGGAGTGGAAGGCTGAATAGGCCTCTCTCTGGAACAAGTTTGATGCCGCGAATACCGAGAAGGCTGTTGAAGCCGGTAAAGTTTAGAAGCTCCAAGCGGAATGCAACGAGATGAATAGCCAGCTTGATCAAGTGGAAGAGCTTTTGGACGAAATTTAATTTACCATATTTACTCAAATGAGCTTGGCATGGATGGTTGACTACCAAGAAGTCATGGCCTCCATTCATAAAAAATTAATCAAGTAAGCTAAGGTTGCCAATAAGCAGGGAGAGCCACCTTTTAGTCTTGAGGGTAGAGAAGAGGGAAGTTGTTCACCTAGGCTATATAAAATGGCTATGGCCGAGAAAGTCTAGAAAGAGGAGGAGGAAACAAAGAAGATTGGCTGCTCGACTTTAGGGGCGACGACTCAAGGTCAAGCTTCGAAATAGGTCATTTATGCCGCATGCATTATGCCCCTATAATCGTTTTTCATGATTCTTCATATGTACTAGCTCACGGCTAACCTTGCGACACTTTCCAACCATGATAATGGAACCGGGCCAGCCTACAACGGAAGAAATGGGTGAATTCCTAATTTTTTTTACCCTTTTGGATCTTTATTGAACCGATGAAGTCTAAATGCATTTTAGATCAAATCTAATAAAGTTTTAAATAAAATCTTATTTTGCTTAATATTGTTTAAAAAGGTTTTGAACATTTATATTTTAATCAATATGAGATATTTATATAAAATGGAGTATATCAAATATATTCTTATGTGTAAATGTGTGTAAGGTTAAATGTTAAAATTAATTTAGATAAGGAAACCTTTCGTTCCTCTCTCTTGATTTATATAGTTAATTAATGGAAGATTTTGTTAGGTCTGTCAATGAATACTTTTGGACGTGGATAGCGCCACATCTGTATCCGAAACGAAAATCATTTTCAGTTATCAGATATCCATATCCGTGGATATGGACGGATATCAAATAATTATCCTATCGGCTAATAATTGATAAATCGAGAAACATAAATGGAAAATTTTACTTTAACACAAAAATTTTCAGTCTCATTGATTATTAAAATAGGTGATAATAAATTGTTTTGAGCAGTTAATATGTAGTAAGTGTGTATGATATAAAATTCTAATTTAATGAAACAATGAATATCTTTCATTGTACTAAAATACACATAATTTAAGCTGTAATCTTGAAAAAACCAAACAGATAGTATTCGGATACGATTGCCTTTGTATTCGCATCAGTTTTTCCAAATATCGAATATTTATCCATTTTTGGAATATGAATGCGAGCGAGTTTGGACTTTTCCAGGTATCTGCTGACAACCCTAGATTTTGCCTAGTTTAGTGAGAGAAACCTTTCATCTCTCTCTTTAATTAAATTGATTGACTTATAAAATAACTTTTATGACCAAATATATATTGGGCATAAATTATGAGTATATCCAAATATACTCTAGTGTAAAATATGTAAGTAAAACATGACAAAACATGTGTGCATAATTAATGTATATGTACATAGATGTTGGGATTTGCATCTATAACATACACATTGCCCATTTATGTGCGCAACGGTTGTTATAAAATAATTTAAACTTATATTGAAATGTTTATATATACATATATCAAGATTAACTTATGTTTATATGAAATGAATAATTTAATGTTTAAATAGATTTGAAACAAAAAGGTCTAAATGAATAGGTAGTGGTGCATTTATGTGGCACTAAGAGAAAAATTAAAAGGCGTTTAAATGGTAGTTAAGGAAACGTAAAGATGGAAAACATTTAGCCTTTTTTTATTCTTTCCTTAACTTGTTCTCAAAATAGTTTAAACTTGTATGTATATATGTAATGATCTGCCTTTTCGATTTTCAAAAGCAGAAACTAATACATCCAAGGTATTCATGTGGCAAACATCCAAGTGCTGGAAAGATATATTGTTGGGGTAAAATAAAAAAAGACAGAACAGATCTCACATCATGATGAGTAATATATAATATACGACATATCTTTACAAAGACAATAGTAATATACGTATGTCATTCGGAGTAAACTAACCTATCATCAGCCAGACAGGTTTAACAACCTATCCTCACAAATGCTGTTAAATACAAAACATAAAATGCAGTGGAAATAAAAGATACAAGAATACATTTTGGAGACATCCAACTCATCTCCCGAAGCTCCAAAACATATGTAACTAAATCTGAAGTATGCTCAGGGCCGACTCGAGCATTATAAGAAAATAATGCCTGGATCAGTCTGGTAAACCAGTATGAGAAGCACAAATCATATGGATTTCTAGTGCTATAAAACCTATCAAAATAAAGGTATCTCGTAAGATCATGCCGCACATAAACATGGATGAGTTTTTACCTTATGATGATAAAACCATTTTAATAGAAAATCTGGCTATATTATAATAATGTCTAAGGTTTAAATTAAATATATAACATAACTGGAACGCTTGCATCTCATGTTCCAACATATTTGGGCACAATTAAGTCCGTAAGGCACTTATTGTAGAGTGTATTCTATACAATAACAGGGCTACCTGTGTACCGCCTGTCATAGTACACCTCTAGAAAACATACCTACGGCCTCAATGGACCCCTTGCTAACATAGGACCGACCTACCCCTTCTTGGATAGTACTGAATATGTCATCATCCGAGTTGTTGGCCAATAATCATACTGAGTCACTAACACGCGTAAATGGGCCAAGATCTAGATCGGGTGATGACATACCCATATAGTAGCAAACCACAAAGTCCTACCACATCTCCTCTGTTTTAGTCATTATCGAGTATGAGACTTGAGGCTACGTTTTACCTTTTCAGCAAATCCCATTTGGAATGCTAATACTACCTTCCAATCAATAATTCAATGTTGACGTTCACCCATATAAGTAATTCAATATATGAACAAACCAAAGACACTAATTCTACTTCATCCTTAGGATTAATAGCAAATAGCCCTTGCAGTTTAAAGAACTCTGTGTTCGATCATCTTCAAGACATCTCTAATTTGACGCTTATGCCAATTCAAAGTGGTTTTTCGATAACTCATGTTTATCCAATCTCAGTCTCTCCGAACCGGCAATCGACAATTTCAAAACTAGCCAAGCTATGATAGTCAGTATTTAACTATCAAATGGATAAACAATCAAATCAGAGATTTATTTTATATGGAAACCAAGCATAGTTATGCATATGAGCAACCACATAGCTTTTAGTTAATACTTTCATTAATTAAAACCACTTTGTAAGTAATTGTAGCAAAATAATTTTACAAAAATATACGTATGTATACCACTCATTCACTATTCATTTATACTCTTTCAATGCTTGGAAAATATCCATATATTTATCTCAACGATATAAGTATATTCACAAAAAACTACACTTATAATGCTTAGAAAAGGTAATCATATACTTATCTCAATGCTATAAGTATATTTACGAAACCTAAGGAAGATTTTACTTCCGAAACTAAACTTATTTGGGTTAAAACAAATGTCACTTAAAACGTTGATAATAATAAACCCAAAACCATACTTAGTTAGGTTAAAACATATGTCACTTAAAACATTAATAACATTAAACCTTAAACCATACTTATTTGGGTTAAAATAAATTTCACTTCAAACATAAATTAAATGTTCCTGTTCAAAACGTTATAAATTTCATGTCGTTACAATGCATATACATATATGTATATATGTATATATACATCAAAATTAATTTACATGTTAAATGAAATAAACCATTTAATCCATTTAAATATATTTGACAAAGTCAATAAAATAGATTCAAATTTAAGATCCAAAACATCAAATGTTGCCAAGTAAATAATGTTCCAAGTCGAAAATAATAAAGTAGTTAAATATTTTTAAAATATGTAATATATACATTCTTAACATAAAAGGCGGCCTAAACAATGTCATCATTATTTTAAAAGCACAAACTACTTTTCAAAAAAACGTTGTGTGTGAAATATACATATAGTATTAAAGTTATCAATGTTTAAAGTACGTATCTATATGTTTTCATATATATATTAAACAGTCAGGCCCCAATTTTTAAAAAAATGCAAAACTCCAACAATGAGATGTAAATCAATAAATTCAGATATATATTTACATCTGTAGATTCAAACGTTTATAGATGATAATATTTATACATATAAAATCATTGTAAAATTTGAGGGAATAATTTACATTAAAAGATGTGATGTATATTTAAAATTGAAATTAGAAATTACTGTATGAAGTAGCCTAAGAAATGTACCTTAAATAAAGAAATCTCTACAGATCTCAAAGATCCACATCCGATCTTTGAAGAGGTGGGACGAACCATTTATGTTTCATTATTATTTTTTATGTTTGCATTTGATATGGAGCTGAAAATTTTTGAATTATTTTTTTAGCCATGGAAGGTTATGAGGAAACAAGAGTAAAATACGAATGAGAAAGAATGAATTGTCTGCAGAAGATGAATTCGTTAATTTGTTTTAATTCAAAGAATAAAATCTTTCACATTCTTTAACTAAAACTTCCCTAATTAACTTGCTTGATTATCTCTTCCTCTCCACTCCTCTCTCTTTACAAGATAGGCTAAAATTATATGCCATCATATGACATTAAATTTCCATAAATCACATCATGTAATTATCTTTTATTTAAATTACATTCGTATCATATGGGGGAAAATATAACCTTTATAAATGCATTCAAATAATTACGAAAAACCTCCAAACAAAAGCTAAATTAAATAATAATTAATATTTCTTAAATATTAATTAAATCAATCAATTTGCAACATTTTATAAATTAATTAAATCATATGGTTTTTCAGAGAATTTATCATTACGATTGTATGACTCAAAGGTATAAATTTAGTCAGCAATTAATATAGAAAAATTCGAATATTAACGTTCACATGCCACCTTAGCTAGTGATGTGACATTTTGGCTGAATTTGTCACATATACATCTTTGGTAAAATCCAATTTTACTTATTATAAGTGGTGTGTTCCAGTTTCAATTATGTACGCCAATTCTTTTTGTCAAAACTATATCACCTTAGGGATAATGGAATTTGGTAATGATCAAAATTTCAATATCTTCCACATTCAACTTTATAGTCCAAACATAAAAGTCCTTGACTCAATAATAATAATAATAATAATTAACCGAGCTACTCTAGCCAATGACTTTAACTTTGAGTTGACTTCAGTTGACCATGGTACTAACCTTATATAACCGAGTAGACGAATTTTCTCTTGGATAGTGTTTCGCTTATAGTGCTTCTACTTGACACAAATATAGTTGTTCGATGGATGTCGTGTCATGATTTAACTATAATCAATGTGGGGTTTCCACATTAAAGATCAACTGTATTCTTAAGTCAAGAGAGCCATGTAATTTTATCATATCCATATTTTGTGTTTCACCTTTTTTTTAAGCAACAGAATACTATCGAGTGAGTCATTCTATAGTTATACAATAATTATCAGTACATGACTCCTTGGCGCCTCAAATAGTGATGTGTAATACACTATACAACATGTGGGGAGCATTACATACTCTAGTCTCCACGATTACATTAATATCTAGTCTTGGTACGTCTTAACAAGGAATATTTGAAATGGTACGTTTATTTTATTATGATAAATCAGTCATGATTACAACACATTGTAACGACTACCATAGAACATCCATTTATGGATTTTCTATTAAATATACCTTTAACTAAATTATTTAATTAATAAAACGCATTATATCAAGTATATAGTAGAAAGAAAATGCCTTTTCTGAATAAGATTAACTATTGAGTTAGATATGTGCAACAACTTACATAATTGCCTCTAGGGCATACCCCTAACTCAATCAACCTTGAGGTCAATTATGGAGTCTACATTTCATTCCTTCAATCAATTTTATGAGAACTAATCGAGTAAGACCCTTCATGAATGGATCTATATGTTGGTTTAATTTGCTACTATTTTAATCAACTCTCTTCGATCTTAATAAACTATCTTTATCATGTTGAACTATTCAGAGTATGTTTCGCAACTTTCAATAAGCTCTTATTATTACATTATTATCATATAACAATAATGTACTATTCTTAATACTTCGAATCACCCCTAGCTCAGTTATAAATTTTTGCATTTATATTACTTCGCTTTTATTGTGGCGCTTTTCAAGGCGATGAATTTAACCTTTTTTATTAAATCAGCCACAGTGTTTCATTTGGAACATTTCCAACTTAAAGTTTCTTGACTTGAACTAATTACAAACATATTATACTCAATACCACTTATGAAATTTGGGTACGAACACTCCTTCATAAGGAGTTTATTGTTTCTATAAACAATTCTTTAGTATTTCATAAGTATACGAGAACACCTTGAACAACCTTTTAATTGGTATCAATTTTGATGTGATATTTGCTTCATGTATCAGATGCATAAATAAATAATGATATCATAATCAATATAACATGCGTTAATTCTTATTGCCAATGCATAAGGAATACATTTCACATGTTTCTTATTAAACGCTTAAAATACTAATTTATAATGTATACACTGCCCATTTACATATGCAACAGTTGTCACAAAATAATTAAACTTACATTGGAATGTTTATATATACATATAACTAAATTAACTTATTTATTAAATGAAATGCTAATTTAATATTTGAATATATTTGAAATAAAAAGGTCTTAATGAATGGGTAGTGGTGCATTTAAGTGGCATTAAAAGAAAAGTAAAAGATATTTAAATGGCTACAAAGGAAATATAAAGATGGAAATCATTTAGCCTTCTTTTATTCTTTCCTTAACTTGTTTTCAAAACATTTTAAACTTGTATGTAAAAAAATAAATAAATGAATATATTTATATGTGCGTTTGTGTATAAATTAATTTACATATTAAATGAAATAGACCATTTAAACAGATTTTACTAAGTCAATAAAGTAGACTCAAATTTAAGATCCAAAACATCAAGTATTGCGAAGTAAATAATTACCAAGTTGAAAATAGTAAAGTAGTTAAAGATATTTAAAATATGTAAAATTAACGTGTGTGTGTGTGTGTGTGTAATTTTGTAACATAAGAGGTGGCCTAAACAATGTCATCATTATTTTAAAAGCACAAACTATTTAAAAAACATTATGTGTGACATATTCATATAGTATTTATCAAATTTGAAAGAGTGTGTGCGCGTGTGTGTATTAAACAATTAGTGCAAAACTCCAACAATGATATTTACAACAGAAAAAGATTCAAATATATATTTACATATGAAGATTCAAATGGTTATAGGTGACAACATTTGCATATATAAAATTATTGTAAAATACGAGGGATATAATCTACCCTAAAATATGTGATGTATAATTAAATTCAGATTAGATAATTACTGTAAGAAGTAGTCTAAGAAACGCACCTTAAATGAAGAAATCTCCTTCGATCTCTAAGATCCACATCTGATCCTTACAAGGAATGGATAAGCCACTTATGTTTCATTATTATTTTTGATGTTTAAATTTGATTTGGAGCTAAAAAATTGGGAAATTTTTATTTTATTTTCTATCATGGAAGGTTAGGCGGAGAGAAGAGAAAAATATGAATGAGAAAGAATGATTTGCTTTTAGAAAATGAATTAGTGGATTTGTTTTAATTGAAACAATGAAACCTTTTCCATTCTTTAATTTAAATTTCCCTAATTAATTCCATTGATTATCTCTTGTTAACGACAAATATGGAACAATATCCAAGATTGAGTTGTAGGGAACATATAAGACCTAGATCTAGCGGATTATATTGAAAATAAAAGAAAAAGAACAGGGACACATAGATTTTTATAGTGGTTCAGCAATGTTTTGGCCTACATACACTTTATAATTTTTATTGATTGTTGTTTATAGATAATTATGAGATAACAAGTCATTAGTACAAGACTCGAACTTACAAGAGTAGCACCTAGGTGACTATTGAAAGAGAGGTAGGAAATGATGAAATGGCAGAGTCTATGCCAGCAGAGAACTAGATCCCTTTCTAGTTGCAGTAGAGTTTGTGTTTATAGGTGAACATAGGTATTAGGTTAGAAGCTTGCTTGCACTAAGGTCCAAGTGGTGGCTTGAAGTTGTACAAGAGAAATCGGGGCCTTACGAATAGGATAAACAACTCGATATGATGTTAAATGACCAGGTACCGACCTTTTTTTGATGGAAAGTGAACTACTTCATTTGCTTGGCTTTTCCATCTTTTACTTGTTGCATTCCAAGCTCTTTTTCATGACTTTTGGTTGATTATAGTGATCTTCCCATTAACACTTGAATTCTCCTGCTTTCTTTGCTTTCTATTGATTAATCCGTAGAATTTCCCATCAAAACTTCAGAAAAACCACTTAATCCCAAGTAATTAGAGTAGCATGTGAGATGTATGGTGTTTGGGATGAGGAATGTAGTGAATAAATAGATCAGTTCCAACGTAAATAACTCGGTGCCGAATTCTTCACTTAACTCCAAGTCTACTGAAACTCCTCCTAGTTGTTTATCTACTCCTTCTAAGTGTACTACTAAATTTTCAGGTCATTTTGTTTTCATGTTGATGTTCTAACTTCCGTTGACTTCTACTTGGTTAAAAACCCAGTTAACACATGCCCCCTAGAATATGCTTTCATTGAAAACAAAGCTTGCTCTGTATCAAGACAAGTTCTGACTTTTTATCTCTTGATTTTGGATAGTCGTTCTGGGATTCCTTCAACTATTTTGCATATTCAAAATTCTATTCTTCATTTTTATGCTAAAGACAAGACCGATGCTCTGGAGATCTGATCTATGCTTCAGAAATTGTTCTATGCCTTAGATGTGCACGCTCTCTCTTTACTATATACTATTTTCATTTTTGCCTTTTTGTTTCCATCAAGAGCCTTACCTTTATGACCTTACCATGCTGAATCCTTTAAGTCATCATCGAGAGCTTTTAGCTCTTGATTTCTACTAGCCATCGAGTGAAATTCATCTAAGATCGAAGGAATGGCGATTGGTTATAGAAATCGTGATGATGGTGGTTATGCGGTCAATTGCTTCCTGGTGGGAGACAGTCGGCGTTTGAGTTGCATTTGACCTGTGGTGGATCTTAATCTTGTCCTAGTTTGTGTTCATGCTGCTTTGGGGATACACTCGACCCTCTATATTCGACTGAATTCTATCATTGCAAGGCTGTTCTTCCATTACTTCTTGAACCCCAATAAGATGGTTCACTCTAGGAAAGATCATGTTGGATGATTCCATCACTACACTTTTCCTGTTGCCGCACTCCTTATGTTCCTGACAAAGAAACGCTTTTTGTGTCGCTTTGGACAGCGGCTCCGTTATCAATTATTCATTGATAGCAGGTAAGTTCCAATGTATAATATCATTGTAGGATGGTGTTGTTTTCTAGCACGAGCGAGCTATCTACATAGGATGGTTTGTTCGTCACATACGAGACACGGGACTCATATTGCATAGATTGAAACTTCTCACTTGCCCCAGTCAATACTCGAAATCCAACTGGTCGATATACGTTGACATCTTCTATACTCCGAGCAGTGGCAGTGGTTACATGGGTTTTAATTTCCAAATTAAAACATATCTAATTGTGTTGAATGTCAAGTTTCCTTTTCTAGAATGACTCCCCATTCACCATGCTTCAAGTCCGGTGATGGTACATCTACCCTTTTTGAAGCTGGGTCCTCCTCAGCTCATGCTTCACCTTCTATTCCTGCTTTGCCTGGATGATCGATCATGATTGGATTACAAGGCATAATTGCTCTTACAGAGCTATTTCTAAAACTGTCTCCTCATCTAAATGAGTACATGACCATACGGGTCATGGACAAAAAGGAAAGAGTAAGTAGCGATCTCTTGAAGCTTGCTGGCATGTCGATCTTCCTTTTGGTTGTATAGTCTATACTCTTTGTTTTCCCTTTAAATAGGACATTTTCATTTCAACCAATTGTTAGTCATGAAGAATTCCAGTTCCATGCCACTCCTGACTATCTTGGAGCAACGGTTGGGATGTTCATCCTCTCTTTCTATGATCTTTGCCATGAACTAAATCTTGTTGGCGTAACTTATTTTAAAAATGCCTGGCTCTGGGCACCAGTGGTAGCTAAATGTTGAGGGGTAGGGTAAATTACCCAATTTCTTCTAGTCTAAGTGTGTCATCCCATTCTTGATCCTAGATCAAGAACGTCCAACAATACTTGCTTTAGATTCTCCACGATCATCCTGGCTTATACTTAACCAAGCATGCTCCTCTTGGCTGCTATATTGTTGCGGGAGTTCGACCGTGCATCTATTTCGATCTTCGAAAACTAGTGCATGAATTATTCAATTTCGGGCATCATTCTTGACGTTACCTACCTCCGAGGAATGGTAGATTCCTATGAGTAGGGTTTGAATTATCCGATCGACCCCTGTGTAGTTATTCCTCCTTGACATTGTCTGTCTCCGGGCAATGATAGGTTCTTGGTGAATTTTGTTGAGTTTCTCTTGGTAGACTTTTTTTGTGGGTACTCCAAGTTTTTACTGCTCCTTAACACTAGGAACACTATCCATAATATTTACTCTTCATTCGTATGTTTATGTCGTAAACTAAATCCTATTCACAAAATATTTTTCCACGAGTTCGGGCATTATTATGAGTTAAACGTGCGGGGATGATTGTCTGTTTGCCCCCAGTTCGATAATAATTGTTTTCAATCTTCCATGATTATCCTCGCTTTATCCTTGACTCAACATATCTTGCTTGGTCGCCAACGCTGTCATTGAAATCTGGTTAGGCACTAGTTTCAATCATTGAAAACTAGCACACGAATCATCCGATTTCGATTACTCTTTCTTGAAGTTGTCTATTTTCAGGCAACAGTAAAACTTTTGATGGCTATGGTCGACACTCCAACTGTGTACTGGTTTTTTTCTTTGGAAATTTCCCTATCAATGACTCAATTCTGAGCCTTTCGGTACTAAGAGGATCGTCTTGTTATCGAGGCCCTTTTGTTCACTACTTTCACCAGTCCATCTGCCTTCTTCGTTGTGATTGTGGCAAGTGGTTCCACTTCCCCGTTGGTAGTTGACTTCAATGATAGCATATTTAGCTTTTCCCTCCACCTCCAGTTGCATACTGATAATGCTGTTTCACCAAATTGCAAACGGCCATGGGATGTTCATTTGCTTGACTTCCATCGATGGGGCTCCTAGGATCTTTGCAAATTCCTAGACCGGTGGCACCATTTGACAAAGTTAGCGGGATTCTAGTTTATTATCGGCTAGAAATATCCATAGCGAAGCATCTTCTTTGCCAATGTCACCCCCAGTTTGGTCTCCGTAGCTACCCTCATGAACTTCCATGAGGATCTTAGTTACACTCCAGAGCAGAGGGAGAGAATCGGCATTTGTATAGTGATCCATTTTGTATCATGAACCGTGCCGCCTTCAGGAGAAGTTTCTTCCGATCATTCCTATCACTCGAGAGAAACCCTTTGAGCAAATAGTCCTCTATAGGAATCATCATGATTCCACTCCGTTTGCGATCTCCAAAATCCACTCAGCACACTAGTCCCTGACTCCGGTAACCAGTCATTTAATTGCTTAACTTCGAGCATTCCTTTCTTGACTCTACCTATTTCTGGTCAATAATTGAGTTTCTGTGGTTGGAAATCAAGTCGTGCACCAGTTTCTGTCTTTGAGGACTAGCATATGAATAGTTCAAATCCATAGGTTCATTCTTGGCATTTCTCATCCTTTAGCTATGGTTGATATCTGTAGATGAGAGTTGAATGATCTGATTGGCTTGAGAGTGGATACATCTTTCGGCATTGCCAGTCTCTAGCAACACCAGATATTTAAAGGTTTTATGGTTATGCCATCCTACCATCGCCTATCTTCGGGTGATGCCAGATATTTAAAGATTTATTCTTGTACATTGTTATGTCGCCTATCTTTGTGTATTGCTGGATTCCTAAAGGTTAGAATTTGGTACCTTCCTGGCGATTCCTATCTTTGGGTAATGATATATTCCTAAAGGTTTGGCTATAGATTTGATCAAGCTTCGGCTTTTGTCTCTAAAATCCAGTGCATTGATGGTTCCATTCTAAGGGTCCCCTCTTAACATCGCCAATCTTCAGGCGATGATATGCTCCAACAAATTGGGATCAAACCTTTTGATTGATCCTTGAGTAAGTTATCTAACCTTCTCATCATCGTCAATCTTTGGGAAACAACATACTCCTGAAGACTAATGGCTTTTCTCCCTGACATTGTCTATCTCCGGACAATGCTAGATTCCTAGAAGTTAGAAAATTTTCTAAAGGTTGGAAGTTAGTTCCTTCCTAATGTTTTGAGCTTCCCAACATTACCAGTCCTCAAGCGACGTTGATCTTAGAAGGTTTGGGATTGATACGACCCGTCGATCCGGCAGTTTTAACCTACCCAATGTTGCCAGTCTTGGGGCAATACCGGTTCTCGTAAGGTAGGGGTCGATTTGACCATCGACCCGATAGTTTTGGCATTGCCGGTGTTACCAAAGCAACTCCGGTCCTTAGAAGGTGAGGGGTCGATCTGACCGTCAGTTCGATTGTTAGGCCTGTTTGACTTTGCTAGTCTTTGGGCAACGCCGATTCATAAAAGGTTGTGGATCGATACAACCTATCGATCCTACGGTTTAAACCTTCCCGATGTTGCCAGTCTTTGGATAACGTTGGTTCTTAGAAGGTCGAGGATCGATATGACTCGTCAATCCGGCGGTTTAAATCATCCCAACATTGCTAGTTTTGGAACAACGTCGGTTCTTAGAAGATTGGGGATCCATAGGACCCATTGATTCGGCGGTCTTAACCTTCCCAAAGTTGCCAGTATTGGGGCAACACTAGTTCGTAGAAGGTTGAGGATCGATACTACCCATCGATCTGATGGCTTTGACCTTCCTGACATCGCAGCCTTAGGACAATGCTAGTTCTTAGAAGGTTAGGGGTTGATTTGACCCATCGGCCTTGAAAGGTAAAACCATCTTGACGTTGCCAAGGCAATGGAAGCTTTCAAATGGTTAGGAGCCAATTCGGCCCATCGGCCTTGATGGTTTACGAATCCATGCTTCCCATCCATCATTCGAGGATAAAGGAGCATTTTCTTAGCACTGCTGCTAGTTATGCGGCGTCAGAGTTTTTCTTATGGGAACGCAGTTCCATCAGCTCAAGAAGCATATTTTGTTGACGAGTAAAGGAAGTGACAATTCCTGCCAATTAACAACTCCCTCAGTGTCCCTGGGTGGCTTCTTATACTGCTCGGTTCCTTGGGTGGCAAGATATATATTTCCCAATGTACCATTCAAAGGCATGTAGTCTTCCGATCTGAAATTTTTGGATGCTTCATATTCACATTATGCCTGTTATTAGAGTTTCAGCTTCTCTTATTTTGACTATTGGGGTTCCCAGCGTTCATTGCAATGTTGCTCTAGATTTATTCCTTCGACTATCCATTGTTGACCTTTCCTTTAGCTAGTCCTGCTTCTTCTAGCCTTAGGAACCGATTCTCCTTTCGATGGTACTCTTCCATGGTAGTGGGTTGCTTCATCTTTAACCACCTATCAAAATCCATATTTGGGTAAATTCCCTAGACCAAAGCCATGAATACCAGATCTTCCTTCTGGTTGCTTATTTCAGTTACAATGACGTGGAATCGGTTCAAGAACCCTCTCGAAGACTCGGGTCCTCGTGATAAGTTACATAGAGACATAACATCTTTCAGTCTAGAAGCATAAAGCCTAAACTTCTTCGAAAATTTCATCAAAGGTCGATATGGATCTTTGCACAAGCCGGGTGGACCACATCGACGCGAATCGTCCATGAAGAAAGGGAAACATCTACAACAAGCATCATCTATAGCTCTAGCTCCATCCATATGCCATTCATGCTTGAGTAAGTGTTGCCTGGGGTCGGTAGTTTCATTGTATAACGACATTGTTGGCATAGTGAACTTTCTTAGGTATTCTTCACTCAGGATGTTTTCAGTGAATGGAGCTCGCTTGGTGCAGAACCCCAATCTATACTCTCCCTACCCTTACTTTCTTCCACCAACCGCTTGACCATGTCAGCAATGTACTCTTTATTGTCTTGGTAATCCAAAGGTCAAATATTAGGGGTTACATCGACTCTGCAAACGATCTTGGTTTGTCGGTTGATGCCTAGGTCCTTCTGTATTTAGGCGAAACACTCCTTCGGTGTTTTAAGGTCGTGTAATTGGTTGAACTGCAACTACTTAAACTCTGCCTTTGTTAGCATCTGCATTCACCTGAAAGTCATCTCCATAAAGCTGCAAATCCACAACACCATCAAAAACCACCATAACATCAACTTTCTATGCACCATCCACTCACAAATTCCTCTAAGTACTGAGTGGTTTTCTTGGTACCAGGTAATTTTTTGGCAGAGGTGCACTCCTACTTCTTCCTGCTTGTCCTCCAGCAAATCTGGAAATTCCTACCTTCTTTTTTGCTTAGTGACTCTTGTTTTGATTAGAAGTTAAGGAATTCTCTTATTCTATTATAGGAGAAGTTTCACTTCTGACTCTTCTTGTCCTTGGTGATCATCTTATCCATCAGAGCTTTTTGACTATCCACCATCTTTCGGTTAAGCTCTTGCATCATCTTATCAAGCTCTCCTCTGATAACTACTTCATTTGAGAAGAAGAGCTTGGTAATGTGTGTTCATTGTTAACTTCCTTTTGATGAGTGCTTGCTTCACCACCAGTAGCTACCACTCCTGCGGATCTTTTGGATACAGACTTTCCTTTTCTACGTGCCATAGATTTCCATTAGCAAACCCATAAATTATTCAAGCAAGTTTTCTAGATCTAACCTTTGGATCTTTCCAACCATAAATAGAGAGCTAGATCTAAGCATGAATTCAATTCTCTCAATGAAAACACCAAAATGTTGACACCAAAAATGGATCAACAACTAAGATTCAGTTGTAGTGAACTTGTAAGACCTAATCTAGAAGATAGTATTTAAAAAAATAGAATAGAGAGATGAAAGTATTTATAGTGGTTCGACAATGTTGTGGCCTACGTCCATTTATAGTTTTTATTGGTTATTATTTACAGAGAATATGTGATTACAAGTCACCAGTACAAGGGCTTGATAGGTTCTATAGCCTAGAACTACCAAGAGTAGAAACCTAGGTGACTATTGAGAGGGAGGTAGGAGATGAAGAAATGGCAAAGTCTATGCCAGTAGAGAATCGGTTCCCTTTCTAGTTGAAGTAGGGTTTGTATTTTTATTGGGAAACAGAGGTACTGGGTCAGAAGCCTGCTTGCACTGAGGTCCAAGAAGTGGCCCGAAGTTGTAAAAGAGAGATCGGGGTCTCATGAATAAGAAAAACAAATCGGTATCGAGTTAAATGACTCAATATCGAGCTGTTACTTTTGGTGGAAAGTGAATTTCTTCATTTGCTTGGCTCTTCCATCTTCAACTTGATGCGTTCCAAGATCTTTTCCATGGATTTTTGTTGATTCAAGTGATATTACGAATACTTGAATTCGCTTGCTTTCTATACCTTCTTTTCATCAATCCTTTAAATTACTCGTCCGAATTCTGGGAAAACCACGGGATCACGAATGGTTGGAGTAGTATGTGAGATGTATGGAATTTGGAAGAAGGAATGTGGTGAATAAATATATCGACGCTGACCTAAATAACTCAGTGCCGAGTTATTTACTTAGCTCCTATTCTGTTGAAACTCCTCTCGGTTGTTTCTCTACTCCTTCTATATGTACTTCCAGATTTTCAAGTTGTTCTGTTTTTGTGTTGATGTTCTAACTTTCATTGACTTCTGCTTGGTCAAAACCCGATTAACATCTCTCACTCTCTGTTCCTCTCTTTTTACATGATATGGTTGAAATTACATGCCATCAAATGATATAAAGTTTCCATAAATCAATTCATGCAATTATCTTTTATTTAAATTACATCGATATAATATACCAATGCGTGTAAATGTAACTTCTATAAATACATCCAAATCTATGCAGTTAATATGGATAATATCATTGATATATCGCTAATATATCTCATATCGCTCCTAAGCCGATATTTTTTCAATATTTCACTTAAAATATCCTAACCGATATATTGTTTGATATTTTCTGATGCAACATTCCGATATTTAGTGTGAAATATCCTATATATTTTAAGTATACCGTTCATTATTATATGTGTAGGAAAAATATATTTAGAAGTAACACATTCTCGATATTTCTCTTGTATACCATGATTGAATACATGTAAACCATATTTGAAATACCGATGCATTAACTTTCAGTTTTAACCATACACTTTTGGTCTTCTTCATTAGTCTTTCAGTAATGAAAACTCAACTTATTCAATTATTTTATATGTTTAATTTCGGTAAAGACTTTACCTTTGACAACCCACACCTTTCGACACACCGATCCAAAGCCTAGTGTGACTTTTGAACTAGTGTCGTGCTAAGGAATACGTATTGTTAGGATTTTTACAACATTACAGAGACTAAGTTAACAGATATAGTCTAGGATATATTACACTTTCAGAACTCACAGCAGAAGGAACGAAACATATAATACTGAAAAATATCTGTCTTGGAAAATATCCAAATCATAGTCTCCGAAAACCAGTACACGGTCCAATACAGAGTACACTAAAAATATCACTACAAGTCAAATAAAAGAGATAAAATGTACTAATAAGATAGATAAATACATGGAGAGAAAATAAGATAAAATGCAGTCTCTAAAGATAAGCTCGACTCTCCAAGTATCAAGAATGAGCCAATCACCCCGCCCACCTGGGATGGAAAAGAAGAAGGAAAAAGAGTGAGTCCGACAAAGTCTGATGAGTGAGTACAAGTTTAATGTGTGATGATCATGTGCAGTTAACTTTAATACTACTATAGATGACTTAAAGTGTGCTACAAGTGTCCACGAATTCCTAAGGTCCATTACCTAAGGGTTCTTGTCCAATACATGCATATACTATAACTTATGTAGGCTACTACAAGGATCAAACTACTTATTGACCCTCACAACTAACGATCAACGACCGCCCCTAGAGATACCTAATAAGGAAACACCGCCACTAGGCTACCATGGAAATAAAGTTCGACCTATACTGTTGCATAATGCTACCATGGAGACTACTCCCTACTAATATCATTACCCTACTGTACTGGGGAACTGATTTCCTCTTAACTATGAATAATACATGTAATCCTCACTATGCATCAAAGGGGAACAGTAATAACCCACATCGAAATGGACCTAAATTCCAACTCAGGAACGACCCATCAAAACTTAAACTCATTCCAAAGCGGGCTGTTGGTCGGTATAAAGAGCAATATAAAGCTATTAATTTAACATTCAAGACTTACAACAGAAGGATAAATATAATAACAGAAACAGTACCCATTTCATTTAAAATCAATATATCATTTAAAATCATAAAAAAATATCCATAATCGCCATTAGATATCCGTGGTACAATATTCTAAAATTATGACATCATGTTTATTTCATGGGTACATCAAGAACTACAAAAAATAACAAGTAAATAAATGGACTACTACCATAAGTCTCATCAATGTCTCCACCTTCAGCATCGCCCTTCCTAACCTATGTTGTAGTAAGAAGGAAGTCAGAACAAATATGTTTGGTAGATAAAAATCTCGAGCCTTACTATATTAGTACTTGGATAGTATAATTTAAATAGAAATATGTCTTATGTATTCTATCTACATCATAAGTCTTTAAAATCGTAAGCCCAGAGGTTTTTGTCATAAACAAAAAAGCTTTGTAAATATAAGTCCATAGCCAACTTGCTATTAACCCAATAACCCATCTCTATCATCCAGAATGTCCTATCAATGTAAGAGATAGTACTCAAGTCATTTAATACCTTTTAATAGGAATTAGGCAGACTTCGACCATTTAATACCTTATTTAAGGCAGGTTCATGTCATTTACTATCTATTGCAAGGCAGACTCCTCACTAGTGGCTATCAAACTAACATTGCATAGAATCCGTTTAGCCATTTAATACTTTCTATTGAAGTGGGCCCTTTTCCAAGATATTCTCTACTATGCCTAACCCGTAACATCGACCATTTACTACTTCCTACATAGAGAAGGGGTGGACCTTCACACAACTACTTAATACCTTCAATCTCTAAAGAAGGTCCTTCGTATTATGACCCATATCACATTAGTTCGACCATTAGGTAATGGTAGCTAGATTAGCTAGGCATATTTACCTTACAGAATTTGGAACTAACCTTGCGTCATTGTGGTTACTTATTATAGGTGATGTCTCACATTAGCCCCAAAGTCAACCACTAGTAGCTAGATTAGCTGGGCGGACTACGGTATACTTTTAAATGACCTCGCATCCCTATAACTTATACATAATCTGTATCACACTATATATATCATCACATATCTCACCGTTTTCATATTTAAGGCCTTATAACAAATCTTTTTTGTTTTTCCGTTAACATTAATTACTTACCTAAAAGGGATTTAATGAAATTAGTAACCTATTTAACTATGCAATTATACATTATCATTATATGTTAATTATGCATATGTTTATATATAAACACATGCACGCCTAGTAATTTCCAAGAGTGCGGAATTCACACTCTGAACTAGCGTTTAAATGTCAACTCTTTCAATAATTATACAAATCTCATTCCATATTATCAACAATAACAAAATTCCAATATTTATATCCAAAAATTCCACTCTGTAGCTTTTATACAATAAAAATTTAAACTCAACTTATTACATCAAAATAATAGAATATATCGATAATAGAAACTTACAATTCTAATTTTACGCTTTATTCAACTTCCTCTTCACATAAAAATAAACGAAGGAATTTCTATTTAATTCATGGGAATAAGCGGTGCAAACTACGAATAAAATTCTTACCTTAAAAATTATTTCTTAGTCAAAACTATTTAGTCGAATTCAAGGAAAAAGAAGTGGAATAGAAGGTAAAATTATCAAAACTACAAATCCACATAATTTTTATTATTTGACATAAACAATTGAGATTTTAACCTAAAATTGACATTTCACGTTGAAAGAGTTTTGGGGGTTTATAATATGACATTTTCGCAAACCAAAACTCCCCAAGGAATATTCAAATCCGAACTATATTAATCAATTACTAAAATAGAAAAGCTAAGATTTTACTCATAATATATCCATAGCTTTTCCTCCTTTGGATTTGACACACCTTTTTCAATAAATTAAAGGTTTAGAGGAGAATAGCTTCAATAAATAAATAATAAACAAAAATAGATATTAGGATTTCTTAGTGGAAATCCTAATAGAGTTTTCTGAATCTATGAAGTGACGAACTGACAGAGCTTCGCTAGAGTTTCCAAAATAATTTGTGAATAAAAGTGAGGGGGCTAGGCTCCTATTTATATAATCTGGTATGTTCATTGTACAAAAACACCCTAGCCACCACCGCTCACCATCAATCGACCGTCGGTTCATCGACCGCTACCATCCTAAGGGGATCGGTCGAGGAATAATTATTTTGCCATTGTTTTTTAGTTATTTTATTCCTTAGTTACTTTTTAACGTTAGTGTTGATTTTAATGTTCACTTAACCCCTAAGTCTAATTGTTGTTAAATTTGTGATTTCGGATTTTAAAATTAGTTATTCATTTAAATGCGAATTCTATTTAAATTATTTTAAACCCGAAAAATTACGTTCATAATTGATTCATTTATGCTCCATTTTCTTTATAGAAATTGATCAGAATTTCACTACGAATGCAACGATATAACTTCTATGGTCAAATTTCGACTTTTGGCCAAATTTCCATTTTTAGCTCTATCTTATTTAAACTAATTATCCAATTTATTTATTTATGGTTGATTTTACGAGGTGTTACATCCACCCTTCTTTATTCGTCCCAGAAATCTTTCCAAGGGATGAACAACATAACACGTAATAAACATCCATATTATACAATCGAGTTATCTATATAATCATTTAGTCAACCAAAAGTACAATGTGATTATATACTACAAACATACTATAAGTGAACTCAATCCTAGAGTTTATGTATAATCATGACATATAAGTATGTATGTAAATACCCAAAACATGCACAAAAATTTCTATATGAGTGCCAAGTGATAATGAAAAGTGCAGCAACCATTTCCTTCCATCTGATCTAGCAACCACAATGCAACTAAAACCTAATTTTGGAGATAGAAGTTATCTAGTGAAAAGCTTAGGATGAGAAGTCCTCATGCATTCTGTCGGATTTTCTCCCCTTTTACTTGAACCAACCTAATTTCTTTGTTGCGGAGCTTCCCAGTTCCATGCTTCACAATGCGTTTGGTAGCACGAGATGCAATTGGCTTCTTCTATTTATACCTCAATTGATTAGGCTATGCCACAATGGCTGTATTATAAAGGCATTTCTTCAGATGCAAAATTTGAAAAACGTCATAGACTCCTACCAAATTATTCAGCAACTTCACATGATACACAAGTTTTCCTATTTTTCTCAAAATTGGGACAGGCCCAGTAAATTTTGGTGCCAACTTTCTCAACTTTTCAAATCTTACGACATTTACATGCTTCTTAATTAACTCTATCTTTCCAAAGTCTCACGAATTAAATCTGGTCCAATTAGGATTTTATTGGTGGTTTCCCACCAACAATTTAGCAATTTGCATGGCTTTCCATAAAGCACTTCAAAGGGTGTCAAACCAATCATCAGTTAGTGACTATTATTATATGCAGATTCAACAAAAGTTAAGTGCTACTCCTACTATCCTCCAAAATCCATGATGCAAGCTCTAAACAAATCCATTTAGATCCGGTTCACTCTTTTAGTTTATCCGTCGGTCTACAGATGATAAGTCGTGCTAAGAATCAATGAAGTTCCTCAAGCTGTTTGCAAGCTCCTATGAGATTCACTATTACATAATGGGTTCTTATCACTAACAATGCTGACTGGAATTCCATAAAGTCATACCACCTCCTTGATATACATATGTGCTCAAGACGCTGCAGTTCTATTGCTCCAAATCAGAGGTTTTATTTTATTTATTTTTTTAAAGTCAAACATCTAGCGGAAAATTCTGCTATCTCCTCCTTCGTCCTTGTCCAATAGGAAGCTCTCTTCACATCCCTATATATTTTATCTCTTTCTTGAATGGTGACATTCTAACAGCTAAAATTTATTTCTTCCGAAATCCTAAAATCTTTGAGATTGAGGCATTCTCTTATTTATGGTTACTAACCTAATTTCCTTATTAACTTCTAGTCTTATCTACAGTTCATTGCTAGTCAAGTGTCCCTATAAAATTTCTTTATTTTTGCTGCTTCTCAATATGTATATATCTTTCAAGCCATTTAATCCCATTCCAACAATCAACACAGCGGTAAAACAGGGACATATCTTACACCATATCTTATGGTTTTCCTATAACAAAGGGAGACAACTAGCAATTACAATCTATAAGTTCTAAAAGAAATTTTTTCTGGAAGCTGCCATTTATCATTAGCTGGTGTAAATAGTGTAGAGGTCCTAACACTCCTTACTAAATTGAGGTGGAAATTTCTAATATATCATTCCATTATCACCCATCTTCTTTAGTTTTCCTTCTTTGTTTCTAATAAATGTGGCCTATCTATTGCTTTAGTTTATGTACCATTAATAGTTGATCATTATTGTAAAAATTGGACCATCTCCAATCAATCCTCATCCAAATCTCTTTGATCTATTATGAATTTCAAAATCCATCTATCACTTTTATTCAATTCCTCCATACATGCCTTTCTGATAAATGTGGCCTATCTATTGCTTTAGTTTATGTACCTTTAAACATAGCCTTTCGAAACCATTGGAAAAGCCTTTCCTTTAGACCTTTCGAAACCATGGATTAAACTTTTCAAAATCATTGGGGAACCACCCCTTAAAAGCCTTCCTTAAAAGCCTTTCGAAAGCATCAAAACCTTAAACCTTTCGAAAGAATTTGGATTCAGTTTTAAAACATGTGGAAACATCTTTCAAAATCATTTAAAACCATCTCTTTCGAAACCTTTGGATTAATTTTAAAAATCTCTAAGGGTCACAAACAACAGGGTCGAAAGCAACTCTTTTGAAAGCCAAAACCTAAGTAAAGAAGTGATGGTGTCAAAACCATCCTTATGAAAGCATAGGATAAGCGGCAAGGTCTTTATAAAATAAAATCAACCATTTCAAAAGCATTGCTATGAAAGGTAGAAAGTGGAAGCTAAGGCTTCGATCTAGTCGAAAGCGGTTATCTAAAAACAAAGGCGTAACCTCTTAAAACCATTTCTTTGAAGTGTTGACCCAGTCGAAAGCTAACCGAGTCAAAAGCAATATAGTCAAAAGCAAAGTAACGCTTCGACCTCCTTTGGAACCTCTGGTTTTGACCCAATTCCTTCCACTTTTGTCCAATTCACTATGTATCAGGTTAATGATACTATGTGGATTGGTTTCAATGGCATAGAGGCAGAACTACTAAGTCAAAAGCTACCCAACTGGAAGCAGGGTGCCAAAAGTGGTGAAACATGCATTTGGCATGAAAAAGCGGTTTTTACCTTTTTAAGTAATCTTTTTAACTAACCTGCATTGTTTTTCAAAATCTTACTGGGTGCTAATTTTTATTTTTCCTAAAGCACTACCATAAGTTTAGAATTAATTAATTTAAATCATATTAGAATACCCCTTCTCATTTTACAAATATATAAAACATTTAAGTCACATACCTTAAATAATTTTATATATTCATCAAAACACTTTGGAAAATCCTACAAAAATTCCAAAAAATTCTTTTTAATATGTTTCCTAACATATATAAATTTTAGACCCAAATTATTTACAATTTAACTGTAGATTATTTATAACCCAATAAATCATTTTCTTCACCAGAAAATATAAAATCCACATTAATTCAGAAAATTATGAAATTGAAACCCGTCTCTATACTATCATTTCTGATCCATATTTAAAGTCGCAAGGTATTTAGATGTCATTGAATAGAGTTTTCACATCAAAACATATCATAAAATTTATATGAATAAACATAAATCATCAATAGGCATATGTAAACATTTTCCCCTTCAAAATCATGGCTAAACTATGCAAGATAAATATGGGTTCCTTTTAAACCGAAAACATTTAAGAAATAAAAGATGTAGTTTTTATTCACCTAGCTTTGTGATTTAGGACGTGAGATTTGATCTTGATTAAGTGATTTGATTCTTCCTCTTAAGTCCTAGCTTTATCTTCTTCCTCTTTTCTAATGGTGGTCGGCCTTAGACTTATAATTTTTTCTTTTGAATGTATGAATGAACATATGGAAGTAAACCCGTAAGGGTTTAGGGTATTAGAATGCTATATTTCTTGTTTATCCCTCCTATATTTGCCTTAACACTTCATTCTTTAGTTCATTTGTTTATTCATTAACATGGCACAGCTACCACTTAATTAAATCACAATTCTCAATCTATTAATCAGCCTGTATTATTTAATTTAACTTAACAAATTAAATTCCCTAAACAATGTTGCTAAAAATATGGGGTGTTACAGTTATAGAGGTGGGGTATCACTTCCACCCTTCGAGACGATGTTGATGTCGAGATTATGGGATGAAGTGAGTCCACTAAGGATTTCGAAAGGTAAGAAATCCTTAGGCAGAACATCCTAGTCAAATTCCCAATTGTTGTTGTGGAGTCAAGCTAAAAGCAACGAAGGAATTGAAGCTAATGAAGAAGAAGAAGCAATTAGAGATGGATGAAGACGATGCATCTAAGCCAAAGGAAGAAAGAAGGAAGAAGATAGAGGGAAATCCAAGCCTCATGGTAAGAGCTACATCTACAAATCTAAGTCTAAGTGGCGACATCAATTGTATATCTTTTTGTGTGTGTTTGGTAGTCTATTCTTGGCCTTTACTATATGAAACATTTTTATCATGCACATCCAATTTTGATATTTTTAGTGAGGGTGAGCTCTTATTATTTCTTCTACTTGTTTGTATGTTCTGGGAATGTTTGGATATTCGATGTTATGGTCTGGCTGCTTTCTGTGTTTGTATTACTTGCTTTCCTATTATGCTTCCTTTATTCTAGTTTGTTTGCTTTTATATGCAGAATCTGTGCATTCTGTAGTTTATATACTAGTTTGTCCTAGTGTTAGTTAGCTGGTAGTTATTCTCTACAATTCCTGTATTGACTGCTTGCACTCAACCACCCAATTGGTAGTTGGGTTTTACTACGTGCGAGCTCAGCTATCCACTGTTGGTAGAAATCTAAGTTGATCGTCGTGGGTGAACCAACTAGGCGGTGGTTATGTCTTGACCGCCAGTAAGTCAGATTCTTCACGGTTAGCCAAAAGGTTGGAGAAGATAGTTAATGGTGGACACCCAGTTAGGGCTACTCTGGTCCAACATTGCTGGCAAGAAGTTTGGGTTGATCATCAATTGTGGACACCAAGTTGGGGGTTACTCTGGTCCACCATTGTCGGCAAGAAGTTTAGGGCCGATCGTCAATAGTGGATAGGTGGTTAGGGTTACTTTGGTTTACGATTGCCGGCCAAAGGTTTGGGGCCGATCGTCAATGGCGAATACCCTATAAAGGTTACTCTGATTCACCATTTCCAGCCAAAGGTTTGGAGTTGATCGTCAATGGCGAACACTCAGTTATGGTTACTCTAGTTCACCATTACGGACCAAAGGTTTAGAGATGTCCGTCAATGGTGAACACCGATTAGGGTTAATATGTTTCATCATTGCCAGATAATGATTTGAGGTCGATCGTTAATGGTAAACACCAGTTAGGGTTACTTTGGTTCACCATTACCACCAAAGGTTTGGGGCCGATCATCAATAGTGAATGCCTAGTTAGGGGTACTCTGATTCACCATTACCGGCCAAAGGGTTACTCTAGTTCACCATTGGTGGCTAAAGGTTAGGAGTTGATCGTGAATGGTAAACATCCAGTTAGGGTTACTCTGGTTTACCATTGTCGGCCAAATGTTTTGGGTCGATCATCAATGGTGAACACTTGGTTAGGTTTACTTTGGTGCACCATTGTCGGCCAAAGGTTTGTAGGGATGCATTCTTTATTACAGAGACATCATTTTCCCTGGAGTAGAGAGTTCAGTACGCCGCTTTCTCAATACAAATGTTAATTTGACTTGCCTAGGTTGTTTAACTTCATACCCATTGCTTGGCACAACTAGATTTTATAGAAAGCGCATTGTATTAATGTTCATTTCATAAATGTTTCAAATGCATTGCTGTAATACAATTAGAAAAACGGTCGAAATTAAGTAAAATAAAGGCGAATAATTTATGCATTCCAACCACAGCCCCTTCCACCATGCTGAGGATGAAAGCTCCATTTCCTAAGTCCCTGTGGATAACATATGGTCATTTCTAAATTGGGTCAAATTCCCCTAGTCTGGAGAACATTCATTCTAGCACTAGGTCACCTTCCTTGAGTAGGCAATGTTTGACCTTCGAATTGTATTACTTGGCTATCCTTCACTTATGCGCTTCCACCTTTAAAGCATATTCTTCATGCCTTTCATCAGTCAAATCCATTAATATATTCAGTAACTCTTCATTCTCATTTGGGTCGTAATGAATTCACATGTGTGACGGCATTGCCATCTTCACAGGTAACATCACCTTCGACCTATAAGCCATTGAAAAAGGGGTATGCCCTGTTGCCATCTTGAAGTGTGGTAGGTCCACAGTGCCAAGGGAAGCATGTCCACCTATGCTTCACTTAGCTTTTCCAACCACTTCTTTATGAGGGTCTTAAAAATCTTATTGACCACTTCCACCTATCCATTAAACTATGGGT
The DNA here is from genome assembly GCA_030765085.1 of Allium cepa. Taxonomy (NCBI): domain Eukaryota; kingdom Viridiplantae; phylum Streptophyta; class Magnoliopsida; order Asparagales; family Amaryllidaceae; genus Allium; species Allium cepa. Next base: position 824,748,149 of record CM060943.1, on the reverse strand, counting down.
ATGCCGCTACGGAGAAACTCTTTTTTATTCCATGCTCTCGGCAGAAGTTAGTAAACTACTCATTGTCGAACTGCAGCCCATTGTCTAGAAATGATCTGATAAGGCACTCCATACCTATATATCTCATTCCTGACAAAAAAATAATGACCTAGGTCGATGATACCTTAGTAAGTGTTCATCTTCGATCCACTTGGTAAAGTAGTCTATTGCCACTATAGCTTTCTTAGCTCCACCTCTAGCCATGGGAAGTTCGTTGATAAGGTCTAGTCCCTAGACTGTGAAATGCCAAAGGCAAATCATGTTAGTTAATTTGGTCATGGGCAATCTTGGGATCTTCGTAGAACCTTGGCATTCGTCACACCTTTTCGCATACTCCATGGCAACATGATTAAATGTCGGCGAGAAGTAACTGTACTGCAACACCTTCTTTGCTAGTGTTTTCCCTTCCAGTATGATCACCACAACTCCTTTGATGTACGTTTTCCAATGCCTCCTCGGCTTCTTCTCTCGACCATGAATTTAAATAGTAGATTAGAAAATCCTCTCTGATAAAGCATACCATCCTGGATGATAAAGCGAGGTGTCTTCTGCAAGACCTTCTTGGCTTCGCTCCTGTTATCTAATAATATCCCCTCGACCAAGTATCTTATAATTGGCGTCATCGAGGTTTCCTCTTCACCGATCCTTGCAATCATGTACAACTCCTTGAAGTTGGGACTAAGTAGGTTCATAACTAGTACCAATCCTAATAAAGGCCTATCACCTTAACATGTCAATTTTTCTAGCTCATCCGCATCCTTGTTCTCCTCCCATGGAATGTGTTTGATCGCATAATGTTCCCTCTCGTTAAGTAAAAGCTTTACCTTCCTCAGATAGGACACTAAGCATTCTCCCTTAGCCTGAAATTCACCAAGTATCTAGTTTATGATTAATATCGAGTCACCATGCATGCACGATGACTTGATTCCTAATTCTCTTGCTACCTCTAGTTCTGCTATTAATGCCTCATACTTGACCTCATTAGTCATTGACATGAACCCTAACCGCACATGTAGTTAAATTCCCCCCTCCAGGTGTTAACATTACTACTCCTATACCAGAGTTGTGCTCGTTCGAGTCTTCATCCATGTACACCTGCCATTTAAGAGCTTCTTCCTCCCGAGATTCCACCTCGTTGTGCCTAATAGCAAATTCGACAATAAATTTTTCCAAGAGTTGTCCTTTGATCGGTGCAAAACCTGCCTCAAGGGTTGGTCTATTAGTACCTAGATGGGATAGGACTGGAAATAGTGCCTCAGTTTACGCGATGTGATTAGTAGGCAGTATGCCATCTTTTCCAAATTGGGGTATCTAGACTCGGTCCAATGAAGCGCTTACATAATATACTAGTCGTTGCACCTAGTCTTCTTCCCGGACCAATGCTCCACTTAAGGCATTGGATGACATTGCTAAGTATAGATATAGGTCTTCTCCTTCCATTGGCATAGAAAGAACAAGAGGCTTCTGTTAGTGCTCTAGTAGATTAAGGAATGCAGCCAAACAGTTATCCATCCAATAAAAATTTCCCTTCTCCTTTTTGAATGCTTCGAAGAATGGAACACGCTTATTAGTGACATTGGATATGAATGTACCCAATGCTGCCACTATGACGTTTTGGCTTTGCACCTCCTTTCAGGTTCTGGGTATCTTGATATCTTTGTTCCGAGTTGGCTTTAGCTCATCTAGCACGTATGATAAATCCCAAGAACTTTTTGGAAGAAACCCAAATAGAACACTTCAGCGTGTTCAGCTTCATCCTAAACTCCCGTAAGATTTGAAACATTTCGTCAAGGTGTGCAAAGTGGTCTTTAGCCTTTTTTTACTTTACCAACATGCCGTTAAAGTATAACTCCATAGTGTTTCTAATCTGACCAGCGAACAACTTGTTAACTAAACGTTGATACTTCGCTTCTGCATTCTTGAGCCCAAACAGCACGACCTTTTAACAATAGAGTCCTAAGTTGGTAATAAAGCTTGTGTGTACCTGATCTGGTACACACATACTAATTTGATTGTGCCCAAAGCATGCATCCATAAAAGATATAAGCTTATGTCCTTTGGTTCCTTCTACTAGTTGGTCTATTCTTAGGAATGGGAAGCAATCCTTAGGTTATGCATCATTCAAGTTGAAGGTATCAATACACGTCCGCCATTTCCTATTTCGCTTCCCAACCACAATAGGGTTGCTATCTATTTAGGATACCAAGACTCTCTGATGAACCCATTCGCTAATAAAATTTCCACCTCATCATTAAGGGCGACGATCGTTCAAGACCCATATTTCTCTTTTTTTGCTTTACCGGGGGTTTCTTAGGTAAATGTTCAAGGCGTGACATGCGATTAAGGGAGAAATTCCACCCATATCCAAGTAGGACCAAACAAACACATCTTTGATATCCCACCAAAATTCTATCAACTGTTTTTTAGATCATGCTCCAGCATAGATCCAATTTTCATTAGCTTTGTCGGGCCACTACTATCTACTTCCATAAACTCTACCGCCTCTCGAGGCTCAGCCATGGCCCCCTCGCCTCCTTCTCTTTTGTCAATTTGGTTACAAGGATCACATGTAAAGCCAAGGGGAGGCCCTTTTATAATTACTATGTGATTGTATTTTTGGCATAGAGTGTGACCTCCATTCCCTTGTTCGTAACAACCCGCACCTTAATGGGCCCGAATTTCGACTAGATTGAAACCAAAGTCCATTAGGGCACGAATTGTTGGTTTTGGTAACCTATGACAAACACAAGTATATCATGGTACAATCAATACAAACTCACAACAAAATAGAAAAATAAAATAGAACATAAATACCAACCAAGGCTACTACCTTGGAATTAATAGTATTCCTTGGATATCCCGTTCCTTGTTAGTGCCGAACATGAATACGAAGACCCTACCATCTGTTGTTCCTATCTAGAACAAGTAGTCTGTCCCTCTAAATCTATCCTATGGATTGTAATGAGAAGGGATGTGAAAATGGTGTTCTGGTGACTAGAAAATTACGTACTTTACCCATAACATTAATTTATGCCGATTGATTTCTATTTAAGTATTATGTCTATTATTTAGGGTTAATATGTTCAACCCTATTTGCGCATACGATATCCCTAACCACCTTCGAGGTATAACTATATATATGTCTATATACATATATATCTAAATGTTTACTACCTAAAACTCTGGCTACTTATACTTCTTAAATAGGGAGGAGGCAGACCCAATGACCACTTAATACCTTAACCCCGAAGCGAGCCCTCCACAACATAAACTCTAGTCAATCAGTCCTAACTACTAAGACCGATGACCCCTAGATACGGCTTCATGCAGTAATCGACGTATCACTATTGCATCTTAAAGACTCATATAAGGGTTAACTAGTCCACCTCTAACAAATAAACAACTAACTAAATAATTTTGAGGTCTTTGCATAACCCATGTGGACTCTACACTAGCAAGAAGCGAAATCCATCATGGTAAAACTCGAGTCTTTGCAACTAACCACTTAGGATGTTGGTGGTCATAGCATATATGTCAGCCCTACAACTAAATACTGCTCCAACAACAATACTGAGATAGCCCATCAACCTTTCATGGCTGAAATCCCATTTAGACTAACTTAATGTAAGTCAAGGAAAATACCTATTTTAATTACTTAATATCACTTATTAGAAATGAAGCAGACAACATTTACTAAAAAGTATTGGGCTAATTAATACTTCAAATTTGAGCAAACACATATCCCTTCTCCATGGGTCCTATTGGTTGGAGATGTCCTACATAAGCAGTAAGTATACATAACTATTGGTAGCCTCTATGTGAAGGGGCATGCTTCTGCTGTGTAACTCTACTGACATCGCATCCCAACCCACTAAACCAAAACAGTTATCTTCGACCTAAATATTGGACTAGGCTTATTAATTCATGCTTATCCTAAACATATAATTAACATCTTATAATTTCCCACTGCGAAAATTATACTTCCTCATAGTTTTTAATTCCTATCTGATCTGCTTATTTTCTATATTCCATAAATGTCAATTTTTCGTAACACTATTCTATTTGGACAATCTCTAATAATATTTATTCATTCATTCTAATTCAACCTATTATGCTTATGTATTTTCCCCATAAATGTCATATTAAATCCTTAACTGGTCCCTTTAACCGCATTTATTCCCCCATTTAATTCCTGTAAATTTCTATTAATTGAACATTTATTGCCCTACTAATTTTGAAGTTACTATCTGTTTTCCATCTATACCTCTATTTATAACTAGACGTCCTAATCATTACTTTGTGAATATCGACGTATATTTCTCTTTATAAATATATCTTTATTTTTCAAATCAGTAAGCATGGTTATACGTATGTATGTAAATGTGTGTGTGTTCTTTTTTCTAACTATTAATTCATAAACCAGAACATTCATTTCCATGTTTTAATTTATCAGAGCTATCCTGCCAAAAAGAATTACCTTTATAATCTTCCATAAATTAACCAAATATGAGACATTTGCTTCATTTGAAAATACAAGGAATTATCTCTATTTTTTATTGAGATAGAAAGTGCAAACTACAGGGAAGAACATCCGTGCTTTACACATCTCTTTCATTTTTGGTATATTCGTTATTATTTCAAACGATGCACTTTTTATACATTTGTTGAATTAGATAATTTATGGAAATTATATGAAAATAGATACAATTGAATTATTATGTGCTCCTAACAAATCAAAAAATAGAAACTCATATTCCAAGTCAAACTAAGACAATCTAAAGTAATATTAACATTTTTACAACCCAATTGCAAATTCGAAATAAATTTACAACTTTATCAGCATTCAACTTTAAAAAATTTAGGGTTTGATTTTCAAATTTTTAGATTAGGGTGTAAATAACATTCATATTTCAGTTACGTATTTTACAAAATATGTAGGCAATATTCCTATACGTTCATTTTAAGACTACAACTCAGCGGATCTTTTATAGTCACAATGATTAACCAAATTAAACAAGATAAATTTCAATATTATAAATAAACTATATAATTTCGTACTCACCTATCAAGCTTTTCAAATCTCCCAAATCCAAATTCATCCCTTTAATTGAATACTTTTCTGTTTTAATCCAAAAGAATATGTCTAACAAGGAATATAAATACCATCAGGATTATAGATCTGAGAAGAGATTTGGGGTTAAGGTGGATATAAATATATAATAATGAAATTACCTTTTTCTTTTGCAACTTTGATTTGCTTCTTATCTTCTTCTCTTTTATTTTCCACCCGTCTCCGATTTGTGTGTGTGTGTGTAATGTTTTTTTAGAAAGAGTGGAGAAGAGAAAGTGGCAGAGCTTCGCTGCTTTGGTTAGAAAATAAGAGAAGAGAAGTAAGGGATTAGGCTTGTATTTATAGGCGTTCGAATCTATCATATATTAAAAAAACTAAATCTGGGCCGTTTGGCTAAGGTTAAAACCCTAGCTGCCACTTCAAAACTGATCGACCACTCCCTTATAGACGCTCGATCGCTCCCTTGTAGGTGGTTGACCAACCCAAGGAGGGAGTCGACCGGTGAGGTCCACATTTAATATTATTTATTTCTTATTTTTTTCATTTTTAATTATTTTCGTTTTGAAAACTTCAAGCACTAATTATTTCTTTATTTGAGCTCTGATCGCAAAACTCCAAGTATGAAAGTTGCTCAGAAACCTCCATGAAAGCAATGGTGCAAGTTTCAACGCCTACTTCTATTGTTTGCTCAAATTCCATTTTCGAGCCTTATTATTATTAGTTAATTACTACTAATTTTATTGGGTGTTATATTCTATGCCTCTTAAAAGAATTTAATCCCCAAAATTCTTTAAGGGTTGAATCATGTAATATTGCGCGTAACCATCTAAATTATCAAACCAATTTTATAGCCAAATGTGTTTGAGTGGATGGTGTGCTATAACATATATAAGATGCATGCTGAATAATTCTAAATTGGCACTTTCAATATGAATGCACTTTTAAAAATATTTTAATATGATGCAAACAACCTATATATACTAGCAGTTCTATATGTATGCATATTTTCAAAAATTAAAAAAAATCCATTTTCACCTAGTAATTTCCACACTCATACGATTAGGAGTATGGTTTAACTAATTTTGTATTCAATTCCTACCATCTAAAACCTAGCACACAATTTCTAATATCCAAAAAATTTGAAAATACAGTTTTTCTAGATCTATACTTCTATGTTGAAAATAGATGGAGAATTTTACGTTTCCACCTTTCTTTCGGATACCTATTCCGTTATACTTTAGAACCTTCTCTTTTGCCTCCAATTTTTATCCAATTTTTCCGAATATAATTCGCATAAGGAGGTTTATTTTCGGATGTTAAAACAGAATTATCCTAAACGCAAATTTTATTTACTGTCAATAAGGTAAGGAGACATAAATTCCAAAGTTAAAATAGTATTTTCCCTTGTAATTATGTATGTTTAGTACACTATTACCCTTGTCGAACTAGTAACATTCATATTCACTAGCACGTCGACCTTCTTTATGCTAAATATATGACTTTAGAAAATTGGAAATTTTCACTTTCCATCAAAAAGTATTTTCCCACTCTCAATCAAACTTGCAAAATAGTTTGAAAATCGAATTCCCAAAAGCATTTAACAATTTTTTTTTTCAAAAACACTTAAACAAAATTTTCCAAAAGCATTTGAATCCAACTTCTCAAAAGTAGTAAACAAAATTTTCCAAAAACGTTCGAATTTATCAAAACATTTTCCTCTCCATTCTTAAAAACAAATCAAGCCACATCTTAACGTATTCGAGATTCAGTCAATGAGTTAATGCATATGACTGACCCTAGCATTGTCTAGTTAATCCTAGAATAGAGGACCCTTTTCTTTTACTTTAAAACGACAACCAGCCTTAGCTTTTAAGGCATAGGATGATAACTTGTGATTTCACAGCAATCTTTCCCTGTCCTTCGCTTGCTAAACTCTATTTTTCCAAATTCTAAAGTTTTTGGGATTAAACCGTTATAGTTGCTAATTTAGTTTCCAAACTTATTCATAAACTTTCATATTTACCTGCATTTTATCGCTAGTTAACTATCCTTATGAGATTTCCTTATTCACATTGTTTCCCAAAATATACATTAGTCAAAGCTCATCCATAAAATCAATACAGTGATAAAATAAGAACATATCTCATACCATATTGCACGCTTTTCTAATATCCAAAGGGAGATGACTGGCGATTACATCCTAAATAGCCTAAAAGAAACAATTGCTTTTAACGTCCACTGGTTAATAATGTTGGGTCGTATCACTCCTTATTCAATTAAGATAGGCATTTCTAGTATGTTACTCAACAATAATTCACATGTCTTAACGTACCTTTTTGGCTTCCAATAAATAAGGTCTGTCTATTACTTCAATTATTACACCCGATCAAAGGGTTAAATTATGCATCCCATACTGTTGTGGATAAGAAATAGAAACCATGCACATTTAGAAGAACTCATCATAAAATTTGCTTTGTGGAATAACTTTCCTACCACCTATCTTCTCTTTTTTAACCTTGAGTTAGCCAACATCCTCTAGATGTGTTTGTCATCTCATTACCTTCTTCAACCAATCATACTACCATCTTCTTTCAATCTAATTCTTGACAATATCCTCAAACTTTGGTATTTTCCTTCCTTATCCTTAATTTTTATGCGAGTATATACTAGGACTTGCAATAGGGTACTTTGACACCCTCCCTACTCCTTTGAGGGTTATTCTTGTGGCTCGCGATTGTCTAATAAAAAACGCTTAGGTTCATTCAAATATTCCATATAATCAATGGGGATTCCTTGCTACTACCCAACGAGCATTTATAGCTATTCTACTCATAGCCTTGACCTTTAAACCGTCTTATCTTGACAGCCATCCCTATCTAATTAAAAATTATCATGGTTTTTCATTACTCTTTAAAAAAACTTCATAATCATGAAGTACTTAATACAAAAATTTTATCTTTAAAATGTAAACTTAGAAACTCTTTTAAAAAATTTAAAAATTGTCCGGTTTTTAAAAAAGAGCCTTGAAAATTTTCCTTTTTCAAAAACTTGCTACAATAAAGATTTATTTCTTTAAAAGTAGGATTTTTAACTCAAAACATGTTTAAAAACTCAATTATGATACTAAACATTTTCAAAAACATCTTCTATAATTTAAAAAAAATGAAAATTTGAGTAGACATAGACAACTTCCATTATATTATTTTTCCACTATTTATGATATTTTCGCTTTCAACTTTGGCAGAGATTTTAATAGCATATGAGGGGGACTTCTAAAGGATACGTGCAAGTGCAACATCTATATAAGCATCTAAAATATATATGCAATTACTATACATATCAATGGAATTCATATATTCTTCCTATCCTATTCCTATTGCTTTTGTTTTGTGTTATTCCTAATTAGACTACTAACCCTATTAAAATTCCTAACGCAATTTCTACCCAAATTTCCCAATATTGACTCATTGCAGTGCTTTCACCTCTTACTTTAGACATTGGGCTTTTCTTCATTAACATGAAGATATATATATATATATATATATATATATATATATATCAGTTGTTATTCTTTGTATTTCCTTATATGGGAATGTTCCTCCTACCATCATTATCGAGCATTCTTACCCTTCTATTCACTTTACCCCATTTCAATTAAGTACCATTTCCATTTATCAACCTGTTGGAAAGAATTTTTTTAAAAGGAACTTTCTAATTTACTAAAATAGGAAAGTCATCGAGCCAAGCATATGCTTTATTTTTCATTCATTTCAAAAAACAAAAACATTCAAATTGAAAACTTTTGACTCAACTAATTTTAAACTAAGAAATTCAAAATTTCCTTGCTTTTTCAAAACAACAACTTTCCAATAAATCCATTAAAAATTCAATTCAAAATGTTTCAAAGAATTTTCAAAAATACTTTTGTTAAATTCTTTCACATGGGGTCGGACTCAGAAACAGACTTTAATTGTCCTTTCTTATGGACTTCCTTCTTTCCACACCCTTCATAAAAATCCGGTCATCTTCTTATGATGGTTAATGTAAACCTTCTACGAGAACTTGCTCTATCCTTTTCTACCTCTTACTTCCAAATGCTTTCCTCTATTTTGATGAAATGTAGATCTTCAATCGACCGTCCATCGAAATCCACAGTTTACAAGACAGCCTAGGCCCAACAAAGGAGTGAAGTACCATCCAACTTCCTGGGTCCTCCTATGTGTCATGCTCTTCTGGGTCAACGCCTTGCACTATGGCCTACACTCCATGGGATAGTCAGGTTAGTGCATAAATTTAACTATATTCATCGTTTCAACTCATAGTTACCTCATTCGTCTTCTTAGAATATGGTTGCAAAAACTTCTATAGTCGAAATTCAAAGAGTTTGGCTTAATATATATATAATTTTGGGTAAAAATAATAATACGTTCTCTCAGCATACCCTAATTTCTATGATCGATTAACCTAAGCTCAGATACCAAATGTAACAATTCGCACCTTAATGGGCCTGAATTTTGACTAAATCGAAAACTAAGTCCATTAAGGCATGGATAGTTGGTTTTGGTAACATATAAGAAACACAAGTATAATGTAGTGCATTCAATATAAACTCATAGCGTAATAGAAAAATATAATAGAACATAATTACTTACCGAGGCTATTACCTTCGAATCAATAGTACTCCTTGGATATCTAGTTGCCTTGTCAGTGCCAAGCATGAATAAGAAGACTCCACCATCTACAGCTCGCGTCTTGCACCAGTAGCATGTCCCTATAAATCTATCGTGTTGATTGTCATGAGGATAGGATCAGAATGACATTCTGGTGACTAAAAGATTACACACTTTACTCATAACACTAATTTTTGAAGATTGATTTCAATTTAAGTGTTATGTCTATTATTTACGGCTAATTCGATCAATCGTATGTGCATGTATGATATAGATAACCTCCTCTGAGGTATGACTATATATATATGCCTACTTACGAATATATTTGAATGTATACTACCCAATGAACATTTAATACTTTAACACCAAATCTAGCCCTACGCAATGTTAATGCTAGTCAATCGGTCCTAACTACAAATACCGTGACCCCTAAATACCGCTTTATACTGTAATTTCCGTATAACTAACGCATCTCAAAGACTCATCTAAGAGTTAACTAGCCCACCTCCAACAAACAAGCAACTAACTGACAAATTTTTAGGTTTGTGCATATCCTACATGGATTCTATACTAGCAGGAAATGAAATCCATCAAGGTATAACCTAAGTCTTCGCTACCGACCGTTCGGGACCATTGGTGCTTATAGTCTATATGCCAGCCATACAACTAAATACCGGTACAACAACAATACTAATATAACCCACTAACCATCCACGGCTGAATCTCGTTTAGGCTAACCTAATGTAGGTCAAGGAAAATGCCCAATTTAGTTGCTTAATATCATTTATTAGAAATGAAGCAACCCCATTTCCTTAAAAATACTAGGCTTATTAATATGTCAAATCCGAGGTGAACATCGTGTATATTTCCCCCTACCTATACGAGAACGCATATCACTTCTCCATGTGTCCTAAGGTTGGAGATGTTTCACATCAGTAGTAAGTATACACAATTACTGAGAGCCTCTAGATGAAGGGCAAACTTCTGTTATGTAACTCTACCGACCTCGCATCCCAACCCACTAAACCAAACCAATTATCCTAGGCCTAAATATTAGACTAGGCCTACTAAATTGTGCTTACGCTAAACGTATAATTAAGGCTTTATAATTTACCACTATGAAAATTATACCGCCTCCTAATGTTTAATTCTTATATTTCCTATATTCCATAAGTATCAATTGTCCGCGATAAATGGTCATTATTATTCTGTTTGGATAATCTCTATAACATTTATGTAATCATTTTAATTCAACCTATTATGCCTATTTAATTTCCCCATAAATGTCATATTAAATCTTTTAAATAGTCCATTTAACCACATTTATGTCCCCATTTAATTCTTGTAACTCCCTGTTTACTACAATTTATTGTCGTAATAATTTTGTAATTACATCACTTTTCCATCTCCATCTCCTAATTTATTATGTTATTTATAACTGGACGTCCTAATTATAACTAATGTGAATATCAGTATATATTATGCTTTACAGATATATTTTTATTTCTAGTCGGCAAGCGTGATTATACATATGTGTGTGTATTCTGATTTCTAACTATTAATTCCTAAACTAGAACATTCCATTCCGTGTTTTAATTTATCAGAGCTATCCTTCCAAAAAGGATTACCATTATAACCATATATTTACCAAATTGAAACCTTTGCTTTGTTTGAAATCATAATGAATTATCTCTTCTTCTTTTGTTCAAAAAAACATGCAAACTACGAGGTAGAACATCCGTACTTTACACATCTCTTTGATTTTTGGTACATTCCCTATTATTTCAAGCGATGCACTTTTTATACATTTGTGGAATTAGATAATTTATGGAAATTATATGAAAATAGAACAATTGAATTATACCCCGCTCCCAATAAATTAAAACATAGAAATTCACATTCCAAGTCAAATTAGGGCAATCGGAACTACTACTAACAGTTACAACCCAACTATAAATCTGGAATAAACTTTAAAACTTTCTCAACATTTAACATTAACAAATTTTGGGACTGAATTCTAGATTTCCAAATTAAGGTGTAAATAACATTCATATTCAAATTGCCTATTTTATAGAATATGTAGGCAATATTCTTATACATTCATTTTAAGCCTACAACTCATCAGATCCTTTGTAGGCACAATGATTTGATAAAATTCAATGAGATAAATTTCAATGTTATAAATAAATTATATAATTTTCCACTCACCTTTCAACCTTTTTTATCTTCCAAATCCATATTCATCCCTTTAATTGATCCTTTTCCATTCTAATCCAACAGAATATGTGTAATACGGTATATACATATTATTAGAATTATATATCTGAGAGGAGATTTGGCGTTAAGAAGGATACAGATTTATAATAATGAAATTTACCTTTTTATTTTGCAATGTTGATTTGCTGCTTCTCTTCTTCTATTCTATTTTACACCCTCCTCCAATTTTTGTGTGTGTTTATATATAATATTTTATAATTTCTAGAAATAATGGAGAAGGGAAAGTGGCATAGCTTCGCTACTTTAGTCAAAAATTATGAGAAAAGACATGTGGGGTTGGGCCTGTATTTATAGGCACTCATATTAATCCTATCTGTTAGATAAATGTAATTTAATCTGGGTCATTTGGCCAAGGATCGAGACTGGTTGACTACTCCTCTATAGATAGTCGATTGCTAGTGGTTGAGCGACCCAAGGAGGGGGTCGACCAGTAAGGTCCGCATTTATAATATTTATTTCCTATTTTCATTTTTTAATTATTTTCATTTTTTAATTATTTTCATTTCAAAAACTTTGAATGCTAATAACTTTTCATTTGAGCACCAATCGTAAAACTCGAAATATGAAATTACTGAGAAAATTGCCACATACGCAATGGTGAAAGTATCAAGGCCAAATTTTAACGTTGGCTCAAATTCCATTTTTGAGCCTATTTAATCACCGTTAATTTTACAGGTGTTTCATTCCCTTTCTCCCGTCATTTGATTTCTCGGAGCTCCGCTACAAAACACTCCCTTGTTGTGTCCTTGTTTTCTTACGTTGCTCCCACTTCATTAGCAGTAGGAAATATTATGGCCAAGCACCATTGGGACACTACTACACAAAAATATGACATGGCCAATCGCTCCAGGAAGGCATTGTATGTCGAGAATCCGTCCACCAAAATGAAAGTTTGTTTTCGTATGGCTGATCAGGGATGGGTTCCTAGCTCAACAAATAGATCCGACCTTCTTAAGGGCTTCTTGCCTTCTCCTATGAAGCCATGTAGTTGTTGGTTGCATGGTGTGACATCCTCCATGGACAACCCCATTATATCAAATATATCTTTGAACAAGATGTTAATAGAAATCCCAATGTCTACTAGAATCTGATATTCTTCTATTGGGCAAAGCATTGATGAAATCACCATAGGGTTGGTATGAGGGTATTGTTTTCCTTCCAAGTCACTATCTCTAAAGATTACTTCTTCCTGTTTCCGATGAGATGCCTTATTCTCCTCGCTTTATATCGTGCATGAAAAAATCTCTATTCTTTAAAGACCTTGCATATCTTTCCATCTCAATCGAACTTTTGTCAGCTACATGTTATACTCCTGTTATAATATTCATTACCAACCTCCTATCCTTTGCACAATTAGTACTGGTTCCTTCCCCTCCATTTCTAGGTAGGAGTTGTTTCATGGCCAAATTTTCAGGAGCAAGGGGTGCATTTGAATTCCTGACATACCGCTCCAACTTCTTCTTTCTAATGTGTTCTTTTATTCCCCATATTCATTTCAGCTTCAGCCTCTTTTTTCAATGGATGCCTATTATATCTGCATTTTGCTTGTGTTGCAAGGTAGATATATTTCACTGTATCGTTCAAATAATTATAAGTACCGAACCTTGCTCCAGTCTTAAACCTTTTCATTCCATTTTCTTTCCCCCAGACACACTTTGATTATTGTCCTTCTTCTTCTTAGAATAACCACCTCCATAACCTTTTGCCATAGCGTTCACACTATTCGATGCCTCTGATGATTTGTCCACGTTTCTACTCTGTTATTTAGCTACGACCTTCTCAATTGCAATACTTTGATGTTTTATAGAAAAAGTCCTGCTAGGTGCTTGGTTTCTCTTTATTTAAGCTTCGAGCAATGTTTGTGTTTGGACACATAATGCCATAAGAATCAACCATTCATTGGTATCGTAAATGCTAGCGACTACGGTGTTAAAGAGTCAAGTATTGTCGTAGTATTTCATTCTCTCGTTGTTTTACATCTAACAACGAGTATAGGTCCTTGAGCTAGACTATGAACCTAAAATTAGTTGATAAAATATTCCTTTAACATTGCCGGAGGAAGGCTGCGAAACCAAATAGTCGCCAAGTCTGATAAGAACATGGGAAAGCTTCGCAAAACCACATAACTAGCCTATACCTTCGTAAATGTACTATCGGATTAAACCTTGGTACGGGTCCATGGAATGCATTCGAAAACTCCTAGGATTCCAAGATGTTTCCATCTCTACGGAACATGGGCTACCGAACTTGCTTTTATCCCAAACTCTATTTGTTCGCAATGCATGTATTCCCTTATGATCCATGCAATTCGCTCTTTCGATTCAAGGGATGAATGGAACTATGTCGACCTCTTCCTCTGGCATGAAGGACTTCTTTCGCTCCTTCTATGATGACTTGCTGTTTAATCTCGACTTCGGGATCACTCATGATGGTAAGTTTGAGTTCCATCGGCTGCTACTTCTATTAAAAAGGGAGAGCACTGCCTAGATCTAGAAGGTACAGCCATAGCTAGCAATTGTATGTCACCTCTCCTCGTCAGCTCGGGGCCGAACCGGACCTCGAGCACATCTCGAGTAGAACCCTTACCTGATCTACTTCCGCAGCATTCACTCCTCCAACTCCCTAATGTCTCAATCGGATCTGATGCAAGAGTATGATCTCCTTCGCCTCCTGGACCCTTTGGACTGGGATCGCCATCTCACTTTTCAAAAATAGGGTTTTTCTACCTTTAAATAATTCCTTTGGAAAACATTTCATATATATTATATAGATATGTTCTTGAACTTTTATATTAAAATCATTTCAACATTTATATAGGGTGGGAGCTGGAATGGATTTTTGTTTATCCTTTCTTTCGAACTTTCTTCTTTTCAACTTACTTTTTGACTTATCTCCTTTTTTAAATATTAAAATACGGCTATCATCTTGGAGTGATTACTTCACACATTTCTTCCAAAAATTAATTGCTATCGGATATCTACAACATATAGACTCTTATTTTCCCCTATTTTGACCTTCTGTACATCATCAGTCAACAATCATACAGGGATCTACAATCATTAGGCTATTGGAGGCCCAACAAGGTAGTCACATACTATCTAGCTTCAGGAACCTTCCACATGCTGCACCCACACTCTTTTAAGTCAATGCCTTTCTATACAACTTGCTTCCCATAGTTTAGTCGAGGTAGGTGCACTACAACGTCTCCTATTATTCCGACTCATAATCAACTTATTCATTTTTCAATGTATGGTTGCAACTACTCTATAATCGGAATTTAGAGGATTTGGTGTATAGTATACTTATATTTATGAGCAAAAGGTAAATATATTAACTCAAAATTTCATTTTTTTTAAAGGAACGACTAACCTAAGCTCTGATACAAAATGTAACAACCCACACCCTAGTGGGCATGAATTTACGCTAAATGAAAAACCAAGTCCACCAAAGTACGAATCATTGATTTGGTATCTTGCAAATAAAAAATTAAATGCAAATCAAAGCACTATCGATATAACTCACAACGGAATAGTAAATTATAATAAAATGAATAATTACTGACCAAGATTGACACTTCCAATGTATAGTGTCCCTATCAGTGCCAAGCATGGATTAGGAAACATGTCCTTCCGCTGTTCCTGCCTTCTACCAGTACCTATCCTTTTGAAGAAATCCCATTGGATGTAATGAAGAGGGGTCAGAATAACATTCCAATGACCGATGAATTCTACATTTTACATATAACACTAGTTTATGCCGATTTTCTTCCATTACATGTTATGCCTTTTCAATTTACTTAGTCTCCTCGGCACTATGTATGCGTACGATATGCCCCATCTACCGAAGTAGATTATAACATATCTATAGACACACATAGACACACACATACACACATACATACATACATACATACATACATACATACATACATATATATATATATATATATATATATAGAGTACCACCATCCCCCTTTGGACTAAGATAATATCCCTACGAGTATCCACAACCTGGCACACCATTAGGATCCATCATCGATGCAGTATCACGTTCTTGTAGTTGTGCATACCAAGGAACTCCCACAGTGCCTAATAACAGTGTCACTGTAATTTAGCTTTATTCTATCTCGCTTTACGTTTGGGGATTCACTTGTTGTCTGCTTCCTATTATGGACTCAGCTCTACGGACTATAGAAGACTCAGCTCCTTGGACTACCTTATTCATTTTTGAAAGATCTCTTTTATAGGTTAACTAGACTTGCCGTAACATATAAATTAGCAAACAACTATGGTCGTGCAATATCTAACATGGCCTACCTTAGTATGAGGTGTAGCCCATTAGGTGTAACCCTATCTTTTCCATTAACCCTGCTAGACCGATGACGTACTCAACCTATATATAGCTCTTACTCCTAATTTGGTACCAAAACATACAGACATAGCATCAAGCCTCTCACCATGCTATTTTGATTGCCTAACGCAATCAATGCACTACCTCCAAACTTATTGAAGTAAATTCTAATGAGAGTATTCCTTCACCTATTGGCAGACGTATATACTCCACGGGTCCAATAATTGGATATGTCCCATATCAGTATAATGTATACACAATTGCTGGTGGCCTGTTGTGGTGGACAGAATTCTATTGTGTAATACCACTGACCTCGCATTCCAATCCATACTAATGACAGTGTCATCCTTATTTACTAAGTTATTTACCAACTTTTAATAATTCACGCCCGTCATAAATGCATACTTGAGGCTACATATGCATGTGTGTGTTAATATATATATATATATATATATATATATCTGTGTGTGTGTGTTTATGTGTATCTTTAATCATCCATGTTTAATTATTGTGCCTCTACTGTTTACTGTTAACAATATTTCTCTACTTCTTTATGTATTTACATCTTATTAAGATTATTATTATCATTTACCACTTTCTTTTTAAAAGATTTAAATACCTCTTTTCATTTGCTTTCCCCTTTTTCCCACTATTTTACTTTCTATTTTTATTCCTTTTTATCCTTTAATTCCCTACCACGTTTTAGAGGACAACCTATATCTTTTTATTTTAAATTATGACCTATCTATCTTTTTATTTCTTTTTATTTCATTTTCGTTTTATTTATATTGCGTATATTTTTTCTTAGATCGTTTCCATCACATCTATAGTTTTTTCATTTGCCTTTAAGGATATCTGTATTTTAGTGCATTGGAATAACATTTCTCCTAAATGCGTCAACAATGTAAACATATATATTTTACCAAAAAGAGGAATTTGTGTTATGTTTGGAATTATAAGGTATTATCTTTTCATTTACTAAAATAGACAGTACAAAATATGGTAAATAACCATATTTTATACATCTCTTTCTTTTTAGGTGTATTCCTTTTTATATCAACCGCTACAAATTTATTTATAAATTTGAAACATGATAATCTATAGAAATTCACATTGCTAAGCGCTATATAATTCAATAGATTAAAATACTATTTAAATACCTACAATTTACCATGATAACTCATACATTCTTTAATTGCATAAATCATTTTAAATTGGGGGAATTAATTTAAAGGACAAAGATTTATACATTTTTTGCCTCAAGGACATGACCTCAATATTTTTACCACAAGGACAAACATCTTCTAAAAATTATTCATAAGGACAAACATTTTTAAAAATTATTGATAAGGACAACAAAACTGCTACCGAGCTAAAACTGATACCTAAAAACTACTACCGATAACTACAAACTGATACCTAAAAACTGATATCAATAACTAAAAACTGATACCTACAGAAGTTGTCCTTCAGGAAAAAATATTGAAGGTCTGTCCTTGAGGCTAAAAAGCTGTGAAATTTTGTCCTTGACAATAATTTCTTGTTTTAAATTTACAAATTTGGAACCAACACATGTTCTATAAGTTTCAAGGACTATTAATACCCAATATTTTCCAATTTACATACACGCAATATACAAATCAAGCTATAAATAATAGAATATGTAGACAGGGTTTATAATTTTATTTCACGTACAAAAATTTAGCCTACAACTCCAATTTACATTTCGGGCATACATGAATAGATTTACTACGATATAAATCTAATATTATATAAAAATATGTAATTTCTCACTCGCCTTTTTAGCTTTTTAAATCTCCAGATCTAATCCCTGTTAGTCTAGTTTGACTTTCTTTTCTCTCTATTTGGATATATACACCGCAAGCGTACATAGATTTATTAGAGATCAAGATTAGAAAAGAGAGTAGGATTTGATTTACAATTTAGATTCGGATTTACAACTTACCTTGTCTTTAGCGAGTTGATTTGAAAATATTCTCTTCCTATATGCATACTGACAAAGTGTTAATATTTCGATGTTTGTACAAATTCTATTTTTTGATGTTATTATTTATTGATTAATTTCTTTTAAATTAATTAGCGCTAAAATCACTAGGTGTTACAACCAACGTACTTTTTTTGGTACGAACTCATATTGACATAGCATCGAGTTGCTCGCCATCCTATTTAGATTGCCTAACACAATCAAGGCAATATCCCCTAACTTATGAAGAAGACTCTACTAAGGGTACACCTTCATCGATATGCATGCATGTATACTCCATGGGTCCTATAGTTGGATATGTCCCACATCAGTATAATATATACACAACTACTGGTGCCTCTGTGCGGTGGGCAGACTTTTGTTATGTAACTCCATTGACCTCGCATTCCATCCCATATTAATGACCATGTCATCCTTATTTATTAAGTTAATTACTTACGTTTAATAATTCATGCCGGATAAAAATACATACTTGAGGCTACATGTGCGCATGCGCATGTGTATATCTTTATTCATTCATGTTTAATTTATGTGCCTTTACTGTTTACTGTTAACAGTATTTCTTTACTTCTTTATGTGTTTACATCTTACTTAGTTTATTATCATTTACGGCTTTTTTAAAGATTAGAATATATTTTTCTCATTTACTTCCCCTTTCCCCCACTGTTTTACTTTCTATTTTTATTCCCTTTTAACCTTTAATTTGCTACCTTGTTTTAGATACCTTTTATTTTAAATTATGACTTACCTATCTTTTCATTTCCTTTTATTTCATTTCTATTTTATTTATACTATGCATATTATATTCTTAGATCGTTTTCATCACACTAATTATTTTAATTTATCTTTAGGGATTTTTATATTTTAATGCATTGGAATTTCATTTCTTCTAAATGGAATGGTCAACACTATAAATTTCTATATTTTTACCAAAAAGAGGAATTTGTATTCGTTTGAAATTACATGGAATTATCTTTTCATTTATTGAAATAGACAATACAAAATACAGTAATCTCCCTATTTTATACAACCCTTTCTTTTTAGGTGTATTCCATGTTATTTCAACTGCTACACTTCTATTTAAATCTGAAACTTGATAATCCATAGAAATTCACATTGCCACATGCTATATAATTCAGTAGATTAAAATACTACTTAAATCCCTATAATTTACTATGATAACTCAATTCACATTTCTTTGCTTACATAAATCATTTTAAATCTACAAATCTAGAACCATCACATATATTTCAAAGACTATTAATATCCAATATCTTTCATATTTACTTACATGTAATATATAATTCGAATTATCAATAATAGAACATGTAGGCAGAGTTTATAATTTTATTTCACGTATAAAAATTTAGCCTACAACTCCAGTTACATTTCAAGCATATTGAAATAGATTTACTATGATATAAATATAATATTATATAAAAATATATAATTTCTCACTCATTTTTTAGCTTTCTAAATGTCCAGGTCTAATCCATGTTATTCCAGTTTGACTCCATTTTCTCCCTATTTGGATATATAAACTGTAAGCATACAGATTTATCAGAGATCAAGATTAGAATAGAGATTTGGATTTGATTTACAATTTAGATCCGGATTTACGATTTTCGTTGGCTTTGGTGATTTGATTTGACCTCATTCTCTTCCTCGATCATCTTTTACTATTCTCCCATTTTATATACGTATAAACTACAACTACTTCTAAAAAATAGGATTTGGAGGAGAAGAGAAATTGGAAGAGCTCTCGCATCGCTCCAAAAATATGAGTTTAGAAGTGAGGGTCCAGGTCTATATTTATAGGAGTTCAAATCAATACCAGTCGTTCGATTGAAATATATTAAATCTGGGCCGTTTGCCACATATTACTGTCAAAATTACACAATCAATGTTCGACCGCTTATTACCTCGGGTCGACCACTAGTGGTCGATCTGAAGGTAACTTGGGTTGACCTTAGCTATGCTTTTAGCAATGATTAAGACCATGACTTGATTTTTTTTGATTTAATTCCTTTTCAAAACCTATTTTGTATTTTGTTTCCCACTAAATATATTCTTTTTGAGTTCATTTAATGTTAACTTTTCTTAACGTCTAAGTTTCCATTAACGTTAGCATTAAACATTAATTAATTTTTATTACCATAATTACATATATAATTATTTTCGATTCGTAAATTTCAAACGTTAATAACTTTTCTGTTTGAAATTTGATTGGAAAATTTTATATATGAAAATTAGTCAGAAAATTGCCACGAACCCAATGGTACGAGTTTCGTAACCAAATTTTGAAGTTTATAGAAATTCTATACTTTGACGTTATTATTTATTAATTAATTTCTTTCTAATTAATTGTTGTAGGATTATAGGGTGTTGCATTCTCCTCATTAAAAGAATTTTATCCCTGAAATTCCGCAAGGGTTCAACAATGTAACATAATATACAACCATTCTAAACTAACCAACCAATTGGAGTGCAACCAATTTTTTAACAATCGTGTAAAAGTGCACGGTGTATCATAACATACATGATATGCGTACTAAGAAATTCTAAATCGACGCCTTATATAAATGCATTTTTTCAAGCAATTTTGAAAATATGGTTCAAACAACCTAAATATACTAAAAGTTCTATATGTATGCATATTTTGAAAATCAAAAACTTTGTTTTACATCCAAATTTTCCCGTACTTCCACGAACGGAAATATAGTTCAATAAAAAATTTCATCTAATTCCTAGCACAATGTTGCTAACAACCAAATTATAGAAAAATCCAGTTTTCTTAACCTATATTCTTATGTTGGAAAAGGGTCTAAATGGAAAATTCCATATTTCCATCCTTCTGTTATTTACCATTTTCCATTATACTTTGGAATGTTCTCTTTTACCCTTAATTCTCTTCTAACCTTTCCAAATATAGTCCGCATAAGTAAATTTTATTTTTAAACTTTAAAACAAAATTATTTTAAAACCTGTTTAGTTCACCTACCGCTACTTCATTATTAAATAGCATTTTCCTTTGCCTCTAATCATATCTTGTTTTACAGTCACTTCCGCGGTACAGTAAAATATATACTAGCAAACTCATTAACTATTTCCCCCATGCTAAGTATGCGGCATTTCGAAAATTAAAAAATTCCTTCTTTTCTTGCTCATAAATCTTTTTGTATAGCCTTTTGAAATATCGATAAAAAAATTTAAAATTTAAAGTTTTTCATTGCAAAAAATTTCATAAACTTTCACAAAAGTATTGTATTTTCCAAAACGATGAATTTTGAACAATAATTTTCGAAAGTATACATATATACAAACACACATACACATATGCATATATATATATAGAACAAATTATGCCACACCACATGAAATCGGGGTTTAGTCGATGGTTTAACGTCCATTATGGACTTTTCATATGTTCAAAAACTTTTCTTTTATTTATAGCAACAACCAGCACACAAGTCTATTTATTAATTTTAGATTTTAAGATACAGGGACATTGACATGTG
This sequence comes from Allium cepa, assembly GCA_030765085.1. NCBI lineage: Eukaryota > Viridiplantae > Streptophyta > Magnoliopsida > Asparagales > Amaryllidaceae > Allium > Allium cepa. Next base: position 824,726,219 of record CM060943.1, on the reverse strand, counting down.
GCTTTGCAACAAATTTTCTCTGTCCTTCGCTTGCCAAAATTTGACTTCCCAAAACTTTAAGTTTTAGGACAACTTTACTTTTCTTTAATAGCTAAATTAATAAATTCTCTAATTTATTTTATAAACTTCAAGCCTTTTATTTATTTTCTTTGCTTAGTTAAATGTCTTTCTTGAAATTTCTTTGTCTTATTGTTTTCCTAATAATATTGTGGTCCCCACAATAAACACCTAAAAAGGAACATTTTTTTACTATTGTCGTACGCATTTTACAGAAACAACTAATGCTTACCACCCAAACCTTAAAGAACTATTTCTAGAAGCTACCCTTCAACATCAACTGACTAACGATGTTGTGGCCTTATTACTTTTTACTGGTAATTAATTGAACATTTCTAACGCACCATCATTCTCCAGCCCACATATCTTAACTTTTATTTTGGGATTCTGATGAATAAGGTCTATACATTACTTCCATTACCACAACTAATTATTTAACCATGCAAACCCACACCGTAGTGGGTGAAAAATACAAACCATGAACACTTAGAATAACTCAAGGGAAAATTGGCTTGGTGGAATAACTTTTCTGCCCTCTATATTGTCTTCATTAACTTTGAGTCTACTAATATCCTTTTTGTGTGTTTTCCATCCTCATCACCCTCTGTTACCATCCTCTTTTAATCCAAATCTAGATATGTACTTTCTACATCTATGATCCTTCATACGAGCATACCATAAAACACATAATAGTACATTTTAATACCATTCATTACTCTTTTGCGAGTTCTTCTTATGGCTTAAACACATATCTAACAATATTTCTAGGTTCTCACCAATGTTTGTTACACTCTACGGGGATTCCTTATTGCTATTCTACGAGCAGTCTTTGATATTCACTTCATAATCTTACATTTTTCCTCGTTTTGTTTAGGTAGTCATCCCTATCTACTCCACATTAAAAAAGGTGGCCAGGCCCTCGCCAGCTTTTTTCAAAGATTAAAACTTAGAATTTTTGAAGTATTTATTCCTAAAACTTTCATCTTTAAAAGTTCAACTTAGAAACTTTTTAGCAAACACAAAAATAAGTTGGTGTCTTAATTTTTGAAACTACAATTGAAATTTTAAAAGTTCTTTACCTTCTAATAACTTTCTTCAACTTTTACTTATAAAAAATTAGGGTTTTAACTCAAACCATATATTAAGCTTTTATTTTTAAAAACTCAGTTTTTATACCAAACCATTATTTTCTAAGAATGTATTTTACATTATTTCTGAACATCCTTTATCATTTCTTTATTACTCAAACTATCTCCACTTCTAGTTTTTTATGGAGCTTCTAATATCATGTGAGAGAGACTTCTAAAAGATACTTGCAATAAATGTGCATAATGATGGAAAATGTTCATTTTTTTTATTTTACCTTTAATATCTATGTTGCTTCTAATTAGATTACTAACATTATTTTTAATATGATCTCCTTATGTTATTTCCAATCATTAACATTATTTATATAAATTTCTAATATATTTTTCTTATAGTTTATAATGATATTACTATTCAACCTTTCTCTACCTAAACTGCCCTTATTCTCATTGCTTTTCTTTCAATTTACTATCTTCTTAGTTGAACCATTGTAATGCATTTTCCTACTGCTTTATTTTCAGGTTCTAAACTTATTCCGTTCTTTTTACCACATTTCAAACTTGTACTACTTCCTAATGTCTACCCTTAAAAATAATGCTTCAACTTAAAAGAATTTCATCTTATAAAAATCAACGAGCTACATACGCTCTACTATATTTCTTTTTCAAAAGAATTAACCTTCTTATTAAAACCCATTTACTATTAGTTTCGGTCCAAAAAACTTTAAATTTTCTACTAAAACTTTTTTATTTAATATAACAAAGTTATTTATACTTTCTTTTTTTTTTCAAAAATATATTATTTACTTACTTTTCAACAATAGAGTTTTTGTACCTTCAAATAATTCATTTGAAAATCATTTCAAATATAATATATATGTATATTCTCAAACTTTATATTAAAATCATTTCACTCTTCATATTAAATTCTTTTATATAGGGGCGGACTCAGATTATTCGTCCCTTCTTTTGGACTTTTCTTCTTTTCTACTTACTTTCTAACTTATCTCATTTGTTCGAATATTAAAATCTGGCTACCATCTTGGAGTGATTACTTCATGCCTTCCTTCTGGTTTTTAAATGCTTTCGGATATCTAGAACATATGGACTCTTATTTTACCCTTAATAAGATCTTTTGTACATCGTCAATCGACAATCATACGGGGATCTACAATTATTGGGCTATTGGTGGCCCAACCTAGGGAGTCATGTATAATCCAGCTTCGAGGACTATCCACATGTTGCACCCATGCTCTTTTAATTCAATTCCTTTCCATACAACCTGCTTCCCATGGTGTAGTCGGGTTAGATGTACCTTTTTAACTTCTTCCACTATTCCAATTCATAATCAACTTATCCATTTTTCGTGTATGTTTGCAACGACTCTATAGCCATAATTTATAGGATTTAACATATATAATATATTTATAATTATAGGTAAAATACAAACATGTTCACTTAACTCTTCCTAGTGCTTTTAAAGATCGATTAACCAAAGCTCTGATACTAAATGTGACAAACCACACCGATAGGCCTGAATTTTGCTAAATCGGTCCACTAAAGTACGGATCGTTGATTTAATATCCAACAAATGAACAAATAAATGAATATCAAAGCACCATTGATGCAACTCATAGCAGTATAGTAAATTATAATAAAACGCATAGTTACTGACCATGATTGACACTTCCAATATTTAATGTCCCTATTAGTGCCGATCTTTCATTAGGAAATCCGTCCTTCCACTTTTCCCGCCTTGCACTAGTACCCGTCCCTGTAAACATATCCTAAGGGTTATAATGGAGGAGGGTCAGAACAACGTTCTAGTGATTGGTGAATTCTACATTTTAAATATAACACTAGTTTATATCGATTGTCTGTTAGGAAATCAAATCTACGGTTTCGATGAGAATAACTATATAATGGAAATCGAATATGCATATATATTTATATATACAGGTACTTGCTAGAACAACATCACTAGAAAGACAAGAGCAAGGCTCAAAGAACACTACAAGAGATTACAAGTCGATAGGATCAAAAAAGCGCAAGAAAAAGAGCACAAAAACTGATGTGCACAATATTAGACGTTTGGGTGCACAAGCCAGACGTATGAAACAGTTCTATGGAAAAATAGACAGAATGAACCATATGTCTGGCAGCTACACTCAGACGTCTGATCTACTACTATATTCAAAAATTTATATAGTATCAGACGTCTGAAACATATTCTAGATGTCTGATTTCAAACTCGGATTTTAAATATAAACTTCAACTACCATATTCGAATAGACATCTTCGCTTCTCTTCGCTGCAACTTTTCATCATCAACAGAAGCAACTGTAGAGCACTAGTTAATGGTTGCAACTACTCAAGAAACCTCTCTACAACTATATATATCATCAAGAATCAAGAGATCAACTCACCTTACTTACCTACGCTCTCTAATTACATGCTCTATCATATATTCTTGATCATTAGCAGTCTATACTTGTATTTTACTCTTCCAAACATTCAGTTCTTTACAGGAAATACTCTCTAAATATATATTGGAAGTATTTGTACTAGTTAGTCAACATCCATGTTATAGAACACACATTTGACAAGAACAACTTACTGTAACCAAGCCTAATCCTCCGAGTGAAGCGAGGGTGTTTGATAGTCGAATTTCAAAGGGGAGCTTCGAGACTAGACGTAGGACAGAAGGTCCGAACCAGTATAAAATCCTGGTGTGCTTATTATATATTTACTTAGATTAATATTGTTATAGTTGCATCATATATTTTTACATACACTTGCGTATACATTACGCGATCCACCCTGTAGACTTTCAATTGGTATCGGAGCAAGGTTTGATCAAAGTACAGTAACACGTTTTTGAATCACTTTAATATGACAAGTATTTTTTAAAAAGGTCAATCCACAGCACGACCCCCACTTTTTAATGGTTCTAACTATGCATTTGGTCAACACGTATGATAATTTTTATGGAAGCCAATGCATTAGAAATTTGGTCAGCCACTCAAAATAAATATGTAGCACCTGGCACTGCTATGAACACACGGAATGATGCACAAAAAATAGCAAATTCTAATAATGTCGAAGCTATGATGTCTTATTTTGTTCATTAGATAGGAATGAATTTTCACGTGTCATGTTATGTAACACTACATATGATATTTGGCGTACCTTACAAGTTACATATGAAGGTACAAATAAAGTTAAACAAACTAAGATTTCAATTTCACAAAATCAATTTTCATCATTTAAAATGAAACAAAATGAATCTATAGTAAACATGTACTCTAGATTCCAAACCATTCAACACGACTTAATGGCACTTGGAGTCAAATTCATAAATTTTGACTTAGTATCTTAAATACTCAATTTTTTAACTCCAGAGTGGGAAAGAAAAGCATTAGCTATCGAAGAAGCTAATGATCTCTCAACGCTCTTAGTTGAAGAATTGATAGGAAATTTAATGTCCTATGAAGTTAATTTGCAGGCAAGAAAAGTACAAAATTCGAAGAAGAAAAACATAGCATTCCCAGCAACAAATGAAGACTCTGACTTAGAGAAGAAGAAATCGTATTTATTGCCAAAAAAATACAACAAATTCAAGAAATTTAGGAAAATGATCAGATTTCATAAATGAGGAAAATCAAGCTCTACAAGTCAAACATCAATCAAATGCTATGAATGTGACCAATTAGGACATATGTAGAAAGACTATCCCAAGCTCAACAACGATAAAAAGAAGAAATTTGAAAAACTCAAAAAGAAGAAAGATTTCAAAGTAACATAGGATGACTTGGATTCTTCATCATTATCAAACAGTGATAGTGATAGTGATAGTGATAGAAAACAAGCTAATGTATGCTTTATGGCATAAAATGATGAGGTATGTCTCGAACTTAACTATGATGGATTATTAGAACTTAGCATAGAATTAGATGATAAATTTAGACAAATTAACAAATTGAATAAAGAACATATAGCCAAAATAATTATATTAGAACTTGAAGTAGAAATGTTAAAAGATGAAAAATTATTTTAGAGGAGGAACTAGAATTATCTCAAGAAAAAACTAAAAATTGTTTGGTTGAAAATGATACAATGGCTATTGATTTTGGAATAGCTAGACCAGAAAAGGATAACTTGTTAAAAGAGAATATCAACTTGAAGAGTAATGTAGAAACATTGAAAATTGAAAATTTAGAATTAAAAGAAAAATTAGACAAAATTACAAATAATGTTTCAAAATTTAATAAAGGAAAACAAGATTAGGAAAATCTTATCAAAACTTCAAAACCATTAGGAAATAGAAATGGAATAGGATTTAAAAATATTCCTAAACAAAAAGAGAATAATATTAAGTAATATAGTTGTATTTGTCAAAAAGATCACCTAAGTTTAATACAAATACCAAAAATATAAAAATTTGGATTCCAAAGACAAATAATAATTTGATTATACAAAAACATATTAATAATTTCTTAGATAATGTAGTCTATAATAAAATTTATGTTCATAAAGGTACCAAGCCTTCTTGGGTATGGCTACCTGCTCCTCCTAACATCTAGGACCCTAACAAAGTATATGGGTACCAATTAAATCATCTTTTATTTTGCAGGTACCCAAAACAAAAAATTAGAAGAAATGGATACTTGATAGTGGATGCTCTAAGCACATGACCGGAAACTCAAAAATGTTATCAAATATAACATTCATAGATGGTGGAACGGTAACTTTTAGAGATAACTCAAAAGGATACGTCGTTGGCATCGGAGAAGTCATCAACTCTGGTATTTCTAACTCTCCTATTATTACAGATATTTTGTTAGTAGAAAATTTAAAACACAACCTACTTAGCATTAGTCAATTATGCGATAAAGGTTTTCAAATCAATTTTGAAAAAGAAAGATGTAATATTTTCGACAATAAAAAACAACTTATCTTTAAGGGATTTTGAAACAAAAATATTTATGTCTTAAATATGAATATAAATCGAAATTCAAATTTATGTTTAGCTGCCAAACATGATGATCCATGGTTGTGGCGTAAATGATTTTGTAATATTAATTTTAAATATATTAATAAATTAGCAAAATATAGGCCAGATAGAGGTTTACTAAAAATAAATTATAAAGTAGAAAATTTATGTGACAATTGTCAAATTGGAAAACTAATGAAAAGCTCTTTTAAATCTAAAAATAATATTTTACAAAACGACCATTAGAATTATTTGGTCCAACTCAAGTACAATCTATAAATCACAACAAATATGTTTTCGTAATAGTTGACGATGTTTCAAGATATACATGGACTTTATTTTTAAAACATAAAAGCGACACCTTTGGTACGTTTAAAATTTTTTCTAAAAGAATTAAAACACAAATGAATTTGAAAATTAAGTATATTCGAAGTGATCACGGTGAACAATTCGAAAATGATCTTGTTACTAATTTTGGTAATAATAAAGGTATAAGTCATAATTTTTCTTTTCCCCGCACACCTCAACAAAATGGTGTATTAGAAAGAAAAAATCATACGTTACAAGAATGTACGCGAACACTATTAAATAGTAGCGGTCTACTAAAACATTTTTGGGCTGAAGCTATTACTACGGCTTGTTATGTTTTGAATCGAGTAACCATACGACCTATGACTAAACATACTTGTTTTGAAATATTTTTTGAAAGAAAACCTAAAGTATCATACTTTAAAACTTTCGAATCAAAATATTTTATACTAAATACAAAAGATAGTTTAGGAAAAGTTGACCCGAAGGCCGATGAAGGAACCTTTGTTGGATATTCGGATCATAGCAAGGCATATAGAATTTTTAATAAACGAAATAACACAATTGAAGAAAGTTTACATGTTTCGTTTTATGAAAATTTTCTTAACCGTCATACTAATGACAATGAAGAAATAATTCCAATAAAAAATACAACAAATTCTTTTAATAATGAGACAAATGTACAAAATAATACTTTAGTATCATCTCCTAGAATTCTAAAAGATCATCCAAAAGATAATATCATTTGAGATCTCAATTTCGGAGTAACTATAAATCAACTTAACCAAATAAGTCATATTGCACTTGTGTCAAATTTTGAACCAAAAATTATAAAGAAACTTCAAACGATATTTTTTGGATAATAAACATGCAAGAAGAATTAAATCAATTTGAACATAATAATGTTTGAAAATTAGTACCAAGACCAAAAAATCAATCGATTATTGGAACAAAATGGGTATTTAAAAACAAAGCAGATGAAAACGGAAATATCTTTAGAAACAAAGCATGTCTAGTCGCTTAATGTTATAATCAAGAAGAAGGTATCGACTACGACGAAACTTTTACTCCAGTAGCAAGAATCGAGGCCATACGGACATTACTTTCTTTTGCAAATCATCATAATTTTAAATTAATTCAAATGGATGTCAAAAGTGCTTTTTTAAATGGTTTTATTAAAGAAAATGTATATGTTGAACAACCTCCATTGTTTGTTCATGAAAAATATCCCGATCATGTTCTTAAATTACAAAAAGCCTTTTATTGTTTAAAACAAGTACCCCGCGCTTGGTACAAACGTCTTAAAAATCATTTAATTACATCTGGTTTTCAAATAGGTAAAATCGATACGAATTTATTTAATTAATGAGAAAATAACGACATTTTAGTTGTATTAATTTGCATAGACGATATTATTTTTGGTTTAGCTAATGAAAATCTTTGTAATCAATTTTCAAATATTATGAAAAATGAACTTGAAATGTCTCACATAGGAGAATTAAATTGCTTTTTAGGTCTACAAATAAAACAACTTAAAAATGGTATCTTTATTCATCAAGAAAAATATTGTAACGATCTATTACGTCATTTTGAAATGGATAAAACTTCAAGCAAACCAAAACTGATGAGTACTAGTGTTTACTTGGAAAAAGATGATAGTGGAAAAGATTTTGATGAAAAATTATATCGTAATATGATTGGCTCCTTACTTTATTTGACGGCTAGTCGACCCGACATTATCATGAGTGTATGTCATTGTGTCCGACTGCAAGCAAAACCAAAAGAAATTCCATCAAAGGGCTGTTAAACATATCTTGTGATATCTATCTTGTACTAGAGATTACGGTTTGTTTTACCTTAAGGGATCATCGTTTGAACTAGTTTCATATAGTGATGTGGATTTCGGTGGATGTAAAACAGATCGTAAGAGTACTAGCGGAACGTGTCACTTTATCGGACAATCTTTAGTTTCATGGTTTAGCACAAAGGAAAATTGTGTCTCTTTATCTATTTGTGAAGTCGAATATATTTCCGTAGCTCTGGCATGTTCACAAGTAATATACATGCAACAAACACTTACGGATTTCTGCAAAGTTATCAATAAATCACCAATATATTGCGATAATACGAATGCAATAAATCTATCAAAAAACCATGTAAATCACTCGCATACTAAACATATAGATATATGACATCATTTTTACGTGACAATGTGGAAAAAGGAATTATTACATTAGAATACCTAAATACCGAGAATCCAATAGCAGATATTTTCACAAAACTACTAAATGAACAAACATTTGTTAAACTGCGTCGCATTCTAGGAACATGCTCTCTTAATGATCTTCTAAACTAATACTACATTTTCATTTATTCTATTTTTAGCTAAAAAAAATTATCCACAACTTAAAATTGTTAACTCCTTCACCTTAAACTTTTTTGGTGGTTGTTTTCTGAAATTACCTAAGAATAACCTTTAAAATCATGTATAAATAACTTTTTACAAAACAAAATGTAAATAATATATAGATTTCGTATTTTTACAACTGAAAATATAAGCATTTCTTCCGACAACTCTCATATCTCCTTCTCGACACCAACAACGGATAGCTTGACGGATATACCTCATCGCCTTCATACTCCTACCCTAAATCGGGAACCGACATATAGGTGGTCCTCCTACCACACGGGATTCATTCCTGATAAAAAGAAGTCCAAATGATCTCTATTTGTCTCTCCTAATACTAAGGAGAAAATTGATGAGTTACATCACTATCAAAAGCAACATATAGATTTACAACGAGAATTATACTTTGAGCAAAAGGTCACTGCACGACGACTAAGTTTTCTGGAGCAAGTAGTGATAAAATTTTGTAATTCACGAAAGAAGGATGTGCATGAACCACTTTCGATTCCTTGCAATTCTTTGGATCCCTCTGCCTCTTATCTTACACCTTTGGACGCTTCACCTAGGCGATTCTTTGGTTCCCCGAGAACACACGAATGTGGAAATATATGGTCTCCACTCAAGCCATGGAGGGATGATAAGCCTGAAGATCGCAATGCTCCATCGTCATTTAAATAAATTTAATTATTCTCATTGTATTTTTTTTATCTACATATATTTGTAATTCTGTTTCACAAAAAATAATATTATGTTTTATTAAAAATAAAAGATCGAAAAATAAGCAACACCTTTCAAAATTCGGCTATTTTAAGACAAATTGGCCATTTCAGACGTCTAAACTTAGCCATCAGATGTATGGTACTCTTGTATCACACAAATTTTTAACCATTGTGCATATACGAGACATCTGATATAACTTTCCAAACGTCTGAAAATTATCTCTTCTTACTATAAAACAGAAACCAGTCTATTTCAGATGTTTGAACTATGGACCAGACGTTTGAACAAAGTCCTTGCCTCCATAAGATAAAAACTCAGGCCATTTTCAGACGTGTGATATTATATCCAGACGTCTGAGAAAACTTTCTGTCCTACAAAAATAACACTTCGACCTATTCCTGACGTTGATAACTCCCTCCGCCTTTCAAAATTTAAAAATCGAGCAATTCCAGACGTTTGCCACCAATTACTAGACGTCTGATTCTATTTACTGTCTTCATACTAAGTCAAATCAGATGTCTGATTCACCTTTCAGACGTCTGAAATTCAAGCGACACTCTCAATTACCCTACTAATGTCTATTTTTTCACCTTTTCACACTTACATTTTACTTCGTTTCTACAGCAAGGTCGATTTTTCAATTCTCAAAATTACTTTCTCTTCCACACTCGCTCGAATTCAATGGCTCCTAAAACAAAAAAACCCTAAGATCTCTAAAAGAATCAAGCAACTTCATCCAACCCTCAAGTTTGCTCTAACGATCAAATAGAGCGATGGATGAATCGTGTACCGCATTCACTCAAGAGACACGAGGATATTCAAAAGAAGAAACTCCATACAGTTCTATGTTATAATTTGCAAAAGTTTCCAATGTATGATTTAGACGAAATTGTGAAAGTGCTAGTTTAGAAACGTTGATATCCTTTAATCCCAATAACATCCAAATCGTTAGCTAGCCATATTTCTTTTCTATGCTAATTTAGATAGCACAGCGGTTTGGAATACTAACAACAGTGATAATTGGCTATGGTCAAGTGTCCACGGCAACACAATTAGACTTACTCCAGGGATCATAGGCTGAACTCTCGGATGTTCTGACACCGAAGAAGATTTATATAATATTCCAGATATGCGTCACTAACCGACAGATAGTATAACACATCAAATATGGAAAGATGAAATGCCAAGATTTGCATCCAAATACCTACGACCTAAGGTGAGACTTCTCACTAGAATGATTATCAGTACTATCATTCCTCGCCTTGATAGTCATGAGCAAATCATGAAGTTAGAACACAAGGCCTTACGTGCTATATTCAATGGAACAAGAGTCAATTGGGAAAAATTTATATTTGACGAGGTCAAACATTTTTGGACTCGATCACGGCCATCCATCATATGTTCTACATACATCATGAGATTTCTACGAGCTCACAACATCCCCACATATTTATCCACTTTTAAAGAGATTTCTCCAAAATATGCATCCACAAAAATTTTCTCCCTAATGCACTTACCGAAAATCCTCTGGATTTTATATCATTTGAAGAGTGGACGCAATGTCGTCAAGCCAAACAAGCAGGCCTCCACCTCAAACACAACCTGAACCATCACAAGATGCAGAGCAACATAGCGAGAATACTCCTCCTCCTCCTGCACCATTTGATTATACGTGCCAAGATGATATTTTGGAAACTCGTAATGAGACAAATCCAAATGTGAGTATTTGTGACTTAACTCTTTAAAATTAGCTGATTTTATCCTGAAATAAAAAATTATTGGCTAAGCGCATTGATAGTTTTGAAACATCTTTTGCTTCTCGTCTAACCGTAGTTGAAACATCACTTTCAACTACATTATCAGTTCTAAAGGAGGTTCTTCAAACGGTTCGTGGTCCTACACCACCTTTAGAAGATTGGCCAACTCCAGTGCCTTCTCCTCCTCGTTTAAAACATTTCAAACTTTTTGATGAGGAGAAAGAACCTCTCGAACAAACTCTGACATCTCCTAAAAAACAAGCTAGCTCTTCCCAAACTGAAGATAAAGGAGATGATCAAGATAAAGCTTTCCCAAAATATTCTTACATTTCTTAGGAGTCCATCTTTCGTGTAAAAAAGATAAAAATCTATGAATGTAATCGATTAATGTGATTAATAAAATTTCCTTTTTGGTGTGATATTTATGTGTTTATGTGTGTAATCTTTGGTAAATACTTAATGGAATGGACATGATGTCTACAATTAAAAAGTTATAAATCCTTTTTGATAATGCTAAAGGGGGAGAAATAATAAAGACCACAATAAATGATGGAAAGCACATATTCAGGGGGAGATTTATAAAATTATATATAAGTACATTGCATAGTTGTCATCATCAAATAGGGGGAGATCGGCAGGAAATCAAATCTACGGTTTTGATGACAACAACTATACAATGGACATCGAATATGCATATATATTTATATACATAGGTACTTGCTAGAACAACATCACTAGAAAGACAAGAATAAGGCTCAAAGAACACTACAAGAGACTACAAGTCGATAGGATCAAAGAAGCACAAGAAAAAAGCATAAAAACTGATATTCACAATATCAAACGTCTGAGTGCACAAACCAGACGTCTAAAACTGTTCTTTGGAAAAAACAGACAGACTGAACCAGATGTCCGGCAACTGCACTCAGAAATCTGATCTACTACTATATTCAAAAATATATAGAGTATCAAATGTCTGAAACGTATTCTAGACGTCTGATTTCAAGCTCAGATTTTAAATATAAACTTCAAATGCCACCTTCGAATAGATGTCTCTGCTTCTCTTCGCTGCAACTCTTCATCATCAATAGAAGCAACTATAGAGCACTAGCTAATTGATGCAACTACTCAAGAAACCTCTCTACAACTATATATATCATCAAGAATCAAGAGAAAAACTCACATTACTTACATATGCTCTCTAATTACATGCTCTATCATATATTCTTGATCTTTAGCAATCTATACTTGTATTTTACTCTTTCAAATATTCAGTTCCACAGGCAATACTCTCTAGATATATGTTGGAATCATTTGTACTAGTTAGTCAACATCCATGTTATAGAACACACGTTTGATAAGAATAACTTATTGTAAGCAAGCCTATTCCTTCGGGCAAAGCGAGGGTGTTTGATAGTCAAATTCCAAAGGGGAGCTTCAGGACTGGACGTAGGACAGGAGGTCCGAACCAGTATAAAATCCTGGCGTGCTTATTCTATATTTACTTAGATTAATATATTTTTAGTTGCATCATATATTTTATTATATATACTCGCATATAACTACACGATCCACCCTGTTGACTTTTCATTGTCTTTCCTTACATATTATGTCTTTTCATTTCACTTAGTTACCACAACTCAACATATGCATACGATATGCTCCATCTGCCTACAGTAGACCATAACACACACACACATATATATAGCCATATTTTATCTCGCTTCGCTTTAGGGATTTACTACTTGTTTTTTACTATTATGGACTCAACTCTGCAGACTATAGAGGACTCAACTCCTCGAACTACCCCGTTCATTTTTGAAAGATCTCTTTTATGAGTCAACTTGCCTTGCATTAACAAACATGCTAGCAAGAAACTATACCACACATTACCCCAACGTGGCCTACACTAGTAGAAGGTTTATCCCATTAGGTGTAACCCAGTCTTTCCCATTGACCTGCACCCTAATTGGGTTAGATTTTCACAAAACCAAATACCAAAGTCCACAAAAGTAAGGATCGTTGGTTTGGTATCATGCAAATAAACAAATAAATGTATATCAAAGCATCAATGATATAACATACACCAAAATAATAAAATATAATAGGTCACATAGTCACTGACCAAGATTTGACACTTTTAGCGTCCTTGTCACTGTTAAGCATGGATAAGGAACATGACCTTCACCGTGTGAGCCATGTACTAGTACCTATCCGTCTTAGCTATCCTGTGGGTTGTAATAAGGAGAGAGCCATAAGAACGTTCTTGTGACTGATAAATTATACACTTTATACATAACAAAAGTTTATGTCGATTGTCTTCCATTACATGTTAAGTCATTTAGTTTTACTTAGTCGCTTTGACTCCACGTACGCGTACGATACATCCTATCTACTTGTAGTAGACTATAATTATGTACATAAATATAAATATAAGTAACATAGTTCGCCGTTGAAATTAGATACTATCCTCACTAGTATCTCTATATCTGTGCCCCATTAGGTTCCATAACCCTCGCCATATCATGATCTCATCGCCACACATGCCAAGGAACTCTCTTAGTGCCTACCAGTGGCTTTACAATAATTTAGCAGCAATATAACTTGAATTCTTGGGGATTTTCTTATTTGCTTCTTGGTTGCAGACCTAGCTCTAGGCTGTAAATATGGTGGATTCAGCCCCACCGATTATGGACTCAGCTCCATAGACAACCCATGCATGATTTGAAGGATCTCCTTTATAGGGTTAACTAGATTTCCTCCTTAGAAAAACTAAAAAACAATGTGGTGCTGCATGACCCAACGTGTCCTGTACACTAATAAGCACTGTAGCCAATTAGGTGTAACCCCGATCTTTCCCATTAACTACTAAGGACTGATGACGTTCTCGACCTATGCACAACCCTACTCCTTTATTTGGTACCAATGCATGCTGGCATAGTATCGTGCTTCGCTAGCCATCCTGTTTCGATTGCTTATTGCAATAAAGGCAATACCCACTTTCCTTTCTTTGAAGTGAACTCCTCTATCTATTGGGGTATTCCTTCATCCATACGCAAGCATACACTCTCCATGAGTCCTATGGTTGGACATGTCTTGCATTAGTATAATGTATATACAAGTGCCGATAGCCCCTTACAATGGGCAGAGTTCTACTATGTAACACTACTAACCTCACACTCTAACCTATTCAAATAACTATGTCATTCTATTCATTTGATTATATATTAACTTTAATAGTTCACACCCATCAATAATGCATAATTGAGGTTGTGTGTGCGTATGTGTGTGTGTACATATATATCTTCATTCATTCTTATTTAATTATCTTGCCTCTACTGTTTACTATTAACAGTAATTCTTTACTTCTAATGCGTTTATACCATACTTGATTTACGATTATTTATCGCTTTCTTTTTAAAAGATTAACAATGTCTCTTTCCATTCTTTTGCCCTTTTTCCCTTTTCCTATTTTTATTTCTTTTTAACATTTGGTTTTTCTTGCCAATTATTCAATTTCTTTTCTTTATTTAACTCCCATCTTTTTTTATATCATGCATCCATTCTCTTATAATATTCTTATCGCATTTATATCTCTTTATTTGACACTTAGGGATTTTCTACATTTTAATGCATTGGAATTACGTCTCTCGATGGAAATGTTAACATTATAAATTTTTATATCTTATTCAAAAGGAAAGTTTTTGCAGTATTTGAAATTAAGAAAAATTATCTTTTCATAGTTATTGAAATAGACAGTATAAAATACTATAAACATCCATTTTTTATAATATCTTTCTTTTTAGGTGCATTCCTTATCATTTCGAACAATGCAATGTTATTTACTTTAGATTTGATAATGTATAGAAATTCATGCTGCAACATCCAAATTCCAGTGGATTAAAATACCGCTTAAACCCAAAAAATCTTATTGTGATTTCTTATTTTACATTCTTATTGTCCATTTTAATATTAAATTGGAATCATTACATCAATTATAAATTCTACTATTTTTCAATAATAAATTTAGGGACTACTAATATTCCAAACATTTTCCAAGTTTGCATTCATATAACACACACACACACACACACATATATATCAAGTTAACAATTATAGAATATGTTGGCAGGGTTATCGATTTCATTTCATGTTTATGGATTTAGCCTACAACTCCAATTTACATTTCAGATATATAAGAATAGATCTACAACGATATAAATCTAATATTATACAAAAGTATATAATAGTCCCATTCACCTTTTTAGCATACCAAATCTCCAAGTCTTATCCCTGTTATTCCAGTTTGACTCAAATTTTCCTCCCTGCTTTGATATATATACCGCAACATATACAGATATATTAAAAATCTACATTAGAAGAGAGATTTTGATTTGATACATATTTAAGATCAGGATTTATAGTTTACCTCGACTTCGACGATGTGATTTGACCTTATTCCTCTTCTGTATTCTTCTACAATTCTCTAATTGTATGTATACGTATAACTAGAAATAATTTACGAATTAAGAAATTAGTAGAGAAAAGAAAATGTTGGAATTTCCACGTCCATTAGAAAATATGGGTTTGGAAGTGTGGGTCTAAGTATATATTTATAGGAGTTCAAACAAATGCAAGTCGTTAAATTAACTGTTTTAAATCCGAACCATTTAGGCCTCTGTTTATTGTCAATTCAATATTGGCAGCGATCAACCGCTCAAGTCCTAAGGTCAACCGCTACTGATCGACCTAGGTACATATTGGGTCATCTTGTGGGTTTGTTTAGTGGTAGGTAATTAATGTTTTTTGATTTGTATTCGTTTTCTTACGATCTAAGATCATTTGTTTCCACTTTTAATATATACTCAACGAAATTACTAACGTTTATTATACTTAACGTCTAAGCTATTGATAACATTGCAATTAATGTTAATTAATTATTTTAATTTTCATAATTAAATATATAATTATTTTTGACTTGAAGTAATCAAAGATCAGTAAGTTTTTCGCTTGAACTCCGATTAAAAAACTCTATATATGAAAATTGATCAGAAAATCGCCATGAACCAAATGGTGCAAGTTTCATAGAAAAATTCTATTGTTTGAAAAAATTCTATTTTTTAGAGTTATTATTCATTAACTAATTTCTTTTAAATAATTAGCATCAAAATTACTGCGTGTTACATTCCCTCCCCCTCAAAAGAATTTCGTCCTCGAATTTCCTTAAGGAATGTACAATGTAACATAGCTTGCAACCATTCTAAGCTATCAAATCAATTAGTGTGCAAACAATTTTGCAATCAATCGAGTACAAGTGTATCGCATGTCATAATTCATATGGTACGTATGCAGAATAATTCTAATCGACGCCTTCTATATGAATGCATTCTTTTAAATCAGTTTCAAAAATATGGTGCAAACATTCTGAATATTTTGGCAGTTCCATATGCATACAACTTTTAAAAACCAGAAACATTTTTTACGTCCAAACTTTCCCACATTCTACAGATAGAAACATAGTTCAACCAATTTTTCATCCAAATCCTAGCACACTATTGCTAACATCTAAATTTAAAAATTCAATTTTCTAAACCTATTTCTTTATGCCTAGAAAAGGGTTTGAAATGAAAAATTTATATTTCTTTTCTTTTCTCTCGTATACCTAACTTCACACTGTACTTTAGAACCTTCACCTATGCCTACCTATCTTCTTCTAACTTTTCTAAGTACATTTTGCATAAATATATTTTTTATGTTTTTAAATAGGGTTATTTCAAAATAAACATTTTGTTCATCTATCGACAAGATATGTTGGAAAGGTTCCATAGTTAAAAAAGCTTCATCGTCACTAACCGTATTTTAATTTACTGCCATTCCACTGCATAATAAAACTTATATCAATCAACCTATCGACTATTTATTTATATCAAGTATATGGCATTTTAAAAATTTAGAAATTTTTTCCTTTTCAATTCAAACATATTTTTTTATTACCTCTGAAAATATTAATAAAAAATTTCCTAACACAAAGATTTTTTTCGGTTTAGTAAATCCTTTAGCATCCTTAATGTACTCTATTTGATTATGTGGTAAATTTTAAATTTTCAAAAACCTTTATTTCTTTTATAACATCAGTCATCACACAAGTTCCATTATAAATTTCAGCCTTTAAGGTGCAGGCATATTGACCCAAGGTTACGCAACATCCTTTCCCTGTCCTCTATTTACTGCATTTTATTTCCCAAAATTTTTTTCTATATTTTTTCAGGACTTACAATTTTATTTTTATCTTAGCAGTTAGATAAATAATTTTTTAAAATTTATTTCTTAACTTTCAGTCTCTACTATTTTCTTTTCCTCTACGTTAGTTAAGTGTCTTTTTTGAAATTTCTTTGTTTTTAGTGTTCTTCTAAAATATAATGGTCTACGTAGAAAACACATAAAAATAAACATTTCCATTACATCATATGCGTTTTTTTACATAATATCAACAACTTATACGTTAAACCCAAACTAAAAAGAAAACAAATACTATAGGGAAATATAAATAGAACTAACTACTGCTAACTAAGGATTAAGAGCTTTCCTACCGCAAGAGCTAGAACCACAGCTGCATCGGAGAGATCGAATCATAATAGCTATGCATATAAGCTCATGCCAATTGCGTTCTTCTCCTCCTGCATCATTAACCGCCTCTCCTCTATCCTCTATTGTGGCTGCTGCATAGCTTGAAACCCGAACTCCATCCGACCCTGAGACTCCAGGAACTCTTTATAGCCTTGGGCCTAGTGCCGATACCTTTTGGCCTGCTGGTCAGGCCAAGGGTCTCAATCGATATGCGCCTGCTCAGGCTCCTGATGTTGCTCCTCAAAAACTATAGGCAGCTCCTCAATCTCAATTCTTATCCTCTTGAGCGAGTCCTTATACAACGATAGGTGTGTATCTCTATTTGGCAGCTTACCTCAGAGGTTGACCCCAATTTGTCTGAAAATGGCATGAAAAGATGATAGTAGGGAATAGAGCTCCTTTGAGTGCCTGCTTCCCTTATACTCGTGAAATGAACCATAATCACCTTGACATAATTCACCTCAATACCACCTATAATGGACAGATGGCCTTCTAAACAAGGGGTAAATCTGATCGTAGCTCCCTATCTTGGGGATGATGTTATACCGAAGAATGCAGATGATCAGATGGGCCTAAGGCTGCAAATTCTCTAAGCATTAGATGTTTTCTCCCGATAGAAAGATCCAATGAAGTATGGCGGCCTGAGTCATCATTTTCCTATAGCTCTAATGTGTAGGATCCCGCCCAACCACGTGATTATAAACCAAATCTCCATACCCCTTACTTCAGATGAGAAGGTGGCCTTATGCTCATTAAAATTAGACAACAAATTAACGTCGAATAGACGTACGCACCTCAGATGACATACACCGTGAAATGTGTCATAACGTAAAATCTGTATAATCCAGTAGAATAAATAGATATTTTAATCCAAAAAAAGCGAGATCCTAAAAGTTTACCGCTCACCTTTGTAGAATCCTAAAACGAGTTGATCGCCCATAAGTCTTAACAATGTGCCTGTCATTCTGACACCATGCTAATTCTTGTAGGGTCAGCTCAACTAGGCGCTATAATGAGGTGGCATAGTTTCTAGATTTTGGGGATCTCTGAGAGAAAGGAGGTACTTCTCTGATTGAAAGTCATTTGGAGAGGGGTCGATAACCTTGGTTGGTGACTAGGCACGACCGGAATGGTTGACCATTGAGAAAGAAGGAGGGGATAGGGTTTCATAAAATCACTCGAAGGAAGAAGTAGGGGAAAGAGAAATGAATCAGTTGAAGTCATTATATACAAATTTACAAAGGCAACGGTCGAACCCTAGGGTTCAGTGGTCGATCATTATCGGTCGACCGTGGGAAACCCCAAGTCGACTGTTCCCTTTGTCACTTACCCATTCTGAACCAAGGCCCATTTCAGGCCAAACCGACTCCGCTTTTGCTACTATTAACTAGCGTTAGTTTGTTTTGTCTTTGTCTTCTCCAACTTGGCTCTGGCTATACTAAGAAATTCAAATCTACTTATATGATGCCCTACCGTATTATCCTGATTTACTACCGTCGGGATTTAAATTTTAAATCCCTTTTCTATTTACCCCATTATAAAGCTAGTACCACTTTTTATTGTCCCTCACTAAAATAAATTTAGATTTTAAAATTTTCTTTCTTCATAGGGAAATTAGCAAGCTATAGAATTGAGATAGGTAATTAGTCAGCCTATGAAAACTAATAGGTTCATGGTGACCCTATAAAAACTGTAAATTTAGACAGATAGTCGGATAATTTGGGATGGGTAATCCAGGGCATACTGTATTCTTGCATATCATCATATATTATTATATGTTAACCATTGTGGATGCAGGAGCATAGTATATGGTTAATGTATTTTGGTTAAGGTACTAGTGAAGGGAAACCCATTCTGCTTAGTGGCGTAGTCTCACTAGATATCTATTTGCTTCTAGATGGTAGGTTATTATTCACAACAGATTTTTTGTCTGACTCGAAGTTTATGCTTTCCTCTTAAACTGTCGGTTGCTCTTAATTAATTTGAGTCGGCTGAGAGTAAGGGCTTTTTAAATTTTCTAATAAGACGAATAAGCTTCCAGAGACATGCAGGAGGCAATCTAGCTATGTAGGGGTTCTAATCTAATCCGTCGTGTTGTTTAAATTTTTCTATATAGATGTAATGGAAAGTTATATAATTGCCAAAAGATCAATCAAGGGGTATCTTCATATGTCACACTTGCAGCATTTTGTAATAGTTATGTTTTCTCTGAATGAGGTTTTACGAATGGGATTATTTAATGAATATGAAATATCATTTATGAAATGAGAGATGAAAATTTGTTATTAAAGTGCATTGAAATTTTTTCATATTCATGTGCTTATGATTACTGATATGATTAAGATAGCTATATTTTGTCATCAAGAATTAATAACTATGGGTGGCCGTAGTATCCGAGGCTGTTAGTTTTGGGTCTCATAATGCGGGATGTTATCAGTTGGCATCAGAGCATAGGTTTATGATTAAAATAATTTTAAACCTAAAGAGCTTTTGAAAACATACCTAATAATGAGAGAATAAGATGGGGTATAGGATAATGCTATAATAGCGTACTTATATTTGCTATATGTAAGTATGTATTCCATCTCTATGCTCCTCTATCTTTTAGACTGTTCTTCTATATCTTACTAAGGATCGTATGCAAATTTATGAGAAAGAAAGATATAGGTAGGAAACGGAAGAGTGAATCTAGCTAGAGGAAGCACCACAACCAATAGAAATGGTTGACCCAACACTAGAAGGAACTAGGGTCTATAGGAAAATGCTAATCAAAATGCAAATCCAATGTAGGTGTTGCGACCCCACTAGATATAGGGACTATGCATCAGTTCTTCATTAATCTGATGCAAGCTAGAGTAGCTACAGGAGTAGCTAGAGAAAATGCTGCTGCTGCAAGAGGAGTTAATCCTATGGCTCCAGTTGGTAATAACTATGTTAAACCGAGTTGAGATTACACCAATTTAGAGGGAGAGCCTTTTTTAGGGACTGAGGATGCTGTAGAAGTAGAAAACTGGATGTTGCTTTTTGAGAGAATTTTCGCTGATTTGGATCTGAATGATGAGCAAGAAAGGAGATTGGCTCCGAGACAGCTGCAAGGAACTAATTTGTTCTGGTTGAACGGAGTTACCATAGGAGTACCTAAGGAGGAGTTGACTTGGACGGATTTTCGAAGGAGATTCGTGGAAAGATTTTTGTCTGAAGTAGCCAAATCCGCTTTGCTCAAAAGTTTATGGAAATGAAGCAAGGGGATATGATGATATTGGAATATTATGTTAAGTTTGATGAGCTATCTAAATATGGGTACACTAATATTGACACCATGATTATAAGAAATGAGAAGTTTATGCGGGAATTGAGGTCGGAGATCGCTAAGGCAACCATACCGCATCTCATAGATACATCGAATGTAGTGGCGGAAATGGCTATCTAGAATGAAGAAATGCTTTCTACTTTTGAGAAGGAGAAGTCAGCAGAGACTCAAGATTCCGAGGAAAAGAAGAGGAAGTTCTTTAAAAATAAGGGAGCTCCATAGGGTGGAGCTGCTAAGAAAGGGAAAGCTGATGTTGTCTGCTTCAAATGTGACAGGAAAGGACATTATGCTCATGAGTGTCGGATTGGTAAAGGGAAGAAGGTTGTAGAAAAGAAAAGTGTGAAGTTGGTGACCATAGAGAGGATCAAAAAGCATGTGTACCGAGTAGTTTGGCAGGAGTCCATAATTTGTTTCATGTTTCTTATCTTAGGAAGTATGTGCATGATCCAGAGACTATTATTGCTCTGACTGGGTTGGAAGATTTGGTAGTAGGACTGGATCTGACTTTTGTGAGAGAATCAGTTCAAGTTGTAGCGGGAGATGAGAAGAGATTAAGGAACAAGACAGTTAAGTTGGTGAAAGTTTAGTGGAGCGACAATGAAAAAGACTACATTTAGGAGAAAGAGGACAAGGTTAAAGAGCCACTACAAGAAAATATTATATCAATAGCAAGCGTGGATTGCACGAAAACTTGACTTGCTATAGTTAAGTGGCTATTCTTTATTCAACTCAAAAAGACAACAACTTCAAGTGCAATTATATTAAAATGTATGCAATTATATTAATGTTGTTCACCGTAAATTTGCATTCCACTCTCGTTTCCCTCTAAAAATTTTTTGGCCGCCAAAATTTTATTTTCGTTTTCGTTTTCTCCCCTTAGGCTTCTCATCTTCACTCTCTTCACACTCTTTTTAACATCGGTCCTCTTCGCTTTATTCCTCAAGCTATTCTTCAAGCTCAATTCCTCTTCTGTAATTATATTTAACATCGGTCCTCCTCTGCCGCTCAATTCGATCTGAAGTTCAACGACCTGAAGCGTGATTTGGTCCAGACGCAATTCCTCAAACTCATTCGATCTGAAGTTCAACGACCAGAAGGCCACTAGAAGCGCGATTTGGTCCGAAGTTCAATTCGTCAAGCGCGAGGATTGGGTATATTTTTATGTCATTGTGTATATACAGGCTTGCTGTATAATTATTTCTTGTTACTTTTGCCTCTCTCTGTCAATGTTGTTGCTTTTTTTGACAAGAATTCAATGGAGCTGATGGATTTTTTTATTTGGGAATTCTCTTTGTTTACAATATTTGTTAATTCTTTTAACAATATTTGTTTTTGCAGGTCGAGTCATTTAGTCAATTAAATCTAAGTGTTATGAGTTTTCTTTTCATTAGTCAATTAATGCTAAGTGTTATGATATTTTTAAGAATCTAAATATCTATACAATATGAATTCCTGGCTACTGCTAAGTGTACTTTAATGCTAAGTGTTCTTTCTACAAGTGATTTTTCTCGACCAAATTTAGCATATCATCTATAGCTAATGGTCAAACAGCCCCTTGATTATCAGGTGAAAGAGGCAATAACAAGTACATAAAATGAAATGTAATTTTAGTTTTGTTTTCAGCAGATCAGTTATCGTCTCCACAATAAATTCAAACACATTCTCCACTATTATCATGGGTTTGTTCTACTATGTCCAAAGATAGACCGAGTTTATCCCGCAAAAGGCTGGAAGAATTTTTTTTGTATAGGTTTTTTTTGGATATAGGTTTTTTTGGATCTGACTATGATCCTATTATAGATAGAATTTTGTCCATGCTAAGCAATGTAGGATCTGACTTGTGGTTCTAGTGCGGTCATGTAGTCTCCTCGACTTAACTGATATGGAAGACATCATTCCTACCTATTTAGCTATTTAATGGCTTATGTGTAGGCTAAGATTAATTTGTTAGTAACAATTGGAAAATTAAGTATTATGTTAAGAATCTCTCTGTAAACTAGATTAGGCACCATACAGCTAATATATATTCAATCACTCTTTAGAATATGTCCACCAATACAGTCCTAATTGATCTAAAATCTTAGACATTTTTGCTATATTATTTAAATAGGTTAACGAAATATTGTATTAATCTGGCAATTAATATCCTCTTTTAAGGATTCTAGTAACTTGTTCACTTCAAACCTCTACTGTCTCTATCTTACTGTTTGTTTAGTATTAAAACTACTCTTGCCATTATAGGTTTGTTCACTTACTGTTTGTTCACTTCAAACCTCAGACTCTTACTGTTTGTTCACTTCAAACCTCTACTGTCTCTATCTTATTATTATTTTCAAGACCGATTTGTTTATTGAAGGAGATGGACATGATGTTGCTAATAAAAAACCATAAAAGAAAAAAATGGTGGAGAAAACAAACAAACTGAGAAAAAACAAAATGCTTAGAAATAGGATAAATTATTAAATAAAATTATATTAGCTAAGGTGATGATAAGACTATAATCTTTTGATTAAAAAAAACCATTATAGGTTTGGTGATACATTTGTTTTGTAATTAATACACTAGTTTAATTACTTGAAGAAATGAATGTACCGGAGGACTTCAAAAAAAACTATAGTAGGAGACAGAAAGCGACTCCATGGCCATTAATGCTGGGTACTAAATGACGTATCACAATTATAATAACAATTTGAAATCAGCCCGTTAATTGTTGAATGTAATCAAACATTTACCTCTTAAAAAAAGGAGTAGAAATTGCTCATTTTATTTGAAGTTAAATGGATATAGGATCTGGCTATGATCCTATTGGATATAGGATAGTATGATGTTTTTATAACTTGATGAGAATCAAATTTGTCTACACATGAATACCAAGCAATGTAGGCAACTCTTCTCTATTTTCAATAGCCTACCATAAATCAAATTTGCAGATAGTGAATTCAAGGGAGCCTATATATAATTTGCAGATAATTTGCGATGGAAAAAGACTGGGTGCATTTACACAGGTACTCATAAAAAATTTAGCTTATAATTTAATCTGGAAATTAAAATAATAACTCGATTTTTTATGTCGATAACTTTATTTTTAATTTTACCCTAGAACTAGTAGCGAGTACGAGCAAGGAGCATGGAATTTTGTGCATGCCGCAAAGAGAAACTTAGGAAACCTGGAAAAAAATTTATGTCCTTGCTTAGATTGTCGAAATCTCACTCATCAAAATGGTGACATTGTTGTCGAGCATTTGATTATAAGAGGAATGGATCCTTTATACAAGTGCAGTAAGTGGTACAGTCATGGTGAGCAAATGAATATAACTGAAAAGGTGGAGGTGGATGACACGTATGAATTACTTCAAGCCGTTCACTTTGAAGATGAAGCTTTTGTCAACCAAACTTTTTTCTCCGATGATAAAAATAATGATGATGCACAAAAGCGAATGGATGATTTTCTTAAAAATTTGGAAGATGCAAAAACTCCATTGTATCCTGGTTGCGTAGATCAAACAAAATTATCTGCTATCACTGCATTGTACAATCTTAAATGCGAAACTGGATTATCTGATACTGGTCTTGATAAGCTTCTAAATGTGCAACAAATGTTATTACCCAAAAATAACGTCCTTCCGAAAACTTTATATGAACTAAAGAAGTTCCTCAAAGTATTTGACATGGGATTCGACAAGATTCATGCATGCAAGAATGATTGTTGTCTTTTTAGAAAAGAGTACAATGATTTGAATAACTGTCCAAAATGCGGTTTTTCGAGATGGAAGATAGATGAGCGGACGAAAGAGATAATGCAAGGTATTCCGGTCAAAGTTTGAGATATTTTCCAATTATTTGAAGATCCAGAAGAATGTTTAGGTCCCCACAGACGGTAGAAGATTTAAGATGGCATTTTAGTAATAAAAGCAATGATGATAAAATGCATCATCCTGTCGATTCTTTGACATGGACCATGGTGGATGATAAATGGGAATCATTTTCAAGTGATCCACGTAACCTTCGGCTTGGTCTTGCTACCGATGGTTTTACCCCATTTGACATTAAGGGTACTAAGTATAGTTGCTGGCCAGTGATGCTTGTGACATATAATTTTTCGCATATATTGTGTATGAAAAAGGAAAATATTATGTTAACATTATTGATTCCTGATCCAAAGCAACCTGGGAATGATATTAATGTATATTTAGCTGCTTTGGTAGAAGATTTGCAGCAGTTATGGAGTAACGGGGTGGAGATTTATGATGCATTTAGCAAGACACTTTTTAACTTGAAAGCAATCTTGTTATGGACTATAAACGATTTTCCAGCTTATGGAAATCTTGCTGGATGTTGTGTAAAAGGAAAAAAAGGTTGTCCATTCTGTGGCGTGAATACTCATCATCGATGGCTAAATCATAGTCGAAAAAATGTCTATATGGGACATAGAAGATTCTTACCTCTGTCAGATCCACAACGAAAACAAAACGCTTGGTTTGATAACACCGTGAAGGAAGGTAGCAAACACAGGATTCTTACAGGTAGAGATATTTCTGTTATTTTGAAAGATTTTCCAAATGATTTTGGCAAAGCTAAAAATAAAGAAATAGAAACAAACAAGAAGAGAAAGAATAAGAAGTTAAATAAGAAGCAAATTATAAAGATTACGTGTAGGAAGAGGAAGTGTACTGACAACAAAGAAGATGAAAACAGTCCTGCAAAAATAGAGCTATCAAGGTGGAAAAAAAATTGATTTTCTTTGACTTACCATATTGGGAGGTTAGTGTTCAAATTATATTTTATTCACAATAATCTAATTATAAAATTATATAATGTTAAAGCGGTTATATTGTTGATGTTTATAGGAACTTCCACTACGCCACAATTTAGACGTGATGCATGTTGAGAAAAACGTGGGCGAAAGTTTACTCAACACAATATTGCATGATAGCAAATCGAAAGATGGTATTAATTCTAGAAAGGATCTAGAGGATTGGGGAATCCGACCTGCTTTATATGCACAACCTCGTGGAAAGAAAACATATCTTCCACCGGCTCTATATACTATGTCTAGTTCTGAAAAAAGAATATTTTGCAAAAGATTGTATGACTTCAAGGGACCTGATGGTTATTGCTCAAATTTCAAAAGATGTGTGTCTTTGGAGGATTGCAAAGTTAGTGGATTGAAGTCGCATGATTACCATGTTTTAATGCAACAAATGTTATCGGTTGCAATGAGAGGATTGCTTCCAAAAAAGCCAAGGAAAAGTAATAGCTCGTTTGTGTTTATTTTTTAATAAACTATGTCAGCGTGTTCTTGACAGAGAGAAGCTGCAAAAAATCGATGATGAGATTGCTGCAATTTTATGTGATCTCGAAGATATTTTCCACCTTCATTTTTTGACATAATGATACATCTAACAATTTATCTTGGAAAAGAAGCTCGATTGTGTGGACCAGTTCATTTTCGTTGGATGTACCCCTTCGAAAGGTATATGAAAACGCTTAAAGATTATGTTAGGAACTATGCACGTCCTGAAGGATGCATTGTAGAAAACTATCTCGCAGAAGAATCCGTAAGATTTTTTGGCGAATTTCTAAAGAAATCATCACAATTTGAGGAGAAAGAGGGTAGAAACAGAGATTATGAGAATGATGATGCAATACTCGAAGGACGTCCGATATCAACATACAAGACAATTACATTGACAACTCATGAGAAGGAAGCTGCTCACCTTGCTGTGCTAATGAATATGGCTATAACCGAGCCATTTTTAGAGTAAGCACATATTGTTTTCTTTATCAGATTTATCGTAATATGTGTAATTATAAATGTAACTTAATATCTTTTATATTATGGTAGTATGCATTTGGAAGAGTTACAAAGTTGGGACAAGCGCATGGAAAGAAATGCTACATTGCTATGGAAAATTCACACAAAAAACTTTGCTGATTGGATTAAAAAGAAGGTTAATCGGCTCTTTTAAATTTTGTGTATAAGTTTGAAAATATTGTCTTTGAATCTATATTGAATCTATATTTGAAAATACGGTTTTTTCAGATACCTATTAACTCAAGCGAACACGATGAATTATTAAAATGGATTGCCTATGGTCCAAGTATTAATGCTTTGTCCTGCGAAGGATATATAATTAATGGGTTACATTTTCATACAAAAGATGTTGAGAGAGAAACTCAGAATTCTGGAGTGACTTATGATGCTACTACCATGTGTAGAGAAAGTTCAAAAGATGTCTCTCAAGTAGTTGATGTGGTCACGTACTATGGGACTTTGACTGACATAATCTTATTAGACTATCATAAATTTTATGTTCCAATTTTTAAGTGTCATTGGGCAAACATTAGAAATGGAGTGAAGGTTGAAGATGGATTTACTCTTGTTAATTTGCATCAGAATTAAGCTTCATTTTCGAGGGATCCATATATTCTTGCTTCTCAAGCAAAACAATTTTTTTATTCAAGAGAGAATGATTCTTCTAATTGGTATGTTGTAATGAAGGCACCACTAAGAGGTTATCATGAATTAGAGACAGATGATTATATTAGGACACAAGCCATGTTATTCAAGATTGCGAAGAAAACATGATGGATGTGGATTATGTGGAGGATGCTAGCTATGTTAGAGAAGATTGTGAAGGCATATTTGAGAAAAGTTTAAAATACTTGAATAAGGTGATTTGACATATCGGTATTTCAAAATATATGTAAATGGTTTTGTGAAAAAAACCCAATAAAATGCAAGTTGTTTGTTTTAGTAAGAAATTTATTTTGAAAATATTTTGAACCGAGTGACAAAACATTTAACTCAATGGACTTTAAGGCTATGCATCAACTTTATAAAGCAGCTTATATGCGTCGGCTATCTGAAAATATAGATGGTTTACGCGGCTTTAAAAGTAACAAACTTTTGGAGAGGAATTTCTGCTTATATATATTTGCAAGAATATGTTTCACGAATATGTATTTCATATATACTTCCAGGTTTCACTTCAAATATATGTACATCAGCTTTCTGAAACAATATATGCATCAGCTTTCTGAATGCATGAAACAATATATGCAGTCTATTTGGCATTGAATTTCTGCTTATATATGAAACAATATCACTTCAAATTTCTGAATGTATGAAACAATATAACTTCAAATTTTCTGCTTATATATATATATATGCAAGAATCCTAAACACTTTACACTTACTTTTAGAAACAATATATGCAGTTCTTAAATGCAGTTCTCAACCTTGAATGCATTTTAACATCCAGTTTTTTCTTTTACATGCAGTAAATGGGTAAAAAGAAGGCGGCTGCTTTAAAATGGCAAAAAACAATTGATAAATCCACGGCTAATGCAAAACACAAGGACAACAGGGTCAATAACGACGTTGGTATTGAAGACAACTCGCAAGAAATTGGAAATTCTAAGAACAATGATGCTCAAATTCAAGACATCGCTGAAGCAGTTGACGAAGATACAATGCAAGTTGAAGAAGATTTTGAAGCTGACATGAATGAGAGAACCACTCAAGATGCCACCACAAATCCGGTAGTGAAGCGCAAACGTAGAGGTCCAACTAAAGTGAAAAGACTTCCAGTAAATCCATTGAGTCACATTGAAGTCGAATTTAATGCGGATGGCAAACCAATAGGAGATGGGTCTGTCAAACTATCTTCATATTTAGGCCCGCTAGTAAGGGAACATGTTCCTGTTACACTTTATAAGTGGAAGGAACTAAGTGACAGATTACAAGTTGCTTTATGGGGATGCATTCAGGTATATACCATTTTTATGTCATATATGTCTTATTTATTTTTCTAAATTTAGTTAAAATATATATGAAAATGATGCATTTTATATTACCAGTTTTAACAATGTCTCAATCGCTCCTGAAACAAGTTGCTTTATTGTCTGTTACAATAACTGTGACACAAAACTATATGAAGTAAATTCTATAACAGTTAGGACTGAGTTGGAGGAAGTAAGGGATTGCATGTTTGTTGAAGTATTATGATGCTGAAAGAGGAGTTGTGTTTTTAAAATACAAGAGTTCATTTGATGCTGTAACTTTGTTGTGCTGGGTGTTTTATAGACATGAGTGATGCATTATTCCACTAGATGACATCAAGAATGTTTGAGATGTGGTTTCGGGTATGGGTAAGTTTTTAAACATTTTTTCGTAGTTAAATTTATCTTTAGTTGTGACCTGTTTATCATCATATTTTGCAGACAAACGTTTTTCCTTCCCAGCTATGATGTACTTGTACCTACCATCCTTTGAGCATGACCATTTTCTTGGCTAGTTCATTTGATTTTTTGTGTGTTTTAATTTTTGTATGTGTATTGTAATTTTTTTAATTACATGTTGTGTATACTTTTGTTGTGTGATTTCTATTTTTGTACTTGATTTCTAGTTGCATTTGCGTATTTAAAAAACACACACAATTTTATTTGAAAATGAAAAAATTTATTTCATTTCATTTTCAATTACATTTTCCATTTACAATTTATAATTTAAAAAAACAACACTGTTACATTGCACAGTCTTCTCAATTTTCTGTTTGCACTTGTTTGTTCACCAATTTCTGTTTGCTGCTGCTAACAAACTGCAATTCCCTGCACAACTATCCCTCACAAACATAAGCATACATTTCCACCTCAAACTCCTCTACGATCACTTTCGACATTTCCACCATTTCAATACCACCTGACCATCTTTAGCATCGATTTCCCCACCACCAACACTTCTCTGGCCACAACATAGCACATCATCATTTCAACATACCACCTAGCTTCAACAACTCCAACCCAACTTTCATTGCAGCATTGCCTTCGGCACGACCAACTACAACCTCTTAACAACAATGCAGTTCCATCCCCATACAATTAACCATCATCTTTCTACCCTCACGTCAAAACTGACCACAACAAACTTCTGCTACCATCACTAGCTGAAGCTAGGTGGTATGTTTTTTAAATAAACTTCTGCTACCGTAGAAATTAAGTTGTTTTGAAACGTAGAAATCAATAAGGTATTGCTAAAGTTAGGGCGAATATTAAGTTCTTTGAAACTTAAAAGTTAATAAGGTATCCCTTAAGTTAGGACTTTTACAGTTAAATAGTAAATATACCAGTAACATATCATTACCAAATACTACACAACCAATACTGAGATTTATCGGTGTACTAGTATTATCGATATTGTAATGGCAAGTATATCAATGTTAACGGTAGGTTCAACGGTAAGGAGATATTAGAACTAGTGCTAACGGTAAATTTATCATTGGTTTTAATTCAACTATTTTATTATAAAATTAATCCAAATAATGAATACTCGTTGAAGCTTATCGAACTTTGCATGGATATTAGTGGTCTAATTTATGATAATCCTGCCTATTTAATTTGTTTTTCGATTTTGATTTTTGAGATAAGCCAAACTACTTTTATTTAGCCATAAATAACTTATGATGAATCAATTAATTTCTTGATGTCAAGTAAAGAATTAATACACACACGTACATATATTTAACTTAGTTTTTATCATAAACCCCATATCTCTCTCACACTTTTCTTTGCATAAAACCTCTTCAGGAATTTTACTGATCTTTCCTTTCCATAAGAAATTCAAGCATAAATTCTTTAATTTATTAATATTGGCCTTTAGGAATTTAAAACATTGTCAATTAAACTTGAATAGTCCCTGCCTTTTAAGTTGACACTTGAAAGTGGAATGCCCAGATACTTTATTGGCATGCTACCCTCTTCAATACTTAGCTTTCCCATGATTTATGAAATGTTAATAACTCCTCCTCTAAAGAAAACTTTTGATTTTCAGTGTTGAGTTAAAAAGCCCCATAGTTAAACATTATCTCTGATTGATCCATTATTTTTGTTTGATTTGTATTTAGAACCTGCCATCTTTGAATTATATGCATTTGTTTCGTTTGTAACTAGCAAATGCCATTCTTCAGTAGTATGATTTTGTGCATTATGACAATGATTTGATTAGAGAATCCATAGTTAAAACTTGTAGTGGTCAGCTGTGCGGATTGAATTAGTATTTATATATGACAGCACGACATATTATCATGTGTAAGGGTAGTGTGAAATAATTTTTGGTAGTGTGAGTTAATTTTCTCAGTGGGAACGTAGTTGATGATGTTAATATTATTTGTAGCTGATGTTAATATTATTTGTGTCCTGTGGTTTTATGGACATAGAGTACGTTTGATGCTTTTGTGGACATTTTTTGTCATTTATTTTTAGTTTTTCTACCATTTGACTATAAAACAGAATGTAAACAACTGTTAATTAATTGGTATTAGTGTTGGTTTATAAAAGTTTTCTTCTTAGCTAACGCTGATATTGCAGGCTAGATTTAAATTGGATAAGGAATGGCAAAAAGCGTCCATATTTCAGCAAATGGGGTGCATTTTTGGAGGTTCAAAAGCTAGATTAGTTCGTAAAATAGCAGACACAAAGAACGAAGAAGAAAGACTTCGGTTGAAACCCGATAACCTAAGTATGAATGAGTGGAAGAAGTTTGTCAAGTCCAAAACAACGCTAGAGTTTAAGGTATTTCAGTATTGTTGAAAGTTGTGAAGTTTGAATTAGTGAACGAGCATAAATAATATATTTTTTATTCTTAGGAATTGAGTCAGAAATTCAAAGCTATTAGAGAGAATCAGATACCACACACATGTAGCCGTAAAGGAATGGCTCGAGTAGCTGATGATTTGGTAAGAATTGCCAATTTATTTACCGTAATATTTATTAACTAGTTAGATAATGTGTTGTGCTGTAATAAATATTCTTCAAACATAGAAAAATACGAGTCCTCATCCATCTTCCGTCTCACGAACTCACGTTTGGATCAAATACCATACTCAAAAAAATGGCGAACCGGTAAATGCGACTGCTGCAGATGCTATCGTAAGTACTTTGATATTTTATTATATAACAATTTGTTTGCTATTGTGATATTTCATTTGTGTATAATATGCATATATGACAACATGTATAGGAAAAAATTAAACAAATCGAGAAGGAATCAAATCCTAGCTCAACATCTAATTACAAAGAAGATGCGCTTGCAAAAGTTTTGGGACAAGACAGACCCGGACGATTAAGAGGCATGGGAAGGGGTATAACTTACACAAAGGCGGTATGGTCACACATAAAGGATAAACAGACGGCCGACATGCAGAACAAAATTTCAGAATTAGATGCGATGGTCCACATGCTTCTGAAAAATCAGGTATGAAAAATGCATCTCAATGGTAGAATCAAGCTACGAAGCTGAGACACAAGAAAATACAATCTTATTTTAGTTTGCTCATGAATGACTTGACTATTGAAGATAAAATAGCACAAAAATGAACATAACTAAATTGCTTCTTTTAAATGTCATAAAACAGGATGTAATGATACTACTAAGTAAATTATTACTCCAATGTCATGAAAGTGTTACAAGCACCTTGCCTAAAATTTGTTTTTATTATTTGTTTGATAGAGAAAAGAAACTTGGATGAAGCGAATGTATCTCAACCGGCAAATGTTGATTTGGACAACTTCGATAACTTTGAAAAAGAAGATAATGCGGTAATCTTTGATCTTTATACTTATTAATTTGTCATTTTGAATGTTTAAAAATAAAAATCAACATGTTCTTTTTGTATAGAGTAAAAGTAGCAGCACGGATCATAAGTGCAAATCAATTGATTGGACAAGGAGTGAAGAATTAGTTGCAGAAGGACGACTACATTTGAGTGATCCAAAACAACTTGTTAATGATCTCCCTCTTGGACCGGGTGCCATTGCGGTTTGGATAGATAAGCCAAAAATTGAAGATGCTTTTCTGTGGAGGCCCACTAAAGGTTTGACACTAGTTGGAGATGCCATTGGCATCAAAGTCGCATGGCCTGAATCAAAAGTAGTTATTGAAACGGTTAACACTGCATTATCGGATAATCATACGAGTAATGTCGGAGTTGTCGAAAAGGTAAACTTGTTTATAATTAACACTGTATTATTTTTTTCATCGTACAAATTGTTGATGCACATAATAATATAACCTATTTGTTTAATTGATAGAGTTCAAATTATATGGCAAATGATAAATGCAAGCTGATCGATTGGTCGGGAAAGAGAGAAATAGTTGCATTAGGACGCGTGTCTTCGACCGATCCAACTGCAATGGTTCATTGTGTTCCTTTGGGAAGAAATGAAATTAAAGTTTGGGTAGATCTTGTAAAAATTCCAAAAGCCCGTCTATGGAGAATAACATCCGATTTAGAAGTCATTGAAGATGCTCTTGGTACTACGATAGCTTGGCCTGCTGCTAATGTTATAATGGAATCAACTTCTAGTAAGTATAATTCAAATTTGCGTTAGTGTAGTTACTGGATTCGATTTTGCTTGTCTAGTATTGGCCATATACACGATGCACTCACACACATTTCTTTTAGTTATGTGTTTAATGAATATGAACGTTCTATCATTTCCTTCTTCCATATATTCCAAAGGCACACTGAGAATGTTAACTTAGTTATATTACTGCTATTGCACTTAGTATTGAAATGCCGCTTAAGTTTTTGAATTTCTATAATGTTTCTACATAATTTATTGATCACCCAAGTTTAACCCTACACCATTTCCACACATAAGCTGAAAACTTACACCTGAAAAATAGATGGTCCACACTTTCCTCCTCCCTCTTGCATAACACACAAGTAGGATTAACCTGCATTAACCTTTGAACATGCCTATCTTTCATTGGTAGAAAATTCATTAATGCTTTATAGCAACAAACACTTGTTTTAGTATAATTAATGCGGTCCCAAATCCATTTCCACAAAGAAGTCTAATCATACTTCACCCTTATCCTTTTGACCACCTTTTTCAATATAAATTTTTGTTTGGTTAAGCAAGTCCAAAAATCAAAGTATCGGTCTTTATTGATTTTAATAGCTTCGATTTCATTTCTTAAACCCCCTAGAAAACTAACCCTGTTCGTTCTCCATCTACCCTCTTCCAGAATGTCTTCCACTAACATTTTCTCTCCCATAACCAATACTATTATATTTATCCCCAGTTTCATGATTAGATTGCTTCCCTTAATCCATGGATCATACCGAAGTCTAGTGCTTTTACCATCCACAATTTGCTTATTAAGACACTTCAATGCCTTCAATCTGACTTTTAAGGTAAACTTCCAAACCCTAGACTCATCATTGTAGAAACCACATTCCCAAAGAGATAAACTCCTCCCATATCAATAAGGCAACTGTTAGTTGAAGGTGAATGGCAGTGAGGCAATGAGGCACTAGTTATGTGGTGAATGGTGTAATGGTGATTGGCAGGATAACATTCAAGCACTCAAGTTCGATGAAGTGATGTTGTGCAAAGGCGATGGGGTTGGTCTGGATATTTGGAGGATTGCATTGATGTGGTGGTGATGTATAGGCTGCAGTGATGGAAGTTTGTTGGACTGTATGGTTTGGGATGGTAAACTGTTGGTGTATAGAGATTGATGGCAGATGGGGAAGTAGGAAGACAGGGCAGTGAGATGTTTATGTATGGTACCAGAGGTGTTGCAGGCAAGTAAGAATACGCAAGGAGGTGGAAGATTTGGTAGAGGGGAACTTTTGGATGACAGTTTGGTGGAACTTGTCTGTGATGTTGAACTGTTACAGTAAGTAGGAGGTTGCAAGATAGTTTGCAAGGCAGTGACAGTTGCAGCTAGGCAGGGGGAAAATTTAGGGGTTGCAGGCAATATTAGTGAAATGGAGATGGTGGCAATTGACTATGGTTGTGGTAGCAACTGTTAGTTGAAGGTGGCAATTGAACTGATGATGATGGTGGTGGCAATTGAACTGATGATGGCAATTGAGATGGTGGCAATTGAACTGATGATGGAAATTGAACTGATGGTGGCAATTGAACTAATGATGGCAATTGAACTGATGGTGGCAATTGAACTGATGATGGCAATGGAGATGGTGGCAATTGAACTGTTGACGATGATGTGGTAGCAACTGTTAGTTGAAGGTGAATGGCAGTGAGGCAATGAGGCACTGGTTGTGTGGTGAATGGTGTAATGGTGAATGGCAGGATAACAGATGATGGTTGTGTGCAGCACTGTGGATAGCAGATGAATGGTTTAGGAAGGGTGAAGCAGACGTTGGTCTGGAGTTTTTTGAGTTGACACAGTTGTAAGCAGTGTTAATGATAGAGGTCAACAGTAGTGGTGATTGTAGGACTGTGAATGTGGTAAGTTTGGAGAATGAAGTGTACTGCTGTGGTGAGAATCAGAGGATGCAGTCGATTAGGTGAGGTGAATGTAGTGACAGCTTTGTAGAAGGGATGACAGAGGAAGACGGGTGTGAAGGCAGATGATATTTGTTGTTTGCAGGAATGAGTTGGTAGCAGTTAAACTTGTATTTGCTTCTAGCGGTATGCAAATGTACTGGTAATACGAGGCAGGGGTATTTCTGTTGATATTTAAGCTCAACGCACCAAGTTTTCGTTCAAACTTTAAATGTTAATTGAAATAACATGTTCACGGTCCTCTGAAACAATTGTTTTAGTATATGTGGGTACGGGGTATTAAGCAAAGTAGGAATCGCATCCCTAAAAGTTCAATGATAATTGCAACTCTAGGTACAGAACATAATCTAGACATAGTCAAATTAGTTTGTACTTTACTGTTTACATTAACCAGATTTTCATTCAATAATAAACTAAATAATTACCAGTACATAGCATCAGCGCATAGAATGATTTAGCTGTTAATTTTGAGTATTTTCTTTGTTTGCCGCATATATTTTCTTCCATATTTCGGTATTCATGATAATTTATGTTTACTTTTTATGACAAATAGACGTATGTGCTTTTTGATAGGTGGTGTATGATGCTCTGGGTTTACGCTATGGTGGAAGGCATGAAAAAATATGTTGCCGCACTCATTCTCCTTCAAATGTATTTTGTGTCGATATTCTTACATCTTTACTTTTACTATGTATCGTTTTGGTTAGCTATGGTTGTATGGATTGTTACTTTTATTATGTTTTGTTTTGGTTAGCTACGATTGTATGAATTGTTACTAATATTTATATGATTAATATTGTGCATGAAATGCTTTTATTCATATTTTTTATGCTTAATTTTTAATACTATGTGAAATACCGTATATTACATCCTTTTTATATTAATGCTAGGAAAAAAAATTGCCATGGCTATACATATTATAGCATTATGCTAGTGCAATAAAAATATTCTGCAACGATTAAACAGTTTTCATAGCAAGTAAATAATGCTATGAAAGACTAAAGTAAACATTCTATAGCGTTTTTACAGCATTTATAGTTGCTATAATAATCAGGCAATGATATTTCTATAGCATTTATAATTGCTATAATAATCGGGCAATGATATTTCTATAGCATTTATAATTTCTATAATAATCAGGTAATGATATATCTACAGCGTTTACAATTGCTATAGAAAGGTACTTGTATGTCATGGATCGTCCATTTAATAGCAATTTAGAAATGCTATAAGTAACGTCATTTATAGCATGTTTTTTATAGCGATTCTGAGGTTGCTATTATAGATCCCTGACATATTACAACTTGTTGATATACAGCGTTTGTAAAAACGCCATCGTATCCTTTTACAGCGTTTTTTAAATGCTATAAAAAGGTATTTTTCTTGTAGTGAGCCTGCACTATTTTAAGGGTATGTTCTATATTTGTTATATATACACTATTTACTGGTCAAATAGGTTAGTATTATTGTTATATGATGTTACAGATGTTTTCGTGTTTGATATACGTAGTATATAGTCCATACTGAATTTTGAGGGCGAAATTCTTTAAGAAGGCGAGCCAGTAACACCCTTAATTTTTATTAATATTATGAGATTTAATTAGATAAATTGTATAGAATAATGTGATATATATAGTATGATAAGAAATTGAGATTTGATAATCAACATGATCAAGCCATAATTAATTAACTAATTGGTTAATAAGATTTTTTGTGACTTAAGAATAATAGACATATGATAGGGATAATTTATGAATAGAAAAACCCTTTATACCTTGAACCCTTCATCTCCTTATCATTCTCACTTACACAAAACATAAGCAATCAAAAGAAGATAAGGAGGTCGGCCTTTGCTAAGGGGGAAATCACGAAAAATCTAAAAGAGATGAAAATTCTAAAAGAGATTAAAGAGCATAGTTAGGGAAACTAAAGCGCGTATCAAATCTCAACTCTATTATGAAAATAAAGGTGAATAATAATAGAACATTGCATTTTACACGTATTTGTTTTCAAATATTACTTGGATTGATTCATTTTTGATTATATGTTGTGCCATGTCGATTATATCATTGATTGGATAAAATGATGATTTATGGAATTTTTATGAAATTATTTAAATAGGTGTTGAGGGTAAGCCTAATATTTTTATCTACCAATGATTCGATTTTTGGATATTTTAAGTAAAACATTATTTTGAAGATGGGTTCCTAATTCATAATTTTTCAAATTAAAGAGAATATTTTATAAATTTCTAAGGAGGAGATTGAATTATTTTTGGGTTTTAATTATATAAAGTAATTAAATATGGATTTTGGCCCTGAAATTTTTATATGATTAAAAATATCATATTTTCTAATTTCTATGATTTTTTGTGATTTTTTCCAGGTGATTTCGAATTACTGTGAAATTATTATGCTAGTTATGCATATAAATAGATAATTAATTCAAGATATTAATTACTTTATTTAATATATGTTTTGGACTTTGGAAATTGAATGCGGTAGTAAATCTAAAAAGAAAATGCAAAGTTTTGTTGTAAACCAATCACATTTTGACAAATAATTGGATTTGGTGAAAAGCTGTTACTTTTAGTAGTAATAAAAAAATTCATAAGAATTACGACATTGTCATGCTACCATAATGTTGGTGAGCATAAAGCTGAGGTCGCATTCATGAAGGTCGACGCCGATGATCAAGGAAGCACATGATAACTACTTAGGCAGTTATGGAGTTATTCCAATGGCATTGAAGAGGACTAAGGCGGCATAAGACATTGGCGGCATAGCCTTGTCAATTCATTTAAACGATTAAAAGCATAGTGTTGACTTGGGCATTGTTCCTTGTTTTCACCATTGTTTTAAATGATGCCGCACCTGACCACTTTGCCTGCTTTACATATAAGGCAATAACGCCGCTTGTATTGATTTTGACTCTATATATGAAGCGACATAATTGCCGAAGTGATTAATTATGAAAGTTTTATATTGACGTCGAGGGTCTTAGTGACATTATGGATCAAGGTCGGGAATCTTATATGCTCATAATTTTATATTGAATGGAGTCGGCAGTTGCAGTGGAGCATCAACATAAGTGGTCTTCTTTTAAATGCTGAAGAGGCTTGTTTTTTATGTCAACTGAAATTATATTAAAGGGGCGAAGAGGCCTATATTATAAAGGGTCGATGATCCTATATCCTTGGCAGTTAGCAATATAACTTATAAAGGTTTTATGTTTTAATGTTTGACCTTGATAGAGGTCAACAAGGGTTTTAATGCCGTATTTTTTTATGATTTTCTTAATAAAGGCGGAGAGCCTAAGGCTTCTTTGTCGACATTGTATGGACGTCGATGCTGATGTATTTATAACCTATCTAAAAATTGCAATATCATATTGACATCGAAAGATTACATGGAATTATTAAATTGGCTTATTAATTTGGCATAAGAAATTAGTAATATAGAGGGATATGTTTTTCCTTGTTTTAAATATGAATTAAAGGGATTATAATATAGTAAGAAAATGGTTTCAAGGAATTCAACAACAAATTAGCCCAAATGTTTTAGTATTATTGATCGATTATTATTGCTTAATTGTTATTGTCATACTCACATCTTTTATGATCTATAACTGCATTTTGGGATGTTAAGCAGTAGAATAACTAGGTAGGTTGACCCAGTAATGATTATAAACTGAATTAACTCCTGAGTGAATAGAATTGCATTCAGGAGATTGGTAGATCAGAAGTATAAGATGCCTAGAACTGATCAAAAGATTATTGATTCAAACAGGTTATTAGAAAGGTCCAATAGGTTCATAGTCATCCCAAAAAAGAAATATGTGATGAAAAATATTATTGGAAGGGTCTAATAGGTTCTTAGTGATCTCATGAAAACTATTTCCAGATGATGTTATTAATAGAAATCAATAGGTTCATAGTGATCCTACGAAAACTATGATTTGAGGGTTGTTATTGGAGAATCCAGTCGGTTCATAGTAATTCCATGAAAACCATGATTTGAAGGTTACTGGTAGAAACCAATAGGTTTTTAGTGATCGCATGAAAACTATGAAGTTGGACAGATTGTCCCTAAGAATTACGACAGGTTGTTAGTTAGTCCATGAAAACTAATAGATACATAGTGACCTTGGGAAAACTATAAATTTGGACAAATAGTTAGATAAATTGGGATAAGTAATCCAGGGTATATTGGATTCTTGCATGTCATCATATATTTTTATGTTTAATCATTTTGGATGCACGAGCACCGCATACGGTCAATGTATTTTGGTTAAGGTTCTAGTGAGGTGAAATCACGTTTCACTTAGTGGCGTGGTCTTACTAGATATCTTTTGGTTAAAGATGGTAGGTTATTTTTCACACCAGACTTTTTGTCTGACTCAAAATTTATTTTTTCCCTTAAACTCTCGGGTGCTTAAAATAATTTGAGTAGGTCGAGAGTAAGGGTTTTAAAGATTTTCTATTAGGACGAATAAGCTTCCGAAAACGTGTAGGAGGCAATCTAGCTATGTAGGAGTTCTAATCTAATCCAATGGATGTAATGGCAAGTTATACAATTGCCAATATGTGATTCTGATCAACCAAGGGACATCTTCATATGTCGCTCTTGAAGTATTTTATAATAATTATATTTTCTCTAAACGTGGGTTTATGAATGAGATTATGTAATGAATATGAAATATCATTGGTGAAACGAGACATGAAAATTCGTTCTTAAACTATGTTCATAATTTTCCATAATTATATGCTTATTATTATTGATATGATTAACATAGCCACATTTTGTTATCGAGAATTAATAACTATGGATGACTGCAATATCCTACCAGTTAGTTTTGGAACTTAGAATAGGGGACGTTACATTTACATAGTTCTAAGACTCCATGTACATGTACGATATTCCGTCTACCCATGGTAGACTAAAACTATAAACATACATATATATATAAGCACTATGTTCCCTATTGAACCGAGATACTAACCCCACTGGTATCTCTACATAAGCACCCCATCAGGTTCATCACCTTCATTGTATCACGATCTCATCGCCACACATACCGAGGAACTTCCATAGTGCCTACTAACGGCTTTATAATAATTTAGTCATAATCTAACTTTGAATTTTGTGGATTTTCTTATCTATTTTCTGGTTGTAGAGCTCTAAGAACTATAGATTGGGTGGATTCAGCCCCACAGGCCATGGACTCAACTCCATGGACTACCCCATGCACGATTTGAAAGATCTCCTTAATATGGTTAAATAGGCCTTGCCATATTATGAGGATGATTTGTTTATTCATAAGCACATGAATTTGTACGGTTTTGGTATAAAATCGAGAGTATATGTTTTCAGATTACCATAGAAATTTTTTATGTTAAGTGAAACATGATTTTGAAGATGGGTTTTAATTTTCAAAATTGTCCATGCTATGGAAATTTTATAATGAATTTTTGTTGAAAGATATGATATAATTGGGTTTAAAATTTGTTACGAGAATTTTAAGAAGAAATTGGGTCTAAAATTTTAATATATTTGATTACATGGTAAAATCAATTTTCTGTGATTTTTGAGGATTTTTCCTAATTGATTTACTAAGGAAAGTAAATTATTTTGAAAGGACTTTTCTGAAATAATTGGTTTTAGCATATGGAAAGGCAAAAACATTGCATTTTAATGGTTTTTAATAAGATATAAATGCGGTAGCTATAAAATAAAGTATTTGAAATGTTTTTTTGACAACCAATCAATAGTTTACAAATAGGCAAGTTGTTAGAAAATGATTATTAAAAGTTGCCATAATTCGGCCTTTAAACCAGAAAATGGTGTTTCGCCCC
This sequence comes from Allium cepa, assembly GCA_030765085.1. Classification (NCBI taxonomy): domain Eukaryota; kingdom Viridiplantae; phylum Streptophyta; class Magnoliopsida; order Asparagales; family Amaryllidaceae; genus Allium; species Allium cepa. Next base: position 824,684,778 of record CM060943.1, on the reverse strand, counting down.
TCTTAGTAATTACCTTTCGACTTCTTTGATTCCGCCTCGTCCTAGTCGAAAGCAACGCAGTCGCTACCACCATAGTCGAAACCAATGGACAAGATATCACTTCGATGGTATGCGGTGGATTGGAAGGAAGGTGAAAGCATTGCTGTCGAAAGGGTAGCCTCCAATGGGGTCGGAACCCTGCTATGTTTTCATAAGTTAAAATCCTTGCCTAGTTTTACGTAAAGCTTTCGACACATTCGAAAGCTATGCTCTTGAAAAGATTTTATAATTAGCTTTCAAAGAAGGTTGTCATATGGTGTTAAAGTAATTGCTTTCGAAAAGATTTTATAATTAGCTTTCAAAGAAGGTTGTCATATGGTGTTAAAGTAAATGCCTTTGAAGGAGTACCTTTTTCCTTTAAATAATTGCTTTCGAAAGGATAGGTTTCGTCCAAGTCGAAACCAAGCCGCTAACCCCTTTCCGACTGCATTGAAGTCATCTATATTGTCGAATGGGTTACTTCAGTTTTACTTAAGCATTTTTCCTGTATGCTTTCGAAGGGGTTGAGGGTTTCGAAGATGATCGAGTCAAAAGGGTTTCGTCTCTGCCCTTCAAAGTTTTTGTTTTAGAGGTTTTGCTTTCAAGTAAGAGGGTTCCGACACCATCATTTTTTCCTCAAACTAATTTCTGTTGGTTCCAAAAGAGATACTTTCGTATATAGTCATTTTGACCCAAGTGATGTTTTTTTAAAAATAAACCCAATGATTTCCGAAGGGGTACTTTCATTTGTTACAAAGCTCTATATTATAAAAAGATGATTTGATACCATCGAAAGGTATAATAGGTTTCAAAAGCGAATATTTATTGAGGGCTTCGAAAGGTATGTATTCAATGTTTTGAAAAGAGGTCTTGGCTTTCGAAGGAGGCTATCCAGAGGTTTCGAAAAAGATATTTTTATGGTTTCAAAACATAAGCCCATTCTCAATTTAAAGTAATAATCATGGAATAAATAAAGATTTTAATATGTTATTCACATTTTTTTAAGCCATAACTGTATTTTGAGGAAAGGGAAGAATAACCAGTTAGGTTGACCCAGTAGTGAGTATAACTTAAAGATGTTAAATTTTTAATTAAAGAGATTGGCAGGGGCCAATAGGTTTACATTAAGCCCAAGAAAAGTGTATGATATTGGCAGGGGACAATAGGTTCAAAGTCAGCTCATGAAAACTATGATTTGATACTGGCAAGGGCTAGTAGGTTTGTTGTTAACCCATGAAAACTATATCTGAATTAAGATATTGGCAGTCTGCTTACAAGTTCCTAATTAGCCCATGAAAACTAGGATAAGGAATAAGATATCGGAGTTACTAATAGGTTCTTAGTGATCCCATGAAAAAAAAAGTTGGACAAATAGTCCTTAATATTTTAACAGGTTAATAATAACCTTAGAAACTATAACTGAGACAGATAGTCAGAACGAATTGGGATGGGTAATGCAGAATTGATTTATATATTTTGCATATCATCATAATGTTTTGAAATACTACGTTTTAATCATTGTGGATGCAGGAGCACAGTATATTGTTTTATAAATGTTTTAGGATACTAGTGAGGGGAAAACCCGTTCCGCTAAGCGGTCACTTGATATCTAAATGATTAAGATGGCAAATTATTATTCATACAAAGTTTTATGTCTGATTCGAAGTTTTTGTTTTCCCCTTAAACTCTCGGTTACCCATTTGAATCTGAGTAGGTTGAGAGTTAAGGTTTCTAGGTGATCTTTAGAAGAATAAAGCTTTCGAGGACGTGTAGGCGACAAACTTGTTATTAGAGTCTTTTATTTTCCGCCGTGTGTTTTGTTGTAAATGCAAATTGTTTTCTTGCCAATCTATATACTCTGATTTACCAAGAGGGCGTCTTCATATGTCGCTCTTGGCGTATTTTATAATAAATATATGTTGTCTGAACGAGGTCTATGAATTGGGAATATGTAATCGATTTGGAACATTTTGAAATGGAATGTGGGATTTTTTTGCTGTTTATTTTTTTCCATATTCTTGTGTTCCTATGTATCAATGTATCTAATATCACCATATTCGGTCGTCAAGGATTAATAACAATGGATGACTGCAACATCCGTAGTCGTTAGTTTTGGGCCTCCAAATATGAGGATATTACAAGTTATTATCAGAGCATATATTTATGAAACTTTAAAAGAAACATAAATCTGAAAGATTTTTCCAAACATAATCCAATAAATCAGATAATAAGATTGGGGTTTGGGTTAACGCTATAGAAATGTATTTGTATTTGCTATATATAGTTATACATATACACACATATATATAAGTACGTATCCCCCACTCCCTTAGACCCTTCTTCTGTATCTTACTAAGGTTCGTATGTAGATTTACGAAAAGGGAGATATGGAAGCAAGAAACGGAAGAGGAAATCTTGATGGAGGAAGCACCACAACTAATGGAAATGCTCAACCCTCTTCCAGGATAAACTCGGGTCGATCGGCTAATGCTAGTACCCAAAATGCTGAAGCCAATATAGGTGCTGGAAATCTTCCAGTAGATATAGGGATGTTGTATCGGTTTACTAGTTTGATGCAAGTAGGAGCCAATGCTGGAGTTGCTAGGAATGCAGGAGGAGCTAATCATGTGGTTCCAGTTGGGAATATTGCTTTGCTGAGTAGAGATTATACCAGTTTAGGTATGAAGCCATTCTTGGGAAAGGAGGGTGTCGTAGAAGTTCAGAATTGGTTGTTTCATATGAGAGTAAATTTACTAATATAGGCTTGAATGTTGGACAAAAGAGGAGGTTGGCCTCTAGATAGTTGCAGGGCTTAGCACAACATTGGTGGAATAGTGTCACAACCGGAGTGCTGGAAGAGCAATTAACTTGGAATGATTTTAAGATGAGATTTGAGCAAAAGTTTGTGTCTGAGTTTGCTAAGTCTGAGCTGATGAGTAAGTTTATGGATTTAGTGCAAAGAGAGATGTCAGCAGTCGAGTATGCTACTAAGTTTGAAGAGGTGTCTAGATATGGATATGCTATTATAGATACTGACATCAAAAGAAATGAGAAGTTAATTCAGGGACTGAGGCCCGAACTTGCTAGAACGACCTTGGCACATGTCTGTGATTCTTGTAATATAATGGTGGATATAGCCATTCGCCATAAGGAGTTACTTGCTAATTTAGCTAAAGAGAAGTCGATGGAAATCCAGGGTTCTCCGGGGAAGAAGAGGAAGTTCTTTAAAATGAAGGGATCCAAAAAGGAAAATACTACTAAGAAGTCAAAGGATGAGGTAGTTTGCTATAAGTGTGACAAGAAGGGTCGCTTTGCTAATGAATGCCGATTGGTAAATAGGAAGAAAGCTACAGTTAAGAAGAATGTGAAATGCTTCAATTGTGATCAAATTGGGCGTTACAAGAATCAATGTCCAGAGCCAGTTAGGGAAGACAAAGGAAAAGTTTTTACTATAGGACCACCAAGGCCTACTACAACATATAAAGGAAAGACTATGATGGAAGGTACGCTTTTGATTCACAGTATTTTAGTTAGAGTACTTTTTGATACCGGTGCATCACATTCATTTATATCTCAGTATTTGGTTGATAGATCATGTCTAGAATCCATCTGCCTTGTTACTTCCTTAAGGGTTGCGAATCCAATAGGAGGGTATGCAAATCTAGGGTTAAGATGTGACCAGTTAGAACTTTATTTGTTAGGTCATAAATTTGCCTGTAGTTTGTATTGATTTCATTGATTTTGAGATCATTTTGGATATGGATTAGTGGGTAGGTATGAGGCTAGAATATTTTGCCAGGATAAGGAAATATCACTAAGACACGCTGATAGTAATAACTGAATGATATTCTCAGTAGAGAATACTGACTGGAGTATTATTGTTTTGCTTAATGCTATGGAGTAGTTGATGAGTTAAGTCAGCATCGGGTAGCAAGAGTGTTTGCAGATGTTTTTGAGCCAATCACCATATTACCTCCGAAAAGAGCTGTTGAGTTTAGAATAGATCTTGTGTCCGGAGCTGAACCTGTAAGTAGACCACCTAGTAGGATGACACCAACCGAGATGAAGGAATTGAAGGTGCAACTAGTGGATCTAGAAGGAACGAATTTTATTAGACCGAGCAGTTTTCCTTGGAGAGCGTCCATGATGTTCGTGAATAAACCAAATGGGTCATTAAGGATGTGTATATACTATCGTAAGTTAAACGAAAGGACAATTAAGAATAAGTATCCTTTTCCAAGAATAGATGACCTGTTTGTTCAGTTGAGTGGAGACAGAGTGTTTTCCCAGTTGAACTTGGCGATAAGTTTTCATTAGTTAAGAGTGGTGGAGGATAGTATTCCTTTGACACCATTTCGAACTAGACATGGTTCATATGAGTGGTTGATAATGCCATTTGGATGAACGAATGCACCTGCTTTCTTCATTGATTTGATGAATCGAGTTTTCTGAAAGTATATGGACAATTTTATACTAGTATTTATAGATGACATTCTAGTATATTATAAGGAAGAGAGAGCATAAAGTTCATCTTAGAGTGGTGCTTGAGACGCTGAGGCGGAATCAGCTAAAGGCGAAGTTTACCAAGGGTCATTTCTGGAAGAAAGTGGTGAGGTTTCTTAGTCACGTGGTTTCGGAGAAAGGATCGTCATTCGATCCAGATAAGATCGAAGCTATGAACAATTGGAAGAGACCACAGATGGTGACTGAGATCGGGAGTTTTCTTGGACTTGCTGGCTACTACCGGAGATTCATTAGTGATTTCTCACGGATAGTAGCACACTTGACTAAGCTAATTAGGAAGGAAGTGAGATTTGTTTGGTCCGAAAAATGTAAGGAGGCATTCCTTAAGTTAAAGCATTTTTTGACCAATGCATACGTGTTAGTAATTCTAGACGGGAAACAAGGATTAGTGGTGTATACTGATGCATGTAGGACTGAATTAGGAGCGGTATTGATGCAGAGTGGTAAAGTTATTGCCTACGCATCTAGGCAGCTTTGATCACATGAAGTTAGATATCCTACACATAATTCAGAGTTGGCAGCTATGATCTTCACATTGAAGATTTGGAGACATTATCTCTTAGGGGAGAGGTTTGATGTATATACCGATCATAAGTCTTTACCGTATTTATTCTCTCGGAAGGAGTTGAATATGAGACAGCAGAGGTGACTTGAGTTTATAGCTACATATGATTTTGGTATAGAATATGCACCAGGAAAAGGTAATAAGGTGGTTGATGCTCTTAGTAGTAAACAGCAGAATGTGGTGTTAGCTATGGTGGTGGAGTAGAAAGATTTAGAAGCTTTATCCAGTTGTGGTGTGCAGTTAAGATTGACTGCAAGTTCTAGTCAGAGTACCGCCAGGTTGTCTTGTTTAGAAGTTCGACCAATATTGATTGAGAAATTGCTTCTAAGTAGAAGGATGGTCCAGTATTAGCTGAGAGGATCAGTAGACTTGAGGTTGGAATAGAGATCGATGATTAAAGGATTTTTGCCTAGACCAGAGAGGGTGGCTAAGAAAGAAGGGACGGTTGTGCGTTCCAAATGTGGAGGACTTGAGAAGTGAAGTTCTTGGAGAATTTCATCGATCCAAGTATACGATTCATCCTGGAGGAACCAAGATGCATCTGGATATGAAGAGGAGCTTCTTTTGGGAAGGCATGAAGAGGGATATTAGCTTGTGGGTTAGACAGTGCGTAAAATGTCAACAAGTGAAAGCTGAACATCAGAAATCAAGTGAGTTACTATAGCCTTTAGAGATTCCAGTTTGGAAATGGGATTTAATATCCATGGATTTTATATACGGGTTGTCAAGGTCAAATAAAGGTAATGAAAGTATATCGGTTATAGTGGACAGATTGAGCAAGAGTGCACATTTCATTCCAGTTAAGTCAACCATAAAAACACATGTTTTGGCTAAGTTGTTCCTGAAGAACATATTTAGACTGTATGGAGTTTCTAGTAGTATAGATAGTGATAGAGATGCACTGTTCACTAGTGAATTCTATAAGAGTCTACAGGAAGTGATGGGTACCAAGCTTAAAATGAGTATGGCGTATCACACTCAGACAGATGGGCGGACAGAGAGAGTCAATAAGGTACTTGAAGACCAATTTAGAGCTTGTGTATTAGACTTTGGTGGATCTTGGGAAGATCACTTACATTTAGTTGAGTTTTCCAATAATAATAGTTACCAGACTAGTATAGGAATGGCACCGTTTGAAGCTTTGTATGGAAGACCATGCAAACCACCAGCATGTTGGTGGAGAATAGAGACAGATTAGTCTTAGGTCCAGATATAGTTAGAGAGGCTTCAGAGAAGATTGAGTTAATCCGAGGAAGGATGAAGGAAGCTCGGTACGTAGATAAGAGGCGTAAGGACCTAGAATTCTTAGTTGGAGATAAGGTTTTCATTAAGGTATCACCTATGAAGGGTGTGATATGATTTGGAAAGAGAGGGCAGTTAGCCCCAAGGTATATAGGTCCATTCAAGATTATAGAGAGGATTGGAAAGCTCGCATACAGAATAGAGTTGTCGAGAAGTTTGGCAGGTGTCCATAATATATTTCATGTATCTCATCTTCGCAAGTATATGCATGATCTAGTTATTCCTCCGACGCTTTTGGATGACTTAGTGGAAGAGCCTAATTTGACTTTTGTGAGACAACCAGTTCAGGTTGTAGCTAGAGATGAGAAAAGATTAAAGAACAACACGGTCAGGTTAGTGAAAGTTTAGTGGAGCGGCAACGAGAAGGACTATACATGGGACATAGAGGACGGGATTAGAGATACTTTTTTCGATCTTCTTTGAGGGTATGTCTATAATAGATTTATATATATAGTTGCTAGTCAGTTAGACTAACATGGTTGTTAGGAGTTGTTGCAGATGATTGCTATGCTTAGTATTTAGTCCTTATAAAATTTCAAGGAAGACATTCTGTATGGGGGGAGCCTGTAACATCCCTGATTTTTATAACATTATTCTAAAAATTTAATTAGATAGATTAAATAGAATAATGATGATTTGGAGGTCGAGATCTGAATAAATTATACATATAGGGCCGTGCTTACTAATAAAATAAATAGGCTTAAAATTGGTTTATAAGATGATTAAATTACATAACGCCTTATTAGTAAAATAGCCACACTTTATATTCACGGCCATATATTTGCCTATGTCCTTTCACGTTCATTTTATTTCTAGAATAAAAAGAACGTAATAACGCTAAGATAACCGGCAATTATCAAGGAGGAAATGAGGAATTTTAATCTAAAGCTAAGGATCAAAAGCTAGGGAGGATTAATTAATCAATAACAAATCTCAAATTCCTTATCAAGATTAAGGTGAATAATAATTTTCTACCATCTCTATTTCTGTTCTATGAATATATGGTTCCAAATTTATGATTTAAATTTGTTTTCGTGATAAAACAGATGATGATATGCTTGAGTTATATTATGATAATTTTTTTAATTCATAAGCACGTGAATTTGTAGAGTTTTAGTATAAAACCGAGAGTATATTTTTCCAGATTGCCATGGAAAATTTTTATGTTAAGTAAAACATGATTTTAGAGATGGGTTTTAATTTTTAGAAATTTCTAGACTATGGAAATTGTATTATGAATTTGTGATGAAAGATATGACATAATTGGGGTTAAAATTTATTTCGAGAATTTAAGAAGAAATTGGGTTTAAATGTTTAATATGTATGACTACATGATAAAATTGATTTTCTATGATTTTTGGGGATTTTGGGGGGAATTAATCTAAAGGACAAAGATTTGTATATTTTTTGCCTCAAGGACACGACCTTATTATTTTTACAACAAGGACAAACATTTTTCTACAAATTACTCATAAGGACAAATATTTTCCAAAATTATTACAACAAAACTGCTACCGAGCTAAAACTGATACCTAAAATCTGCTACCGATAACTACAAACTGGTACCTAAAAACTGCTATCAATAACTAAAAACTGATACCTACAGAAAGTTGTCCTTCAGGATAAAATATCGAAGGTCTGTCCTTAAGGCTAAAAAGCTGTGAAATTTTGTCCTTGACAATAATTTCCTGTTTTTCCTAATTGATTTACTATGGAAAGTAAACTATTTTGGAAGAAGGACTTTTCTAAAATAATTATTTTGAAGCTCTACATTTTAAAAAGATGATTTAATACCATCAAAAGGTATAACAAGTTTCGAAAGAGAATGTTTATTAAGGGCTTCGAAAGGTATGTATTCTATGTTTTGAAAAGAGGTCTTGGTGTTCGAAGGAGGCTATCCAGAGGTTTCGAAAGAGATATTTTTATGGTTCCAAAACATAAACCCATTCTCAATTTAAAGTAATAATCATAGCATAAATAAAGATTTTGATATGTTATTCATATTGTTTTTAACCCATAACTGTATTTTAGGGAAAGGGCAGACTAACCAATTACGTTGACCCAGTAGTGAATATAACTTAACAAATATTAATTTTTTAATTAATGATATTGGTAGGAACCAATAGATTTGCAGTAAGACCATGAAAACTATATGATATTGGCAGAGGCCAATAGGTTCATAGTCAGCGCATGAAAACTATGATTTGATACTGGCAGGGGCCAGTAGGTTTATAGTTAGCCCATGAAAACTATATCCGTATTAAGATATTGGTAGTCAGCCAATAGGTTCCTAGTTAGTCCATGAAAACTATGATAAGAAATAAGATATTGGAGTTACCAATAGGTTCTTAGTGATCCCATGAAAACTAAGTAATTGGACAGATATTCCTTAACATTTTAACAAGTTAATAGTAACCCTAGAAAGTACAATTGAGAAGATAGTCAGAATGAATGGGGATGGGTAATCCTGAATTGATTTATATGTTTTTCATATCATCATAATGTTTTGAAATATATGTTTTAACCATTGCGGATGCAGGAGCATAGTATATATGGTTTTATAAATGGTATATGATACTAGTGAGGGGAAAACCCGTTTTGCTAAGCGACGTGGTCTCACTCGATACCTAAATGGTTTGAGATGGTAAATTATTATTCATACCAGGCTTTATGTTCGACTCGAAGTTTTTGTTTTCCCTTTAAACTCTCGTGTACTCAATTGATTTTGAGTAGGTTGAGAGTTAAGGTTTCTTGGTGATCTTTAGATGAATAAAGCTTTCGAGGACATGCAGGAGGCAAACTTGTTATTAGGGTCTTTTACTTTCTGCTATGTGTTTTATTGTAAAGGAAAATTGTTTTCTTGCCTATCTATGTACTCTGATCTACCACATGGGCATCTTATATGTCGCCCTTGGCGTATTTTGCAATAATTATATTGTAACGACCCAGAATTTTGGTTGTGACGCCCCACCTCTATACCCACGCTAGCCAAGGGCACTACAGGGTAATGCCGTCAACTAACACGAAGAATAAGGCTGGTTGGGAGCGACCATCTTTAGCCTTTCTCTAACTATCTATTGAATACATTGACAATAATCATACCAATCAGATCGACATATCCAATGAATACTTAAAACAAAACCATAGGTGGTTGGAGGATCTATCAGAACAGAATATAACAACTCAAATGTAATATACATCACAGAACAGTAAATCATTATATACACATATATTGATACATAACAGAGCATACAAAATAATACATGTCAAGTGGTGTAGCAAACCACAATATACAGACGAGTCAAAAGAATACACATATCAGAGTTACAACAAAATAGGACTACACAAAAAGCTATGTCAAAAAGGAACAAGCTGAATAGTCCATGCGGAAGCAAAATAGGCTAAGTCCAAAAGCACCTGACCTGAAACATCTCGGTCTGACCCGAGTATAAAATACACGGGTCAGCCTAGCTAAACAAATCAGTTAGATAAACTGAACAACAATAAACCTGCAAGGTTACAAAGCATAACAAATATCTCTAAAGGAGATAACACAATCATCTAACAAAAGATGAATCATATGATAACAAGTCTCATATCATCGGCAACATATAGAAACAAAGGATAGGAATATCCCAAAGCAAGCCAAAAAGGCAAATAACAAATACCAATGAAGGTAACACAAGTTCCACAAGGTAACTGCTATATCGTGCGGCTCAAAAAGACCAACACCGAAGGGCGATACCTAGGGAATATACATATCAATGAAAACATCAGAAAATTCCAATTGCAACGAAACCAAATATCTCATGAGCCATGGTGAAGAAACCACTCCAATATCTCTCGAGCGGTGGTGAAGAAACCACTCCAATATCTCTCGAGCGGTGGTGAAGAAAAACCACTCCGAAAGCAATACTAAAGGTAACCGACCACCCCAAATATCTCTCGAGCCGGGGCAAAGGACCAACTCCAAAAGCGATATTAAAGGCAACAAGCCAGAAGGATACAGTCTGAAGACACTATCCCAAGGCAACATGTGTCACAAACTCCCAGAAAGGAATCCGAAAAGTGGTAACGCGAGTCCCATAACCACCCGTTCGCACTAAACGGTTTATTATCCGTTAGTTAATTTCACACTCAAAGCAGTACAAAGTTTACCTCATCTCATCGGTAAACCAGACACAAAGGTCAAAACGTTTAAACGAATAGATTGGGAATTAACTGAGAAGATGAATGCACGTGTTCATTGCATGCGTTTTATCTAATCATTTGATTCTCCTCCCACTTCGCTCGGAGTGTGAAACTGTGTGTGTTTTAAATAGAATTTGTAAATTGGAGAAACGAGCTCTTAATGCAATTTAGAAGATTATTTATAAAAACCCGTGGATGAAGTCAAGAATAAGTTATCAAAGTCAACGATGCAATAACAACTACTAAAAAGCAACTTGAATTGATAAAATTTGGAAAACCAATCAAAATATGCAAAAATAGGCAAAACAGGCGAAACAGGAGCAGGTCGGTCGACCGGACCCCCAGGTCGGTTGACCGGGCCAGAAACAGAGAAGTTCTCGGGGTATCAGGTCGGTCGACCGGACCTCTGGGTCGGTTGACCGGAGCCCAAATTTCTGCACTTCCAAAACAGAGGTAGGGAAGTGCCCAGGTAGCAGGTCGGTCGACCGGACCCTGAGTTCGGTCGGCCGAACCTGATGATTTGCACTTCCTGCCCTATTTTTAATGAAATGCAAATTCTTTCCAAATCCAAAACAATGGTACATGCATACTTGTTAGGAATTCATACCCAACACCCATGAAATCAAGAGGAGTAGATGTGAGTTCAAAACTCACCTTTTTCCAAAAACAAAGAAGATGAAGCTCAATAACAAGGAGAAGACCAACAAATCTTCACTTCTACTCAACTAGCTTCAATCTAAGAATAAAACAAGTATTTTCCTAAGTTTAGGTTTAGGAATTTCTGAGATTGAAGAGAGAAAGAGATAGAGAAGATGAAGAGGAGCTTACCTATGTCTTCTCTTTGATTTATGGAGCAAGAATTCAAGTTGCAAGTTGAAACTAGGGCTTGAAATTTCTATTTCCTCTTCCCCTCCACCATTTTCAGTTGGAGCTTGAGTTTGAGGAGTGGAAATGAGTGAATGAAGAGGAGAGGGCTGAGTTACGGTATTTACTTAGCTAGTGGGCTGAACCCAAACCCAAAACCCAATAGAAAAAGTAGCAAAATTCAACTTACTTCAAACATATCAAAGCTTATACTCAAAAAGATCGCAAACGATGTTTTGAACACAATGGAAGTGGTCTTGAGACCCAATTCGACCGTTTGTAGAAAGTAGCTTTTCGGACTATAATCCGACAAACGATGTTATATTTAAATAAAATATTTAGATATACACCCGATAAATATGCGGGATGTTACATTGGTCGTTGATTTTGAACATTTAATTTATTTTAAATGTTGAATGTGGATTGTTAATCGAATTTAAAATATGGAGATTTTGTAGGATCTAGATTAACCCTAGAGGGGGGGGTGAATAGGGTTATAGCAAATTTTCTCGAATTAAACACAGAAATAAATATGCTGAAAAGTAAATCACACACAAAATTTACCCAGCTTCGGCAACCCCTGCCTACTGCTGGATTCACAGATTTCTATTAGAATTAAACAGTATCACGCTTACAAACACTCTACTAGACTCGCAGACCCTTTTGCTCCCGCTCACAAACACTCTACTAGACTCGCACACCCTGCTCCCGCCTATAGAGTTTCGCTCACTCGCAAACACTGCTCCCGCCTATAGAGCTTTGCAAACTCGCACTCCCTGCTCACTGAACTAATTCTAAATAGACAATCTGACACTACCTAATCCCTAGGTGGTGATTTACAAATTCTTCGACTCGAAAAGAAAAAAAACAACTTCACAAATAACCGCAGGAGCAAAAATTAAAATACGAGCTTGAATGCGTGATTTTTGCTCAAAATAAAATAACTAAGAAAACCCTTTTTTTTAATTGAACCCTAAATAAAAACTTAAGCCCTTTTATAAAAAACAAGGCCGGCCCCTTGTTTTTATTAACCCGATCCACTTTCTTTTGAGAAGAAAAAATGGCGGCCTCTTGTTGTTTTGTTCATTCTGAAATTAGGGCTTGCGATCCATAATTGGGGCTTTTCAATATTCGATTCCTCTGATGTTGCTCGCGCTCGTTCTCTGATGATTTGATTGACTTTGAGATTGCGTTGCTCGGCTTGCTCGTTCTCTTGATTTGAGAAACTAGGGTTCGGCTTCAGTTTCTTCTATTCGTTGATGACTCGGTATGTTATTTCTTTTCGTTGCTGGTTTTAATGATTTGCTTGACTCTATAACTCGATGTCGATGATGAACTTGGGTTTGTGTTTTGATTTGATTCGATTTTCTCTCTACAGCCGATGATGATTTTGGGATTGTATTTATATGAATTCTGGACACTTGATTTTGCTTGTATCGATTCGATACTTTCCTAAATTATGCTTTCCTGATTTTAATTTCACCTTGATACGCACGGCTTTGATTGTGTTGCGTTCGATTTTCTTCTTGTACAAAAAACAGAAACTTTCCTCTTTTTAACATCTCTGACCATTTCAAAAAATAATGATACGAATTTTATATTCATTGAACTCTGACTTCGGCTTGTATTTTACTTCGATCATCTCTGCTGCATACTGTACTCGGTCGTGAATTTTTATCACTGCGTTACATTTGCAAGTCTGCATTGTTATTCTTCGACTTTGGCACTGATCCATGATTTCGACTTGGACTTTGTATTGAGTACATATGATGACATCCACATGCTAGTAACCATGGTTTAATACTGCTTCACCATGTCACTTGAGGTCTTACATTTTGGTTTATTGATGCATTCATGTACACTGGTCGTTTCTGCTATGTTATCTTCACTGCTGCCACTTTGTAGTTGCTCTGCACTTTGGTGGCTCTGGCTTGTTTATCTAAACTTGTTGCATATATCACTGAGTTCTTATTTCATATGCTTGCACTACTTCTCTTTGGTCATGTCTGATGGCATTTCTTTTGTGGTCTTTGTTGTTGGCATTGTCTTCATGCCTGACTTGTTCTTTGTATCCATAGTTTGCAGCTTGGTCTTGAGTTGTTTAATGAAGAGGTTGAACTTGCATACTTCATGTAGCCTTCTGACTGTTGCTTCATGTAGTTGACATATTTGTGGTCTTCATTTGGTGATTTGCACTGCTACACTGTTGCATTATAGCAGTTGCTTCTGTGCATATATATTGTCTTTTACTTTATGCTGCAGTCTGCAGTTTCCATATTTGTGCTCGAGCTTGCATGTGTACCACTAATCATGCTTGTGATATTCATTTGGGTTTGTGTGTTGTCTCTGACCTGAGCATGTTTATATTGAACTGCCTCCTGTACTTGCAGTTTGGTCCATTGAGTTGTTGCAATTGAATTCAAGTTTCTTGTACTTGTGCACTGTTGTGTCTGGTTCTTTTCATGTTGCAACTCAAATGTTTCACTCTGATATATTTTTGCATTTGCCACTGAGCTTGATTCATGCTTACTGTCACTACTGCTTCGAGTCAGTTTCATGGTCACTTATGTAGTTTGAACTGTTGCTGTTTGATGCTGTCTTGATTTTGCGCAGTCCATGATCTCTGTTGCTTCACCACTGAACATTTGTCACTTCACTGTTGCACTTTTGTGCTTTGAGTCAGTTTCATTGTTGCTCTATGTTCATGTTCTTGCAATCTTCATGACTGTACTGTTGCAGTCGAGTTGTATTCATGTACACTTGTGGCTTGAACTTGATTCACTTCATGTTTGTTGCCACTTTACTTTGTATTACTGCCCTTGTGTCTGGCCTTTTCATTCATATTGCAACTGCACTCATGATGGCTGTTCATTTGTATTCTGGTCAGTCTTGTTGTACATTGCATAGTGCATTGTCGAAGCTTTGAACTATTAGCAACTTGACACTGTTGTACACTTTCTCTTGTTGGCTGCGCACACGAGTTGGCGAGGCAGTGCACACGTGTATGAATGTACACGTGTGTATTGCAGCCTTATGGTTACATGTCCCTGTAATATCTATATGCACAACTTTGTGATGAAATCAAGTGTGAATGATGACGAACAACCCAAATAACTGAGGCAAAACATTTTTTCAAAAATCGTATTTTATTTTATATTGCAAAAATATTTCTTTTTCAATTTTACTGCGTTAGTGAATATTTTTGCAGATTGCTCAGATGCTGGATTCAAACTGGAATGCAGTTGAAGACAAAATACGAGTGTGAGTGATATGTAGTGAGGTTATCAATGTAAAAATATTTGTGATGTAATCGTGATGTAATCAGAAATGTATATGTATAGTGAGAGCATGAATTTGTACTATTCAAGATTGTAATAAATATTTGTTTGAATAAAATTTCTGTTTGAATTCAAAATCTGTGTAACTTGTTCTGTTTGAATTCAAATTCAAATTCTGTGTAATTTATTTTATTCAATAAATATTTATTTAATCTATGAAAAACAAAATAGTACATTACCAAATACATTTAAATGAATATATATGTTTATTATCATCAAACAAAAACATATAAGCGCATATTCAACAATCTCCCCCTTTTGATGATAACAAACATATATTTAAGATTTTGACCGTGTTAAATGTATTTGACCAATTATATACTCTAATTGCTCCCCCTATTTAAATGCTTCCTATCTACATGATGCTCCCCCTACATATAAGCATACAAATAGAAATATATTCAAATGAGCCTAGATGCATATGGAAAAATTATTTGACCTTTGCTTGATTCTATTTGACAAAGACCTTTGCTTGATTCTATTTGACAAAATCTTAACTTTTCTCTCCCCCTTTTGTTATCAGCAAAAGAATAATAGTGTTAGAGACACATAGAGATAAAGTGATTGATATTAATCCAACATTAAACTCAAATTGAATATAAATATTAAACTTCAATAAGAATCAAACAAAAAACATAATTACCCTTGTTAGGCGCATATTCCACTTTTAGAAATGATGGATATTGTGTTCATATAAAATCATACAGTTGAATCAACTTGTGGTACATTTATATCAGGAATTTGAATATCTACTAATCATGCATAACCGTTAGGACTTTTAAATGAGATTAGTAGTATTCGAATTTAATTTTAAAAATGAAATCAAGTATCTTCTAACCACGCATGACCATGAGGACTTTTAAATGGGATTATAATCAACTTGTCTATTTAAGCAATTTAATTTTGATATGCGTTCCATACATGCATAACCGTAAGGACTTTTAAATGAGCATGGAAGCACATGATCAAAAATCCAAGTAATTCACCCATGCATAACCGTGAGGACTTTTAAATGAGAGTGAATACTTTGGATATTTATTTATTTTTTTAAAAAATATGACATGAAAAACAAATGATTCCTGATTATAGTACCACATATCGACAAACTATATTGAATATTTGATAAACCATGGTCGATAGAAATAATGATAGATATAGAAATGGTCATGGAATCTTTACCCAACAAAAAGTTTTATAATTCTTGTTTTAATTCCTAAAGAAATTTTCCAAATATACTCTCTTGAGTAATGTATGTTAAATATCAACACTCATCACTTTTTCAATCACTATTTATCTCTTTGATAATTAGTAGGGAGTCGGATCAGTCAAAATTTGTCATTTAAAATCAAATAAAAATAACTAATCTGAAAATATGGTCAAACAATTATTTTCTCGAAGGGATTATATAAGAAAATAATTTCTGCTATTTGAAAATTATTTTAAGTGAACAATATGCAGAAATTTTCTTTGAAAAATGATGCAGCAAATGAATGTTTCACAATAAATCACGTTCAACTCGTATGTTTTCTATCAACTAGATTACCAGTATGAACTGCATCTGAATTTCTTTTTCAATCGAAAATATCACTAACTTGATTTGGTAAACCAGACATGAAGTGTGTATCAAAAATTTTAAACCCAATTTTAGCAACAATTTAAATGACATTCTTTGGATTTTGAATTGAAGCCATGTTCACACTCAAACAAATATCATGGTGTTAATTTCAGAAACCATAGGATAAACAATTATATTCATGAGTAATCAACAGTCAATCAACATCTTAATTATTTCAAAAACAATTTCTTGAAGTTTCAACAATTTCTTAAAATCCTTTTTCACATGAGTTTGAAATCGTGCAAATTTACAAGCAGTGATCAAAATGTCAAAAATATGTCTAAGTGTAGCACGAGTAATCAAGGATCAATAAAATACCATCATTTGACCAAACGTATTAAGTTCAATGATGAAAGGATGGTTGGTCTACTTTTGAGCACAGATCAAAGTAAAAACAAGTCAAAGGAAAAATCATATCAATAAGTCAGAATTAATGACATCACATCATTATCACAATTTTGGCTGATTTAATTCAGAATATGGTGCAGATTATACCTTCACCTGTTTTACCTTTACGATAATTTCTCGTGATTGCCCATAGTGATTCTGTCACCTTTATACTAGGCTAAGGAACTTTGCTATGTTGCCCGTTGTGTTTCTGGAGCAGCCAAAATCCAGAGAACACCGTTGTTGTTCCTTAGCCTGCCACCACACCTACACAATGAAAGATTTTTGTGACCTATTTCTAGGTCCATGATTGTTAGTGGCAGAAACATTATGAATAAACAAACCCTTTGGAACCCAAACTTGTTTAGACTTTTCATTCTTGTTCCAATAGACATGAAATTTGTTTGTAGAATTCTTAGGAACCCAAACTTGTATAAATTTTGTGTTCTTGTTCCTATGACTACAATTTTCAGAATGATGTCCAATTATTTCACATATATCAAAGACACTTTTCCCTTTTGCATTATCCTCAGCTTGTGTTTTCCCAAAACCAAGTCCTTTTCTGTTATTAGCAAAAATTTGATTTCCCAATAGCATGTTGAAAGATTTTTCGCCTCTTGAAAAGTTATTCAAAGATTTCTCAAGATTTTGGACTTTGGTTTTTAGTGTTGTATTTTCAGTGACAAGTGAGGTGCATCGATTTATAAAATCCTTTTTCCTAGTGTCGATGGTTTCCTTAAGATTCAAGTTTTCTTTTTCAAGATTCTCAGAGTTATTCTTAAGTCTTGTCAATTCTGAATCTAAAACTTTACATCTTTTACATTCTAGGTTTTGAATATTTTCAAGTTCAGTTTCTAACCTAAAATTTTTACGAGCAAGTTCTCTCCTATCAGTTTTCAGTTTTTCAATTTTAGATTCAAGAGCATCAACTACTTTAGTAAGATCAGAACACATAAAAACAAGATCTCTATAGGAATACTCACCTTCCTCACTAGATTCCTCTGAGCTTGAATCTGAATTTGATTTCGCCATAAGACACAAGTTAACCTCCTCTGAGCTGCTATCCGAAGCTTCTTCTCCTTCTTCATCATCCCAAGTCGCTGCAAATACCTTCTTCGCCTTTTTCTTTCCTTTGTTGTTTTTGAGAAGTGGACATTTTGGTTTGATGTGGCCAGGCTTGTTGCAGTTATAACATGTCAGTTCACTATCGGAATTTTCGGAATCTTTTGACCTATTGCCCTTTGTTTTCTTCTTGCGTGGCTTGAATCTAGACCATCTTCTAAGATTATTGACAGCCATTGCAAGCTCTTCAATTGGATCTTCTTCATCGCTTTCTTCTTTTCTCTTTAAGGCAATCGTCTTCTTCTTTGGTTTGGAGTTGTTGCGTTCTTCCTTTGCTTTTAGCTCAAGCTCATATGTCATCAAGTTTCCAATCAACTCCTCCATGCTTAGCTTACTCAGATCTTTCGATTCTTGGATTGCCGTGACTTTTGCCTCAAAGTTCATTAGTAAGACTCGTAGTATCTTCCGCACAAGCTCTACCTCAGTGAATACCTTCCCAACTGCTCTAGCGTTGTACACCAAAGTTGAAAAGCGTCCAAACATGTCCTTTATGCTCTCGCCTTTGTCCATCACAAAGTTCTCGTATTCATTGCTGAATAGGGCTAGACGAGACTCCTTGACTTGAGAAGTTCCTTCGTGCGTCACCTCCAAAGTGTGCCAAATTTCCTGTGTTGTTGTACAATGAGAAATTCTATTAAATTCATTTTTATCAAGAGCACATATCAAAGCATTCATGGCTTTAGCATTTGTCGTTTTCAATCTCTTATCGTTAGCATCCCACCTATCCTTAGGTTTAGGAATCTCAGTATCACCAACGATTATAGTGGGAAGTTTATAGCCAGTTTCAATAATATCCCAAACATCATAATCAACGGAACTAAGATAAATACTCATCCTAACTTTCCAATAAGCATAATCATTCCCATTAAACATGGGTGGCCTAACAATAGATTGCCCCTCAGAGAAAGCATTATTTGATGGATTCATGACTCTAGAGTTAAATAAAAAAATATATACCGGGCTCTGATACCACTTGTAGGATCTAGATTAACCCTATAGGGGGGTGAATAGGGTTATAGCAAATTTTCTCGAATTAAACACAGAAATATAATAGCAAAAATAAATATGCTGAAAAGTAAATCACACACAAAATTTACCCAGCTTCGGCAACCCCTGCCTACTGCTGCATTCACAGATTTCTATTAGAATTAAACAGTATCACGCTTACAAACACTCTACTAGACTCGCAGACCCTTTTGCTCCCGCTCACAAACACTCTACTAGACTCGCACACCCTGCTCCCGCCTATAGAGTTTCGCTCACTCGCAAACACTGCTCCCGCCTATAAAGCTTAGCAAACTCGCACTCCCTGCTCACTGAACTAATTCTAAATATACAATCTGACACTACCTAATCCCTAGGTGGTGATTTACAAATTCTTCGACTCGAAAAGAAAATAAACAACTTCACAAATAACCACAGGAGCAAAAATTAAAATACGAGCTTGAATGCGTGATTTTTGCTCAAAATAAAATAACTAAGAAAACCCTTTTTTTAATTGAACCCTAAATAAAAACTTAAGCCCTTTTATAAAAAACAAGGCCGGCCCCTTGTTTTTATTAACCCGATCCACTTTCTTTTGAGAAGAAAAAATGGCGGCCTCTTGTTGTTTTGTTCGTTCTGAAATTAGGGCTTGCGATCCATAATTGGGGCTTTTCAATATTCGATTCCTCTGATGTTGCTCGCGCTCGTTCTCTGATGATTTGATTGACTTTGAGATTGCGTTGCTCGGCTTGCTCATTCTCTTGATTTGAGAAACTAGGGTTCGGCTTCAGTTTCTTCTATTCGTTGATGACTCGGTATGTTATTTCTTTTCGTTGCTGGTTTTAATGATTTGCTTGACTCTATAACTCGATGTCGATGATGAACTTGGGTTTGTGTTTTGATTTGATTCGATTTTCTCTCTACAGCCGATGATGATTTTGGGATTGTATTTATATGAATTCTGGACACTTGATTTTGCTTGTATCGATTCGATACTTTCCTAAATTATGCTTTCCTGATTTTAATTTCACCTTGATACGCACGGCTTTGATTGTGTTGCGTTCGATTTTCTTCTTGTACAAAAAACAGAAACTTTCCTCTTTTTAACATCTCTGACCATTTCAAAAAATAATGATACGAATTTTATATTCATTGAACTCTGACTTCGGCTTGTATTTTACTTCGATCATCTCTGCTGCATACTGTACTCGGTCGTGAATTTTTATCACTGCGTTACATTTGCAAGTCTGCATTGTTATTCTTCGACTTTGGCACTGATCCATGATTTCGACTTGGACTTTGTATTGAGTACATATGATGACATCCACATGCTAGTAACCATGGTTTAATACTGCTTCACCATGTCACTTGAGGTCTTACAGTTTGGTTTATTGATGCATTCATGTACACTGGTCGTTTCTGCTATGTTATCTTCACTGCTGCCACTTTGTAGTTGCTCTGCACTTTGGTGGCTCTGGCTTGTTTATCTGAACTTGTTGCATATATCACTGAGTTCTTATTTCATATGCTTGCACTACTTCTCTTTGGTCATGTCTGATGGCATTTCTTTTGTGGTCTTTGTTGTTGGCATTGTCTTCATGCCTGACTTGTTCTTTGTATCCATAGTTTGCAGCTTGGTCTTGAGTTGTTTAATGAAGAGGTTGAACTTGCATACTTCATGTAGCCTTCTGACTGTTGCTTCATGTAGTTGACATATTTGTGGTCTTCATTTGGTGATTTGCACTGCTACACTGTTGCATTATAGCAGTTGCTTCTGTGCATATATATTGGTCTTTTACTTTATGCCGCAGTCTGCAGTTTCCATATTTGTGCTCGAGCTTGCATGTGTACCACTAATCATGCTTGTGATATTCATTTGGGTTTGTGTGTTGTCTCTGACCTAAGCATGTTTATATTGAACTGCCTCCTGTACTTGCAGTTTGGTCCATTGAGTTGTTGCAATTGAATTCAAGTTTCTTGTACTTGTGCACTGTTGTGTCTGGTTCTTTTCATGTTGCAACTCAAATGTTTCGCTCTGATATATTTTTGCATTTTCCACTGAGCTTGATTCATGCTTACTGTCACTACTGCTTCGAGTCAGTTTCATGGTCACTTATGCAGTTTGAACTGTTGCTGTTTGATGCTGTCTTGATTTTGCGCAGTCCATGATCTCTGTTGCTTCACCACTGAACATTTGTCACTTCACTGTTGCACTTTTGTGCTTTGAGTCAGTTTCATTGTTGCTCTATGTTCATGTTCTTGCAATCTTCATGACTGTACTGTTGCAGTCGAGTTGTATTCATGTACACTTGTGGCTTGAACTTGATTCACTTCATGTTTGTTGCCACTTTACTTTGTATTACTGCCCTTGTGTCTGGCCTTTTCATTCATGTTGCAACTGCACTCGTGATGGCTGTTCATTTGTATTCTGGTCAGTCTTGTTGTACATTGCATAGTGCATTGTCGAAGCTTTGAACTGTTAGCAACTTGACACTGTTGTACACTTGCTCTTGTTGGCTGCGCACACGAGTTGGCGAGGCAGTGCACACGTGTATGAATGTACACGTGTGTATTGCAGCCACTTATGGTTACATGTCCCTGTAATATCTATATGCACAACTTTGTGATGAAATCAAGTGTGAATGATGACGAACAACCCAAATAACTGAGGCAAAACATTTTTTCAAAAATCGTATTTTATTTTATATTGCAAAAATATTTCTTTTTCAATTTTACTGCGTTAGTGAATATTTTTGCAGATTGCTCAGATGCTGGATTCAAAATGGAATGCAGTTGAAGACAAAATACGAGTGTGAGTGATATGTAGTGAGGTTATCAATGTAAAAATATTTGTGATGTAATCGTGATGTAATCAGAAATGTATATGCATAGTGAGAGCATGAATTTGTACTATTCAAGATTGTAATAAATATTTGTTTGAATAAAATTTCTGTTTGAATTCAAAATCTGTGTAACTTGTTCTGTTTGAATTCAAATTCAAATTCTGTGTAATTTATTTTATTCAATAAATATTTATTTAATCTATGAAAAACAAAATAGTACATTACCAAATACATTTAAATGAATATATATGTTTATTATCATCAAACAAAAACATATAAGCGCATATTCAACAGATTTGGGTCGAATTAACAAAATAAATTATAAATTCAAATATAACGATTTAATTGGATTTGGATAAATGGTAATCTAATATTTGAAATTGGGATAATTTGTGAATCTGAAATAAATGGATATGAAAATGATTTCTAAAATTTATTATTCTATTTGGATTTGAATTTTGATAGCTGACTTTGGAATGGAATAAAAGTCGATAAGTTGTAAACTGGAGACTTTAATTAAATTAATAATGAAATTTGATAATAGTGTAAATAATTGAATTTGATTTAAAATGAATCAAAATGATTTCTAATACAAATGTAAGTTCTATTTGGATTATAATAGAGTTAGTAAAACTTTAAAGGTGAAATTTTAAAAGGATTTCGATGATTTTGAAAATCGCTCGATTTAATCGACGAGCTAAAATAACCTTCTGGGGCACAGTCTCGGAATTCGACGAAACTAGTTCCATTAGATCAGTAATAGTGTATTATTATCAGAATTCAAATTTCGTAGCGTTTGAAGTTACCGTTGTTTATACGAGAGAGAAACGCGTTGAAATAAATATCGAAAATTTAATATTTTAAATCGATTTAAAAAGCTATCTTCCACATACAATCGAATTAGGCCCCAAAACACGTTCCATTGTATTCGGAAGGCAGGTAAAACATTATAAACGTGAGACAGTACATCTAGTTTGGAGTTCTTTCAAAAAATCATATGAATTGGAAAGGTAATTGTAAAATAATATAAATATTTGTGTATATATAGCCTTGTAACAGTAAACCCAAGACCTAATTTTCACGGCTACCATCAAACATTTCTATGGCCAAAAATGTCTTCTCCTCCATTTTTCTTCAAATCCACAAGCCTTCGCGAGAAGGTTTCAACACGAGAATCATAGAGCTCTTTGAGCTCTTTGCATCCAACGGCTACGATTGCCTTAGAACCACCGTTGATGCCGTATTTTGGCCACGAATGCACGATATTCGAGCGTGTTTTTTGCAATTATGGTGAAACCGAGCTCGGCGTTGTTCTGGCCATGGGTGCGAGGCAACTTGATCTTCGAGGTGGGGGTGTCCGATCGGTGGATCGATGGTCGAAGGGGCATCAATTGTCGATCAAGAGTGGCGGCGAATGGGTTATAAAACCCTGGGAGGGATTCGCATAGACGGGGAAGTTTTCGAGCAGCCCTGATTTTGAGTTTGCAGATTTAACAACCCTTTGCTGATAGGTTATAAAATTAGTAAGAGAAATTTGAAATTTAATTGTATTATAAATTTTAAAGGCTTTAAAGTATCATAACTATTTCATACATTATCAAAATTTAAAGAAACTGGCGGTGCCAGAATCGCAACGATGGGATCTACGCTGTAGTGTAGATCCGGAATTTGGATCGCGGTGTTCGATTTAATTTAAAATTTGAATGATTTGGCAACGAAAACTCAAGGTGAGTTAATCTCACTCACATCTACTTATTAGTTAATTTAAATAGTTAAAATTAAATTATTGGTTGGTTGCTTGAATTGATGATCTATTATCAGTTTGGATGTGACATCATATAGTAGTGTGTGTGTATATATTGGAGTGATCGAATTCCCGCATTATATAGCATATGAGACCCTATGCGCCCTGCATAATAGCGGATGACCCTTTATACCACGATGTCCCCCTCGAAATGGGATTTGAGTATTTTATTTGTTGAATAACATCTGTGGATGCAGGGAAAGAGGTTGGAGGGATCCAACTGGATTTCTTAAAATATTGAAATTTGTTTTCATAATCTATGGTATGATTGATTGATTATCTATTATATTTATTAGTGGAAATTGGAAGTATGGAATGCTATGAGTTTTGCCAAACATATTTTGGGTATTTGAAGATATGAAAAATATAAAAGAGTTGATTTTGAAAAGAGATATAAAGAGAGAAATATTAAGTAAAATAATTTTAGATAAATTAAAAGAATGATTGTGGAAAAGAATAAAAGTCTGATTTTAAAATCTATTAAATAAATTCTAGGTACGGAAAAAATAGAAATTTTTAACAAATGAAATTAAAAGAGTTTTGGATACATAAGTCATATTTCCTAAGAATTAAAGGATTTTATTTTTAAATTTTAATATTTAAAATGATTAAGAAGAAATAAAAGGGAAAATTTTGAATAAAGAACGAAATGGATATTTCAGTTTAAAATAAGAATTTAAATCATAAATAAAGAAGTGAATATGGAATTAATGGGTTTTGGAATAAATTTGGGTAAGTAAAAGAATTTATTTTAAAATGGAGTTAATTTTGGAAATCGATTTGAAAACCGACTAAGTGTTGAAATTGTGATTAAAGGAGAATGAGATTATGGAATTTATAAACGGGGTTTATAAATAAAGTGAAATATTTC
Source organism: Allium cepa (assembly GCA_030765085.1). Taxonomy (NCBI): domain Eukaryota; kingdom Viridiplantae; phylum Streptophyta; class Magnoliopsida; order Asparagales; family Amaryllidaceae; genus Allium; species Allium cepa. The sequence continues at coordinate 824,660,350 of CM060943.1, read as the reverse complement.
TCAGTGAATAATTTGGAAGTATAAATTCACGGTGGGAAATTAAAAGGAATGGGTGATGTGTTTTTAAAAATAAATATTGGTTTATTTTTAAAAGTGTGGAAAAGTAGTTTACAGGTTTGGGATGTAAATTAAACTAGAAATAAATAAAAAAGAATTTGTAAACTATTAGACAGTTGTATTGGAATGGAAAGTGTATTTTCCTCGAAGGTTAAGTATATTTTCAAAAGAAGGTTTTTAAGTTTAAATTAGAAGTTTTAAAAGATGTTTTAAAGAAGAATGTTTTTAGAGAAGTTTATTATATAAATTGTTTAAAAAAATTGAAAGTATATATTTATTAAATTAATTATAGTAGTAATTATTTTAAAGGTTAAATTAGTATTATGATTTAAAAAGATAATTATTAAGTATTTATACTTTATACAATAGTTTTATTTAAAAATAGTTTTTGGCTAAAGTTTGTATTTGGAAAATTATTAAAGAACTTTATAACTAATATTTGGAATAAAGTGATTTAAGTAGTTTTATTTCAGACGTTTTAAGTATATAATTTTGGGTACAGGGATTTTAAATTATTAAAATCTAAATTATTGAGACTTGGTGCTTTTCTGTGGGAATAAACAATTGGTTGGATGATTGTTTAAATTTGATAGTCTAATAATCGACTATCAATAATGGCCAATGCGCCGATCGTTTCGAAGAGTCTGAGATCGGGTTTAATTACCCGAAAACCACTTCGACCCGGTTTTAACGAAGCGAGTGAATACCGTAAGGATGATGAAGACGGTGATTGGGTTTGTCCAGACCCAGGGAAACCTGTATGGATGAATGCTATCAGACCATCGTCAGGAGGACGGGGAGCATTCTAAGTGAATGTGCGTTAAAAAGATAACGCATAGCCTCAAGCCTCATAGACCGGGAATGGATAAAACATGGGAGGTGCAGCAAGGCTAAGTGGCTAGCAACCAATTAGGATAAGGCCATCCCCGTCTAGATGACCCTTTTTATTTCGGCTGTGTCGGCGGTTGCTGATCCCAACCGTAAGGTGATCTTATTCGGACTACCCGGTAAGGGGTAGCTCTGGTCTTCTATTGCAGGGGATCGAGAGGGGTCTTCGGTACACTGATCTAGGCCAGGTACTGTGACGGGAGGTACCCCAGTAGCCCTGCCATTGTGTAGAATCCAATCTCCAATAAGCGTCCGTATGGTTTTGATTGTGCCCAACTATGCTGGAACGTGGGATGCAAGCATTTCAGCTATATTCTATTCTACTTTCAATAGGCACTATTATAATATCAGACGGATTTGATAAAAACTGTTTTGGTTATCGTAAGGTAAAAAACCCGATATGTTTATTTTTGGCTTGGTCTTACGAGATACCTTTGATTTCGAAGGATTTTGGAAACTTTAATAATTCAATCAAGTGTGTTTTCTCACGCTGGTTTTCCCGACTGACTTGGGTGTTATTTTATTATAATTCTCGGGTTAGACCGAGTATTATAAAATACAAGATAGGTAGCTATGGAGCTTAGGAGGCGAGCTGGATGGCTAGACATATCACATGTACTTGATGTATATTCCGCTGTGCAGTATAAGCTATACAGTCAGCTTATGTGAGGACAAGTTAATATAACTGTCCAGTATTTTTCTATTGATTGTGTTGTAATCTAATGATGTAATTTATAACGGATATAGTTCTTTTTGTATAAAGATCAGTCATTATCTATTATATATTGTTACGCTGCGATTGTGAGATTCTGTTATTTTTTTAGTTCCTTCTTTCTCCTATCTTCTTTCTTTTCCCTCAGTTTTCTGTCTTTTCCAGCACTCGATCGTTCGACATGTTATTCAGTGACGTATTTGTGTCGATTTTTGAGGGTCGAGGAGGGCGGGTCGTCACATGTGGTATCAGAGCTTAGTTTGGCGATATACCTAGGCTTTAGTGGAGGGAATTACTCGATAAAGATAGAGCCAGAAGTACTCTACTTAGAGTTGAGTGTATTAATAGCTATGAGCGTGTAATTGTTAGCGGATATAAAACAGTTTTTATGTTATGTTGACTTATCATTTGAGTGTTTATGAATTCTAATCGGTACAGGAAGTACAAACGTATCGATAGGGATTTCTAAACCCTTAAACTAGAAGAACCGACATAGTATTGTTTTAAACTGGGTAAATGAAATAATTTTACCCAAAATTATATTTTGATATAAAAGAAATAATTTTATGAAATTATTATATATATATATATATATATATTTGGATGTTTGATTGTTAATATTATAATCAAATAAGAATATAAAATTTGAAATGATCTATATTTATAACTAAATAGAATTATGTAAGTATGAAATAATACAATGGAACATAACCAAAATTTGATTTAAACCAGAATTTAAATTCCGAGAATTTTGAAAAGAATTTTGAAAAAAATTGAACAAAAAGATTTTGGGGATTTTTAAATCTTGAGAATTTTGGAAATGTTTTCAAAGAAATTTGAAAGGAATAATGGAGTATTATTTGGAAAATATTTTTAAATAGAAATGTTTCAAAATAGAATTCTGGAAAGTAAGGAAGGCACTGAACTCGCTTTAGTCGCTAGATAATAATCCTGGTGATGATGGCCACATCATCAGTATTCATTTTCGAGTTTCTAAGTGATGGATTGCTAGCATGGTGATTGGTTATGATATTTGTTTGGACTTGTTTGATAAACAAGTTTGTTTTAGAAATTTCAAAAAGGAAATTGTTTTGGTAAAACCAAGTTATTTTGGAAATTCGAAGATATGATTTGATATACCGAAGTGATATGTATATTTATTATTTCAAAATGTTTTGAAATAAAACAAGGTTATTGAATTTTGGGAATTCTATTAAATGAGGTGAAAAGTCAAAGGGAATCAGTATTGAATTTATAAAGTGGAGTTGATATAAATAAGAAAGCAAAATGAAATTTTTTTAATCTTGGAATGAAAATTTAACTTGAGTAAACAAAAGTGGATATGATATATTGGAATTTAACTTAAGATAAGTTAAATGAAATTAAATTTGGGTTTGGATTTAATTGGATATTAAGAGGAAAGGTAGGGTAATTGTATAAGTATAAGTTACAGTTATTGAATGAGATAAATACACTTAAGTCCTTAAGTGAAACAAATAATCCAGAGTTATGGATATAAGATGTAAGTGGACTCAAGTGAGCAATATAAGATTTTAAGTAAATAAGTTGGTGAACTTATGAATAGAGAAAGGAAATTGTAAAACCAAAATAAAGATAGTTGGGTGTTATGGTAAAAGGAATGGGCTTAAGTAAGTAAGTAAATAAGTTTTTGAACTTATAAATTGGGAGGTGAAATAATAAACCTAGATGAAGATGGTTTGGTAATGAGGTAAAAGAATTGGAAAAATTCAAAAATTTGAATTTGTAAATAGAGAGCGAACCGGTCTTGAGAAAATTGAATATAAATATGAATCGTGAAGTGTTTATGTAACTATATGTTATAAATATCTAATGTAAGGGTAAATAAATTGAATACGAATTGAAGATGATTTGAAATATGAATTTGGAGTAGAATTTAGAAATGAAGTTAAGTTTTAAAACTGGGTATAACTTAAGCAGTGATATGGGATGCTGATAATAACCTTAGAAGTAATTCTGTTAATGGTTTATAAATAAATTAGCTTGAAATAGAATGAAAAGACGTTCACTATAAAATGAAGGGAATAAAACTATATGATTAAACGGGAAGTGAAAGGAGAGATAAAATAAGTTGAAAGTAAAGTTAATATGGAAGGCAAGTGCAGCAACCATGTTATGATATGGTATAAATGGGATAGACTAAGAAAATGAAAGAAAGTAAATTGAAGGAGATTAATTTAAAATGAATTAAAGTTTTGTTCCCATGGAAACTAAACTTAAGTGTTTGGGTATGGGATGGTTCTTCAATAAGATTAACATGGATGAGAATGTGTTAATGAAATGTGAAGCAAATAAAGTTGGTGAACAACTTTAATAAGAATCAAAATGGAAAGTAGATAAATTGAATTAGAGTCAATTTAAAAGGGAATAGATGGAAGTTTGGTGAAATGAATTTGCATATAATGAAAGTGAATATAAATGGAATGAAAATAAATTGATTTTTAATCATTTGGAAGATTTAATAGAAGTGAACTTATGTAAGTAAGGCATGTAAATCAACTTGAAGTTAAATAGAAGTAAATTTATGCAAGTGAAACACATAGAAACAAATTTGGAGTGAATTTGAGCTTTTTTGTGTAAATATGAAATGTATGAAATGAATTTGGCTGTAAATCACTTTGGAATTGAATAGAATGATGTATAGATCCATGGAAGAAATAAAATTAGTGATTGGAACCTAATAAATTGTTGAAAATTATGTTTGGCATGTTTGGTTGGAAGTTTATGGGTTTTGGCTAGATAAAGTAATGAGATGTTATGAAAATTTCATGTTTATGAAAATTTATGAGCTTGTTTGAGCAAAAATATAGGTACAGGAGGTTATTGAGTAGATTTTGGGAGTGCGTAATTGCATATAAAATAAGCCGCTCGCTTAAAATGCTAAAGAAAAGGTACGCCTACACAATAAAATTAAGAAATGATAATATATTGTTATATATTTTGTTTTCCAGCCGGGTGGGTCGATGTATATATATTTATCTTTTTCGTGACATTATAAATGGCTCTCCAAACAAAGGAGGCGCTGTCAAAAAATTTCGAAAATTTAAGGAGTTAGAAATTTTTTGAAAATTTCGGAAAGAAATTTATTAACCAGAAAAGTAGACTTTTGAATTACATTAAAAATCAAGGTCTGGGTTAAGAATGGAAACAAATTGTTTTGGATTAAACTAAAGGGTTTTGGGACGTGAATGTGGATATTAATTAAGCGGGATTTGGATAAGTAAATGGGTTTGGGAGTATTTTTTTCTACCTTGGCAAATATCGAGGACGAAATTTTTATAAGGGGGAGGAATGTAACAACTCGGAATTTTGGTCGTTAATTTTGAACATTTAATTTATTTTAAATGTTGAATGTGGATTGTTAATTGATTTTGAAATATGGAGATTTGGGTGAATTAACAAAATGAGTTATAAATTCAAATATAACGATTTAATTGGATTTGGATAAATGGTAATTTAATATTTGAAATTGGGATAATTTGTGAATCTGAAATAAATGGATATGAAAATGATTTCTAAAATTTATTATTCTATTTGGATTTGAATTTTGATAATTGACTTTGGAATGGAATAAAAGTCGATAAGTTATAAATTGGAGATTTTAATTAAATTAATAATGAAATTTAATATATTTAATAATAGTGTAAATAATTGAATTTGATTTAAAATGAATCACAATGATTTCTAATAAAAATGTAGGCTATATATGGATTATAATAGTATTAGTAAAATTTTAAAGGAGAAATTCTAAAATTATTTCGACGATTTCGAAAATCGCTCGATTTAACCGACGAGTTAAAATAGCCTTCTGAGGCACAGTCTCGAAATTCGATGAAACTAATTCCATTGGATCCATAATAGTGTATTATTATCGGATTTCAAATTTTGTAGCGTTTGGAGTTATCGTTGTTTGTACGGGAGAGAAACGCATTGAAATAAATATCGAAAATTTAATATTTTAAATGGATTTAAAAAGCTTTCTTCCACATACGATCGAATTTGGCCCCGAAACACGTTCCATTATGTTTGAAAGGCAGGTAAAACATTATAAACGCCAGACGGCACGTCTAGTTTGGAGTTCGTTCGAAAAATCATATGAATTGCAAAGGTAATAATAAATTAATATAAATATTTGTGTATATACAGCCTTTTAATAGTAAACCCAAGAGCTAATTTTCATGGCCGCCGTCAAACATTTCTATGGCCGAAAACGTCGCACCTTCTCCTCCATTTTCTTCAAATCCACAAGCCTTCGCGAGAAGGTTTCTACACGAGAATCTTAGAGCTCTTTGAGCTCTTCACATCCAACGGCTACGATCGCCTTAGAGCCACTGTCGATGCCGTATTTTGGCCACGAATGCACGATGTTCGAGCGTGTTTCTGCGATTATGGCAATGCTGAGCTCGACGTTATTCTGGCTGTGGGTGCGAGGCGACTTGCCCTTCGAAGCGGTGGTGTCTGATTGGTGGATCGATGGTCGAAGGGGCATCGATTGGCGATCAAGAGTGGCGACGAATGGGTTTTAAAACCTTAGGAGGGATTCGCGTAGATGGGGAAGTTTTCAAGCAGCCCTGATTTTGAGTTTGCAGATCTAACGACCTATTGCTGATAGGTTATAAAATTAATAAAAGGAATTTGAAATTTAATTGTATTATAAATTTTAAAGGCTTTAAAGTATCACAACTATTTCATACATTATCGGAATTTGACGAAACTAGCGGCGTCGGAATCGCAGTGACGAGATCTATGTTGTAGTGTATAACCGGAGACGTTTGGAGCTCGTGGAAAAATGTAGGTTAAATCGAACGCCGTTTGATTTCATTTTAAATTTGAATGATTTGACAACGAAAACTCAAGGTGAGTTAATCTCACTCACTTCTGGATTATCAGTTAATTTAAATAGTTAAAATTAAATTATTGGTTGGTTACTTGAATTGATGGTTTATTATCAGTTTGGATATGATATCATATAGTGTGTATATATATATATATATATATATATATATATATATATATATGTATGTATGTATATTGGAGTGATTGATATTCCCGCATTATGTAGCGGATGAGACCCTATGCGCCCCGCATAATAGCGAATGACCCTTTATACTGCGATGTCCCCATCGAAGTGGGATTTGGTATTTTATTTATTGACTAACATCTGTGGATAGGTTGGAGGGATCCAACTATATTTTTCAAAATACTGAAAATTGTTTTCATAGTCTGTGATATGATTGATTGATTATCTATAATAGATATTATTGGAAATTGGAAGTATGGAATGCTATGGATTTTGCTGAACATATTTTGGGTATTTAAAGATGTGAAAAATATAAAAGATTTGATTTTGAAAAGAGATATAAAGAGAGAAAAATTAAGTAAAATAATTTTAGATAAACTAAGAGAATGAATTTGGAAAAGAATAAAAGTTTGATTTTAAATTCTATTAAATAAATTCTAGGTATGGAAAAAATAGAGATTTTAAACAAATGAAATTAAAAGTGTTTTGGAGACTTAAGTGATATTGCCTAAGAAATAAAGGATTTTATTTTTAAATTTTAAGATTTAAAATGATTAGGAAGAAATAAAAGGGAGAATTTTGAATAAAGAATTAAATGGATATTTCAGTTTAAGATTTTAAATCATAAATAAAGAAGTGAATATGGAATTAGTGGATTTTGGAATAAATTTGGGTAAGTAAAAGAATTTATTTTAAATGGAGTTAATTTTGGAAATCGATTTGAAAACCGACTAAGTGTTGAAACTGTGATTAAAGAAGAATGAGATTACGGAATTTATAAACGAGGTTTATAAATAAAGTGAAATATTTCTCAGTGAATAATTTGGAAGTATAAATTCACGGTGGGAAATTAAAAGGAAAGGTTGAATGTTTTTAAAAATACATAATTGTTTATTTTTAAAAGTGTGGAAAAGTAATTTACGGGTTTGGGACATAAATTGAACTGGAAATAAATCGAGAAGAATTTGTAAATCATTAGATAGTTGTATTGGAACGGAAAGTGTATTTTCCTGAAAGGTTGAGTATATTTTCAAAAAAAGGTTTTTAAGTACAAAATAGAAGTCTTAAAAGATGTTTTAAAGAAGAATGTTTTTAGAGAAGTTTATTATTTAAATTGTTAAAAAAAATTTAAAGTAAATATTTATTAAATTAATTATAGTAGTAATTATTTTAAAGGTTAAATTAGTATTATGATTTAAAAAAAGATAATTATTAAGTATTTATACTTTATAAAATAGTTTTATTTAAAAATAGTTTTTGGCTAAAGTTTGTATTTGGAAAATTATTATAGAACTTTATAACTAATATTTTGAATAAAGTGATTTAAGTAGGTTTATTTCAAATGTTATAAGTGTATATTTTTGTGTAAAGGAATTTTAAATTATTAAAATCTAAATTATTGAGACTTGGTGCTTTTCTGTGGCAATAAACAATTGGTTGGATGATTATTTAAATTTGATAGTTAAATAACCGACTATCAATATTGGCCAATGCGTTGATCGTTTCAAAGAGTCCGAGATCGGGTTTAATTACCCGAAAACCACTTCGATCTAGTTTGAACGAAGCGAATGAACACCGTGAAGATGATGAAGATGGTGATTTGGTTTGTCCAGACCCGGGATAACTTGTATAGATGATTGCTATCAGACCATCATCAGGAGGACGGTGAGCATTCTAAGTGAATGTGTGATAAAAAGGTATGCATATCCTCAAGCCTCATCAATCGGAAATGGCTAAAACATGGGAGGTGCAACAAGGCTAAGTGGCTAGCAACCATTTAGGATATGGTCATCCCTGTCCAGATGTCCCTTTTTATTTCGGCTCTGTGGGCGGTTTCTGATCCCAACTGTGGGGCGATCTTATTCGGACTATCCAGTAAGGGGTAGCTCCGGTCTTGTATTGCAGGAGATCGGAAGGGGTCCTCGGTACACTAATCTAGGCCAGGTACTATGACGGGAGGTATCCCAGTAGCCCTGCCACTATATGGAATCCAATCTCCAATAAGTGTCCGTACGGTTTTGATTATGCCCAACTATGCTGGAACGTGAGATGCAATCATTTCAGCTATATTCTATTCTACTTTCAATAGACACTATTATAATATCAGACGGATTTGATAAATAGTGCTTTGGTTATCATAAGGTAAAAACCCGGCATGTTTATTAGTGGTCTGGTCTTACGAGATACCTTTGATTTCGAAAGATTTTGGAAACTTTAATAATTCAATTCAGTGTGTTTTCTCATGCTGATTTTCCAGACTGACTCGAGTGTTATTTTATTATAATTCTCGGGTGAGACTGAGTATTATAAAATATAGGATAGGAAGCTGTGGAGCTCAGGAGGCGAGCTGAATAGCGAGATGTATCACACGTACTTGATGTATATTCTACTGTGCAGTATGAGCTGTGTTGTCAACTTTTGTAAGGACAAGTTAATTTAACTGTCCAGTATTTTACTATTGATTGTGTTGTACTCTAATGATGCAATGTATAGAACGGATATAGTTCTTTTTGAATAAAAATCTGTCATTATCTATTATATATTGCTCCGCTGCGATTGTGAGATTTTGTCATTGTTTTAGTTCCTTCTTTCTTCTATCTTCTTTCTTTTCCCTCAACAATCTGTCTTTTTCGGCACTCGATCGTTCGACATGTTATACAGTGACATATTTGTGTCGATTTTTGAGGGTCAAGGAGGGCGGGTCGTCACATATATGGTGTCTGAACGTGGTCTGTGAATTGGGATTATGTAATCAATTTGGAATATTTTGAACTGGAATGTGGAATTTGTTTTTCTATTTAATTTTTTTTCCATATTCTTATGTTTCTGTGTATCAATGTATCTAATATCGCCGTGTTCGGTTGTCGAGGATCAATTACGATGGATGATTGCAGCATCCGTAGCCATTTGTTTTGGGTCTACGTATAGGGGGATGTCACATTTATTGTTCACCTTGGCTTTGACAATTTGATTTGACCACGTTCCCCTTCCTCTATTATCTTCTACAATTCTCCAATTGTTTGTATACATATAACTAAAACTAATTTTAGAATTTAGAAATTTATGGGAAAAAGAAAGTGGTAGAGTTTCCACCTCTATTAGAAAATATGAGTTTGGAAGAGGGTTTCTAATTCTATATTTATAGGAGTTCAAATCAATGCAACTCGTTCGATTGAACTATATTAAATCCGGGTCGTTTAGGCCTTTACTTAACGTCGATTCAACACTGGTAACAATTGACCGCTCAAGTCCTGGGATCGACCTCTACCGATCGACCTAGGTAGATATTAAGTCGACATGTGGTATTTTTTAGCTGTAAATAATTAACATAGTTGATTTTTTCGATTTGTTTTTTTTACGATCTGAGATCATTTCTTTTTGCTTTTAATATATGCTCTATGTTATTGTTAACGTTAATTATAATTAACGCCTAGGCCATCAGTAATGTTGAAGTTAACACTGATTAATTATTTTCATTTCCATAATTACATATGTAATTATTTCCGACTTGAAGTATTCAATTGTCTATAACTTTTTCATTTGAACTCTGATTGTAAAAATTTATATATGAAAATTGATCACAAAATCGCCATGAACTAAATGGTGCAAGTTACGTAGCCTAATTCAGAAGTTAGTAAAATTCTGTTTTTCAGTGTTATTATTTTTTAACTAATTTCTTTTAAATTAGCTAGCGTTAAAATTACCAGGTGTTACAACCTATGCATAGATCCTACTCTCGATTTTGTACCAACAAATACTGACATAGCTTTGAGTCGTCCACCATCCTATTTTGATTTTGTAACGAAATCTAGGAAATATCCCACTAGCTTATTGAAGCAGACTCTACTGAGGGTATTCCTTCACCTATACATAAGCATATATACTCCACGGGTCCTACAGTTGGATATGTCCCACAACAGTGTAATGTATACACAACTACCGGTTGCCCCTTAAAACCACATCGCATCTATAGTGACATTAAGATCTCCTTTTGTAGTAATTACACTAGGCAGACTACTCTTTCATATCACCACCGACCTCGCATTCCATCCCATATCAATGACTATGCCATCCTAATTTATTAGGTTATTTACTAACTTATAATAATTCACACCCATCATAAATGCACATTTAAAGCTATGTGTGTATCTTTATTCATTCATGTTTAATTATCATACCTCTATTATTCAATGTTAACAATGTTTCTTTACTTCTTTATGTGTTTGCATCTTATTTAGTTTATTGTCATTTATCGCTTTCTTTTTAAAATATTTAAATACCTTTTTGTCAGTTACTTCCCTTTTTTCCCCACTATTTACTTTCTATTTTTATTCCCTTTAACCTTTAATTCTCTACCTTGTTTTAGAGGACCATCTACACCTTATTATTTTAAATTATGACTTTTCTATCTTTTCATTTCCTTTTATTTCGCTTTCACTTTATTTATATTGTACATATTATTTTCTTAGATCATTTTATTACATTTATAATTCTGTTAATTTATCTTTAGGAGTTTCTGTATTTTAATGCATTGGAATTAAATTTCTCCTTTATCAAAAAGATTTTGTGTTACGTTTGAAATTTCAAAGAATTATCTTTTCATTTATTGAAATAGACAATACAAAATAAGGTAAATATCCCTACTTTATATATCTCTTTCTTTGTAGGTGTATTCCTTGTTATTTCAGCCGGTACACTTTCATTTATAAATCTGAAACTTGATAATCCATAGAAATTCACATTGCCATACACTATATAATTCATTAGATTAAAATACTTCTTAAGTCCCTACAATTTACTGTGATAACTGAATTTACATTTCTTTACTTGCATAAGTCATTTTAAATTTAAAAATCTAGAACCATCACATATATTATAAGTTTCAAGGACTTTTAATAGCCAATATTTTCCAGATTTACATACATGCAATATACAATTCAAGTAATCAACAATAGAACATGTAAGTAGGGTTTATAATTTTATTTCATGTATAAAAATTTAGCCTACAAATCCAGTTTACATTTCATACATGCAGAAATAGATTTACTACGATATAAATCTAATATTATATAAAAATACATAACTTTTCACTCACCTTTTTAGCTTTTCAAATCTCTAGATTTAATCCATGTTATTCCAATTTGACTCCCTTTTCTCCCTATTCGGATTATATACCGCAGCTGTATCAAGATTTATCAGAGATCTAGACTAAAAAAGAGATTTGGATTTGCTTTACAACTTTGCTTCGGGTTACAATTTACCTTGGCTTTGGCGATTTGATTTGACCTTATTCTCTTCCTCAATCATATTATATGATTCTCTAATTGCATATACGTATAAAGTATAACTATTTCTATGAATTTAGGATCTGGAGTGGAAGTGAAAATGGCAGAGCTTCGGCCTCGCTTCGAAAATATGAGTTTAGAAGTAAGGGTCTAGGTCTATACTTCTAGGGGTTCAAATCGATGCCAGACGTTTGATTAAAGTATATTGAATCTATGCCATTAATCGTATATTACTGTCGAAATTGTACATGCAATAGCCGACTGCTTATTGCCGTTGGTCAACCACTACCGGTCGACCTTGGCTATGTTTTTTAGGGTGATTAAGAGTGTTGTTTGATTTGTTTGATTTAATTCCTTTTTAAAACCTATTACGTCATTTATTACCCACTACAATATTTTCTCTGATTTCATTTAACGTTAACATTTCTTAAAGTCTAAGTTTCCATTAACATTAGGAATCAACGTTAATTAATTTTTATGACCATAATTACATATATAATTATTTCCAACTCAAAAACTTCAAACGCTAATAACTTTTCTGTTTAAACTCCATTCGAAAAATATTATATATGAAAATTGATCAAAAAATGCTACGAACCTAATGGTGCAAGTTTTGCAGCCAAATTCTGATGTTTATAAGACTTTATTATTTATTTATTTATTTTTTAATTAATTTTCATAAAATTACATAGTGTTACAGTCTTTCTTCAAAGAGTTCCTTAATACCTATCTTCAACAACTGCTTATCGTATGTTTTCACTTTTGATGTTACAAGTTCGTGCTCATTTTTTAGGTTATACTCTGACTAAATTTCCTCCACATTTAGGTTGGTTTGAATTTTTCTTCTACAAAGGTATTCTTTAGAATCTATACATTTCAACTTTACCAGAATAAAATTCTACCCTTCCTAGCAACATCAAAGCTCTAAATGATGAGAATCATGATTTGTATGCTGCTAACAAGGCTTTAACCAAAGAAGGGGAATAACAAGATATTAAGGGACATCTTAAAGTCATTTGAGGAATCACTTAATCTATCGGGGAAGATGCCTCTCTAGTCCATCTTAGATTAACCAATGTCCAAAATAGCTAGCCAAAAAAGACACGCTACTTAAGAGACCCATATATTTTCTTGAGAAAAACCAATGATTAAGCTTCCACATTTTTACAAAAGGTCCTTACTTCGATTGGTGCAAGGTGGGTGCTTCGTTCGTGGCGTGTAAGGATAATGTTAACAAATACACAAATTTGTCCTTCACTTTAATGGAATCAACTAGCATTGATTACAAAAGGAAGTTTAATATCATCCTTGTATGGTTGCCGGAATAATTATTAGAATATTTCATTTTTGATGATTCTCCTTTCGATGATATAGAGAAGAACATGAATAGGGATGGCGACGAAACTAGTAATGATGATGATGATGATGAAGAGGACGATGACAATAATGGTGGGATGTTGATGGTGTTGAAGGCATTCCATCGAGTAAAGATAAACTTGATGGTCCAGGTCACCTAGGTACTAATCTTAGGGTTGTTAATAGTATTCATAGAGCTAATCATAATGTGGATTCTCCTACTCTGGCGACTAAAATTGAAGTTCATGATACTCGCCAATCAAAAGTTCTCACTGAAAAATCTCCAATAGCCAATTTGAGTGAGTTTTTGATGGATGCCAAGTTTATTCCGCACCTATTAATAGAAGGAAGAATTATACTTTTTCATCAAGGCCCTCTACATCACCATATCAGTAATTTAAAGCTCATTACATTTCATATATTTTCAAACATCCTAGTTTTGTTGAAAACTTGATTCTTATTGTCAGAATTAGAGAAAAATAAACATTATTTTGAGATTTTACTAGATCAAAATAGAAATGAAGTACAAAGACTTAATATAAAGGGGGTTAGACTCTTAAGAAACCTTAATTTGGCTAACGAAAAGTATGTGAAACTCTTGAAATGTCCATTTTTGAAATATTTTAGGAATAACCATTTGCTCCAGCCCTTCAAAGGTCTCGCATTTATCAACCTAATTTTTGCAAAGAAAATAAAGAGCTTAATATCTTATATTGGATGCTCATTGGTGACAGAGATAAACTTATGAATTAGCTATATTAGGTATACATTAAATTTCCAGCTATCAATTTTCTTTCTTGGGTTGATGGTTGTGGGAATTTGATTAGGTGACTACACAAGAAATACTTCAAATAATACGGCTCACATCCCTATCTCGGATAGTGTTGGAATTTATCAAGATTTCATGCTATTCCAATAACTATTAAATCTCTCCCTTGAGATTAAGTTAAATTTAATATAGATAAACTCATTTCTGAATATCATAAGAGATCCTACCTTCATAAATCTTTATGATTTGTCTTGTTTACTATAACTGCCAATTTCTAATCTGTTTAATGTACTTTACTTTTGGCGAAAGATTCATTTTCTAAATTTAAATTCGTATTTGATATGAAGGTTTCTAAATTTTTATTTGGTATTTGTCATCCATCCCTAAATATTTCCTAAGTAGATATATTAGATTAAAAAGAACTTTTAGAGAAACTTCTTCTATGATTGAAAAATCTTATTTAATGAAATATTTTTTCTTCATGACCTTCACTATATTTATACTCATTTTCCAAATTTGCATTGTAGTTTCTTAGGAGATAAAGGAGACCATTTCCTTTAAGAAGTTTATTCCAATTACACAAAATTATTATGTGTTGAAACCAGTCTACCTTCTCACTTATCTACTTATTCCAAGGAATTGAATTACAATGAGACTCACTAATACTCCTGTATAGAGGCTCCATTTATGGCTATGTTTTCCATTTCTCTAATGTCCTACCGGAAGATTAGGAATACCCTTCAAGGCTTATTTATTTATATGGATTGTATAATTATTTCAGACTAAATGTACACTTAGTTTTATTATGATAACTTTGTAATGAAATCGTTTATTATCCTTCCATTGTTAATTAAGTCTCTTTTCATTTACCATATTACTTTACTGGTTGATCTTATTTATGATTTATTTTAGGATGAAGGTCATACTTTATCGCCAGACAGTCCCAACATATTACAACACCTAAGCGATATACAATCCAAATTAATTCACAATATAGACACCCGTCCTTCTTAAGTGGTACAACAAGTATCTCTAAACAAATTCTATCTTGAAGTCTTCTTAAAAGCTAATTTTGGACCTTAAAATGAAATTTTCACTTAAGGAAAAGGAGATCTATGAGCATTTTTTTTTTTGGAACTCATCCTTTAACATTGGCATACCAAATAGATTATGACGCTAGGATGGGCCAACTTAATTCGTGCATATGCAATTTGGAGGTTGACTTGATGAAATTATGCGATGAATCTCCATCATGAGTTGATTCTAACCAAAGGAGAAACTAAACATCCCACACCTAGTTTGACATCTTCCAACAAAACTCCTCACGAGAAAAAAGTTCCCACTCATGATTGCTCAACATGTAGCATTAGCCATTACGATTAATCACCATCTCTTTCTTCTTCCCCTCCTACATTTAAAGATTGATTAGGAGAATTAGCAAGATTGAGTAGAATGTTTGAATGCAACCAGAAGAAGAAGGACTACTGGAATAAGAATTTCATGAATGAACTCTCCAATCATCGTTTCCAAATCAAGACACTTGAGCGTGAAAAGAAAACACTTACTTTAAAGGTTCAAGATTTGGAGAATGAAAAAATAAACCTTTCTCAAGTGGTTTCTTTATTGAAGGATGCCAATAAAACCTTTGAGTGTGGATCAACCATTTGGATTGTGTAACAACCCGCAAAATTTGAAAATATTTTGAATGAAAATTCATTTATAACTTTGAATATAATTATTTTAAAATTTGATAAATTTGGAAATTTAATGTAATATTTGAGTTTTGATGTGAAAAGTTCTTCCAAATTTAATAAAATAATGATTTTTCTTAAATTTCAAATTTTGGTCAACTTTGGTCAAAGTTTGACTTTCTGTGAAAAAATTTAAAATTTGAATTTTTAACTTTTACTATTTTTTATGAAGATGAATTTAGTTCTAACATTTTCTTTGTTTTTCGTTTTGTAAAATTTTGATTCCTACTTCTCAAAATTTACAACTTTTGGCATATTACACGCAATTATTTTTCCTTAACATTCATCTTATTTACATTGCGACTTCGGGATTGTACCAATGGGCTAGGAATTCATCTAGTAGATGAGAAGCCACATGATTAAGTAGCCTATATAATATCCTAGGGTTTTGTTAGAATCCTCATTGTCATTTGTGCCTCCGTAGAAAGAAATCAATGTAAGTTTTCTTCTTCATCTTCCTCCTCAAAACCCTAAACTTTCTTCCTCTTTTCCTCTACAATTTTCTTCTTCCTCTCCTCAACTAATTTCGGCCATACTTGCCATTACCTCCGTCTCCTCTTCCTCCAACCAAAAACCCCAGCCAAAACCCACTTCTCCTCCTTCCTTTTCCCCTCTTCCTCTTCATAAATTTCGGCCTACACGTTATTTTCCTCCAACCAAAACCTATAGCCCAACCATCTCACCCCTTCCCCTTGCTTTGCCTTGGCCATGACCATCTCCTCCACCACAAAAAAACCATAGGCCGAGCCTCCACTACCAAAACCCTAACCTTAAGTCGAGCCTTCTCCACCAAAACCCTAGCCTAACCTAGTCAAAATCTCTATGGCCGAACCCACCTACTCAAAGCCTAGCCATGGCCGAGTATAGCATAGTCCAAACCCTAACCGTAGCTTATAGCCGTACCCAAACAACCTTAGATCGAGCCTATGTGTCCCCTAGGAAAGCCCTTTTCACATGTTTACAAATATATAAATTTTTCTACTTTTGTTTTTCTATGTGAATTATTTGTTTACGTATGGAATTTATTTTATTTTTCAAAACATCGGATTGGATTCATCTCTCGCTCAAGCTTGTCCGTAATTTGTTGTACTTGTCGTAGTCGTTGTGTTGCATTTGGAGTCACTTCTCTAACCAAAGAAAGTGAGTAATCACTCTTGACGGCATATTTATATTTTGGTGAATTGACAATTTAATTGTGTGGATATGCATATGCAAGTTTGAAATTCCACCTATGTTTATATTATGTTATTTCATATGATTTTATTTTGTTATTTCATATGATATTAAACCTATAATGATCGTATGCCATGATATGTTGAATTGTTATGTTTATTCACTATTCTTTCACACTACAAGTTCCTTCACTACGGATTGAAACGATACATACTCGAACGATCTTTAGATTAAGGAAAATTATTGTGGATTGAAATGATAGGCCTGAGCAATTTTATTTGACTTTGGATTTGCAGGTTTGAAATGATATAAAACACGAAATATTAATAAATTGTGGATTAAAATGATATATGCCCGTATTTACTTGACCCTAGGGTAGAGAATTTTATACAGACTCCGTGGTTGACTTAAAATGATTTTTCAAAAAACTATCAAGTATTTTGGATTTTTATATAAGAATCGCAACTAAAATTTAATGTAATGATATCTGTAAATTTTTTTATATGTGTTAAAAAGTTTTTTGATAAGAAATAAATAGTTGGAAATGTAAATTTGGGAATTTAATTTACAATATGAAGGTTTATTGAAATTTACTAATCCGATTTGACTTAATATTGGTATTTTACTCTGACCTATAAACTGTGAGTTTTAATTCAAGTAATAATGATTAAAATAATAAATTTTAGCTACTGTAATGAAAAAACGTAAGTTAAAATACTTTCAACTTAGCATAAGGATTTCGACTTTAAAATTTGATATTATAGTAACAAAGTTATTTAACTAAAGGTGCAGTTTCTTTAATGACCAAATAACTAAATTAATTTGATAGGAATGATATAATGACTATGATAAAAGCTGTAAATATATATACTATTTGATTATATAAACTATTGTAGTAGGAAGTATTACAGTAACAATTCAAAACTGCTACGATTTCTTACAGTAACAATTCGAAACTGCTGCAATTTCTTGCTGTAACAATTCTGCATTGCTGCGGATTCTTACTATAACAATTCTACACTGCTGTGGATTCTTACAGTAAAAGTTTTGCATTGCAGTGGATTCTTACAGTAACAGTTCTACACCGTTGCGAATTCTTACAGTAACAATTCTGCACCGCTGCGAATTCTTACCGTAACAAATCTGCGTTACTGCGAATTCTTAAAATAGCATTTCTACACTGCTGTGTTTTCTTAAAAGTGACATTTCTAGAATGCTACAAAAAATTTCTAAAGGTTTATGGTTCCAAATGTTATGGTTCTAAAGGTTTAGCCTTTAGAGTGTATGAACTCTAAAATTTTATGTTTCAAGGGGTTATAATTAAATGAAGTAGGAAGTGTTACGACTTTGGAAAAATGAATATTATTTTTTAAAAAGAATAACGATATGGAATTTATATGGTTTGAAAGGAAAATGTTTAATATGAAATGTAAACCATTTGAAATTTATATAGCCACGGGCTATAATAAAGATTTTTTGTTAAAGAGACCGGGATTGGATGTGGGCATACTCTTTATGGACACCGAAAACCACTTTAACAACTGTGTAAGTGGTGAATATTTCAGAATGAAGTAGGATGGTGGCGACGATCCTGAAGGTATATTTACGTGGACCTAACTCCTGAGAGTAAGCATAAGGTAGCTAGAACAGTAGCAATCGACGGACCAAGTGAGGTAGCTCTTCCGATCGGACACACTTCATCGTTAGCCATTTTATTACATTGTGATTGATTTGGTCCGCACCTTTGATTTGGGAGTGTGGATCGAGTTGGGTGGTAGTTGCAGTTATGCGTTACCAATAGTCCGAAAGTGTAATTGGTATATCTACCTTGGCATTGTCTAGTTGTGCTGTGTCACCTACCCTAGCACGCCTTCTACGAGTTTGTTTTATGTCGTACCTATGGGGTATCCTCTAGCGGCCCCAGTGTACGGGGAGTAACGGTACTGTATAGACTATTGGCATTATATAATGTATTAAGGGGGAAATAAGTAATGCCTTAACACTATTTTAATAGTTTACTTTACTTTAGACATTATTATAATAGCATCTATTACTACATAGTAGATAGTTTAACGGATCCTTAAAGGATGGGCGATCCTAAGCATCCTTTAAGTTACTGATGCATTTGTTTTGCAGTTCACTTGATTTGATTTACATTTTATAAGTATGTATGTCCTGACTCGATCATTTTATGCTTTTCTTTAAGCTTGGGTCAGCCGGAGTTTCACAACTTTGGATTCGTCCTCTTTTTGGAGCTAGAGATCCGCCGAAGATTTAGCTGTCTACTTGATATTTTTGTTCCAGTTATTTCCGCTCAGATTTTGCTATTGTAATAGAGAACTTACAAGTGTATTTGTTTCCAGACTTTGGTATTATGTATTAGTTTTGAGACTATGTATCTAGTAGCTTCATGAACTACTATAGTTATTTTATTCCACTGCGAGTTATTCTGATATTTTGTGTCTAGGATTCTGTGATTGATTTTATTTGCCCCCAATTTTATTAACGATCTGTTGTTTTGAATTATTCAAGTCTGACCATATATGGTTTCATTGTCGATTTGAATGGTCCAAAATGGCGGGATGTTATAGTTGGTATCAGAGCCGAGGTTTTAGGCAAATCTTAGCCTACGGGGCAAAAAAACTCATTAGAGATAGGGCAGAAATACCCTAAAATGAGTAAAATCGGTCTAAGAATCATTCTTTGTTAGAGAATGTATTTTAAGTATAAAATGATTTTAAATGATTTTTAAAAGATTATTTTTGGATAAAAAATTCTCTTGTTTTAAAATCCAATTCTATCTTAGAGTTCCTTCTTTTCAAATCCACCTTGTTTAATAGAATTCTTTGATTAGGATTTACATTCTAGTTGAATCTTGTCTTTTGTCTTTCTCCTCTATCTTGGTCCTAAAAAAAATTCATTCTTGAATTTCCAAGATGAATCGTAGGAATGCTAGAGGTCAGGGTCGTGGTGTTGCCCTAGTTCCAGCACCAGTTGCACCCATTAGGTTTACCGCTCTCTGTAAGGAGTTCACTCAACTAGGTGGTACTAAGTTTATGGGATCAGAGACCATCATTGAGGCTATGCAGTGGATGATGAGTTTGAAAAGGATTTTCGCTGGTTTGGAGATCACCGACGCTCAGTAGCGCCAGTTAGTAGCTTAACAGTTGAAGGAGGTAGCCTTGGATTGGTGGGAGTCAGTTACAGCCAACGCTATTAAGGCAGATATTTCTTAGGAATAGTTTGGGGAGGCTTTTGTGACGAAGTGGGTGCCAAAAGCTAGGAAGCCTCAACTATACAGGGAGTTTATGTATCTTAAGCAAGGGGATATGTCATTTTCTGAGTATGAGTTGAAGTTTAACAAACTTTCCAAGTTTAGTCCTAGCTTGAATGATACCCTTCTTAAGAAGAATGACAAGTTTATAGTTGGAGCTCGCCCAAAGTTTTATGATCGTCTGATTTCTCATTTGCACAGCCCTTTTACCGGATTGATGGATATAGCCATTAGATATTAGAATTCCACTTCTAAGGAATCATCTGTTGCTCATGCACCTTCATCTCAGCCTTTTTCTGAAACTCTAAGAAGAGGAAGTCTAATTTCCATCGTCAGAAGCAGAATTGGCTTAAGAATCCAGGTTTACGATCCTCTTCTCCCCGGAGGCAGCCTATTGATCTTTCTTCCATCACTTGCTTCAAGTGTGACCGGAAGGGGCACTATGCCAATAGTTGTCCTACTTTAGTTAGAGCTGATGTTCCTCCGGCTCAGATGACTAGGCGTGATCTTTGCCATATTTGCTTGTAGTCCGCCCACTTCAAGTAGGATTTCCCTACTCATAAGAAGGGCAAGCCATCTGGTATCTTTGCAGTTACTTCATCCATGGCACCTGCTCCTAATGATACCCAAGGTACTCTCCAGAGCACATTTACCTTGTTTAATCTTCCTATTCGTGTTTTATTTTACACTTGAACTTCGCATAGTTTCATTTCTATGGATCTTTGTGATAAGTTTGAGCATATCCTTTCAGTTGAGTGTGCAACTATACCTTTGTGTTTTGCTAATCCTATTGGTGATCCTGCGAACCTTAGTAGGATTTGTAAAAAGGTGAAACTCTTCCACTCTGGCTATCGTTTTTCTGGTGATTTCTATGTTCTTGGTTTCGATGCTTTTGATCTATTGCTTGGAGGAGATTGGCTAAAGAATCATGAAGCTGTTATTTCTTGTAAACCCCGAACCGTTTCTCTTGTTGGGATAAGGGTGATCCTTTGGTGATTCAGTGATGCATGCCTCAGGAGTATGCAGGCAGTTTTATCTATTCTCTTTATTCTTCCCCTAGTGATCTCAATTCTACTCCTATGGTCAAACCCTATTTCGATGTATTTCGTGAAGTCGCTTCTTTACCTCCTAAATGGGAAATCGAATTCCGTATTGATCTCATTCCCAGAGCTCGACCTGTAGTTCTTCCTTCCTGAAGAATGGCACCCCATGAGAAGGTGGACTTGAGGAAGCAAATCGAAGACTTCTTCTCCAAAGGTTTGATCAGACGTGGTCATTATGAATGGGGAGCAGCAGTGGTTTTTGTCACTAAGTCTAATGGTTCTTTGAGGATGTGTGTTGATTATAGGGAGCTGAACAAGCATGCTACGAAAAACAGATATCCATTGCCTTGCATTAATGATAGGTTTGATTTGCTTTATGGAGCTACTGTATTATCTCAGCTTGATCTTGCCACCGGTTTCCACCAGCTCAAAATTTCCGAGGAAAGTATTCGCAAAACTGCTTTGCATTCCGAGGATGTTTTCTTTGAATGGTTAGTTATGCCTTTTGGTTTGACTAATGCCCCAGCTTTCTTTGTCGACCTTATGAACTGGGTTTTCCGTGATGTTCTTAATAAGTTTGTTATAGTGTTCATCGATGATATTCTTGTTTTCTCTAAGTCTAAGGCAGAACATGAAATCCATTTGAATTTTGTTTTGAAGACCCTTAGGAGTTATCAGTTGAGAGCCAAATTCTCGAAATGCCATTTCTGAAAAGATGAAGTCCAATTTCTTGGACGTATTGTTTCTCGTAATGGAGTTTTTATTGATCCAGTTAAGATCGTTGCGATCAATGTAAGTCTATCTTCTCTTTCTTTCCTTTGTACATTAATTATTCTATTTCTTTATCGGTTATTATTCTCCCTATTCTATTTTAGAATTGGGAAACTCCTACGACTCCATCTGATATCTGTATTTTTCTGGGCCTTGCCGGTTATCATCGGAGATTCTTTGAGAATTTTGCTCGGATTGCTGCAGCTCTCACCGTTCTAACTCGTAAGAATTCTAAGTTTGGATGGAATGATAAGTGTGAAGTTGAATTCAATGAGTTGAAGCACGAGCTTACTTCCGCACCAGTTCTTACCGTTCCAAATGGAAATGAGGGATTAACGGTATACACTGATGTCGGTCATGAAGGTTTGGGAGCCATTATGATGCAAGAAGGGAAGGTTATCACTTATTCTAGTCTTGAGTTGAAGACTCATGAAGCCAATTATGCAGCCCATGATTTGGAATTGTTGCCGTAATTTATGCTTTGAAGCTTTGGGGACATCATCTATTGGGAATTAAGTTTGAGCTCTTTACGGATCATAAGTCTTGGAAATATATTTTCACCCAGAAGGACTTGAATTCGAGGCAAGTTAGGTGGCTTGAGTTTATAGCTTCTTATGACCTCGACATCAACTATACCCCCGGAAAAGCTAATGTTGTAGCTGATGCTTTGAGTCGGAAGAAGGCGACATTATGTTAGCTTGTTGTTTCTTCTCCTCTTATGGATCATATTATTGCCAAGCAAGATGAGGATGAGATGCTTAGGCTTATTAATGAGAATGTTCATATCAGAGTTGGTGGTAGTAGCTAAGATGGAAGTGGAGCTCAGATCGATGATAGAGGGATTTTGAGGATTAATAATCGGATTTGTGTCCCGAATATCAATGGATTGAGGCAAGAGTTACTTCGAGAAAATCATCGGTCTAGACTTTCTATTCATCCAGGTGTGACGAAGATATATCAGGATATGAAGAAGCTGTATTGGTGGAGTGGTATGAAGCATGATATCTCCCTTTTTGTTAGAAGATGTGCGACTTATCAGCAGGTTAAGGCTGATCATCAAAAGACCGCTGGATTATTTCAACCCCTTGAGGTTTCCAATTGAAAATGGAACAAGCTTATATGGATTTTATTGATGGATTATCAAGGACTAGAGGGGTAATGAAAGTATTTGGGTAGTTGTGGATGAATTGACCAAGTTAGCTCATTTCATTCAGGTTAGATCTAACCGTTCTACTTCGAGTTTAGCTGAGATTTATATGAGAGAGATTGCTCATCTTCATAGTGTTCCAATTAGTATTGTTTGTGATAGAGACCCATCATTACCAGTCATTTTTGGAAAGCTTTTCAAGAATCTTTAGGTACTCGTCTGAATCTGAGCACTGCATACCATCCGTAGACCGACGGTAAAACGGAAAGAGTGAATCTGATTCTGGAAGATCTTCTTCATGCCTGTGTCCTTGATCATGGAGGATTTGGGGAAGATCATCTCCATCTCGTTGAATTCACCTATAACAATAGTTATCAGGTATGATCTCAAATATCTGTTTAAGGTTGTCTTAAACATTTATCTATCGCATCCCATTATTGAACTCAGGCTAGTATCTCAATGGCTCCATTTGCTACTCTTTATGGACTCCCTTGCAAATCTCCATCTTGCTGGATTGAATCCGTTTGGTTCTTGGTCCTAATATGATTCTAGAAGCATCTGAGAAGGTTGAGGAGATTAGAAGAAAGATGAGGATTGCTCAGGATAGATAGAAGAAGTATGCTGAAAGGCGTAGGAGGAATTTGGAGTTTTCTGTTGGTGATAGGGTTTTCTTTGAGGTCTCTCCATTTAGAAATGTCATTCGTTTTGGTCGGAGAGGGAAGCTCGCTCTTAGGTTTATGGGTCCTTTTCGCATCTTAGAGAGAATTAGTTCCTTAGCTTATCACTTGGATTTGCCTAAGAAGCTTTCCGGAGTGCATAATGTGTTCCATGTTTCGCATCTTCATCGGTATCTTCATGATCCATCTTTGATTGTCCATCCTTCTGCTCTCGAGAGTTTGGATGTTGAGCCGAACCTTACCGCCGAGAGGAAACCACTTCGTACCATCGATAGAGGTACGAAGTAGCTACGAAGAAAATCTGCCAACCTGGTCAAAGTGCAATGGAGCACTGATGATCGAGATTGTACTTAGGAACAGAAGAGAGCATTCGTGCTCCGAATCCGGAATTGTTTGTTCCAGGTATTATTCGTTATCCTACCTTATCCTTCTTCGTTTTTTGTGTCTCATTCCTTTCCGACGATGAAAAGTTTGAGTGGGGAAGAGTGTAACAACCCATAAATTTTGAAAATATTTTGAATGAAAATTCATTTAAAACTTTGAATATAATTATTTTAAAATTTGATAAATTTGGAAATTTAATGTAATATTTTGAGTTTTGATGTGAAATGTTCTTCCAAATTTAATAAAATAAAGATTTTTCTTAAATTTCAAATTTTGGTCAACTTTGGTCAAAGTTTGACTTTCTGTGAAAATTTTTAAAATTTGAATTTTTAAATTTTACTTTTTTATGAAGATGAATTTAGTTCTAACATTTTCTTTGTTTTTCATTTTGTAAAATTTTGATTCCTACTTCTCAAAATTTACAACTTTTGGCGCATTACACGTAGTTATTTTTCCTTAACATTCATCTTATTTACGTTGTGACTTCGGGCTTGTACGAATGGGCTGGGAATTCATTTAGTAGATGAGAAGCCACATGATTAAGTAGCCTATATTATATCTTAGGGTTTTCTTAGACTCCTCATTGTCATTTGTGCCTCCGCAGAAAGAAATCAATGTAAGTTTTCTTTTTCATCTTCCTCCTTAAAACCCTAGACTTTCTTCCTCTTTTCCTCTACAATTTTCTTCCTCCTCTCCTCAACAAATTTCGGCCATGCTTGCTATTACCTCCATCTCCTCTTCCTCCAACCAAAAACCCTACCCAAAACCCACTTCTCCTCCTTCCTTTACCCCTCTTCCTCTTTATAAATTTTGGCCTCCACCTTCTCTTCCTCCAACCAAAACGTATAGCCGAACCATCTCACCCCTTGCTTTGCCTTGGCCGTGACCATCTCCTCCACTACCAAAAAAACCCAAGGCCGAGCCTCCACTACCAAAACCCTAACCTTAGGACGAGCCTTCTCCACCAAAACCCTACCCTAACCTAGTCAAAATCCCTATAGCCGAACCTACCAAACTCAAAACCTAGCCATGGCCGAGCATAGCATAGTCCAAATCCTAACCCAAGCTTATAGCCGAACATAAAAAACCCTAGACCGAGCCTATGTCACCCCTAGACAAGCCCTTTTCACATGTTTACAAATATATAAATTTTTCTACTTTTATTTTTCCATGTGAAATATTTGTTCACGTATGAAATTTATTTAATGTTCAAAGCGTCGGATTTGGATTCTTCTCTCACTCAAGCTTGTCCATAATTTATTGTGCTTGTCGTAGTCATTTTGTTGCGTTTTGAATCACTTCTCTAACCAAAGAAAAGTGAGTAATCACTCTTGACAACATACTTATATTTTAACGAATTGATGACAATGAATTGTGCGGATATGTATATGCAAGTTTGAAATTCCATCTATGTTTATATTATGTTATTTCATATGATTTTATTTTGTTATTTCATACGATATTAAACCTGTTATGATCATATATCATGATATGTTGAATATTGTTATGTTTATTTAATATTCTATTCTCACACTGCAAATTCCTTCATTATGGGTTGAAACGATACATACTCGAACGATCTTTAGATTAAGGAAAATTGTTATGGGATGAAATGATAGGCCTGAGCAATTTTATTTGACTTGGGATTTTTGGGTTTGAAATTATATAAAAGCCAAAAAATTAATAAATTGCGAATTGAAATGATATATGTCCGTGTTTACTTGACCTAAGGTAGAAAATTTTATACAGACTCCGTGGTTGTTTAAAATGATTTTCTAAAAATTATTAAGTATTTTGGATTTTTATATATGAATCTCAACTAAAATTTAAGGCAATGATTTCTGTAAATTTGTTTATGTGTTAAAAAAGTTTATGATGGGAAATAAATAGTTGGAAATGTAAATTTTGGAATTTAATTTATAATATGAAGGTTAATTGAAATTTAATAATCCGATTTGACTTAATAATGATATTTTACTATAACCTATAAATTGCAAGCTTTAATTCATTTAATAATGATTAAAATAATAAATGTTAGTTACTGTAAACATAAAAGTAAGTTAAAATATTTTTAACTTAGTATAAGGATTTCAGCTTTAAATTTTGATATTATAATAACAAAGTTATTTAACTAAAGGTGTGGTTTCTTTAGTGACCAAATAGCTAAATTAATATGATAGGAATGATATAATGACTATGATGAAAACTGCATATATATATACACTATTAGATTATATAAACTATTATAGTAAGAAGTATTACGGTAACGATTTAAAACTGTTGTGATTTCTTATGGTAAAAATCGAAACTACTGTGTTTTCTTACTGTAACAATCCTACATTGTTGCAGATTCTTACTGTAACAATTCTGCACTATTGTGGATTCTTACGGTAATAGTTCTGCACTGTTGTGGATTCTTACAGTAACAGTTCTGCGCTACTGCGAATTCTTATTGTAGCATTTCTGTACGGCTGTGTTTTCTTAAAAGTTACATTTTCAGAATGCTACAATTTTTTTCTAAAGGGTTATAGTTCCAAATGTTATGGTTCTAAAGGCTACATCTTTTAACTGCTATGATCTCTAAAAATTTATGTTTCAAGGGGTTATAGTTAAATGAATTTGGAAGTGTTACGACTTGAGAAAAATGAATATTATTTTCAAAAAAGAATAACGATCTGGAATTTATGTGGTTTGAAAGGAAAATGCTTGATATGAAATATAAACCATTTGAAATTTATATAACCACGGGTTACAATAACGATTAGTTGTTAAAGAGACCAGGATCGAATATGGGCATACTCTCTGTCGATACCGAAAACCCCTTTAACAACTGTGTACGCGGTGGAGATTCCAGAATGAAGTAGGATGGTGGCGATGATCCTAAGGGCAGATTTACGTGGACCTTGCTCCCATGAGTTAGCATAAGGTGGCTGAAACAGGAGCAATTGACGTACCAAGTGAGATAGCTCCTCCGGTCGGACACACTTCATCGTTAACCATTCTATTACATTGTGACTAATTTGGTGCGCACCTTCGATTCGGGAGTGTGGATCGAGTTGGGCGGTAGTTGCAGCTATATTTTACCAACAGTTCAGAAGTGTAATTGGTATATCTACCCTGACATTGCCTAGTTGTGCCATGTCACCTACCCTAGCGTGCCTTCTACGAGTTTGTTTTATGTCGTACCTATGGGGTATCCTCTAGCGGCCCCAGTTTACAGGGTGTTACGGTACTTTATAGATTATTGGCATTATAAAACATGTTAAGAGGGAAATGGGTAACGACTTAACGGTATTTTAATAGTTTACTTTACTTTGGACATTATTATAATAACGTATATTACTACATAGTAGATAGTTTAACGGATCCTTAAAGGATGGGCAATCCCAAGCATCCTTTAAGTTACTGATGCATTTCTTTTGTAGTTCGCTTGAGTTGATTTACATTTTATAATTATGTATGTCCTAACTCGAGTGTTTTGTGTTTTTCTTTACGCTTGGGTCAGCCTGAGTTTCACAACTTTGGATTCATCCTCTTTTTGGAGCTAGAGAACCGCCGAAGGTTTAGTTGTCTACTTGATATTTTCATTCCATTTATTTCCACTCAGCTTTTGCTTTTGTAGTAGAGAACTTTGTATCTAGAGTTTCCAAGTGTATTTGGTTCCAGACTTTGGTATTATGTATTAGTTTAAAGACTTTGTATCTAGTAGCTTCATGAACTACTATAGTTATTTTATTCCTGTGTCTAGGATTCTGTGATTGATTTTATCTGCCCCAAATTTTATTACTAATCTGTTGTTTTGAATTATTCGAGTCTAACATGTGTGATTTTATTGTTGATTTAAATGGTCCAAAATGGAGGGATGTTATAGATTTATTTTACTAACTCACTGAACATAATATATAAGAATGAGATAAAACTAAGCAATGCACGCTAGTAGCGGTTCAACACATCATTGACACTAATGTGGTTGTTGAGACATTAGAAAAAGAGGTGAAAAAGCTCAAAGAACAGTTATGATTGATGCATTATTTCACATTGAGAGCCTCCCAGCTTGATTCTTTAGTAGGCTACTTGGTTGAAATCATTGTTACCTTCGGCTTCAAGGTTGATTTCTTATTTTGGGCCAGAAAAGAATTTATGTTTGAGGAAGATTGTAATCTCAAGCTATCACCCTTTATGGATGTCTAGACGAACTCAAAGATATAAGTGGGCCAGCCCTTTCTATATAAAGAGGTAGCTTTAATGAGTGGAGGGCACTCCTATACTTTGGATATTCACAGGAAGGGAAAGAACTTGTTACCAACATCTTCCAATCCCACATCCACCATCTTTATAGATTTTTGGGTTTTTGTTTCGGTTGAAATCATAAAAATTTACCTTTTTGAGTTTCAGTAAATTATATATGTAACAACTTGTAATCATGAATGGTCATAATGAAAATATTTTATCGATGCATGTGAAATTGTTTTGTGAATGATGTGTGTATTATAGATTACTCTTGACTTGTGCATGATTGGCCGTCAATTCACCCTTTATATATATTGTCATTTATCTTCTTATTTCTAGATGCTAATTGATTAGACCACTCATGTTCTCTTGATGGTTTCTTTTAGTAGAGCCTATAGCAAGGACCAAAGGCTTATTTAACCACACGTATTCTTTAAATGGTTGCTTTAGCCAGGCCAAAGGAAGGACCAAAGGCTTGTTTGACCGTGTGTATATTTTTGATGGATACTTTGGTTAGGCCAGAAGGTGGAACTAAAGGCTGGACCGCCCATTTTGTTTTAGATGGCTTATTTAGCCAGGCCCGAAGGCAGGACCAAAGACTTATTTGACTACTCGTATTATCTAGGATGGTTGCTTTTTACTAGAACTAGGACAATAATCTAGCCTAGTTCTGGTATCTAAAATGCTTATTTTTTGAAACAAACAAATATTTTACTAGAACTATTGGCCTAGTTCTAGACTATCTGTAATCTAATGCCAATGATCTAACCTAGTTCTACTAAAAAGAATCCTCCATTTGAATGTCCAAAACACACACACACACACACACACACACATATATATATATATATGCGCTCCTCTTCGAATACCATCTGAAGAAGTTTATCTTTTTACTAAAACTGGGCTAATAGTCTAGCTAGTTCTACTAAAAAATTAAACTTATTCTTGTGGTATTCAAAAGGGTGTGTATATTTTTCTGGACCTTTAAATGAAGTATTTGTTTTTATTTCTAGCCATTTTGGAAGGGGTTGTCATCTCTTTGTTCTCTATTCTTTGCTTCCTTTTTAAAACATTATTATATTTTTCTCTTCCTTGAGAAGGTTGTTAATTTTCGCAGATCATACTCTTTAATTCTTAAGAAAATGGCTTGGGTTTACAACTCATTCTTTTTTAAAAGACAGTTCCTTTAGCTCTTGATTATGTTACAATTCTCATTTAGGCAAAGGGGTTATTCTTTATCATTTAATTCTTCTCTCCTCTATATAAGTTCTTCATTCTTTTCTAATTCTGACGTTAAGGGGAAGATTAGTTTTTTTTCGGATATGAAACGGGTTTAGGCTCCACTTTTAGGTCATATTATGTAATTCTCCTTTCCCTACCAAAATTTATAGTGACAAATCCTAAAGTTGACTATATTATCTTCATTATTGCAGGAACATTGTTTCTCCTTATCAGTAGTTGAGTTCATAATCCGATGAGTATTTTAGAAAAAGGAACTGGTTAGGTTTTGAGGACCCTTGCCAGTCGAAGGCATGGTTTTAGAGTTAATAAGAAAGGTGAATGTGTGTACATTCCTCGTGTTCAATTCTTAATGAAACCAGCAAAATGATGAGCCTTAGAATTGGCCTAACTCAAGTTCTTATGCAAAGAGTTCAAGAAGGCCTAATATTACATAGAGAAGAGATTTATTTACTGAACAAGCAAGCAAATGGGCAAATATGGAAATAGGCAATTATGAAAATCCTTTGTCATAAAGTCCTAGTTTGAATTTGACCTAAACGGACGTTAAAGCCCCAAATAAAGTTCTCTATTTATTCTTTAAGTACAAAAGAAAAATGAGGAAGAAGAGAACTTAGGAATTTGTCTCTTCTTAAACGAGTACATGATTATTTATAGAAAAATTACATTGTTAGGTCCTTGACATGTGTCAAGAATCAACTTTGGATGGATAAGATTCTCCAAGCTAGTTGCTGATGTGACATGTTATCGAGATGACAAATGACATGGTTTTCTTTTTTGATATTTTGTAATAACTTGTTGTTTTTACCCTCCGGTTCAATGCTTGAATCAACGCTAATACCTTCAAGCAAAAAAAGACAACTTGTTGCATATGATAGTAAAAAAATATAATTCTAATTAATGAATTTAAGAATCTCATGGTAAAAGGAAACAAAGTATAATATACAATAACCATAATTATTTTATAACACCGTAACATTTTTTACAATGTCATATACATACATCTTTACAATACCAATTAAACATATCCATATACACAATCAAATCAAAGTCATGATACCTATTTACATTATTTAAAACATGTACAATAAGTTCATCATCTCCAATATAATTTCATCTCCATACTCCATCAACTTAGTGACATAAATAAAGAGGAAAACTATGAGTGGGTTAGACGCATGTCTGAGTGAGTAAAAACTTACCTACTCCACATGTACTACAAAGGCAATACTATAATATGATAGGTCTCTAACTCATTCTGAATCCACCATGAACTTACTAGTCGTGTCATACTAATCCTATCATATTCATCTTGTCCCGCCATCTCCAGCATAAGATCATATCGCATCAAACTCATATCGGACTCACTTCTTGTCACTTGGCTTGTGTGATACAAGATCACTCATTATCCACGCTTGAATAAACGCTGGACTTATATCCTAGACTAGCCCATGGGACTACAGTATTGCTTAACTTCCATCCTCCATGTTGGACCATCGAAACACAATAAGGGAGTATTGTAACATCCAGACCACCTACTTGTGTCATAAGTTCATATCTTGGGTCGTCTACTTATGCCACATGCTCATGCATATTCACATCGACATCGAGTTCATTTCATCACGAAATAAACATACTCATTCCACTTAATTTCACAATCAACTTTAATGTATTCTTCCTTATTCATACTTCTAGGATCATATTCCAGTTAGCTTCGAAACAACCCTCCAGATAAGGTAAACAAAATTTTCCTCATTTTTCTTGGCCCGGTTAGGTCTAGGTTCAACTAGACCCAACCAGGGTCCATCGGTACACCTACAGTCGACCGCTCATGGTTTGGCCATGATTTCATGGTCATGATTTCTTCTTTTTGTTTCATCATTTCGGCTCCAGTCGAGTTCATTCTACCTCCAGATATGTATGTTTGATTTTTAGACCTTAGTATTACACATTTATGTCAAATTTGAAGGTTAATACAAAAAGTTTGGTGTTATATCCAGCCAAATTGTGAAATCAGTATACTGTTAACATTTTTCGTACTGTTATTCATATTTTCCCCGATCCTATTGATTTTATTGTTCAATTTAGTAATTACTTTACCTAAATTTCATTTTTTAGACATCATATCATTAAAGCATTAGCTTCGCATTATATAGTGTTTGGAGAAGGAATCCTTCACCAAATTGCTCTCGAACAAGACGATTGCAATGGTAGAGGTTTCATCATCAAATTCTAAAATTGGAAAATGTCTGTTTTACCCTTCCTTATTTTTAATTAATATCATTTACAAATTAAATCCACTTATTCAATACTACTATAGTACTAATATTTTAGCCAGAATATATCTCAATTTCTCAAGGTGTTACATTGTACCCTTTAAAAAAAATTCTCTCCAACATTCCAAAGGAACAGAAAATGTAATATAATGCTCATATCACGTGGGCGCACACACACACATACAGATATATATATATGTATACATATGATTCCATGGAACTTGAAGTTTCCATGCTTAAAAATGCAGAAATGCAACTAATGCATTCTATGTGTATGCAATAAGATGAAATATCAAGAATGAAAGTATAACACCCTAATTTAAGCATATATTTCAATATGGATGTAAATCTAGCAGTACCCATTCTAAAAACCAAATCATTTAAGATATCTAATCCTAACCTTAAATAATCTAATATAAATAAATCAGACAGAATTATGGAACATATCTGAAAAGAGTTGAGGATGAGTAGCCTTAATCCGCTCTTTGGGCTTCCATGTACTCCCAGCCTCATCGTTTCCCTTCTGCACCTTAACCAACTTTACCACTATATTCCTAAATCGTTTCAACCCATGTCTGAAAACATGGGCTGGACCATGGGATGAGCTCGGTAACAACTCGTATTTAACGTGTTAGATGGTCATAAAATATTAGGTTAAATTCATGCTAGGTCATATGATAAAATAAATTTGGGGAATGTTAAGTATTGACGTTTTTGACATCGAAAAAATTTATCGGAAGGTTTTATCTCTAAAAACTTGTAATGAATATAACTTTTAATAGATGTTGAATTATGGTCAGAGCCCACTTCCATTCAAAAGATAGCTTGGTTTCTCTTTTCGTAGAGTGATCATAATAGCGATTTGGACTTCTGGTTAGGAGATATGGTTCTTTAAAGTTTGGTGGTTTTTGAAGCAGCTTAATGGTTAATAAGTGAGATTAGGGATAGGTCCACTAAGCCTTTTCATGTTTTACGCTATTAGAAGATGAAATAACCTTCCTCAAATCATTTTTCCTTTCTCTCAAATAGATCTAAGCCTCCATTGACCCTTTCTTTAATAAAACCTTCACATTTTTCTTTCAATTCGTGTCAAAATCGTAAATTAAGGGGAGATTAGCAAGGGGATTAGTTGAAATCTTCAAATCTATATTTTTTTGAGAAGAAAAATTAGGGTTTGGCTGTTCGTTCTCAGATTCACCTCGATTTGCATGCGAAAGTGGATCATGCAATGTTTGGTAAGTGATTTATCATCTTATACCATATTATATATGTATATATAGTTTTTAACACGTTCTATATCCATTTTTAAAGTCAAAATTATGTTTCTTTGTTGTTTTTTAATCCTACTTGAAGTATTAAATCCTACCTAAAGTAAAATCGTGAATAAAGTTATTTTTGGTGTTCTAATCATGTTATTCGGATATGTGATTTCCTTTATTGATGTTAGAACATTCTATAGACAATTTGTATGATGATTTCTTTGCTTTGTTATGTGAATTGCATGATTGAATGTTGTTTGATGCATGTGTGGTGTTTGTGTATATGCTTGAATGGTTAAATACGCTCATTGGAGCGAATTAGAGATAGGGAGAATAGAACCGAACTTTGACGGATAGGCTCAAGGACGTTAGGAGTCATACCGATGCATAGGGAAAGCACACAATCGAAGAACGGAGCGTAGTGATGAAATTGGCATGCAATTGGAGTTTGGAGAAACAACAGCATTTATGTTCGGTAACATTTGTTTAGTGGTAGGTTGCTCAAGGTATGCTTGGGGTCAGGGAAGGGCATGCTTAAGGTATGTGTTGGGTTGGTGGTAGAGAAAACACGGACAGGAAATGTTGTCTGGTGGTGTTGCGCTCAGTGATCGGACAAGAAAACTTGTACAAAGGTATTGTATGGCGCTTTGGGTCTTGCTTTAGGTCAAGGGAGTTGTTGCTCTTGGACCGGATCTAGGAAATTCTAGGCAAAAATGGAGTGGTGGTGAATTTTGGGTTGCTTCGAGTTTTCTGTCTGCTGCTTCAGGATTTTGAGAGGAGAACTTCAGGTTTTAGCCAAAAGTGACCCAAGCTAAAATATAGATTTTTTGGAGTTCATTTTTGGGCTAAGACAAAAGACTCAAGGATTAATCAAGGCAACTTAGAGGTTTGTGTAGTGACTAGTTAAGTAATGGCATGGCGCTTTGACATGCGAAAGACTTCTGAACTTTAGTACGACGGCCTTACGACTTACGATGGGGTCAAGAGGCATTCCGATGACGACGACTCAACAATGGGAGTTATGATGGTAATCCATAAGGATATGCTTAATGATGTGGGCTTGTGTGTAGAAGTTACGATTGTGTTCTACTATGGAGATAGCTAGGATGGAATAAAAATTGAGTTCCACTGTGGAGATGTATGCGAAGGGATTACTGATAACTCGAAGGTTTTTAGTGTGCTCGTACAAAAGGGGTATGTGGAAATGTCCACTCGAATTACAATTGCTTTTGGATCTTATGACTATGGATTACCCCGGACTTCATTATTGCAAGTCTAGTTCCCAGCTTTAGAAGTGGCATGGATTTGAGTGAA
This sequence comes from Allium cepa, assembly GCA_030765085.1. NCBI lineage: Eukaryota > Viridiplantae > Streptophyta > Magnoliopsida > Asparagales > Amaryllidaceae > Allium > Allium cepa. The sequence goes on along the minus strand of CM060943.1, from coordinate 824,625,686 downwards.
AAAGAAGCCGAGATTTGATTGAGTCCCTAGTTACAATTGCACCATACAAGTTACTATTTATCCAATGCACACATGTGATGGTGAGGATTGTTTGATGGATGCTATGATTTCCATGGTTTTTTCTCACTCTAAGGTGTCACACGACGTAGGTATTTTTGATCGTATGCCTAAACACAAGACATTGTACTTCGATTGTAGTACACTCATATGAAGATTATAGTCTATTAGAATATATCAAATTTTATATGTTAACTCCTTTGATGTAAGGATAACCTGGTATGATTTTTCATACCCTATGCCTTTATTTACTGTTTATATTTTTATAGTATTTTTGAGATGATGTATCACTCACACTAGACTATTTTCTGACTTGAGTTTTTTATGTTTTTTTTCTTATTATATTGGGTACTCTTAAATGAGTAGATTGGGGAGCAGTATTGAGTACGAGCAGGAGCTTATGTTTTCATATATTTATACTTTAACGCTTAATATCACTTATCCATTTTTGTAGTACTATGGAGTTATAACACTACTTGTATTACCTTAGAGACAATTATAGAGTTTATTTTGGAGATATGGTATGTATAAACAATTCAATTTCAGTTTTTATGTAACATATAAACCACTTGCACTTTGATGCTCTTACTTGTAGTTCATTTTGATTATATTAGTGTCTTTAATGTTTTACATCCATATTATGATATTATATTTTGTTTATGAGCCATGAGATAGTCTATAGTTTCTGTGTTTGAACTTTTTGTTACTTTATACCCTTGGCCATCGCTTTACGTTGACCGGATACCTACACAACGCACTATACACGTATATTGGGTACCGGTGATGTTGGACGGTCGTCACATTTAGTATTAGAGCTTAGGTTGTGTAGATGACCTAAGTTGATACTTTGACCCATTAATGATAAGGAAGGAGCTATCATCTTAGAATGGATTAAGAGATATATAATAAAGCATACTTATTATATTTTGGTTTTCAAAACTATATGGCGGTATATATATAGTATAAAAGTCGCATTACATTCACTGCTTATTCTTTGTAGAGAGACTGATCATTTTTATTACAACTCATATGAATGAGCTGACTAATGAGGAATGTTGCAAAGACTTTTACTTTTGTCATAGAGCAAGGAGCAGGCAACATAGCAGCTCTAAACCCCGATAAATGGGCAATGTTCAATAACATGATGAGGAACATATTATAGAGTGCTAAAGGAGTTGCTCCTACAGTGATTGTAGGTAGTATTGCTCCAGTGCAAGTGTCGATGACTGACTTTGCCAAGCTGAACAATGATTACTTTACTCTGGGAGGCAAAACGTTTCTTGCAACCGAACCAGCCATTGAAGTTCAGGATTAATTAGACACATATGAATTAATCTTTAAGGATATAGAGTTAGAGGCTGCAATGAAGAGGAAGCTGGCCTCTAAACAGCTTCTGTGGTGAGCTAGGGATGGTGGAATGCTAGAATGGCCACCACTTCTGAGGATCAAATTTCTTAGGAGCGGTTTAACGCGAAGTTTGAAGAGAAGTATGTACCGCTTGCCCAGAACTCGATGCTCTTCCAAAAGTTTACTACTTTAAGGCAAAGGGAGATGTCTATGTCGGTATACATGGTCAAGTTTAGCGTGCTGTCGAAGAATGGCTTATTTTTATCGATATTCCACTCAAGAAGAATGAGGAGTTTTATGGGCTTGGACAACTGCCTAAGAGAGAAGTTGGTATGGCACATTGATGAGTCCTTTGAAAAGCTAGTGGAGAAGGCTCTTCGACATGAGAGAATGTATTCAAAGTCTAGGTCAATTGTTGATTTCAAAGATGGACCAAAGTCGCAAATAGGCGGAGGAGGCAAGAAGAACTAGAACAACAACAATAACAACAACAAAGAAAAGCTTCTACAGAACAAGAGTGGCCCGAAGAAGGGAAAATTAGAGCCTACTTGCTATAATTATGGGGAGAAGGGCCTTTTTTTAAAGACTGCAAGACAAAAGGAAAGAAGTACTAAAACTACAACAAGCCTAGGAATATCAAGAAGGACTATCTAGAACCACCTAGGAACAAGCAGGTTCTATCTGCTTATGCTTTGCACTCTTCCAACTTCGTTGAGTGCTCAATCGATGAAGGAGAAGGGGAAGAGTGTCATTATATAGGGCATGTTTTCTATTTCTAATATCTCTTTACATGTTTTTTCAATACTGGCACTTCAAATTCCTTTATATTTAGTGATTTGCTAGATAGATTAGGATTCAAACCCAAGATAGTTGATCGATCTTTGATGTTAGCACCCTGTTAGAGAGCCAGCTAGTCTTTGTAGGGTTTGTTGAGATTTATCATGGATGTTTATTTGTGATTATTTTTCTTTGGGTTTCATGAAGTTTGGTGTTATTCTAGGGATGGATTGGATAAGGAGGCACAAAGTAGTATGGACTGTGAGAGGTTTTTGGTAATGATAGGGATGGATGATGTGCGTAGATTGGAGATAGGCTGGCAATTGATAATGAGGTGATGGTTACCATTCTTTATTCCCTCAAGATCACTTACGACATGTTGTCATCTCTGCCCATCGAAATGGAGCATCTGGATATATTTGAGGAGGTGACCAAATTACCACCACGTAAGGAGATAGAGTTCCATATAGATTTGGTAAAGGATGCCAATTGTTATGCCATTGAGGCATATGGTGCCGAAAGAGCATAAGGAACTAGAGGTGCAAGTGAATGACTTATCGTATCCAGGGTTTATTCAGTAGAGTATATCAGATTGGGGAGAACTTGTAGTGTTTTCCACTTAGACGGATAGCTCTTTGAGATTGTATGTAGATTACCATAATCTGAATAAGGTGATGAAGAAGAACAAGTATCCACTACCATGTATTGATGACTTATTCGATCAACTTTATGGTGATAGGATGTTCTCTCTCAGTTGGACCTTGCGACGGGATTTCATCAAATGAGAGTGGCAAAGGAGAGTGTGTTGATTATATTGTTTCATATTCCATTTGGATTCTATGAGTAGCTGGTTATGTCATTGGGTCTAACCAATGCACCGACATATTTTTTTGACCTTATGAACAGTGTCTTCAAGGATACTAAACAAGTTTGTGCTTGTGTTTGTGGATGATATCCTTGTTTATTCGAGGATGGAGGAAGAAGACAAAGAGAACTTGAGGATGGTGCCTAAGGTGTTGAGGAAGCACCGATCGAAGGTAAAATTTTCCAAGTGTCAATTCTGGAGAAGGGAAGTGCAATTTTTAGGTCACATCACTGCGCAGGGCATTGCTATAGATCTTGTGAAAGTGGCAACAATTTATTATTGGGATCGACCTAAGACTATTGTAGATGTGATAAGTTTCCTTAGATTGGCGAGATACTGTAGACTTTTATCAACGACTCTTTTAATGTAGCAGCACCATTAACCAACTTAACAAAGAAGAATATTTAGGACACAAGATGTGAACAAACATTCATTAGTCTAAAGGAGAGGTTAATGAGTGCACCGGTGTTAGTCATTCCAAGAAACAATGAGGAGTTTGCAGAATATACTGATGCTTGTGGCACTAGACTAGGTGTGGTGTTGATACAGTAGGGAAATGTTGTTGCATGTGCTAATCGGAAGCTAAAACCTAAGTAGAGGGAGTATCCAACTCACAGCGTGGAGTTGGTGGCGACGGTATTCACTTTGAAGATATGGAGGCATTATTTACTTGGAGAAAGGTTCGAGTTGTATATGGATCATTAAACATTGAAGTACCTTGTCTCCCAAATGGATCTTAACCTTTGTCAGCAGTGATGGTCAAAGTTCATATCCTTCTACGAATTTGACATTTTCTATATGTTCAGTAAGGATAATACAATCACTGATGCTTTGAGTAGAAGACATGCTAGCTTGGGAGTGATGTTTCTAGAGTGGAAGCGGTTGGAGTTTATCGCTGGTTATGATTTCAAACCTTGATGTGAGCTATAGCCGTAAGTGTTGGCTAGCTTGACGATCGAACCAACTTTAATAGAGTGGATCAATATTAGTCAGAGGCGAGATGCTAGACTAACGAAGATCACGTCAAAGATAGAGAAAGGAGTAGAGTATGAGAAGATGAAGCAGCATGGGCTCCACGGTGATTGTTAGCTCCGTAAGGATACGAGATTGTTTATGCCCGATGTCGGTGGATTAAGGGATGAGATTCTATGAGAGTGTCATCATTCGAGATTGACTATACATCTATGCAACAATAAAATGTACCGTGACATGAGGTAGACATTTTATTGGGAAGGGTTGAAGAAGGATAACGAGGAATTCATCTGGAAGTGCACGAACTGTCAGCTGATAAAGGAAAACCCGAAGAAACTGAGTGGCACCCTACCGCTCGAGATTTTCAAGTGGAAATGGGAACAAGTTTTGATAGATTTCACTGATATATTGTCAATGAACAAAGGAGGGTAAAATAGCATATGGGTCATAGTCGATAGATTGATGAAGAATGCTTGATTTATACCCGTAAAGTCTAGTAGAACGGCGTCCCAAAATTTTCGAGTTTCATGTGAAGTGGGTTGTGCGATTCCGTGATATGTTAAAGAGCATTGTGAGTGACCGAAACCCTTTGTTCACTAGCAGTTTAGGAAGGGCTTACAAGAGATGTTGGGGATAGAGCTGCATCCCAGTACAACTTATCACCCACAAACTGATGGGCAAATTGAGAGGGTGAATTGTATGTTGAAGGATCCCTTACCATCTTGCATTCTTGATCTTGATGGCTTGTGGGACGATCATTTGCACTTGGTAGAGTTTGAATTTAACAGTAGATATTAGTACAACATCGATATAGCATCATTTGAGTTGTTATATGGCCGACCGAGCAACGATCCTTTATGATGGTGGGAAGCGGATCAGAAACTGAGATGTGGGAATAATATGGTTGGAGAGACTTCGAAGAAGATCGAAATTATTTTGCAACGAACAAGAATTGCTCAAGACAGAAAAAAGAGCTACGCTGATAAGGGAAGACATTATTTAGAGTTCTATGTCGGTGATATACTGTTTGTCAAGATCTCTCTGTTAAAGAATGTTGATCAATTCGGTACTAAGGGGAAGTTGGCATCGAGATTCGTTGGTCCTTTTCCGGTACTTGAGAGGATTGAGAACCTAGCTTACAGAGTTGAATTGCCTCAAAAGATAGCGAGCATGTACAATGTGTTCCATGTCTCTCACTTATGGAAGTTTGTGCATGGCTCAGGCATGATAGTTGAACTGAATCAACTTGGTGATATCGAGATTGAACTAGAAGCTTCGAGACCTCAAAGGCCTATTCGTATCATCGGACGTGATTCAAAGCAACTTAGGAGAAAGATGGTATAGCTAGTGAAAGTTAAGTGGAGAGAGAGAGCGAAGATGATTATACTTGGTAGACCAAGAAGTGCATGAGGACCACTTAATCGAAGCTATTTACTTAGTGAGAATTTTTGTTTATCTCATTTACTTTCACTTTCGATATCAAATAGGATAGTTTATTATCCTACATGCTATGGTGGGCGTAGATATTATTTCTTGTTTATGTGTGCATGTTTGATGTTTGATATGGTTGCTCAAGGTTGCTAGGCATGCGGATCACTATATTTGACTTTGCCTTGATTTTATTTAGGATTTTGAGGGCGAAATTCCTCAAAAAGAAGGAGAGTAAAGACCTATATTTTACACATCGGATGGTCATAAAATATTACTTTTAAATTCATATTGGCTCGTATGACATTATAACTTTGGGTAATATTAAGTGTGGCATTTTTGAACCTAAGAAATTTTATCGGATGATTTTATCGTTGAATCTTGCAATAGCTACATATTTTTATAGAAGCCAAACAAAGGTCCCAAACCACTTCCATTGGAAAAATATGATAGTTTTACTTTTCATGTAGTGGTCATAATAATGATTTGGATTATATGGTTAGAAGATACGGCTGTCTGGAGTTTGATAGTTTTTGAAGCAGCTTAATGGATAATAAGTGAGATTGGGGATATGCCTACAAACCAATTTCGGGATTTACACTATTAGAGGCTAAAATAACCTTCCCTAAATCATTTTTTATATCTCCCAAATAGATCAAAGTATCCACTAAACCTTTCTTCACCAAAACATACACCTTTCTCCTCTAAATCAAGTCTGAATCATTGATTAAGGGTAGATTAGTAGGGAATTAGTTAGAGGTCTTCAAATCTATATTTTTGGGATGAAAAATTGGGGCTTCGCCGTCCGTTATCGAATTTATCTCGATTTGCGTGCAAAACGTGAATTTTAGAGGGTTTGACGAGAGATTAATCATCTCATAATTTATTATATATGTGTCCATAGGTTTTAACATCTTTTAAATCCATTTTTAATGCCAAATTATGTTTTATTGTTGTTTAAAACCCTACCTAAGGTAAAAACATGAATAATATAATTTTTGGCATTCTGATCATCTTATTTGGATGTATGATTTTCCGTTATTGATGTTAGGACATGATATAGATACATTGCATGATGATTGTTATGAGTTGTTGCGTTGATTAGCATGCTTGAATGTTGTTTGATGCATATGTGGTGGTTATGTGTTTGTTGGAGCGAATTAAAGGTAGGGAGCGTAGAGACAGACTCTGACGGATAGGCTCGAGATGTTAGGAGTTGTATCGATGCATAGGGAAGGCACAGTGATCAAAGAATAGGGTGTAGCAATGAAATCAACATGAAATTAGAGTTTGACAAAAGTACAACATTTCTGTTTGGTAGCATTGTTAATACCACAGATATTGATTTTATGACAACAACCATATAAATATAGGAGCTGATGTTTCCCCAAGTTGTATAGAATATTTTGTAGGATATTTCATAGGTTTATTCAAGTACATGATAATAAATTCTGAAGACTGATCACTAAAGAGATTAGAGATTAAGATTCAGATATAATCAAGATAATTAAAGGCTAATTAGTTTAAAGACAAAAGACATGAAGAGTTCAAGACTATAGATTGTAGTTAATGGACATTAGATAAATTTGTTTAAGTCTAGAGCCCAGGAGGCAAGCAGGATGGCAGGAACGTATGGAGTTTTCCGCTGTGCATTTGAGACTGTGTAGTCTGTATGGATTGTAGTCTGGAGCAAGTTGTATAACTGTCCATTTTATGTATAAGTGATTGTACTCTGATGAATTGTATGTAAAGTAACAATTGCAGCTTTCTTTATAAAAATGCTATCATTTGTTATTATATTTTATCTGCTGCGAATGTGAGATGTTGTTGCTTTCTGTTTTCCTTCTTTCTTCTTTCTTCTTCTTTAACAATCTGGGATTTTCGGAGTCGAAAATTTCGGATCATTACATTTTGGTCCTTGAATAGAAACTTTCTTTTCTCTAAATACTCTCTCATCGGAATAAGTATTTTATTTTTAAAATATGTTTCTACAAATATTTTATAAAAGTTTTATATACTAAAAAATATTTAAAAAATATTTTTAAAGGATTTTACAAAATAATAGAATTTTATAGCAATTTAAACGTGCTGTTGTTTTTCTCAAAATACTACCTTACCTATGTATGTCGACATATGTACCGTGGAGGAGTTGTTATTTAAATTTTGGATAGCTGTGATTTTTTTCATCTCTCCACAAATAGACATGTCCCTTCAAACAGTATATAAAAAGGACTGAAAAATGAATTTTAATAGCTACTTTCTCTATATTCTTCTTACTCCAAATTCTCGTTATATATTTCACAAAATCCACTTTCTATCTTCAAATTCATTCAAATTCAGTCTCTTATATACTACATTCATTCTCTATATCCTAATCACTATTTGCGAGTAGTCTCTCTTCATTTCAAAGATCAAAGTGTAATTAAAGGGCCGTAAGGTATTCTGTATCCATAGTACAACTATTTGTATTTGGAATCAACAACTCTCCACTGCTATTTGTGTGAGTGTGCTTGCCCGTTCAAATCAAGTATGGGATCTTGTTGCCCAGTTAAATCAAGAGAGTTTACCCTGAGCTTGGAAAGTTAAGATGGTGTATCTTAATGCCTTGAAATCAAAATTGTATTTTGGTCTGCTTGCTACCTAATTAAAGTAGGCGTTTGAAAGGAAATCTATACAGTTATTGTATAGGACTAGATGAATGATTGGTCGATCCGAATTAGTATACAACTCCTGGTGCCTTCTCTCTTGTTTTTACTTTATTTTTACTACATTTATTTGTATCACTGTCTGCCTGTTTATATATATATGTGTGTGTGTGTGTGTGTGTGTGTGTTGGTTATTTGTGTTTTGATTTAAATCTAGAAAATATTTAGAAAAGTTCGATATAAGTTATAAAACACTATCCATCTTCCCTCTAGTGTTAAAGTATCCTTAATATCCATTCACACTAGTGTAATTTATATTACACCATTTCCACATTTGGTATCGGGGCCTTTGGTTTTCAAAAACTCATTATTTGATTTTTGAAAATTATATAGGGCTAGTAGCGCTGGTAGTGCACTTTTTAACACTTTTGTAGAAGGATAATCAATTACTAGACCGCCATTATTTAACGGTAGTAATTGTGCTTAGTATTCATGTAGGACGAAAATTTATTTACAATTTAATGGTTTAAATATTTGGAACATTACACAAACTGAATATACTAAATATTTACAATGGACACTAGATCAAAAGACACAAGCACTTAATAACTCAATGGCCATGAACATTTTATTTTTCTTATTAGATAAAAATGAATTTAATCAAGTTTATATTCGTAATTCTACGTATGAAATTTGGAGAATGTTGCAAGTCACATATGAGGGCACTAGAAAAGTAAAACAAACTAAGATTTCCATGCCGATCGATCAATTTCAACCTTCTAAAACAAAAACAAATGAGTCTATTTCTGACATGTATTCTAGATTTTAAGATATAGTTCATTCATTAGTATTCATTAGGGAAAATTTTCTTAAAAGAGGATCAAGTTAGAATCCTTAATTCACTCTCTTCTGAATGGGATCAAAAGACGTTAGCAATAGAGGAAGCCAATGGTATTAGTAGATTGCAAATTGAAGAATTAATTGATAATCTAATGCCATATGAAGTATATTTTTAGGGTAGGACGGGAAAATAAGGAAATCGAAAAGAAATCAATTACATTAAATGCAAAAACTACAATCAAGATTCAAATGACGATGATAATGAAGAGGAGATTGCTATTATTGCTCAAAATTTTAGAAAATTTCTACAATACAAGACGATAAAAAACTTACGTAAAACTGAAGAAATTTTTTTGAAAATGGAAATGTATTTTTAGTGTTACGCTATGGTGAATCTGGTCATCTATGAAGAGACCGTCTGCAATAAAATAAAATAAAGAACTCACCAACCACCGATTCATTTAAAAAGATAAAAGGGCTTACAATACAACCTTGGACGATATTGATACAACATCCAGTGACAGCCAACCAGATGCTAAAAATATCAACTTGTATTTCACGGTGATGAAAGATTAACCAAGTCAAACAAAGGAAACAACGAAATAGGGACTTTTTACATTTCATATTTTATTTTTCTAGAAATTATTTAATATAGGAATAAAATGTATAATAATACTAAGTATATGTAATTATAAAAATATATTTCTTTAATTTTTTAATTTTGAAATTTTAGCATATATGTCGACATAAGCCACCTAGGTATGTCGACATATTTGGCAGAATCTGAGGAATCTTTTCAAAATTTGAACTTATGAAATTTTCTCTCTTTTGCATTAAATTCAGAATATGAAAAGACACATTTTTACATGTCACATGATTATTCAAACTCTATTTATTCACTCATTTTTACCTCATCTTTCACACACACTTTATTTTAAAAATCAAATATTTCTTCACTCTCTTTCCTCCAAAACAAACCAATAATGCCTTTCTCAAACCAACCTTCTTTATCGAAAGCCATTAGGCTTAACAAAAAGATCAAAAATCAACTTTTTAATGGTCAAGAGTCCATTGAAACATATACTGAGTATTCAATTTATGGTAAAGTCTTTTTGGGAAGATTTTCTAATTTTAATGAGTTTTATTCTTATGGTATACAAGATCTTGCTTTGGAAAATTATATTTTTGGTTTAACGATATATCTCAAAATGATTTTTATCACTATCACGATTTGATAAAAAAGTTTTAAGCTAATTTGAGTGGAAAGTTTTATCAAGGAGAAGAATGTTGAATTTGGAGTAGTATTAAAGATACTACTATTGTTTTAGATTGTGAAATTCTTGGTCAAATTCTTGGTTGTAAAAGTAGAGGAAATTACCTCTCTACTTTTGAAATAGATTATGAAAATAGAGAAGTTATGCATGATTTGTTTTCAAATGACGAAGAGTATGGTAAAGGGAATAGTCTTAGACCAAAAGAAAACTAATAAGTCTTATTTTGCAATAAAGTATTACACCAAGGATGGGGAATTAGAAAAACCTCACTCAAAAAGTTTTCAATGTTCTTTTTGATATTTTTGAAAAATATGATATAAATTGGACTAATGTGGTTTTGGATGACTTTGTTCAATTTTTTTTCTAGATATGAACACATTTTACATGTTGTGTATCTTACAAGAAATTTCAATTATTTTGGTATTGATCTAAGATATGAAAAGATTTTGCTTTATAAATATTTTGGCAATACAAACTCTCTCTCATGCACATTCCCTTCGAATTTGAACCCACTGAGTCTCTTACCGAAAGGGAAGAAAGTTTGGCAAAATATAAAGGACAAGAGTCTATTTAAGAATAAGAAAGTTATGATATGGAAATTGAAGAGGTGGAAAAAAAAGGAAGAGGAGGAGGAAGAATGGATACATCTCTTGAAAGCTATGACAATCTGTCTTGTTATTCAAACAAAAGGATACTTAGGAATTAACAGAAGCTTCTTAATAATCAAAAGAAGCTTATGCACTCTTTTAGTAAAAAGTTCACTAGCCTCTCAAACAGAGTTGATAAATAATTTGGGAAGATAATGAGATAGCTTAGTGGACAATCTTCTTCTTTATCTAAATCATTCAAGATCTACTTATCTATCTCTATGCTTTCTAGTTTCATTTATGTCATTTTCATATATTTTTCATTATTTTTATGTTTCTCTCTATTTTATTAATGAAATTTTCTTAGCGACTTCATTTTGTTGTTTCATAATGTTCTCTATAATCGCAAACTAAAATAATAACAAATATATACAAAAACTAAAGAAAAAACAAAAAACATATAAATTTCTGTATGTATGTCGACATAGCCTACCAGTGTATGTCGACAAAACTCTGATATTTACAGAATTTGAATTTCAAAAGGAATATTATTTTTTGGAGGGATTAATCATTAGTCCGAGTATTCACTTCTATAGAACCATAATTCTTTCAGAAAAATTCACAAATCAATTCAACCTCTTCTCTCTACACCTCTTTTTTCATAAAAATGAATTCAAACATCAATTTGTGAAAACAAAAACTTAGTGATAATTTAGAGGAAACTCTTCAACTATACAAAATGCTCTCAATCAACGACACTTGGAGTTGAGTCAAATGCAAATGATCAAAGAACAAGAATAACAATTTGATTCTCTCCACTGTTTAATTTCTTTGCTTGCTAAACAAATTCAAGGCAAAGGCCCAGAATGCTCGAACTCTAAGCCGAAAATGGAACATTAAGATGGGAAATTATCTACACCAATCCAATTTTTGGTCTAATGGATAGGTCGAAGTTCCTAAGAAAATCTAATTTTAATTTATACTTAAGTTATGTATTTATTATTTGCACATTTTAGTTGGTATAATTACCTCTAGTTTTATTTATAATTTTCATGTAATTAATTATATATAAGTGTGTATAAATATTATAATTGTGATGTATGGTTTAAACAAATGTTACTATAGATTGTATATATAAATTTTATTTCTCGAAAATGATATTTCGTAGTTGGTATTGATTTTGATTCTATATACAACTTTATCACGGTTCAAATTATTTGATATGTCACATTTACGAGTAGTTTTATTTTTATTTACCATTTTTGTTGATGACAAAGAGGGAGATAAATATAATATATAATATATGTATATACTAAGGAGGATTAACTAATTTAGGGAAAGTTACATTATATTTTATATTAACCATACTTACATGGTTGTCATCATTAAAAAAGAGGAGACTGTTCATACCGCAGATATTGATTTTGATGCCAACAAACATATAAATATAGATATTGATGTTTTCCTAAGATGTATAGAATATTTTACATGATAGTACACAAGTTTTACAAGTATATGATAATCGAGTCTGAAGATTGATCGGTAAAGAGATTAGAGATCAAGATTCAAAGATGATCAAGATAATTGAAGACTCGTTAGTTTAAAGATAAAACACATGAAGAGTTCAAGACTATAGATTATAGTTAATAGACATTAGATAAAAAAAATTAATGTCCTTGAATATCAACATTCTTTTCATTGAATTCTCTCTCATCGGATTAATTATTTTATTTTCAAAATATATTTTTATAAATATTTTACAAATTTTCCATATATTAAAAAATATTTAAAAACTATCTTTATATAATTCTACAAAATACAAGAATTTTATAATACTTTAACTGTGTTTTTTCTCAAAATACAAGGGAATGTCAACGTCCCTTACCTATGTATGTCGACATATGTACCATTCATGAGTTGTTTTTAAAATTTTAAATAGTGGTGAATTTGGCTCCATCTCTTCGTTAACGGATATGTCCCTTAAAACAATATATAGAGGGGACCCAAAAACAAATTTTAAATACTACTTTCCCTATATTCTTCTTACTCTAAAATCTCATTATATATTGTAGAAAATCCACTTTATACTCTTCAAATTCACTCAAATTCAATTTCTACTTTACTACATTCATTCTCTCTAATATACCCACTGATTTGCAAGTATTCTCTCTTCAGCTCAAAGGCCAAAGTGCTTCAAAAGGCTATAGGATATTTTGTGTAACATCTCGTTGTTTGAGTAATTATAATAATATTTATTTTTTATTTTTAATTTATTTGAAAAACAATGATTTAAAATTCAAATTTGGAATATGAATTAGATTTTTGAAATCTAAATATGTTTAAATTTTGTCCTAGCAAAGTAAATGATATTTGAGGAATTTTGAAATTATTTTGAAAATAAAACAATTATTTTATAATTGTTGAAAACTCGAAAGTGTCATTTTATTAAAAGAAAAATCATTAGAAAATAAATAAAATTTGAATTAAAAAGCCTCTAATAGAATTTCAATCAAAGATTCGGTAGGATGATAACACGGTTAGGGGTTTAGAACTATCTAAAGAAAAATAAAACTTAAAATTATTATTCGACCTCATTTTTCATTCTTATCATTTTCATCATTTTATATTGATTTACCCGTTTGTTCTCTTCCTACTTATATAAGCACTGCATTCTTCGTGTGCAAATCTCATTCCCGAACCAAGTAAAACAAACACTGCTTCACTGTCCATTTCCATTTTCATGAAATAGCGACGCACAATCACCGTGAGTATAATTTTCTTTTTCTCTTCCTTGTTTTTGCCACTACCTACCGTACTCAATTACTCAATGCTTCTGCTTTATATTTGTAGTAAATATATCCTTCTCCGTATATATCTGTTATTGCGAGTAATCTACAATACATCAACCCAAACATTCTTTCATCTTCATCATCCAAGCTCTACAAGGAACACAGTGAATATAGTCAAGTTTTTATATTAGGCACCACTTATTGTATAAATAATTAAACTTATAAAATCAACATCACCGTTACATCTCTGACTATTGATAATCCAAAGAAAGCGAAACTAGACATTGCTCCTCATAATTTGAACATACACATCAATTTAATTCTTAGACGTGAGCCTGTCCATAGTTTGTACCAGATATACTATAACGTAGCAGTCAATATGATATATTCTTGATATATCGGCTATTGATTTCGTGAGTATTCTGTTCTTTTCTTTAGTTTACAATAATTTCCATTTCATACATAGCTTGAAACATTTTTGCATGCATGCCAAAACAAGGATGTTTGCACTTAGTATGGCAAGACTGTTTTGTGTAAATAACTTTTATCTATACATCTCTCCTGACAGCATTCTATTTTCGTTTCTATATAAACTTTTCGATGTTGTATTTTATTGTCATAGTTTTTTCTTCTTTTAACCATAAATGAGAGAAATCACCTTTTTCTCTGTTTAACTCAACTTGGATTGTATACACGTGAGTTGTATGGAACCTAGTTGCATGAAACATATATGTGAATGTTTAAAATATACATAAGAATTACACATTCCGCCACAAACTTCAAGCACCTATAAGTCAAAATCTAAGATTGAATTTCAGCATGCAACAAAAAGAGAAATTGTAGAGGAAGGTGGGATGAACAAAAGACATATAAAAATATTGAGGATAATGAAGATTGTCGGAGACGTAGTGCAAATGAAAAAAAGTAGGGCCACCGATGGAGATAGGAAGTAGTGGACTATAGCACCATTCAGATTTGTCACACCTTTAGATACGTGAAGGATATGGAAATTAAAGGATCGCGTAAAGTGCACATCACAACAGACTGGAAGTGTACGGAAAAAATAGACCACGATGATTTGCTGGGGCAGATTAGTCTATGTAGAGGATAAATCCACGTATAAGATTTGTCAATGTACAATCCTCTTGAGATTCATAAGATAGGAAGATGGGTTAAGCCTTCTCACAAGTACTAGTAGAAATGTCATTTTTTTTTTCAAAAATGACTTTCAAATATTGTTTTGAATTCATATAACACAAGGAAACTCATAAGTAAAATGAATAGGATATGATATCTCAGTTGATTAGAGTTGCAACTGTGTATATTATATTGAATAGTGACGAGACATGGGTCTTATAACTGATTTGTGAAAATGAGGATTTGAAAATTTGTTTGGGATGTATGAGCCAGTGTGTAACTTGTATACCTCATGGAACCCGACGTGAAACATTCGTCTATTTTTATTGCAAGATTATACTCACAGCTAGATGTCTAACCTGACTCGATGTTTTGTTTTGTGACAACTTTTGGGGTCAGACCAAGGTCGTTTTATAGGTCAATATGAAGATTGTATTGCTTTATAGGCAACAATATGAATTTGGAGCAGATGACAATGGCGAGCAATTCCTTTGTTTGTACTTGTATTAAATTGTCATTGTATTTATGATGTGACCAGTTGCATATATATATGAGATATATGAGATGTATTAAATTTTGGATATGATATAAATTCATCATTTTTATTCACTCTGATTCTGTTAGTTGGGAAGTTTTTATCCATGTCTTTAATACTGTATTATTAAATTCCATAACTCACGTACAGTGCCTTGCGTTGAGACGAGATACATATTATTTCAGATGTATTTAGGTGTTGAAACGTATGTGCATTGACTCAAATTAGTATATATAAGAGATTACACCTTCCGTGCCTATTGGTCCGAGTTATTGGGATGTAAACTCCCTTTGATATTTCAATCACTAGAGTCGGGATGTTAAATTCTATATCCAGTGTAATTATTTGTATTTGGAATCGAAAACTCTCTACTACTATTTGTGTAGGTGTGCTTGTTGCCCATTCAAATCAAGTGGGTATGCTTGTTGTCCATCATATCAAGTGGATGATCTTGTTGTCTAGTTAAATCAAGAGACTCTACCGGGAGCTCGAAAAGTCAGTAGGGTATATCTTATTGCCTTGAAATCAAGATTGTATTTTATTTTTCTTGCTACTTGATTAAAGTAAGCGTTTGAAGTGAAATATGTATAGATATTGTACATTATGACGTTAAAGCCATGCTAAATCCTACAAAATCTCTACTATAGCGCAGAGCGCTCTTCGACCTCTATGTTTTTTCAATACAGTGCTATTGAATAGTAGATCCGCTCTATGCTCCGCCATTTTAAGGTACATTCGCTAAATCAAAGCTTTGTAGCACCTTCTTTAGCAACATTAATATAAAAATGCTGATTTGACTAGTTCTCTTTTAAACCAAATGAACAAAATTAGGGTAAAGACCTAATTTTAAGGCATAAACTCAATAGAAGTTAAATCTATTACAGAGACCAAATCTAAATGGCATAAATCATGGTATGCTTTGATTTTGTTATATAAGATTAAACAATATTTCATTTCCCTACACAAATGATGTGAGAATGACTGTAAATTAATTTTAAACGTTTGGTTTTTATCTAATGAAATATTTTGTACTCTCGGTTATATCCCCGCTTTATCTCTACTATCAATTTTATGCCTCCACCACTATGAAATCACTAAGTGCTTTAAGTGCATAGATTGTATAGGATTGGATGTACGATTGGTCAGTCCAATTTAGTATAAACTCCTTGTGTAATCTCTCTTACTTTTACTTTATTTTTACCACATTTATTTGTATCTATAGCTGCCAATTAATATATCTATGTTGATTATCTGTGTTTTGATTTAAATCTAGAATCTATTTAGAGAAGTTCACTATAAGTTATAAAAAACTATTTATTTCCCTCTGTTGTTAAAGTAGCCTTAAAAATAATTCGCACAAGTATAATTTATAATACACTGTTTCCCACAAGCACCTCTATACAGTAGCATTCGTTTGGTAGTAGGGTGCTCGGGGTGTGCTTTGGTCAGGGAAGGGTGTACTCAGGGTGTGCTTTGGGTCAATGTTTGAGAAAAACAGACAACAAATGTTGTCCAGTTGTGTTGTGCTCGTTGACCAGATAAGAAAACTTGTTCGAGGGTAGTGTGTAGGGCGTTTCGGGTCTTGCTTCGGGTCAGAGGATATATTGCTCCGGGACCACACCAGGGGAATTCTATGCAAAAATGGATTAATGTTGACTTTTGGGTTGCTTTAGGTTTTCAAGGATGCTGCTTCTTTTTTTTAAAAGGAGAACTTCATGTTTACCCAAAAGTGACCCAAGCCAAAATATAGAATTTTTGGAGTTTGCTTTTGGGCAAAGGTGAACGACTCTGGGATGATTCAAGGGGACTTTAGGGTTTGTTTAATGACTACAGAGGTGATGGCTTGGCGCTTAGACGTGATGATGGCCTTGGAACTTTGATAGATGGCTCTATGACATACAATGAGGATCGAGAGGCATTCTGATGATAACGCATCAACAATGGAAGTTATGACGGTGAACCATAAGGACAAGCTTAACGATGAGGGCTTGTGAGTAGGATCTATAATTGTTTTCTACTATAGAGATAGACGGGATGGAATAACGATTGAGTCCTACTATGGAGACACGTGCAAAGGGATCATTGATAACTCGGAGATTTCAAGTGTGCTAATACGAAAGAGGTACATGGGGTTGTCCACCCAGATTACGATTGCATCAAGATCTTATGACTATGGATTACCACAGACGTTACAATTGTTAGTCTAGTTACTATCCTTATAAAGTGGAATGTATTTGAGCACCAAAGAAGCCGGGATTTGATTGATTCCTTATTTACTATTACGCCATATGAGTTATCATGCATCCAACACACAAGAGTGATGGTGAGGATTGTTTGTTGGCTGCTATGTCGGTCGTGGTTGCTTATCACCTTATTGTGTCATACAATGTGGGTATTTTTGACTATACCTAGAGTCCTGTGCAGTTAAAGCTCTGCAAAATCCTCGTTGTAGCGCATAGCGCTCTTGGAGCACTACGCTATTTCAATTTATCGCTATTAAATGGTATATCAACTTTAAGGCCAATTATTTTCTACTAAAACCTCTAAATCAAGGGTTTTAGCATCTTCTTTAGCGATACTAAATTAAAAAGGTTAATTTGACTAGTTTTCTTTTATACTAAATCAACAAAGTTAGCTAAAGACCTAATTTTAAGTAATAAGTGCGCAATATAAGTTTAGAAGTCTACTATGGTCACCAACTATGAAATGCATAAATTATGATATTCTTCGGTTTGTTATATAAGATTAGAAAATAGATTTTTCTTACACAAATGATGTGGGAATGAGAGTAATTTAACTTTAGATATTTAGTTTTCTAATGAAGCTTTTTTCATCCCTGCTATTTTCTATATGTCCCCACTTTATCCCCGCTTTAACTTTTTGCACCTCCACCACCATTGAACCTCTAAGTACTTTAACTTTATGGATCTAAACACTGGATATTGTACTTCAGTTGTACTATACACTTGTGATGATTATAATAGACTAGCATATTTCAACTGTTATGTGCTAACTTTGTGGATACAATGGCATGTCAGGCATGATTTTTCATACTTATTCCCGTTTTACTCTATACAGTTTTGGTATTTTTGGGATGAAGTTCCACTCACATCAAACTGTCGTCTGACTTGAGATTTTATACTTTGGTTCTTATTATCTCAGGTACTCTTAAATGAGTAGATTATGGAAAACAGGTCTAGATAACGCATGGAGCTATACAAAGTACTGGCAGGAGGCTATGCTTTCATATATCTGTACTTTAAAGCTTATTATCGATTATTATGCAATGCAGTATTATGGAGCTATCCCAGCATTTGTATCACTTTAAATATGGTTAAAGAGTTTATTTTGGATATTTGGAATTTATAAACTCTTCTATTTCAATTTTGTATAATCCATGAACCTGTTGCACTCAGATGGTCTTATTTATTATTCATTTGATTATATTACCGTCTTTCCTATTTTAAAATTTTGTTATTATATTATATTTTGTCTATGCACCATGAGATATTCTATAGGTTATGTGTTTGAATTTTTCATTACTTTACACACTTGGTTATCGCCTTACATCGATTGGGTACCTCCATAGTCTTCTCTACAAGCATATTGGATAATGCAAGTGTATGGTGGTCATTACAAGCTCGGCTCAGGTTCCAACTCCACCTCCTCCAATTGACTAGGCTCGAATACAACGGTTGGGTCATGCATACATTTTCGTAAATACGATACATGGAATACATTATGGACTCCTGCCATGTTCTCTGGAAGCTTCGCCTTACATACCAAACTCTCTACCCTCTCCAACATTGGAAATTGACCAATGAGTTAGGATTTAACTCTCTAAACTTATTAACCGCAACACCCTCTTTAATGGTGAAACCTTCACGAAGTCCAGATCCCCAACCGCAAATTCCAAATTTGTTCGCTTCTTATTGGCATATGAATTTTGCCAGCCTTGCATAACTTTCTTCCTTTTCCTAACATGGTCCACCTTCTTCATAGTGTCTCTAACAATGTAGTTAACGTGCTTAGTGGTTCTATAGCCATGGTGGAGCAAAAAGTCATAGTAGGGATAAAACGATGATATAGTGAAAAATAACAGAGGTGCAAAAAAGCTTTATTAGATATAAAACCAAATATCTAAAGTTACTTTATTCTCATGCTCACATATTTGTGTAGGAAACGGAATTATTTTTTAATCTTATATAACAAAACTTAAGAATATCATGATTTATGTTAGTCTAGATTTGGTGATTATAATGGATTTCTAACTTTATTAGCACTTGTGCCTTTAAATTAGGTATTTAACCTAACTTTGTTGATTTAGTTTAAAAGAGAATTAGTTAAATCACCTTTTTATATTGATGTTGCTAAAGTAGGTGATAAAAAGCTTTGTTTTAGTAGTTGTAGCAAAAATCAACCGGCTTAAAGTGAATTTACTATTTAATAGTGCTAAATTGAAAAGGTGTTGCAGTCGAAGAGCGCTACATGCTATAGTGGTACTTTAGTTGCAAAGGTCTTTAATCTTCTCTAAACCTAATATGATCTTATCCGTAGACTCCCACCAACACGAAGGTGACTTATATGGCCCTTCATTCGATGCTTCGAATGGTGCCATGCCTATACTAGTCTATTAGTTGTTATTGTATGGGAACTCTACTAGAGTTGGGTAATCCTCTTAAGATCCTCCAACATCCAATATACATGCCCTCAACGAGTCTTCGAACACCAGGTTTGGCCTCCCAGTCTAGCAGTCTGTTTCCAGATGACATGATGTACTTAAATTTAGCTTAGCCCCCAATATGTTATGTAAACTCTGTTGGAATTCACTTGTGAAAATGTTCTTCGATTCCACTGCAGTATGTCTAACAGAAGTGAGAGTCTACGTAGATTATTCCGCTCTGATTCTCCCTTTGGTATATCATACACTTCACAAAATATTTTGCTACATGCCTCTTCATCCCTAACTAATAGAATATCCTTTTTACATCTTAATGCATCTTATTTCTTGCTGGAAAATTAGTCCATAGAATGATGACACTCACCCAAGACCTTCTCTTTCAATTCCTTGAATTGCAGTTCATAAAGCCTTTTGTCCCTCTTTAAGTAGCCCTTTTGGTCTTCAGTATAACAACCCAAACAACTTGATCATTTACCCCATTCTAATTTCTCCAGAATACTAACAATAATGTATCATGTCCTTGATTTAATGGAATATGATCCACCGATGCATGTCTAACCTCCATTATGCCAACAAACCAAGGGGGAAATTTGATAGGGATTGGAAATCAAAATCCAAAATAAAATCAAAATTTTACCATTCTAATAGCATACAATTTTCTTCAGCATACGTCCTGTTCAAGGCATCGGCAATAATGTTTCCCTTTCCTAGAGTATAAGCAATCCCAAAGTCATATGATCATAAGAACTCCATCCACCATTGTTGTCCTATATTCAGGTCGTTTTGTGAAAAAAGTAATTAAGGGACTTATGATCCGTAAAAAACTCAAATCTCTCCCCCAACAAATAGTGTCTCCAGGACTTTAGTGCAGATACAATAGCAGTTAGCTCAAGGTCATGTGTCGGGTAATTCCTCTCATGAGTTTTAAGCTACAAATTTGCATATATCACTACCTTCCTGTCTTGCATAAGGATAGCACCAAGATTAGTACCGCGTTCATTTATGCACATGATGAAAGGCTTGGTACCATCGTATAACCAAAACAGGAGCACTAGTCAGCAATTCCATTATTCGAACAATCGTCACTTCATACTCCAAACTCCACGTATTAGTGGATTCTTCTTAGTCAGACAAGTCGTAGGCACTGATGTCTTTACAAAATCCTTAATAAATTTCTAATAAAATCCTTCTAGATTCAAAAAATTACGGACATCTGAAGCATTCTTTTGTGTCATCCAATCTCTAACTACCGCCATCTTTAGGTATACCGCCAGTCCATCTACTGAAACCACATGCCCAAGGAGATCAACCTCCTTCCACCAAAAGTGACATATTGAGAACTTAGCTTTTAAGGGATTTCTCCTTAAGACATCCATTACTTTTCTTAAATGAACTTTTCTTAAATGAACCTTGTGCTCCTCTCACTTATGGAATAAATAAGAATATCATGCATGAAGGCTGCTGCAAATTTATTCAACTACTCTCGAAACACCTTGCTTATCAAATCCATAAAATAAGATGGTGTTCTAGTCAATCCAAATGGCATAAATGACCGCTCAAATAATCCATCAGGTGTATGAAAAGAGGTCTTCGGACTACTATTTGTGACCACTCTAAATTGATGAAACCAGTTGCTAGATCGAGTTAAAAGAAAACCTTTGCCCCAACTATTTGATTGAAATGGTCATTAATATGAGAAAGGAACAATAATTTTTCCATGTTAACTTATTCGGTTCTCAATAGTTAATGCATAACCTTAGGGAGCTGTCTACCTTACTAATAAAAACGATAGGTGCTCCCACCCTAAAATACTTTTTTGAATAAATCCATTTTATTGCAATTTTGAAACTTGTTTATCTAATTCTTCCTCCTTTTTAGAGTTAACTATCTAAAAGGCATCACTATGGTCTTGCGTCTTTCTCGAGATCGATCTAAACTTCAATTTTTCTTTGAGAAGGAGACCAGAAACTTCTTCGAATACATCTAAATAATCTTGCACTATAGGAAAAAAAATAAGAGCACATCTTGTAACAGGCTAACTGAAAATAAATAGTTCTCCAAAACAAAAATATCGGGCTCACAACATAAAATCAAATCAGGTACTTTGTCATCCTCGATTGAACCATTCTCTTGTCACAATCCAATGCTACACCATAGTATGACATCTAATCCATTCCCAAAATTAACCCATACCTTGAGAACTTCAGTGCACATGCGTTATAAAGGAACTCCACACCATGGACGACCAACTTCAAGCCATGACATAACATTGATAATGGGACGATTCCCAGCAGGATTCGACACCAAAATGGATTTATGAACAATGTCAGGTTTAATGGCTAAACTATCAAATATTACACTAGGTATGAACGAATAACATGCGCTAGTGTTAAGCAAAGTATGAATGGGATAAGTTGACACACTTTCCATCATGATCTCTTTCACCATCTCCTAAACCAATAGTGGTGCAATATATGAGGGTAGAAATGCATCTAGAGCATATGCCTTGACCATTTGACCTTCCTTCTTCAAAGTTAGAAAACTCTCTTCATATGACTAGATTGATTATAGTTGTAGCACTTTATCTTCTACTGAGTTGGAGCATACAATAGTTTGGAAAATGCCGTATGTAACACCTCAAAAATTAAAATAAATAAATTAAAATAATAATAAGGTGAAAATTATAATTTTACATTAATGAGTAAAATCATAAATTTTCAAAAATGTTGGAATTAGGCCACATTACATGTTCCATTACATCCAAAATGCTGTTTGCAGTTAAGAAACTTATATAACTTGTTAAATCTAATAAAAAGAGTTGAAATCGAGGAAAAATATGGTCGATGCCATTTTCAAAAATATGAATTTTAGGCCTAACTCAGCAAACCCAAGGTTTCAACTACTAATACTCATCTCTTATAACTCAAAGCCCTAGCTGCCACTCTATATGTATATTTCTTCTTTCTCTTCTTCAATAACTTATAAATCTAAACAAAACTCCTTTTCTCCTCAAGAAAAATTTCTAAACAAAAATAAATAAATAAATAAACAAGGAGGAAAAAAATTAAAAGATAGCAAGAGATAAGTAATATTTGAAGAAGAAGAAGAGAATGGAAGGGCAATTTAAATCGAGGTTAGGTAGAGAAAAATTTCAAAAAGATGAGTGAATTGAATACTACATTTATGATGGTTATAGATAATTGAATTTACTTATAATTCTATATAATATAAAAATAAAGTTTTTGAATAATAGTTCCAGTTAGAATCTATTTTTGAATTACAATTTCAATTATGAATTAAATTGAATGATGATAACCTTATTTGTTAATTTAATTAAATAACTATTAAGAAAGGGAAAAGATTAGATTAGTGAACTCTATTGTTTGGAAATGGGGAAATCAAACACCCTTTTATCTTACCTTGAATTGATTTTGAAATTTGAAATATACATAGAATTTTCATTAGAAGTACATATGTAGTTTTAAATACAAATGGCGAAATGGACGTATACAATCGTTAAATCAACAAGTTAAATTTATGTAACTAAGGTATCAACTATACACAAAAATCTAGCTGAAAAAAGTTCTTAAACTTATATTTGAAACCATAAAGAAGACGAATGGAAACAACAAAAATACAAAAAGTACAAAAATTTGGAAAACATAACCAAACACCTGGCTAACGTTTGAAAATTATTTTCAACTGCCTAGATTTCAAGAAATTCCAACTCGAAAATTTGTAGTTTGAATGTAACTTATTTTAAATGTCTGAACCCTTTGTCAAACGTTTGAAAATTATGTCATATGTCAGAAAAAGAAAGTCAGACATCTAAACGCCTGAAGATGATTCTTTTAAAGTATTAGTAGTCAAATATCTAAACTAAAATTTTATACTTTTGGATGGATTAACAAAACCTAGGTTTAACCTACACCTAATACAGGCCAAGTAGAGTGAATAGAGGAAGTTTAATCCCACTGTGTCTGCTTATTGAGTAGGTGCAAAGAGTAGTGTCATTTTATGGCAGGTGTAGCATTGTACTCAATAGAGTGGGTGTTAACGGTGCAATTAGAAGCTCTTATTTTTACTGAGGTGCCATTGTCGCATGTTAAACATGTAGGAACTAGAAAATGGAGGAATAGGCATCCGCACTAGTAGGACTACATGGTTGGGCTGCCGTTGGACCTATGGGAAAATCACTGTAGTGTTTTTTTATAGACTTTAGATCGATTGGTAAAGAGCAATGGACATGTTTACCATTGAGATGTTGATATGAATTCTTAGGTTAGCCATAAATCATAAAAATAGTATACTTAACACGAGCTATGCATTACAATGTTCGTTCAGTGTGAATATATGGGTTTGTTGTTTGGAAATGTTAACTCAATATTGGTTAGAAACTTGATCTTCAGGATTCACATACTGGGAAATGACATAGCATCGTTAAATGTTGGTTATTCTTACCTTGTTTAGAAACATTTATAAGTTGCTTATGGTTGTTAGGTGTAACTATTATATCCCTAATTTGTAAAATAACCATTCTTTATATGTAGTAATTAAACATAAATGGATATCTAGGTTACGTAGCTTACATATGAAGTTATTTACTTATGAACAACTACACCAGTAATAAAATTCACTCACCAAACTTTGTCTGATCTGCTCCTTTTCTTTCCTTTTTATATCCACTGTAGTAGGACAAGCTAATAGGTGATTTGGCCTAGATATAGTGCATGGAGGAGGATACTATATGCCTAGATTTGCTTCTATCTATTGTTACTCTCCAAATACTATATTTCATAGTATGTTATTTCATTTTATCAGACTCTATGTACTACTATTTGGATGTATTATTGTATGGACCATATACTTTCAAAACGATTATCTAATTTGGATTATTTTCGTAATTATATTTTATTTCCTTCCACTGTGAGTTCTGAAAGTGTTGAATGCTTTAAATTTATGCTAGTTTCTATATCATTAAAAAATTTAAAACCCTGATAAGTTATACTTCTTGGCATGATGTGGGTTCGAAAGTCATTTTATGATTTGAATTAGTGTGTTCAAAGGTGTGGGTTTTCAGAGTTGGTATTTGAGCCTGGTTTAAGATCCTTTAGGGATTAAGCACGTACCGAGAGAGCATAGTTTTATATTTTCAATAATTATTATTATATATACTAAAATTGTCCCGTGCTTCACACACGGACTGGTTATATTATTGTAAACAGAAAGTAACGGCATTTTCGGAATTTTAAAGACGTCGAGTAAATTAATTCAACGAATTTTCTTTACTGGTAGTAGAGATAAGTATAATGTAAGCACACCCTTATAATTCCAATTATGCTTAATAATACTTTAGAAAAGTTGCTAATAATTCCTATTTATATATAGCTAAGAATGAAAAATTAAACTAGAAATAGTTCTAGTGAGGCAAGTTAGGTTCCATGTGTGAACATTCATATAGGGTTCCATTGGTGTATTTAAGCAAGGTGTCAGGTTGAACTCAACCGCAATAGAGGACCTGCAGTGTGAGCACCAATCCTGTCCTAGCTCCTCTGCCTACAATTGATTTTCCCAAGCTTCGTAAGAATCTCTAGAGTTTGGGTAGGAAGAATTATTATGAGACTAAATCATTTATGGGAACACAGGCTTGGCTAAGGAATTATGAAATGATTTTTTCTATGATGGGTGTGGAAGATGCAGTGAAGAGATAGTAAGACTTATGGCTTTTGCAAGGAGAAGCGTTGAACTAGTGGGAGATTGTTATGGCTTAGAAAGATAAGACTAGTATAGCTTGGACTACTTTAAGAGGTACTTTGAGACCAAGTTCATTTCTGAGGTGGACTGGGAAGTAGATATGGAGAAGTTCATTCATTTGGAGCAAGGAGACCATAGTGTCAAGGAGTATGTGAATGAGTTTAATTAGCCGATGAAGTGTGGTTTGGATCTTATTAATACACCAGTGCAAAAGGTAATAAAGTTTTCTAAGTGGTTGAATCCATCTTTAAGAAGTGTTGCTTTAAGCCATGTACCTATTGAGGCTACTTGTGTGAGCTTGGTGGAGATGGCGTTGTTGAAATTGATTGGGAAGGAGGAACCTGAGAAGGAAGAGGTGAAGCCTGTTCGGTAAGACTATCGCATAAGTGGGATGGGAGCTTAAGGCAATATAAAGAAGCCAAAGATTAAGAAGCACTCATGTGGGGGTACAACAAAAGATTATAGGGAGGGAACTTCTAAGATCAAATGCTATAGTTGCAAGCAATTTGAGCATATGAAGATATAATTTCTAAATACACCTAAGACTTCTACCCAAGTGGTTCAAACATATGTACTAGATGATATTTCCAGCTCGAGCATTGCTCTAACTATGGAGAAGGAAAAGATGGTTGTTATTGAAGGTATGTTAACTCTCTTTGATTTATCTATTCATACTATGTTTTATATTGAGGCATCAAACTCTATTATTTCAAGTAGACTAGGGGATGAATTGCAGTTAGAAACTAGCATAGTTACAGACACTGTTGTAGAATCAAATCTTGATGGAGGATCAACTCACTTATTCATATTTTATAAGGGTTTGAAGTTATCTATTTTTGGTGTCGAGTTCGACTACGATGCTTTTGTTTTTGGATTTTCTAGGTTCGATAGGAATGGACTGGATAACAATGAATGGAGTAGTGCTAGATTATGGTAGAAGGTGGCTCACTTAGGTACATGTAGTGGGTGTAGCCTTGAGGTTTACTACGACCCCAGGAGTTTAGTTATGTTGAGTTATCTATATTTTTTTAGGCCTATCACGCGATGAGTAAGCTTCAGCACTACTAGTTTGCAACTACCCAGATGTCTTTTTCAAAATTTCTAGTCTTTCTTCCTATAGGAAGATCGAATTTTGAATTTACCTTGAAGAGAATGCAAGACATGTTGCATTACCTCTTAGGCATATGGCTCCTAGAAAAAAGGCATGAGTTAGATAAGACATAAATGAATTATTGGGGAGGGGCTTTGTTCAGAGATGTATTTCGAAGTAGGGAGCAACCATTATCTTTGCGACTAAAGCAGATGGCTCGGTAAGGCTTGTATCAACAATCGAGAATTAAAGAAGCTGACAAAGAAGAATCGTTACTACTGCTACATATAGGTGACCAATTTGATAATTTAGTTGGAGCGACGGTATTCTCTTAGCTTGACTTGGCTACCAGATTCCGTTAGTTGAATGGAACCAAGGATGATATTACAAAAATTTCTTTTCATACACCTGATGGACTTTGTGAGTAGTTAGTCATAACATTTGGGCTGACAATGCACTAATGTTTTTTCTACTTCTTTAGTCAAGTTTTTAGAGGATTGCTAAATAAGTTCAAAGTCGTATTCGTTGATGGTATTCAAAAAGTAAGGAAGAGCACATGTTGCATTTAAATAATTGCTCAATACTCTCAGTAGGCATAATCTTAAGGCGAAAGTTTCTAAATGTCACTATTGGCACAAGGAGATTTGCATTCTAGGACATGGTAAGCATGGATTAACGATATATCCTAACAATGTTGCAGCAGTATAATATTTACATGTATCGAATAACGCCATGAGGTAAGTGATTTTCTTGGTTTGGTAGGCTATTATAGGAAGTTCATTAAGGACTTCACTAAAATTTCCACACCATTGACCTACCTTACCAAGAAAAATTTAGTTTTCTCATGGAGCTCAAAATGTGAAGATGCATTTATCAAGTTGAAGGAGTTTTTGACTAGTGCGCCTGTTCTCCCTGATGGTACAAAGTCATTCGTAGATATACTGATGCTTATATTATAAGACTGGGTGTAGTGTTAATGTACGAGGGTAGAGTTATTTGTTACGTTGATCGGTAACTGAAATTTATCAGAGAAATTACCCAACAAATGATCTTGAGTTGGCAGTTATTGTCTTTGCTTTAAAATTGTGGAGGCATTATCTTTTAGGGTAGTGGTTTAAGCTATCATGGATCATAAGTCTCTGAAGTGTTTATTCTTCTAGAAAAAAATTGAACTTGAGGTAGCATAGGTGGTCGGAGTTCTTAGCATCATATGATTTTAGTATTCGTACACTCCAGGCAAAGTCAATGTTGTAGCTGATGCTTTGAGTAGAAAGCGTGTGATGTTATCCCCTGTGTTCTTCGAATGGAAGCTATTGGAGTTCATTTCTACATTATGGACATTACTCCAGGATTGTTGGGAGCTTTAGATGTTCAACCTTCACTTATGGACCATTTGGTTCATGCAGAAGCAAGATAAGGAGTTGACAGATATTTTTGAGAAGCTGATAAGAGAAAACCATTCGAGTCATTCGGATTGCATTCCACTAATTCAAAAGGATGGTTGCGAAGAGAAGTTAGGCTATGCGTTCCCCTTATGATGGAATTGATTGATTGACATGGTACTAGTAGACTTTCATCATTCTAGGATGACTGTTCTTCTTGGTGGTGACAAAACTTATCATGAAATGAAGAGAGAATTTTATTAAACTAATATAAAGAGGCATGTAACAAAGTTTATTTCCAAGTGTGTGATTTGTAGGAGGGTAAAGGTAGAGAAGAAAACACCTAATGGATTATTACAACCGTTGGATATCCCATAGTAGAAAGGCAAAAGAATATCTATGGACTCTATTAATGGTTTACCTAAGTATAGAAGGGGAATGAGAGTATTTGGGCCATAGTCGATCAACTGACCAAATGCGCACATTTCTTCCCAGTCAGGAGTACGAGGACAGCTGCATCTTTGGCAACCTTATAGAGATAGTCTGATTGCATGAGTTCCTTTTAGAATTGTCAACGATCATGATCTACTTTTCACAAGAGAATTTTGGAGGAGTCTTCAGAAGGCTTTGGGCACTGGATTAAATTTAAGTGCTGCTTATCACCCATAGACAGATGGACAAATTAGGAGGGTGAATAGATTGGAGGATTTTCTTCAATGTGTATCTTTGATTTTGTAGGTTCTTGAGAGGATCATTTGTTGTTGGTAGAGTGTGCATATAATAATAGTTATCATGCAAGTATTGGAATGGCACCGTCCAAAGTGTTGTACCGGAGGCCATGTAAATCACCATCTTGTTGGTGGGATATTATAGATAGAACCACTCTTGGATCAGAGATGATAAGCGAGACTTTGGAGAAAACAGACTAGATCCATAGAAGGATGAAGACTGTCCAAGGTAAGCGGTAATCTTACACTGCTAAGAGATGCACAAACTTGGAATTCATAGTAGGCGACATGGCATTTGTGAAGGTGTCACCATTTAGACACATAATAAGGTTTGAAAGTTCGAGAAAGTTAGCATCAAGGTTCATAGGGCCTTTTTCAATCATAGAGAAAGTAGGGAAGTTAGCTTTTAGAGCGGAACTTTCGAAAAAGTTAGTAGGAGTTCGCACTATCTTCCATGTATCACACTTTTTAAAGTGTCTACAAGGTTCAGCTACAATGGCCGAGCTAAGTCAGTTTAAAGATGATGAAGTAGAGAGAATCATTTGATCGCTTTGCACCTACCCATATTCTTGAGCATGGAACAATATAACTCCTCAATAAAGTAAATGGTCCGGCAGAAAGAACATGGAAGCCTGAGAATAAGTTCCGAGCTACCCATATAGAACTATGCTCTGGTAGATTTCCATTTTAGTTAATGTAATTATTGTTACGCGTAGTATTTAGTTTATTATACTCCATAGGTGGTAGTGTTT
Organism: Allium cepa; assembly: GCA_030765085.1. Taxonomy (NCBI): domain Eukaryota; kingdom Viridiplantae; phylum Streptophyta; class Magnoliopsida; order Asparagales; family Amaryllidaceae; genus Allium; species Allium cepa. Next base: position 824,596,046 of record CM060943.1, on the reverse strand, counting down.
GGATGTTACGCAAGGTTATGAACATATCATTAGGATATGTTATAGATGATGGTTGCTATTGAATGAATTTTATTAGATAGCATTGCATAGTTGGGTTGATATATTCAAGTCAGTTTACAATTCACACTAACTTACTCATTTTTTTATCAGTTATATGCATAATAGTTATGCATATATTTAACGGTTGCTCATCCATGTAGAATTGCAAGTAAAAGAAGTTGCATACATCTTGGATACATGATATAAGAACGTGCATTTCAAGAGGTCAACTAGTTCAAGAAACTACCTAATTTTACAATACTTATATATTCACATGCATTCCATACTTATATGTACATGCTGCATTAAAATTTAAGTTCAACGATAATGGGTGCAAGTGGTTAATAGTTGAGTAAATGGTTGTATTACTTTTTTCGGACCTTAGAAATTTTAGGAATGAAACTTATTTATGGTGGGAATGTTACATCTTGAAATTTTTACTAAATAAATAAAAATAATATTAAGCAAAAGATGTAAATTTACAATAAAGGACAAAAATATAAATTTTCACAAACGTTATAATTATGCCACAATACCTATTCTATTGCCTCTAAAACATCAATTACAGTTAATAAACATATATATCTTGTTAAATTTAACAGAATGGATCGAAAAATAAAGCCACTGACATTTTGGTAAATTTGGATTTTGGGCCCAACTCAGCAAACCCTGAATTTCACATATAAGTAAGACCTTAATCCTTATCTCTTTTCACTGAAAATCCTACCCAACATTCTATACATATAATTCTTCTTTCTCTTCCTAAAAAACAATTTAAACAAAACTCCTTTTCTCCACATGAAGTACATTTAAACAATAAAAAAGGCGGAATCTAACTAAAAGATAGCATGAGAGAAGTAAGATAATAATAAGATGAGAAAGGAAGGGAAATTTAAATCGAAACTAGGAAGAGGAAAACTTTAACAAGTAATGAATTGATTACAACGTTTATGATGTTTATAAGTAACTGAATCCTTTATAATTCTATTTGATTTAAATGTAAAAAATTTGAATTGAATAAAACTTCCAATTTGAATCGATTTTTTAATAATAATTTTAGTTATGAATTAAATTGAATGACGATGATGGAAAACTTTATTTGTTAGTTTAATTGAATAATTATTGAAAAAGGGAAATGAATATATTAGTGAAATTCATATCTAATTGTATAGAGATTGATTCTATCTCTAGTGTTTGGAAATGGAGAAATAGAACACTCTTTTTATCTCACCTTGAATTGATTTTAAATATCGAATACATGTAGAATTTTCATTAGAACAATATACGTAGTTTTAAATAAAAATAGTGAAAATACACATTTATACTCATGAAATTAACAAGTTAAATTCGTGCTAAACTTAGGTATGAATTATACACAAAAATCTAGCTTAAAACAAGTCCTTAAACCTATATTCAGAATCACGAAAAGACGAATGAAAACAAAAACAATAAAAAAAGTACAAAAATATAGAAAACATGACCAAACACTTGACCAAACGTTTGAAAATTCAGCTAGATATCTGAATTAAATTTAGACGTTTGGATTTTAGAAAATTCCAACCCGAGAGTTTGTAGTTCAAATTTGACTTATTTCAGGTGTTCGAATCTTTTTTCTAACATCTAAAAATTAAGTCAAATGTTTGAAAAGGAGTCAGATGTTTGAACACATGGCGTTGATTTTTTGCAGTGTATCATGCAGTCAGACATCTAAATAGAAATTCGGATGTCTAGATAGCTTCGACAAGTCGAGGTTGAACTTGGACCTAATACAGGACAATTAGGGAAGATAGAGGGACTCGAATCCCAGTTTATCAATTGTTAGTAGTTTTTTTAGCTTCATGGATCAAGTGCATAGTGGGCGTAGCGTGGTACTCGAAAGGGCGAGCATTAGAAGCACAATTAGGAGCTTTTATTGTTACAAAGGTACCCTGGTCACATGTGAAACATGTAGGAACTAGGAAAGGGAGGTGTGGCATCTGCACTAGTAGGCCTACAGGATTGGGAAGTGGCTAGACCTATAGAAAAATCACTGTAGTGATTTTTCTAAATACTTCAGGTTGAATGATAAAAAGTAGAGGATGGTATACCATTGAGACGTTGACACGAACATTTAGGTAAGCCATATTGTCGAGGTGGTATACTCAACACGTTCCCAGGCATTCCAGTGTTCTCTTAGTGTGCAAGTGCAATATACAAAGTTTGATGTTTGTGAATTTTAACTCAATATTGGTTAGAAAATTAATCATCTCGATTTATATATTAGGAATTGACCTAGAATTGTTAAATGTTGGTTGTTCAACCTTTGATTAAAACCTTAATAAGTTGCTTATGGTTGTAGGTATAATTAGAATTATACCCTTGATTTGTAAATTAATCAATCCTTTGTATGTAGTAATTAAACATAAATGGACACCCTAGGTCCTGTGTAAGTTACAAATGAAGTCATTTGCTTATGAATATCAAACACTAGTATTAAAATTCACTTACCAGCAGGTGATTTGGCTCAGATATGATGCATAGAGGAGGAAACTACTCATCTAGAGTTAAATCTATCTATGGTTATCCTCCATGTATATTTCGTAATATGTTATTTCTATTTGTCAGACTCTATGTACTACGGTTTCGAGATATTATTGTATGGACTACATACTTCTGAAACTGTTATCTGATCTGGATTACTTTGATATTTATTTTTTGTTTCCTTCCATTGTGAGATGTGTATACTTATTACTATAAAAATATCAAAGTTTAAATAATTTCACAAATGGTTGAACAAAGCTGAAAAAGTTAGAAGTAAAATGGTCGCTATAATGCATCTTGAAAAATACCTCGTTTTCGGGAATTTTTATAGTTAATTTGGAAGATAAAATTAGGAGTTTCTTCTCATGGTTTTTAAATAGCCTAAGTATACTACTTACTATGAAAAACAACATGATCAGAATCATTTGTTTAACTAATTAAAACTAATAATAAAGATCATTCATTTTCATGTTGCTCTTTGTCTACAACTTTAGATGGCATTTATAAATATTGTCTTTGGTCAACTGCGGTATTTTTAGGCTTTTTTCTATATGTTGCTTTAATGTGACATTTTAGCTAGTTTTCATGTTTTAAATGGTTTATAATCTATTATTCATGGACTCTTTTTAGGGAAGTCTAATAACATGGATTTTAGTATGAAAAATATTAGAAGGTTAAATATATTTTTAATAGTCAAATAATAATTTTTAAAGAAAAAGATTTCCTTTATATCATTTAAAATAAAAGGTTTCAAGTAAATTATAAATTAATTATTTTTTCATAATATTTTACATAGATATTTAAAACATATTTATAAGTATTTTTAAGTGTGTGTGTATATATATAAGTTAAAAAAATAAGCTAAGTATTTTATAAAATACTAAAAGAAGTTTGGGATTGTAACACTTATGTTATAATAAATGGTTTTGTAAAGCTAGTTAAAAGTATGTCACCTTGTTGTGTTTAATGCGTGTAGGTATACTTAAACCTTTAGAATGATTTTTTTTTAATAATAATGAAAAGCGTAAAATGGTTTTGGGTTTATAGTAATGATGTTTGTGCAACATTTTTTTAACCCATTTAAATATACTTTTGAAAATAATAAGATCTTCAAAAAATTGTTTTAGAGATAATGCTAACTGTAAAATGGTTTTGGATTTATAGTAATAATGTTTAATAACATTTGTTTTTAACCCATTTAGTTGTACTTTCAAGTTGTGAAATTTTGTCAAAATATTGCGAATATTTTTATACCATTTGGGATAAGAATATGAATACATTTCTAATTACTGAAAAGAGTCGATACTAAAATGGAAGTGTACAGTTTATATCTTTTGAAAATTTATTTTAAATATATATACAAGTATTTGTAATGAAATTTTAAATAATAAAAAAAAAATTTAACCAAAAATGGGATTATAAGTCGCTTATGTGACTTAATCGTGCTTTATATGACCTAATCGTGTTTTGTGAGTTTACTTGTCTATGGAAAGTATTTATTCATATCCTAGTACTATAAGTCGACAAAATAGATTTATTACATCCATGAGAGTTAGGAATGATGTTCGAGTAGGGTTTAGAAGCAAACGTGCCCTAACCTATCGAATGCATACTTGATCAAGGGACATTATAAGTTAAGAAAGTTGAAAACATGATAAGTGTACAAGACTTTGTTTCCATATGTAATGGTTTCCATTTTGTACTTGATAGTCAATTAGTTGACTGTTGAAATTGACTAAATTAACTTTGGTAGTATATGTAAGCATCATGTATTGATACGGTTTGTGATTACCTAAGGAGGACTCATTTGTATGAATCGTCTCTTGCTTTACGAATGTATATACACAAGATTCCTCGAAGAGGGAACATTTACATTGTTTGTTTACTTCTTAAGAATCAGAATTGGGTTAACCAGAAATTCATCAATTTATTTTTGAAGAGACAAGGATTGGGTGAGTGTATTATTTGCCGAAACTAATTTATGAGTCGTGTTTCTGGAAGAAGGTGTGAAGTGAAATGTTATATAGTTAAACTATCAATCCTAAGGTTAAGTCTAAGGGAGAGGTCAATGTTAACATTTCAAACGATGCTATCATGTTGCACTGTTTATCTTGAGGTTGATTCCAAGAGAGAGGATAGATTTAGCATTCATAGAGTGACTTAAGTTGGGATCCATGGAGTGATTCGTGAAGTATTTGAGATGTTGGGATCCAAGAAGAAATTTGAGATCTGTTCAAGCGATGAAGACTTATGCATTAAGATTCTGAATGTGACTTCACCATCGGTGATGGTAGAGAGTAGAGTAAGATGCATAGCCAGTGGGTTTAGCTGACCAAAGTGCACATCAACTCTAAATAACTGGAAATGATTTTGATTAAGGCATGTAGGAGTTGTTGGTATTCGGTATTAGGTGTTTGGGCATGGACCAGATATATTTACCTTTGTGACATAATTTTCCTAGAGATATGTATGGTTTCGAAAGGTACTTTCCGACCCTTGTCAGGATGCTAGCCTCGGTATATTTGAGGATGTCTCCAATGAAAATCCATATACGAACATACCTTAATGGTTTTAGTTACACTTCTAATATTGTTATGTTGTGAGATACAAGCAGCACAGTTATTTTCAAATTTATATTCTATACCCTAGATACTATCTTTCATATTGCATATGTGCTTATTAGATGGGTTTGGTTCTTTCAAGGGACAACCATTACGGTGATTCGGGTGGTCTTGAAAGTACTATTATATGCTGATCACATATTTATTGAGTTTTTCATACTAGACCTATGTCTAACTCGTGGTTTTATGTTTCCCTTAATTCTTTGAGCGCTTTTTCGAGCAGGTTGAGAAAGGCAAGTTTTAGTTGACATTATTTAAGGCTTCAAGAGATGAGTCAGATGCTACCATTCACCGACAGTTGTATTTTATTTCCACTGTAGTACTATTATGTATATATATCATCATTTATGAGAATGGATTGTTATAACTATCCAGGCTGATGATAGTACTTAGGATTGCGACTCTAAAATGATGTGTATCTTAAAGTAACACTTTTTGTTGTCTTTTTGATATTATATGGCATCGTTCTACTATGATATTTTGATTTTTTTTTTCTCTTCTATCCTGTTCTTTTTCTTATTATTTTACCTTAATAATATGTCTTTTCGACCTTGGATGCTCGGCACATGAATACCATGGACGTATTAACGTCGACATTTGAGGGTCGAAAAGGCAAGTAGTTACGCTTGCTATCAAAGCGAAGTTAAACGAGAACCTTGGCTTCGATGGGGTATTACTCATTAGAGATAGGGTAAGCAATACCCAAGAACGAGTTTAGCGTATTATACGTATGAGAATGTATTTGTTGTTATAAGTGTATGCCTTAAATGTATTTCAACTATGAGAATTAAGGGTCTTATGTAGCGACCCAGAAATTCAAACACTTCATCTTCGAATGCCGGTGCACTTTGAGATATGTTTAAGTGTTATAAATATGATTTTATAATATTTTTTAACATCATTTAATTAATGAATAATGGTAAGAAACTTGTTTTTGAAAAGTATTTATAAAAGAATATTCTTCGAAGAAAAATCGATAATATGACTAGAAATATATCACAAATATTTCAACTATTGTGCACTTAACTAATGACCAAATAAACACTTTAGCAACTAATTAACACACTCTCCTCTTCATAAAGCATGGAATGTTCTAGAAAGTTCTATTAGGATAAGAGATATTAGATGGTAAGGGTATAATGATAAAATTAATAAAGGAGAAATGACATAAAGTTGTCATGATAAGAAGCAATTAATGTCACTAGGGTTTTGAGGGATTTTATGCCTTTTCCCATTAAAATTCCTAAGCCTATATATAAGGAGGGGTACATCCTTGGAAATATATCACAAATATTATTAAGCTTTTAGTTAAAATATCCATGGCTTCTCTTCTTCTTCATCTCTAAATTCCTAAAGCAAATAATTTGCAAACCCTCTCCAAACCACCTCAAACATTGAGAAAAGCCTTTCCACCACATAACAACACCTTCTACCTAGTTAGATTATGAAAAAGTGAAGCACATCTCAACCTATCACAATAGGCCATGAGCATCAAGAAGGAGAGGAAGGCAAAACCAAGGTGGAAAAGAAAAAAAGCAAGGAAAGAAAAATGTTGCTAGGTTGCGTTGGACCTTGGTTAGCATGGATCTTAGTTATTCCCATATTAAAGGTGAGTTAACACCTCATTTTGGATGAAAAACATAATATATATGTGTGTGTGTGTGTGTGTGTGTGTATTGTGTGTGATTGTGTTAAAGTTGTTTGAATTGTTGTTAACTTATGTTGAAAACAATGGTTATAACTACTTACTTTAAAAGCAAGTGACATATGTGATCATATACATGGACTTGAACAAATTGGGAATGGACCTGAATGGACTTATATGACATATAACTAGGCCTTAGACAAAGCACATAGGTTGTAGTTGAACATAGGTCGAGATATGACTCGGATTTAGAAGTGCATTTATAGTGATAGAGGCTATAGATGCAGTTCGGAATTGTATTGTCTTTAATAATTTTTATGTAACTTTGTAGAGTGACTTTTAGGGCCAAAACATATTGGAAGCTTGAATAGTAAAAGGTTAAGTAACATCTTGATTACGGCCAAAACATCACGAATGCAAAACTGTCCCGTCTAACCTTGATTTTTGGAATTCAAAGGTTTCGAAAAGTACTTTAAGTTTGAGCGATTTGTTTCATTCTTTTACAAAGTATTTCCTAACTCATATTAGAATAATTTAAAAGTAGTTTGTGACTTATTTGAATTTTTAAGAATTAGTAATTAATTTTCAAAGGCGGGATATTTTGTTAAAACATGCCATTTTCAAGTTTCCAACGATTTTCCACACTTGTTATTTTCAAGTAATATTTTAAAAGAGTATTTTAAAATATATTACAAGTATTATGAAGTATAAATATCTTATATAAATATCTTGGAAAATATCTTTTATAAATATGTTGGAAAATATCTTATCTGATGAAAATATCTTATCCTGTATAAATATCTTATGCAAATATTACCTTTTAAATTGTTTTAGATCATAAATAAAAGGTATAGAAAGGGTTTAGTAATTGCTTAATGGCCAAATGATTAATTATTTAAATTACTTATTAGAAAAGTAATTAACCATGCTTAATACCAATAAGCCAACGAGTAATCTCATCTATTTATAAGAGTTAAGATTGATGTCGAGTAGGGATGGAGCAATAGAGAACTAATCTACCAGGCTTCCCTCTTAGTCAAGGAATAGGTAAGTGGAAAATGTCAGAAATGTGTTAATCAAGTTTATTTCTTATTGTTTATGGAAATAATTAATATTACACTTAAACTAAAAGCCTTCAACAATTAAGTGTCTAGGCAAGGCTTTGAGCAACCGGTGCTTAAACTTACTTGGCTTCACTCTTGTGCGAGAAATAGTTAAGTTGGAATGTCGGAAATGAGTTAAGCATATGAATCGTGATTTGTGTAAGCAACTGTTTTAACTAGATAATTGGTTAGTCGATTAGCGAACTTGACCTAAAATTGACTTAGGAAGTTATCAAAATACTTCACGATTTTATACCAATAAGAACCTTTGGGGAGGAGTATTGGTAAGAAATGTCTCTAGTTTTTGCTTACTTCTAAAAGAATAAGAATCGAGTTTACCGGAATTTCATCAATTGATTTTGGAGAGTCCGGGACCGATAAGTATTCTACTTATCGAATACCACTTCAAAACTAGTATACAAGTTCTATGTTTTGAAAGCAGTTGAAGAAAGGGAATCTATATAGTGATTCAAAATCTTTTTAAGATGCTTGAACACATGCTAATGTCCATGATCTATTCAGGATGAGAGAATCCATGTATGATTCTGAGGTGTGTTGAGATATGGGAATCCATGTGTGCTTTCAACATCAATTCAAGAAGCTAGGATTCAATCTTGGATTCGTGTTTTGTTCGAGTGATGAAGGCTCGTGTGAAAGATACCAAACGTAACCTCGACAGTACAAGTGGCTAAAGACAGAGTAGGAAGCATAATTTGGGGTTAGCGATCCAATTCGGGGTGTTACCAACTCCATATCAAGAGATACTTATCGATATGTTGCGCATGAGAGTTGATGATGTTTGGTTCACGTTGTTCATGTTTATGTTCGGACACTGGGCTGCTTATGTTTATCTTATGATATATTTTATTTAGAAATATGCGACACTCGGAAGATATTTTCTAAACCTTATGTACGGAGTTTGGATTCGGCTTCCCCAAGAGAACTCCATGGAAAATTTGTTATGCGAAAGTACCATATCGAATTTGATTTTACCTGAATATGTTGTGGTGTAACCAATGTAAAGAGCATAGCTACTTGATATAATTTATATGCCACACCCTAGAAATTTATCTCACTATATTAAACTTAATGAACGGTTTATTTCTTTGAAGGAAAAACTGTTACGAATATCCGTATGGTCCCGATAATTATTGTTCTGGTTACATATGTTCTTATGTTTCTCACACGTTGGTTAACCAGACTAATCCGGGTGTTATTTTCTTAATACTCCGGTCAGCCCTGTGCATATTTTCAGATTTAGCTACGGACCCTTTGAAGCTTCTAGAGGAGGGTTGGAGTTATACCTATCGTAGCATTTATTTCCACTTCAATTCTATATTTAATATATCAGTATTGTGAGGAAATATTGTTATAACTGTCTAGGCTGATGATCGTACTTTGATTTTAGTAAATCTAACATCCCCGTATTCAGAATAACCCCCTTTGTACTATTCCTTTGATATTATATGATTTCCTTATGTTGTGAGATTCTAATATTGTGTTTTTCTTTTCTTGTTCTATTCCTTTTCTTTTATTTTACTCTAATAATTCGGCTTTCTAACACTTGGGTGCTTGGCACGCGAATATCGTAGGTGTATTAGTGTCGACGTTTAGGGGTCAAAAAGATGGGTCGTTGCATTTGGTATTAGGGCTCGAGGTTGAGTGAACACATTGGCATTGTTTGGTTATGGCTCATTAGATATTGGATAAGCGACACTCTAGAATGGGTGTATTATATATACGATAGCGTATTTGTCTTTTCAATAAATCTATATCCTTTTTTAGCTTCTCTTAGGAATATCACTTTCTTTGTAATCTTCTCTTAGTGTATTTTCCTTAAAGTAACTCTGTCGCTTGGTTTCCTAAAAATCTTAGTATATATAGCTAAGAGTTCCTTTTGTTTTAGGATATGGTATCTGGTGCAAAGAGAGAGAGAGAGAGAGAGAGAGAGAGAGTAGGTAGCAGTGGGGTTAGGCATACTACGGTTAGACGGGAGATGGAGTGACTTGTATCTGATGATTTAGAGGAGATATTGGTAGTTGAAGATCCGAAAGAGGAACTTCTAATCTAAGAGGGGGAGGATCAACAGGAGGAACATATATCCGAGAACAAGGATAACATTATTTGGGAAATGGAAGGATCATTAATGGTGAATGAGGAAGACATGAGGGAAGATCCCGATGATGAGATAGAGCCCAAAGGGATTGAAAACATGAATGGTTGGTTGTCCGATGGTGAAGCAAGACCTGCAAGGATGGACCATCTAGGTTGGGAATCAAATAATGATGGAGACACCATGGATTTGGAAGGACCGTCGGTAGAGGACTATGAGAAAGCTCTCTGTCAGAGTGTCAAGGTGTGGTTGCTAAGGGTGTTTTTTCTTTAGCTTTAGTATCATATCTTATTGGTATGTATTGTAGTTAAGAACTGTTTCTTTGTTATGTAACCCGTAGTATGGGTTATGAATGCCAATGATGGGCGTTTGGTTTATCGAAGATAAGTTCTAAATTAAGTAAATGTGTTTGTTAAAATAATTACTCGATATTATTGGGCCAATTAATAGACAACTTTACCTTAAGGGTATCTGGGAAAAGTGGACTCTAAGACCAAGTCAGATAGTAGAATCTTACTTTTCTTAGCTACATATGAGAGCTGATAGGTAAAGAGGACCAAGCATTCGATTCAATTTTAAGACCTATATTAATGTTGGGACTACAATTAAAAGAAAAGGCAGAGAATTGGGGTGAAAATAATATCCAAGAACTGATAGAGTTAGGAGTATGGCCTAGGGGCAGTTATGTAATTTGTTACATATATTTTACTCGTAGACCAATCTTATTCGAAATAAAGATGTTTTCTTTCTATAATAATTGATATAATGTGGTTATATTTATTAATTAACTAATTTAATTAAAAATATATTCAATAGAAAATCCATAAGTGATAGAAGTCACAAAGTATTGTAACCGTGAGTAATTTATCACAATAAAATTAAATATACCATTTTAAATGTTTCTATTCAAGATGCATTGAGATTGGATATCGATACATCCGTTGAGACTAGGAGGTACCTAGGAGTTACGAACTAATAGTTATTGGATAAATACGGACTAATAGTTAATGGATAAATACGGAACGACTCATTCGATAGTTTTCTATTGGTTAATATAACTAAGGTCAAACTGAAAATATCGATGTGAATAATTTATACAGTTCTTTTGACTTGAGAATACCATGAATCTTCAAAATGAAAGCCCCGCTTTGATTATAGTCAAATCATGGCACATTACTCATCGAGTGACTATAGTTGGGTCGAGTGGAAGTATTGGAAGTGAAGCACTATTCAAGAGGGGATTCATATCCTCAGTTATACGGGGTTAGTATCACGGTCAACTCAAGTCAAATCAAAGTCAAAATCTCAGACCAGAGCAATATGTTTAATAATAATTTTTATCATCGAACCAAGGACTTGGTGTTTTGACTATAGAGTTAAATGCGGGCGATGTTGGAATTTTGATCGTTACCAAATTCATTATATCCAAAGTAATATAGTTTTAATGAAGAGAATTGGTGTAAACAATTGTCTCAACTGGGTAATGCTTTTAAATTAAAATGACACTTTTCTGACAACGAGTAAGCAACAAATTTGGCCATATTATCACACCACCTGCTAACTGAAGTATGAATGTTAACGATCGAATAGTTTGACGTTAATCGCTGACCGAATTTACACCCAAAGTCACACAACCGAAATGATGTATTCTCTTTAGAACAATGATTTAATTAGTCTAAAATTGTTATAAATTAATTAAATTAATTAATACTTATGAAATATTAATTGTGAAATTTGAATGTGATTTGAGAAATAAACTTGTTGCATATATGTATAGGAGTTATGAATATACTGATCAATATGAGATATCTGTAACAGCCCGCAAATCCGTACCCCATGAGTTAACACTATTCTACCTAAATCAACTCAAGTTGTACAGAAATACGAACCATTTGGGTTAAAGAAGAAGAGGTAGAAGAAGAAAATAGAAAACAATAACTGAATCTAGCCATCGCAGCGGGATAAAGTATAATAGATAATAAATAATCTTTACTCAACATCAAATATCTCTGTTTATATATTACATCATCAGAGTACATCAATCACAGCTCAACATCAATATCATATAATGGATACTCAACAACTCAAACAGCGGAATATATATATAAAACAAGTACGAATATACATATCATCATCCAGCTCGTCTCCTGAGCTCCACGGCATCTCCTGTATTCTATAATACTCGGTCTGACCCGAGCATTACAGTTAAATAACACCCGAGTCAGTCTGGAATACCAGTGTGAGAAAATCACACCCAATTTATTATTAAAGTTTCAAAATCCCTTGAAATCAAAAGCATCTCGTAAGACCACGCCACAAATAAACATGTCGGGTTTTTACCTTACGATAGCTAAAACATTTTTATTAAAGTCCTCTGATATTATAACAGTGTCTATAGAAAGTAAAATTGAATCTAGCTGAAATGCTTGCATCTCACGTTTCAGCAATAGTTGGGCACAATCAAAACCGTACGGGCGCGTAGGGAAAAATGGATTCCAACTAATGGCTAGGCACTGAGGTACCACCTGTCACAGTACTGGTATAGATCAGCGTACCGAGGAGCCACCCTAACTCCGCTGCAACACAAGACCGGAACCATCCCTCACTGGACAGTCCCGAGAAAGATCACCCCGCGGTTGGGATCAGCAACCGCCCACTAAGCTGAAATAAAAGGGACATCTAGACAGGGATGACCTCACCCTCCAGTGGGGGCTACCCACGAAGCCTTGCTGCATATCCCCTGATTTTCAGCCATTCTCATTTGATGAGGCTTGAAACTAAGCGTTACCTTTAAGAACAATATACCTTAGAATGCCCATCGTCCGCCTGACGATGTTTCGCAAGCATTCATCCATACAAGTCCGTCCCGGGTTCGAACGGAACCGAAGGCACTATTCCTGCTACATCCATTTTGGAAATATACTCAGGATTAGTAGCGACTTGCCCTTGCACTTCACTGCTCCATCTTCGAATCCAAAATCGTTTCCACGAAACGTACAAACCGGATCGAAGTGGTTTTCGAGAAATAAATCTCGATCTCGGTCTCTTCGAAACGATCAACACATTTGGCCAATATTGATAGTCGGTTATTTAACTATCAATTAATATTCACAAACAACCATCAACCAATAATTTTCCAAATTATTTATTAATCCCAAAAATATCTTCACAAGATATATTTCTATTTTCAATCCCTTGAAAACAGTTTCAAAACCATCTTTCTTTTCAGAATAAACTTTCCCAAATATATTCTATCTCCTCTGAAATATTTAAAACACTTTACTTAGAAATATACTTTATAACATTTAAGTTAAAACTACTTCAATGATTTGTTAAAAATACATACTATATGAATATTTGAAAATAATGTTACTAAATAAAATATAAAACTAGATTTCACTTTTAAAAATAAAATACTAAGTCACTCTTTAAATAATTATTGCCATAATAGATTAAAAGAAAATACTTACTTTAGAATTTAAATATTTAGAAATAGTAAATTTTTCAAAACATACTTCTTAAAACAACTTTAAACTTTTAATTTATATTTAAAAATTTACTTTGAAAACATACTTGGTTATTCGGAGAGAAATTTCCAATCTTAAACACTTAAATCAATTTTTCAAATTGATTCCCAATTTATTCCATTTGAAATAAATTTCTTTACTTATCAGTTCATTTCAAAATTCATTAATTATGGACTTTATTATTATTTTCAGTTTGATTTTTAAATTCTTTAGCTGAAATATACAAATTTCAGGTTATTCCCAATTTCTTCTTTATTCTTCTTTAATAATTTAAAATAAATGTTTTGTTCTTTTAAACAATAACATTGAAGTTTAAGTTTCATTAACTTTCTGTTTATTTAAATTTTTCCTTCCCATACTCAAGATTTATTTATTAAAATTTTAAATCACTTTATTTCCTTTCCAGTTCATTCATAAATTTATTCAAATTTTCTATAGTTATTTTACTTACAACTTCACTTCTTTTATTTTCATTCCCAAACTCAAATTATATATTTGGTAATTCATTATTGCCCGATTATAACAATCAAGCCATAGCATTCAATATTTCCACATAATTCATTACAGAATATCAAATATTCCGAACAGAGAATATTAAATAATTAAATAAAGTTGAGGGGTCCAGTTGGATCCCTCCAACCTGTTTTTTCTGCATCCACAGATGTTAGCACAATATAAAATGCCAATTCCAAATATATACCACACTACAGCACATAAATCAATTCAACCATTTCAAACAATTATTTAAATTTAATCATTTAAATTTAAATTTAACTGAGTGAGATAAACTCACCTTTGACTCCTGTTTTGCAACCCACTTCATTCTCGATTTGATTCCACGATTTTAGACCTTGAATAGCATTATGTTGTCTATTAATATTTGAGAAAATCGAACAACTTTTTACCAATTAAATAAGTTTAAATTTAATCTAGTTTAAACAAGTAATTAAATTTTAAACTAATTCCCCTTTTGAAAATCTTTTAGTAACTAAAATAATCTAAATAAGTTAGTTAAGCATTTTTTTAAATGATATCTAGTAAGTTAAAATATGTGTGTATATATTTTATCTTCAAAATAAACTATATAGGGTTTAAAAATTTAACTTTACATATCTATATATATACTGTATATATTCATAAAAATCTTCTATATATTAATGTTATCTGTTTACTGTCAACTATTTAAATAAAAATCTTAACCCTAAAAAAATAAATTTTCTATTGAGTTGTACTGTTTCAATATCCATTATTTAAACTAAAATAAAAATCGAAATACCTCACTGTAAATTCTCCTTAATTTAAATTAATTTAAATTAAGCTATAAAAATTTTACCTTACTGCCGAACTCCAATCGAATCGAGCCCTCGTCACGACTTGCCTGCATCGCCGACGTCGGCCACCAGTCACGCGTCCTCTAGCTTCTACGCCTGCACCTCAACATCACGGCGAAACCACACTTACGTCAATGCCCTAGCCTCCCCTACTGTCGCACGTGATCTCGCGAAGATCCTAAAACCCAGAAGACGTACGAACCATCGCGGCTACAAGTTGAAGTCGCCTCCCAATCTCGATTCACGCGAGTGCGTCCTCAGTCACATGCGGCGAAACCCTAGCAATCTGAACCAATTTGTTTCCTCCTCTCTTACCCCTCTCGCACGAGCTTCCAGGAATCCCCAAAATCGCGACGTTCCCAAATCTCTCATCACCAATCTCGAGCTAGGATTGCAGGCTTCGGTTGTGATAAGAGGTCGCGTGAAGATGCCGACCTGATTCTGTCCTCCCCAATTTTTATATACACTCGTTCGCCATTTTTTTTTAGATTTAAATTTTGATTTGAGAAGTTTAGGCTTCGGCCATTAATTATTATTTTTTTCGAATTGTTATGCGAACTGAAAGGATAAGGGTCTTGCGTTCGAAAAGAAACAGGAATAGGTATGGTGTGTTCGAGAAGGCAAAGGAAGCGTGTTGAAGACGCCTTGCTACAGTGTTCACTTATTTTGAATTCAAATTCGAATCGATTATTATCAATTAAATTTTCAGCGCGTTTATATATCGTACACACACACTAACTCCGATCAATACGAAATTTGAAATCCGATAATAATTCAATATTACGGACCCAATGGAACTGGTTTCGTCAAATTCTAAGACTGTGCCTCGAAAGGCTATTCTTAAATTCAATTTAAACGATTGAATTTCAAAACTGACCGATTCAGTGTTAGATTCCATTTTAACACTTCTATTATATTCAATGTTATCAACATAAATTTTTATAAGCTTTCAAATTATATTTTTAACAGGCTTAAATTCTCAGGTTTCATATTTTATCCAATTCAGATTATTTAATTCAACAATCTAATTGTCAAATAAATTATGATATTCGTAATTTAAGTTGATAATTAACCTTTAAATAATTAAAATCAATTAAATATTCCGATTTTAAATGCTCGAAAATTTTGGGTCGTCACATTCCTTCCCCCTTAAAAGAATTTCGTCCCCGAAATTACTAGTTAGGAAGAATGGTCCAATACCCGTTTATCCTTCCTCAAAACTAGCAATTCAACATCTTACTAACTACCTTTTCATAAAAGACCCATTATTATCCTTATTAACTTTCCAAACATTTCCAAAACCTTCTATAGTTTTCAAATAACTTACTTGTTCAACTATTCAAATTATAATTCAAAACTAAATTTTGAATTATCAAAATTTTCTAAAAAAATTTCTAA
This sequence comes from Allium cepa, assembly GCA_030765085.1. Classification (NCBI taxonomy): domain Eukaryota; kingdom Viridiplantae; phylum Streptophyta; class Magnoliopsida; order Asparagales; family Amaryllidaceae; genus Allium; species Allium cepa. The sequence goes on along the minus strand of CM060943.1, from coordinate 824,579,749 downwards.
CTCTTTAAATTTCCAAAAAATTTCGCCAGCGTCTCCTTTGCGCGGCTAGCTCGTTACAACTACAAAATGGCTCTACGGCCTCCCAAATCCAAAAAGAAAACAAAATGCCAAGTGGCTCAATCCAAATCCCAATCAAATTCACACCAAATTTAAATACATACCTTTTTGTCGAGCATTTCAAATTTACTATCTGAAATCAAAACCAATTCTCTTTTTCCCTTTATAATACCTGCATATCCTGCTTAGCACTAATATTCAAACACAATATTCCTAAAACATTTTGTCGACTTCCTTACAAGTGTCAATTATTTATTCATTCAAATATCAACTTGGAATATATTTGTAATATCAATCTCCAATTAAGAATTCACCATTCCTTACTTAAGTTTAATATAAGCATTCTATATGCTTCTTTGTTTGTTTTCACTTTACCACTTTAGTTAATATCTATTTCTATTCAAATTGAATCTTCCATTTCCATATGAATTCAATTTATCATTAAGGCTAAATTTTAAATTTTATTTTTCATTTATACCGACTCATGTTATGATTTTAATTAGCTCCATTTACTAACTAATTTCAATTTTCCAGTTTGAAATCGTTTTGTCGTTAACCAAAATTTTCAAAAAAATTCTAACTCCCAAAATTTCTGAAAATTTTTGGCAGAGTCTCCTTTGTACGGAGGAGCTTTTGCAATTTGACAAATGAGATAAATATATATACATCGACCCACACGGTCGGAAAAACCAAAAACATTTCATATTTCCTATTTTTATTGCGTAGGCGTACCTTGTTTAGCATTTTAAGCAAGCGACTTATTTATTTAGCAGTTAATGCAACCCAAATCCAGCCACACGGCTTCCAAAAACCTGTGCTTACTCAATTTAAACATGTAAGTGACAAATATACAAAGTTTATAGCATTTCACTTAATTTCAGTAGTTAAACACATGTATAATATAAACAATATACACTAAACACTTCCAAAAGCAAATTAATAAAGTTCTGATACAAATTTAGTTGTTTACAACAAAATCACCCATCAATTTCATTCTATTTAAATGGTTTACACTTCATTTCTTACATTCTATTCATTTTAATCCAAACAAACACATATTTATCTCAATTGATTCAAAAATCAATTTCATTGCTTACATTAACCCATAGTATTTTATACAATCTCATTTGCGTCAACGACGACCATTTTTTTATGCAAATTCAATGATGTTCACTTAATAGAATATCCATTCTATTTTATAACTACGTAAAATTAATATCAATTCAATTTATACTTTATTCTGTTTCATTTCCAATGTTTCAACATAATTCTTAATTGTTGACAACCAATTCATATATCGTTCCACTTAATCCGAATGGTTAACAACCCACAAACTTACATTTAATTTATTATTAAGCAAATCTGAACTCATATCTAATTCAATTGATCTCAAAATCAATTCATTTTACTTCCATCCATCCATGGCATTTTAATAACTTCCATTTGTTTAGTTTTAAGTTAATTTACTTCAATTTATTCAAATCCCTTTTTTACTATACTTAAGCTCATTTCATTTTGCAAATAAATTCCTCTTTTCAATTTAACTTGATTCTATTTTAATCCAATCCCATTTCAAACTACAAATTTATTTGATCAGTTATTATACATTTTAACTTTTTAGATTCAGCTTATTTAATTTATTACAAGACCATTTCCAATTTATTTCCACTTATTTCCATTTTATTTGAAATTTAACTATTACTATTTCAAACCAATTTCATTTTTTATTTGATACATTTCAATTATATCTAATTTGTTAACATTTCAAGTTAAATTTTTAGTTATAACTCAAGTTCTGATCCCACCATTTACTTTTAATTACCATCCAATTTATTAACTTACAATTCAATTTCATTTACTTTACTATCGATCTAAGTCGAATTTGATTTATAACTTGAGTTTTATTTTCCAACTTCATCATAAACTCACAATTCAGCTTCTATTTAACTATAATAGGTTCCATTTACACAGTTCATTAACAAATTAGTTCTTCCCTTATTTATAATCTAACACATGAATTTTAATTCCAAATATCACTCCATTTAATTTACTTAATTCAATTTAGTTTATAATTCAAGTTTTGATTTTTATTTTATTTTCCAATTCATTAAACAATATTTATTATGGGTTTTCTATCCCCTTTTTCAATTATATGGCATAACTTATTATTTACATAATCCCATTCATTCTAGGCTTGAATATATTCTTCTTTTCTTTTAACTCAAGCCTTGTGCTTATTTATAACCCAAACATGTTTTATTTCATGCATTATAACTCTTTTACACGTTATTCTTATTTATTTATTTCAATTCAAATCCTTATTCAATTTATTTTCCATTTGTTTAGGTAAGAATTTTATTCTGTTCATTAATTCAATTTAATTCTCATCCTAATTCAATTTTACTTTAACTCAAATTTATTTAACTCAATTCAATTTCAACTTGATTCGAATACAACTGGATATTATTTTCAGCCTATCCAATTAATGTCAATCCAGTCAAATTTTTATTTCTCATCCAAGTTAATTTCATTTTTAACTTTTCACTTTAAATTTACATTCCATTATTCAAAGCTTATATTTCTTCCCGATTTAAAAATCATCTCAATTTATAAGCTTACAACATATCTCATCAGGATTTTGAACTCCCTGCTTTGGTTTCAAATCATTTTGAAATCTTCAACATCTCAAAAATTACACCTCTCCAAATTTAATCCAATCCTGGATTTTTTTATTTCCAACAAATTTCCTTTGAGATTTTCAAAAACAACTAGCTTTTCTGAACAAATCAGCTTTTGGCAGCAATCCGTCACTTAGAAATTCAAAAATGAATAATGATGACGCGGCCGTCATCATCAGAATTATTTTCCAATAATCCAAGTGATTTCAATGCTATATCACTTTCAAAATTCATTTAAAACAGATTTACATTCACAAATATCACCAAAACAATAATGCTATCATTTATCTTTAAAACACTTCCAAATCTCCGGAATTTAAATTTTCAAATCCTGCTTAAATCAATTTTAACTATAATTCATTTGCATAGCTTCCCATTTGATTATAATTCAATTCATAAATTACATTTATAATTTATATTTATAAATTGCATTTTATAATGAATTTATTCCCTTAAATTTTAGTTATATTTCAATTTCTAGTTAAATTTTACTTAACAATGATAATACTTTAAATATCATCATTCCTAACATTCAATTAACATCCAAGCAACCCTATATTAGCTAAATAGTTTTCAAAAACTATTCTTTATATCAAAATATGTTTTTGGGTAAAATTATTTCATTTACCCATATTTAAAACAATACCATGTCAATTGTTCTATTCAAGTGTTTAGAAACCCCTTCAATACAGTTGCGCAGACTGTGTCGACGAAGGTTCTTATGCCACTCAATAAATCAATAAACACAATATTAAAACAATTTATATTCACTAACAAATACGCGCTCATATTTATTAATACGCTCAAACTCATTCTAGAGTACTACGGACTCTATTTTAAATGAGTAATTCCCACCAGAGCCAAGGTTATCTCCAACCTACGCTCTGATACCAAGTGTAACAGCCCGCAAATCCGTACCCCTTGAGTTAACACTATTCTACCTAAATCAACTCAAGTTGTACAGAAATACGAACCATTTGGGTTAAAGAAGAAGAGGTAGAAGAAGAAAATAGAAAACAATAACAGCATCTAACCATCGCAGCAGGATAAAGTATAATAGATAATAAATAATCTTTACTCAACATCAAATATCTCTGTTTATATATTACATCATCAGAGTACATCAATCACAGCTCAACATCAATATCATATAATGGATACTCAACAAATCAAACAGCGGAATATATATAAAACAAGTAGAATATACGTATCATCATCCAGCTCGTCTCCTGCGCTCCACGGCATCTCCTGTATCCTATAATACTCGGTCTGACCCGAGCATTACAGTTAAATAACACCCGAGTCAGTCTGGAATACCAACGTGAGAAAATCACACCCAATTTATTATTAAAGTTTCAAAATCCCTTGAAATCAAAAGCATCTCGTAAGACCACGCCACAAATAAACATGTCGGGTTTTTACCTTACGATAGCTAAAACATTTTTATTAAAGTCCTCTGATATTATAATAGTGTCTATAGAAAGTAAAATAGAATCTAGCTGAAATGCTTGCATCTCACGTTTCAGCAATAGTTGGGCACAATCAAAACCGTACTGGCGCGTAGGGAAAAATGGATTCCAACTAATGGCTAGGTATTGGGGTACCACCTGTCACAGTACCTGGTCTAGATCAGCGTACCGAGGAGCCACCCTAACTCCCCTGCAACACAAGACCGGAACCATGCCTTACTGGACAGTCCCGAGCAAGATCACCCCGCGGTTGGGATCAGCAACCGCCCACTAAGCCAAAATAAAAGGGACATCTAGACAGGGATGACATCACCCTCCAGTGGGGGCTACCCACGAAGCCTTGCTGCATATCCCCTGATTTTCAGCCATTCCCATTTGATGAGGCTTGAGGCTAAGCGTTACCTTTAAGATCGGAACCATGCCTTACTGGACAGTCCCGAGCAAGATCACCCCGCGGTTGGGATCAGCAACCGCCCACTAAGCCAAAATAAAAGGGACATCTAGACAGGGATGACATCACCCTCCAGTGGGGGCTACCCACGAAGCCTTGCTGCATATCCCCTGATTTTCAGCCATTCCCATTTTCAACACAAGGCCGGAACCATGCCTTACTGGACAGTCCCGAGCAAGATCACCCCACGGTTGGGATCAGCAACCGCCCACTAAGCCAAAATAAAAGGGACATCTAGACAGGGATGACATCACCCTCCAGTGGGGGCTACCCACGAAGCCTTGCTGCATATCCCCTGATTTTCAGCCATTCCCATTTGATGAGGCTTGAGGCTAAGCGTTACCTTTAAGAACAATATACCTTAGAATGCCCATCGTCCGCCTGACGATGTTTCGCAAGCATTCATCCATACAAGTACGTCCCGGGTTCGAACGGAACCGAAGGCACTATTCCTACTACATCCATTTTGGAAATATCCTCAGGATTAGTAGCGACTAGCCCTTGCACTTCACTGCTCCATCTTCGAATCCAAAATCGTTTCCACGAAACGTACAAACCGGATCGAAGTGGTTTTCGAGAAATAAATCTCGATCCCGGTCTCTTCGAAACGATCAACGCATTTGGCCAATATTGATAGTCGGTTATTTAACTATCAACTAATATTCACAAACAACCATCAACCAATAATTTTTCAAATTATTTATTAATCCCAAAAATATCTTCACAAGATATATTTCTATTTTCGATCCCTTGAAAACAGTTTCAAAGCCATCTTTCTTTTCAGAATAAACTTTCCCAAATATTTTCTATCTCCTCTGAAATCACCAAGCACAAAATTAGATTTTTTTTAAAACAATATTTAAAACACTTTACTTAGAAATATACTTTATAACATTTAAGTTAAAACTACTTCAATGATTTGTTAAAAATACATACTATATGAATATTTGAAAATAATGTTACTAAATAAAATATAAAACTAGATTTCACTTTTAAAAATAAAATACTAAGTCACTCTGTAAATAATTATTGCCATAATAGATTAAAAGAAAATACTTACTTTAGAATTTAAATATTTAGAAATAGTAAATTTTTCAAAACATACTTCTTAAAACAACTTTAAACTTTTAATTTATATTTAAAAATTTACTTTGAAAACGTACTTGGTTATTCAGAGAGAAATTTCCAATCTCAAACACTTAAATCAATTTTCCAAATTGATTCCTAATTTATTCCATTTGCAATAAATTTCTTTACTTATCAGTTCATTTCAAAATTCATTAATTATGGACTTTATTATTATTTTCAGTTTGATTTTTAAATTCTTTAGCTGAAATATACAAATTTCAGGTTATTCCCAATTTCTTCTTTATTCTTCTTAAATAATTTAAATCCTAAATTTAAAATAAATGTTTTGTGCTTTTAAAAAATAACATTGAAGTTTAAGTTTCATTAACTTTCTGTTTATTTAAATTTTTCCTTCCCATACTCAAGATTTATTTATTAAAATTTTAAAGTCACTTTATTTCCTTTCGAGTTCATTCATAAATTTATTCAACTTTTCTATAATTATTTTACTTACAACTTTATTTCTTTTATTTTCATTCCCAAACTCAAATTATATATTTGGTAATTCATTATTGCCCGATTATAACAATCAAGCCATAGCATTCAGTATTTCCACATAATTCATTACAGAATATCAAATATTCCGAACAGAGAATATTAAATAATTAAATAAAGTTGAGGGGTCCAGTTGGATCCCTCCAACCTGTTTTTCCTGCATCCACAGATGTTAGCACAATATAAAATGCCAATTCCAAATATATACCACACTATAGAACATAAATCAATTCAACCATTTCAAACAATTATTTAAATTTAATCATTTAAATTTAAATTTAACTCAGTGAGATTAACTCACCTTTGACTCCTGTTTTGCAACCCACTTCATTATCGATTTGATTCTACGATTTTAGACCTTGAATAGCATTATATTGTCTATTAATATTTGATATAATCGAACAACTTGTTACCAATTAAATAATTTTAAATTTAATTTAGTTTAAACAAGTAATTAAATTTTAAATTTATTCCCCTTTTCAAAATCTTTTAGTAGCTAGAATAATCTAAATAAGTTAGTTAAGCATTTTTTTTAAATGATATCTAGTAAGTTAAAATATGTGTGTATATATTTTATCTTCAAAATAAACTATATAGGGTGTTAAAATCTAACTTTACATATCTATATATATATACTGTATATATTCATAAAAATCTTCTATATATTAATGTTATCTGTTTACTGTCAACTATTTAAATAAAAATCTTAACCCTAAAAAATAAATTTTCTATTGAGTTGTACTGTTTCAATATCCATTATTTAAACTAAAATAAAAAATCGAAATACCTCACTGTAAATTCTCCTTAATTTAAATTAAACTATAAAATTTTTACCTTGCTGCCGAACTCCATTCGAATCGAGCCCTCATCACGACTTGCCTGCATCACCGACATCGGCCACCAGTCACGCGTCCTCTAGCTTCTACGCCTGCACCTCAACATCACGACGAAACCACACTTACTTCCATGCCCTAGCCTCCCCTACTGTCGCATGTGATCTCGCGAAGATCCCAAAACCCAAAAGACGTACGAACCATCACGGCTACAAGTTGAAGTCGCCTCCCAATCTCAATTCACGCGAGTGCGTCCTCAGTCACATGCGGCGAAACCCTAGCAATCTGAACCAATTCGTTTCCTCCTCTCTTACCCTTCTCGCACAAGCTTCCAGGAATCCCCAAAATTGCAACGTTCCCAAATCTCTCATCACCAATCTCGAGCTAGGGTTGCAGGCTTCGGTTGTGATAAGAGGTCGTGAAGATGCCAACCTGATTCGGTCCTCCCCAATTTTTATATACACTCGTTCACCATTTTTTTTAGATCTAAATTTTGATTTGAGAAGTTTAGGCTTCGGCCATTAATTATTATTTTTTTCGAATTGTTATGCGAACTGAAAGGATAAGGGTCTCGCGTTCGAAAAGAAACAGGAATAGGTATGGTGTGTTCGAGAAGGCAAAGGAAGCGTGTTGAAGACGCCTTGCTATAGTGTTCACTTATTTTGAATTCAAATTTGAATCGATTATTATCAATTAAATTTTCAGCGCGTTTATACATCGTACACACACACACTAACTCTGATCAATACGAAATTTGAAATCCGATAATAATTCAATATTACGGACCCAATGGAACTAGTTTCGTCAAATTCGGAGACTGTGCCTCGGAAGGCTATTCTTAAATTCAATTTAAACGATTAAAATTCAAAACTGACTGATTCAGTGTTAGATTCCATTTTAACACTTCTATTATATTCAATGTTATCAATATAAATTTTTATAAGCTTTCAAATTATATTTTTAACAGGCTTATATCCAATTCAGATTATTTAATTCAACAATCTAATTGTCAAATAAATTATGATATTCGTAATTTAAGTTGATAATTAACCTTTAAATAATTAAAATCAATTAAATATTCCAATTTTAAATGCTCGAAAATTCTGGGTCGTCACAATATCGATAACAAAATATGTTAAAATATAATTGTACATTTACTTTAGGTTAAAAAGGCTCACAGCCGATGATTTTTGGAGTTGATAAACGATAATTTAGGAAAGACAGGAGGAGGCTACAACATGTGTGATTAGGTTTTGGGATGTGTGGTTAGGATCATTATTTGCTCTCTTATCCTATCCATATAAAAGTCAATCTCAAAACTCTAATTACAAGCTAATTAATTTTTTAAGCCACCATTTTCTTTTTCTTCTTCTTCCTCATTTTAATTGCAGCAACTATTCTCTAAAATCATCCCCAAAATTCTCAAATCTGATTCCAATCAATAATATTAATTTGTAGTAGAAGGTCTTCAGTCTCGGATTAGCAACCCGATGGGCTGAGAATTGTTCTAAGAAAAGAAATCATTGGTCAATGTGGACTCAAAGGCTTCTATAAGAGGTGAAATTTCATTTATTTGATTTTAGTTTCATGATATAAAATTTAATTTACATCCAAATCATCTATATGTATTCAGATAAGTTTATTGTTTAGATCAGGTGAGATTTTTGTGGGTACATGTGTTTGTTTTTTAATTGGATTGGTTATGTGCTTGTTGTAATATTTTGTTTACTGATTTATTGTTGAATTAATTTTCTAAGGGAAAAACTTAAATTTTGATTTACATTAATATATATATATATATATATATAAAGCTTAAATGTATATAGATCTACAAATTGTCAATATGTATAATTGCGTATATGATTATATTTCATATATTTTTAATCTTAAAATTTTCGTTTGGTGATTTATACATATTATGGATCATAGGATATAAATATATTTTATTAAATATGTGTATACATATTCTGTTATTATTTAATAATTTTGTGAATTTTTTATTATGTATAAAATAAGCAATGGTTGAAAATTTTGACTTATACTTTTTATTTGTTGCACCGTGTAAGAAGCTTTCTGTAAAAACTTTAGATTTCTTAAACTTATATTATTATTTTTAAAAGTTAATCAACTTTTGACTTGCAATCAATTATGTAATTAAAAATAAAATTTAAATCGAGAAAATTCTAGAAAAATTTTAAAGCCTTAAATGTCTCTCAAGTACCTATAGAAAAAGTTTTAGATTTTTACAACTTAATTTAATAATTATTTTTAATTAATATATTTTTGACCGATAATTAATTATTTAATTAAAATATAATTCCAATTGAAACAGATTTAAGAAAAAAAATTCTTGAGCCTAAAATATGTCTCAGGTACCTCTAGAAAAAAGTTCTAGAATTTTTCAATTTGATTTCATATTTTTAAGAATTAATTAGATTATGGTCTATTATCAATTATTTAAAAATAAATATTATGTTAATTGATATTGTGTTAATTGTAAAAATTTCATATATTAATCCAGAGCCTATAATGTGTTCCCAAATTTTATAAAATTATAAAATTTAAAAAAATTTCTATAATTTTTTACATTAATTTATTATAGCAAAAACTATTTCACTAAATAAAATTTATATACACACACACACCATTTTCAAAAAAAATTTACACACATATACTTTAATGTAATGACCCTAATTTTGAGTAACATTATTTAGGATATTTAATTAGATAAATTAAATGAAATAATGTAGATGGTTAAGAGATTGAGATTTGTATAATCACAAGGTAGTAGTGCCTTAATTAATGTAGAAACAAAATAGGATTAAAAAGAAGAAAGTAGGAGGAATATGATAAGGATAAAATAGGAATAAGCTATGTTATTATACCCTAAACTCTTCTTACTTTCATTCCTTGTTCATTTACAACATTGACAAATAGAAGTAAAATACTTAGAAGTTTGGATGGCCGCCATTAAGAGAAATCAAAAGGAAGATAAACAAGGAAACAAGTAGAAAGCTTGAAGAAATTAAGCAAAGAGCAAATCTCAACCATCTTCACATCAAGCTAAGCTGAATAATGATCTTACATCTCATTTTTTGATTTCGTATTCTAGTTAGATCCAAATTAGTTTGTCAAATAATATGCCATGATATGATGGTTTGAATGGATATATATATATATATATATATATATATATATATATATATATATATGCTTGTTGATGATTTATGATGCTTCATATAGTTTTATGATAAGTTTAGATTTGAAAACCTAATAAATGACATCCAAATGACTTGCATTTTTGATATATGATCGAATAGATTATTTGTAAAGTGGGTTTAAAGTTTCTTAATTTTCTAAGCAATTGTGGATTTATTATGAATTTTCTGTAAAATAAAATAGCTAAAATTGGGTTTAAATTAATTACAGCAATTATTTAATGATTTTTGGTCTGAAATTTAAATATGTTATAAAAAAATAAAAAGTGAATAATGATAATTTTTAGGGAATTTTCGTAAGCATTATACTATAATTATAAAATTATTTAAGGTATAAGACTTAAATGTTTTATAAGTTTTGCCATGGAGAAGGGCTTAGTTGTTAAATGTCTTTAAATTGCTGATTTTTAAATTCACCAATTCTTTTAGAAAAGAATTGGCAACCAATTATATTTTAACAAATAAGTCAAGGTAGTTGAAAACAAATTACTTTAAAAGGCTATAAAACAGTTTTGTTTAAATTTACTACTTTGCCACTTCCATCATTAGTTTTTGACACCATACCTTCACCCAGGAAACCAAGTCGAAACCGATGAACATGGAATCAAACAATTGATACGTAGTGAATTTGAAGAAAAGCGGAAGGTACAACATCGAAACCAAGCTTTGATAGAGGCTACTCTTTCTGACTTTGCATTACTTCTGTTTATAAAGGATGCTTTCGAAGGGTTATATTAGCTTTCGACTTAATCAATATGCCTTTGTTTTAGAAAAGATCTACCAAAAAGGTTGCCGGCTATTGTTTTAAAAGAAGCTTTCAAAAGGATAGCTTTGAGCATATTCAAAACCTAGTTGTCGCTATCTACCTTTCGAACTAGCTAAGGCCGCTTTTGTTTATAGCCTTTAAACACTGGTTTCAAAAGGGTGCTTTCACCTTCTTATATTGAAGCTGCTTCTCATTGCTATCAAAAGGGTTGGTTTTGAAACCATCCTCTTTCTTTTACTTAGGATCAATGCTTTCAAAAACAATGCTTTCACCCTAGTTCTTTAGAACCTTAGTTGTATTAAAATTTAAACCCAAAAAGGTTTCGAAAGAAATGATTTTAAACGGTTTCGAAGCCATTCTTCCACAAACTTTTACTTGAACCCAATACTTTCGAAAGGTACGTTTTAAGTGAAGGATTTCAATGTTTTCATAAGGTTTGTTTTGAGAATTTGAATGGGGGGTTTCCAATTCTTTCGAAAGGCAAGTTTAAATGGTTTTAAAAGAAGATGTCTAAGGTTTTAGTAAAGCTTTCGAAAGGGTTATTCTTAATAATTTCAAAAAATATTGTTTAAGATTTAAATAGAGGTTTCGAAGGTATTGTTTTGCTCCATGACCTAAAATATTTTGAGTTAAAAAGGGTTTTAACTTTCTTAGAAGGGGTAGATAATTCCATTAATAAGGTTTCATCGGCATTGATTTATATGAAGTACATATATCATGGTAAAAATGTTTTGAGTAAAGAAAAATATATTAATTGCTTGTTTTATGAATGTATGATTTCAGAGGTAAATCATTTGTAAAGACTACTTATAAGGAAATGAAGTTTTAACAGGATAGTTAACACTAAGACAGGAAATGAAACATGAATGGTGTAGTTAACCTTAAGTTTATAACTTGGATACTAGAAGACTATATGTGACTGGTGTAGGGTCGTGCCCTATACTTTAACTATTTGCTCCTAGCTAAAATAGGTCCAAAATTCTAGTGTGTTGTGCATGTCATAGGTGGGACTAAATTGAGGTTACACATAGAAGGAATATACATAGTAAAGATAGGTTATTGGTGAGCCCGTAAAACCATTAGGTTCGTTTGACCCTAGAAAAGAAAGTTAAGGGCAGTCAGCCCAGTATTGTGTCTAACATATTTTAGGTTATTGATTATGTCTGGTAGGCTCGAATCTGACAAGGGTTAATAGTTAGCCATACAAAACTATAGTATGGATAGTTAGTCCATTGATTCCTATTTATTTTATATATATGTGTTTGCTATTACTATTATAATCAGTTTGATTAAAAGATTTGATTTTCCAAAGATATGGTTTTTAAAGGGATATTAGTGAGGGAAAACTAGTTCCGCTAAGTGGCGTGGTCTCACTTAATATCAGCAAATCGGGATGTAATAATATTATTCACACCAGGCTTTATGTGTGACCCGACTTTTATGTATTCCCCCTCTAGCTCTTGGGTACTCAAAATTTAATTTTCGTAGATTGATAGTTAAGCTTTTTCAGGTTACTAGGTTGGGCGAATAAGCTTTCGAGATGTGCATGAGGCAATGTTAGCTCTGTAAGAGTTGTTTAGTTTTATTTAGCTATGATGTAATTATGACTAGTAGGTTTATTCGGTACTCTGATCGTCCAAGGGGCATCTTCATATGTCGCTCTTAACGTAATTTGTAATAATCATATTTAATCAAAACTTGGGTATTCGTTTGGGATTTTGTAATTGAATATGAAATGTTGATTTGAAATGTAATCAGAAAAGTTGTGTTTTGAATTCTATGATGATTTTATTTCATTCACATGCTTCTGATATTATGGATAACGTAAATATTACATGTATTTTGTCACCAAAAGTTAATACTATAGATGACTACAACATCTATAACGCTTAACTTCACGCCTCAAGATAGAGGATGTTACAATTGATATCTTGCTTTGATATATTATACAAGCAAATATTTGGACAAATTACGGTACAGAAAAATGAGCTAATGTGCCTGTTATAATGTAAATCCCAACATCTATATACAGACACATTATATCCTTCAACGGATTATGATGTTACACATGCACACACACACATATATATATGTATATATACGTATATGATACACACATACATATATATGTGTATATGTATACTTATACAAATACAAAAAACAAAAATAAAATAAATCTCAAACTACAATTTGTATAGTTCGAATACATAGTAATAAATCTTCCCATGAATAAACTATTAATTAATGATATTTAATGAATCGATCAACTTAAATTAAAGAGAGAAATGAAAGGTTCATCTCTCCATTTAATGTAATTAGTAGTCTCAATTAATTACTTGTTTTAGGGAAAGAAGTGAAAGGTTTCCTTCCCTATATACATTAAATCTTATTAATGCTCTCAATTAATTACTTGTTTTAGGGAAAGAAATGTAAGGTTTCATTCCCTATATATATTAACTTTTATTAATAAATATTAGAAGTATTTGATACAATATACATTTAAAAACTAAATCTATTTGAACTTCCCTTTAACTAATTTAGATAAAATACATGATTTTATTTAAATCAAATTTAGAGAAGTTCTAAAGAAACTTAGACATCGTAGACCCATTAAAGATCCCAAATGGTAAAAAAATTGAAATTCACTCATTTCTTCGGTTGCGGGCTGGCCTAGTTCGTTCAATGGTACCAGATCCCAATAGCCTATTCGGTCTAAATTAGTCATGTTAGGGCTAGCTAATTAAGCTTGCACATTTAAACTGTGTCTAGAAAGACGATGTCTAGGATTGGAATTAGGTAATCAAGTACCCTGTCCTACCTGGTTACCTATCTGGCCTGAAAGGCGGAGTGAGCCCAAAAGTTGCTCCTAACAGAAAAGACATAATTTGATTCGGCCTTGGGCTAATTTTCAAAATATTTTAAAATTATGACTGGATTTTAAATTTAAAAACTAAATTTAAAATAAAAACATTTATTATAAAAGGTTACAATATAACATAAAATTTCAAAATGTTTGAAACTATTTGAATATTAGTATCGAAATTTAAAGTTTATTAATATGATTAATAAAATAAATTAATTAAATGAGTTATTTAATTAATACTTATATGCATGTATTATATTTATTGATGTATCTTATATTCTTTAAAAGTGTTTAAGATAACATAAGTATACATATATGTATATATAATTTAAGTTTTGAAATTAATACAATTTAATTAAAATTGTTAATTAAATAAATTAATTAAAGTTATATAATTAAACAAAAATATGCATATATAAGATATATATGTTATATTGTACAGGTATTAGTATACGCTATAAAAGTTATAGTAAATATTTCAAATATAAAATTTGTATTAGAATTACTACTATAAAATTGATTAAAAATTAATTAAATAAGATTTAATTAAATAAAATATTATATATAAGACTGTCATATAAGTAATATGAAATATAAAAGTTATATAACAATAAAACTAATATGACATGAATGGATAAACTAAAGGTGGAACACTATAGAAACTCAAATAGACCTAATGAATAAATACATACGTAAATGTGCATATACTATAATTTTTGATGTATCTGACTCTTGAATCATAAGGGTATTTCATAGGAAATACATTATTCCTTAAATCACCAATATAATATATTAAATATTATGAACCTTGAATATAATTTTGTTTTCTACCGTAATATTAATAAATTACTTGCATACTCCTTAGTTGTTGAGCAAACTCAAGCTGGGGTGTTATGTGTAGTATTATTAATATATTGAACAAATGAGGTAAGATAACCGTGTGTATTTATTGACCAAACTTAAGCTACATATACTATACTTAGGCCACCACGATATGAAAGGTATAAGTGACTAACCTCTTTCGATTTGTTGAGCAAACTCAAGGTTAAAATGAGATTAGAACAAGGAAACATGGGTTAGGAGTTGTATGTGATACAACCGATAAGGAGTTATCCATTGTTTGTGGGGCTACAATTTGTTAAACAAATTCAAGGTCCAAATACCAAGATAGACGAGTCCTAACACTCGCTAATGAAGTCGAAAGACTTCTATATTTCATCTTAGGATTTCGAGAAAAATAAAGGAAAAGTGGAAGCCTTATTAGAAAAATAAAATGGTAACATCTAATCTTTTTAATATTGCAAGAACATATGCTAAATAATGTTATAATTATCTACAATGATAAATTTCTGCATTAATATGATTGATAAAACGTTTATCAATTTATCTATTAATACATACAAATGAATTGAATTGAAAATTGACAAATGGAAATATAATATGATACTCACTATTAAATGTGTATCGCATGTTACTGTTTTCTATACCCATACAAGTGCCTGATTTTACAACTATTTAATATGTTCATAATATGGTCACTGATGTGTTTATATGGCTGAGACCGTGTACTACATTCTATGAGTTTCAAACTCTAAAAGTAATACAAAACTATGGACATTTGATCTATATACTATCACATATATATGTTATATAGTGAACGGTCATAGTTCGTAATGTATGATACTTCAATGAACATAGTTCATTCGAAATAAGCCAATAAACAACACTTTGATATCTAGTATTCAATTTGATTGACTACCTAAAAGATCATGTTATGTTAAATTGTAACATAAGGCCAAAATTACAGTATAAATCTAAGAATTGATCGTTGAAATTTCGATATAATCGATTTACGAAAGGGCAATGCATTTGATGTCCTTAAATGTTAAGGATAATCGAATGTGCTTTTGTAAAAGGTTCGTTATGATATTGGAATAAGGGATTATTGTTGAATGGGTTGACCATTTAGAAAGGAAAATGAATGTACAAAAGTAAATGTGATTTAAGGTACAGCTAGGATGAAGAGAGTGAATGGTCAATTCTGTTTCATAAGAAAACATCAGAAATGAGAACTGTAATAATAATTGATACTTAACATGAAAATGAGAAATACGATTTCAATTCCAAAATGTATCTTGTATAGAAAATTGTTTTCTATGAGATTTATTTCTTTGAGTTCGAGACATATTTGATAAAAAACTCTTCGTTGTAAACTACTTACAGTATATGAAATAAATAATCTATATTAAGTGAAAAATGTACCTCCAAATTCAGTACGCTGTTATACTAATAACAAAAGTAGTGGGAGCATCCCATATAACACTTATTGATTGAATCAAATTACGAAATAGTTTTCGTAAAACATGCCAAACATTATTTATGAAATAATGACTATTTTGGTGTCAACCGAAAATAGCGTAGTTATATTTCAATGTGAATATTATAAATATTTATTATGAAATAAAACTATAGTGTGGTATTTTTTTCATAATTAAATTATGCATTGAAAAATATAGAAGCATCTAATATTATTTACAGTTATTTTGAAATTATAGACTAAGACGTAGTTTCGCGAAATAATTTTATTATATGACTACGAACCATATGACATTGGTTAACTATATCTCAAACAATTGAAAGGCTATGCACCTATTCAATAGAAGCATTAAAAGGCTTAATGAACTCTTCAGATTGATACAAATAGATGTATGTAATCGTAAGTCTATTAATACCATAACGGTTCCACGTTTTTCATTATGTTCACTAATGAGTTTTCATTGACATGGACATGTGTATTTGATAAACATGTAATACTCTATGGTAAACTCATAGAGTATAAAAAAGAAGTAAATAAAATAATATGCAATAGAAACGATTTGATTTGATCAAGTGAGTGAGTATATTGGAAAAAGTTTCGAACGTACCTAAAAATGAATAAAGATTCAATCTCAAAAGTAACTCCTCTATATGATACATAATGATGCATAGATAAGAAGTAATCGAACTTTGTTGGACAAAGTAGGACTATTTGTGAATGAAATTGAGTTAACGTCTTTATATACTTAATTGTAGTACGCAAGGTTAATATTATTTCATCTAAATAATAGTTTACAAAACATACAATATAAGGGATTATAAGAAACCCTAACATATCCTAGGTCAAGAAGTTGGCAGGATGTGCGAGTCGAAAATTTGCACATAATATGTGGGTCTTGTATGAATCTCCCCAAAAGGAGTTTTGAAAAATCTATCATTGGATGAAATATTTATGTTTTGAACATAAGTGTTGTAAACTAAAAACTGAACCAGTTTTATATAAAAGGCAATTCATAAAATGTTTATGAAAACCTATTCTGTTGCAATGAAATACCAACTTCATTATGAAGGAAATTCTTTGAGAAATTATTGGTAGTATAATGGAATTGGATACAATCCAAAGATAAAACTAATTATGTTGAATGAAATGAAATTAACCTAACTTAAATGAACACATCACATTAGATGTCTGACAAGTATTCTCACACAATGAAGAGAAACTATGAGTTTCTAATCAATGTCGGGAATAGTTAATCCCCAATTATCAATTAAGCCATTAAGAGTATTGACACCATGATATGGTATGATGCGCAAATCCGAAGAGATTCCAAGTACATTATCAAAATATGGTTTTGGTAGTCGTATCCGAAGGGATGTGATCCATTGGTCGTGATTGGGTCTTTAAGAGACTAATGCAGTTGGAATTTAATGAGCAACATTGATAAGAACAACCTCGTAAATTTCAATTGTTGAATTAATGTAATAGATTCATTATTCAACGCACTCAAGTTAATTCGGATTTACTCATAAAATTATCGCCAAGTATTGACTTTAGGTTTTAGTATATACGTTTTGAAATAGAAAGTTCTAAATATAGATTTAAACTGGACTGTTTGCACATAACAGCCAAAGTGACTTGAAGTCAGTTGAGCGATATTAAGTTGGTGGGATTATGGATATGATCCAAGGAATGATAGAAAGTATCATTTTATAAGCATCAAAACTAAATAAACATTTTGATGAAAATATCATATAGTTTGATTGTTAATCAAAAGGCGGAGGAAGTGTGTTCTCATAAGTAAGAAAGTCAAAAGGTACATCGATATTTCTAAACTATAATTAAACAACACGTTGTTAATTTTAACGATGTACTTGTGTTAAAATTAGCCTAACTTGTTTTAATACTCAACATTGATTTGCAGATTATTTCTTTTATATATGCATAAATGATATTGGGAATGTCCCAAAACAATATGCAAGGACACCTTATAAAATGCTTAATAAGAAACATGTAAGATGGATTCCTTATGCATCGGCAATAAGAATTATCATACATATTTTTCATATTTTGTTTATGTATTTAATACATGAAGCAAATATAAAATCCAAATTGATATCAATACATGGTTGTTTGAAGAGTTCTAGAGAATTGTCTATAGAAATAACAAATTCCTTATGAAGAATTGTTCAGACTCAAAATTTCATAAGCAATATTGAGTATAATATGCCAATAGCAAATTTTTAAGTTAGTAATGTTCCAAATGAAAGACCATGGTTGATTCAATGAAAAAGGCTAAGTACATCGCTATGAATAGCACCACAATGAATGGAATGTATATAAAAATATAAGTGCACAAATTAACAACCGAGCCGATTCCAAATGTTGAGAACCTCATGACATTGTTATATGATAACAATATCACAATATAGTTCATAACTAAATTTAGAGTTCACTCGAAATTAAAAGACATACTCCGAATTGTTCTACATTATAAAACAGTTTATCATTGTCGGAGAAATTTGATTGACAGAGTAAATAATTAAAATATAATAGCATACCCATTCATAAAGGGACTGGCCCAATTGATTTTGAGAAAACCGATTGGAGAATTTGGAATAAGATTCCACAATTGACCCCAAGTGCAAGTGGGAGATTGATAGAGCTAGGGGTATGGATTAGGGGCAATTATATAATTTGTTACATACCTTTAACTCATTAACCAATCTTGTTCGAAATAAAGGTGTTTTCTTTCTTTTATACTTGATATAATGTGGTTATATTAATTAATTAATTAAATTTAAAGTACATTTAATATAAAATCCATACAAGGTATGCTTTGTGATAGTAGTTACAAAGTATTATAGCCGTGAGTAATTTATCATAATAAAATTAAATATATCATTTTAAATGTTCCTAGTCAAGATGCGTTGAGACTGGGTATCGATATATCAGTAGAGACTGGACTACATAATGCTCTCCAAATGTCGGATAGTGTATTACTCATGACTTCTAGGGATATCTAGGGGTTACGTGCTAACAATTATTGTATAACAATGAAACGACTCATTTGATAATTTTATTTTGGTTAATATTACTAAGATCAAAAGGAAAATCAATGTGAATAATTTATATAGTTCTTTCGACTTGAGAATACTATGAATCTTTAATGTGAAAGCTCTGCTTTGATTATAGTAAAATCATGTCATAACGCTCATCGAGTAACTATGGTTGGGTTAAGTGGAATTATTGGATGTGATGCATTATTCAAGAGAGGATTCGTCTCCGCAGTTATATGGGGTTAGTACCATGGTCAACACAAGTCAAACCAAAGTCAAAATCTCTGGCCACAGTAATAGGTTGATAATAATTGTTATTATTGAACCAAGGACTTTGTGTTTGGACTATAGAGTTGAATGTGGATGATGTTGGAGTTTTGACTATTACCAAATTCAATAAGTCCAAAGTGATATGGTTTTGACGAAGACAATTGGTCTAAATAAATTATCAAAATTAAGTAATGCTTATTAAATTAAAATGAGATTTTTTTTTTGATAACGAGTAGCAGCAAAATTGGGCATATTATCACACCACCTACTAAGTGAAGTGTGAACGTCAACGTTTGAATAGTTCGACATTAGTCGCTGACCGAATTTACACCCAAGAATCACATAACCAAAATAATGAATTCTCTTTAGAACAGTGATTTAATTAGTTCACAATTTTTATAAGTTAATTAAATAAATTAATATTTATGAAATATTAATTGTGAAATTTGAATGTGATTTGAGAAATAAAATTATTGCATATATCTATAAGAATTATGAATATATTGATCGATATGAGATATCGATAACAAAATAGGTTAAATTATGATTGTACATATTTAATTTGGGTTAAATGGGCTCGCAACCCATGATTTTTGTAGTTGATAGGTGTTGGTTTGGAGAAAGATAGGAGGAACTACAACATGTGTGATTATATTTTGACATATGTGGTTAAGATCATCATTTTCTCTCATGCCCTATCCATATAAAAGCCAGTCTCAGCCGTAATTACAGGCTAATTCATTTTTTGGAGCTGCCAGTTTCTTTTTCTTTTGCTTCCTCATTTTAATGGCAGAAACTATTCTCTAAATCATCCTCAAAATTCTCAAATCTAATTCAAATTAAAAATACTAATTTGTAGAAGAAGGTCACCATCCCTAGATTAGTAACCAGATGGATTAGGAATTTTTCTGAGAAGGGAAATCATTACTCAACGTGGACTCAAAGGCTTCATTAGGAGTGAACTTTCATATATATTTTTTGATTTCAAGTTCATCATATAAAAGTTTCTTTACATCCAAATCATCTATTTGTATTCACATCTGTTTATTGTTTAAATTAGGTGAGATTTTTATGTATACGTGCGTTTATTACAATTGGTATATGCTTGTTGTAATATTTTGTTTATTGATTTATTGTTGAATTAATTTTCTAAAGAAAAAAACTTTAATTTTGATTTATATTAATATATACACATAGATCTAGGTTAAATGTACACAAATCTACAAATTGTCAATATGTGTAATTGTATATATGATTATATTTCGTGCATATTTAATCTTAAAATTTTCTTATGATGATTTACACACATTATGAATCATAAAATATAAAAATATTTAATTAAATATGTGTATATATTTTTGTTATTATTTAATGATTTTGTGAATTTTTTATTTTTTATAAAATACCTAATGGTTCAAATTTTCAATTATACTTTATTTTTATTTGTTGCACCATGTAAGAAGCATTCTGTAAAAAAATTAGATTTTTTAAACTTAAATTTATTTTTTTTAAATTAATTTGCTTTTGCGTACAATTAATTATTTAATTAAAAATAAAATTTCAATTGAGAAAATTCTAGATTTTTTTAAAGCCTAAAATGTTATTCAAGTACATTTAGATTTTTTTATATTTTTATGACATAATTTAATAATTATTTTTATTTAATTATTTTCGACCAACAATTGGTTATCTAATTAAAATATAATTTCAATTGAGAAAATTTCATAAATTTTTCCTAACTCCAAAAATATACGTTAGATACTATAACGACCCACAAATCCGTACCCCTTGAGTCAACACTATTCTACAACAATCAACTCAAGTTGTACAGAAATACGAACCATTTGGGTTAAAGAAGAAGAGGTAGAAGAAGAAAAATAGAAAACAACAACAGAATCTAACCATCGCAGCGGAATAAAATATAATAGATAATAAATACTCTTTACACAAAACTTAAATATCTCTGTTTATATATTACATCATCAGAGTACATCAATCACAGCTCAACATCAATATCATACAAATGGATACACAACAACTCAACATAGCAGAAATATATATATATACAAGTACGTGAGTACGTATCGTCATCCAGCTCGTCTCTTGAGCTCCACAGCATCAAAACCTGTATTCTATAATACTTGGCCTGACCCGAGCATTACAGTTAAATAACACCCGAGTCAGTCTGGAATACCAGCGTGAGAAAAACACACCCAATTGATTATTAAAGTTTCAAAATCCTTTAAAAATAAAAGCATCTCGTAAGACCACGCCACAAATAAACATGTCGGGTTTTTACCTTACGATGGCTAAAACAATTTTTATAGAAATCCTCTGATATTATAATAGGGTCTATATACAAATACTTATAAAATAGCCGAAATTGTTACATTCATTAAATTCCAGCTGCTAGCCACAGAGTGGGTAATACAAACAAAACTCGTACAAGGCTCATAGGGGGAATGGATTTCCAACCAATGACTAGGCACTGGGGTACCACCTGTCACAGTACGGGGCCTAGATCATCGTACCGAGGAGTACGCCCGCTCCCCTGCAACACAAGGCTGGGACTACCCCTTACTGGATAATCCCGAGTGAGATCACTCCGCGGTTGGGATCAGCAACCGCCCACTAAGCCGAAATAAAAAGGGACATCTAGACTGGAATGACCTCACCCTGCTTGGGTGCTACCTACATAGCCTTGCTGCATAACCCCTGATTTTCAGTCATTCCCATTTGATGAGGCTTGAGGCTAAGCGTTACCTTTAAGGACAATATTCCTTAGAATGCCCATCGTCCACCTGACGATGTTTTCGCAAGCATTCATCCATACAAGTCCGTCCCGGGTTCGAACGGAACCGAAGGCACTATTCCTACTACATCCATTTTGGAAATATCCTCAGGATTAGTAGCGACTAGCCCTTGTACTCCAATGCTCCATCTTCGAATCCAAATCGTTTACACGAAACGTACAAACCAGATCGAAGTGGTTTTCGAGAAATAAATCTCGATCCCGGTCTCTTCGAAACGATCAATGCAATTGGCCAATATTGATAGTCGGTTATTTAACTATCAATTTATATTCACAAACATCCATCCAACAATAAATAATTTCCCAAATTATTTATTTACCTCAAAAATATCTTCACAAGATATATTTCTATTTTCAATCCTTTGAAATCAATTCCAAAACCTCTTTCCTTTCAGAATAAACTTTCCCAATTATTTTCTATCTCCTCTGAAATCACCAAGCACAAAATGAGATTTCTAAAAATAATTTTAAAACACTTCACTTTGAAATATATACTTTTAAAACATTTAAATTAACACTATTTCAATAGTTGGTTAAAAATACATACTATATAAATATTTGAAAATACGGTTACTTTATAAAATATAAAACTAGGTTTTCACTTTATAAAACAAATATTAAGTCACTCTTTAAATGATTATTGCTATAATAGATTAAAAGGAAATACTTACTTTAGAATTTAAATATTAGAAATAATTAAATTTTCCATAACTTGCCCTTTTTAAAATAATTTTAAAACTTTTAACTTATATTTAAAAATTCACTTTGAAAACGTACTTGGTTATCCAGAGAGAATTGCCAATCACTTAAATCAATTTTTTTCAAATTGATTTCCAATTTATTCCATCTGAAATAAATTTCTTTACTTACTCAGTTCATTTCAAATTCATTAATTATGGACTTTATTATTATTTTCAGTTTGATTTTAAATCCTTTATCTGAAATGTACAAATTTCAGGTTATTCCCCATTCCTTCTTTATTCTTCTTAAATAATTTAGATCCTAAATTTAAAATAAATGTTTTGTTCTTTTAAATAATAACATTGAAGTTTAAGTTTCATTAACTTCTGTTTATTTTAAATTTCCCTTCCTATACTCAAAGTTTATTTATTAAATTTTAAAGTCGCTTTATTTCCTTTCCAGTTCATTCATAAATTTATTCAACTTATCTACAATTATTTTACTTACAATTTCACTTCTTTTATTTTCATTCCCAAACTCAAATTATATATTTGGTAATTCATTATTGTCCGATTATAACAATCAAGCCATAGCATCCAATATTTCCACATAATGCATTATAGAATATCAAATATTCAAAACAGAGAATATTAAATAATTAAATAAAGTTGAGGGGTCCAGTTGGATCCCTCCAACCTGTTTTCCCTGCTTCCACAGATGTTAGCACAATATAAAATACCAATTCCAAATATATACCACATTACAGCACATAAATCAATTCAACCATTTCAAACAATTATTTAAATTTAATTATTTAAATTTAAATTTAACCGAGTGAGATTTACTCACCTTTGCTTCTATTTGCAATCCATTCCAATATTGCCTTGGTTTTCTTGATTTTTAACCTTGAATAATCATTAGATGTCTTGTTAATATTCGAACTAATTGAACCATTAATTCCGTTTAATTTTAAACAACTAATTATTCATTTTTAAACTAATTCTCCTTAGGTAAATTATTTTTAGTAACTAAAATAACTAGATAGGTTAATTAACCAATTTAACCAAATTATTCCCCATAATTTAAATTTTAGCTTTAAATAAAAATATGTACATATGTGTACCCATTCCATTTTATTATTATCATTTGATTTAAACCCATTTTTCCTTTAATAAATATTTTTTTGCGGTTAAAATAATTAAATGGACCAGTTAAACAGATTAACTATATTAGTACCCTATTTAAAATAAATTGGTAAGTTTAAAATGTAAGTATGTATATTTATTTTTCTTGTGAACTACATACACCCTTAAAACAAATTTATAACCTCCAAAAATTTAACTTTATAAATCCTTCCTTTTATATATATATAATTTCTGATTTACTTATATATACATTTACTAAATTTAAAAATTGTTTTACTGTAGGCATATACATATAAATTCTTAAATAAATAGTAAATATGCCTTACAGTTAATATCATAATTTTCTAACTAACTACAATTTAATTAAACAAGTTTCAAAGTAAATCAATTACCTATTCCAAGAGTCTCAACATAATACGCGGCCATCACCGCCCAAAGCAGTTCCACTTGAAACCCGACGACCTTGCGAACCCCACCATTACAGCCTCCACAGCAAATATCGCCACAATCCCCAACATCCACTCGCGAATCCCCTTACCAAGACCTAACCCTAAATCACCAGACGTGATCGTGCTCACAAGTTTCCCTTTCTCACCGCGAGCTTCCACAGACACGAGAATCACCACTCTATAATCAGCGACTCGCTTCACCTGCGCCATCACTTCCGCGTCGCCACTCCATCACGCACGATCTCCACCCAAATCGCGAACGCGGTCAAGCTTCTTGAGCTCGAGTTCGATCCACAGCTACAACGATTTGATAATATTGGGGGGTTCGCGTGCGTAAATGAGATTTCAAAACCCAACAGTTCGCCAATAATTTAGATTTAGATTTTTTTTTTGGATGATTCAATTATGAACTGAAAGAGGAAGGGAACTTGTGAACGAGTTAAAGGGAAAGGGTAGCGTCGTGCTTTGTTTGCAATAAGCTCGGCCATTACTTAACAACGACTATCTTGAATTTTTTTTCGTTTGTTAATGGCAGGAACTGAATTGAAAAAACGAGGAAGAGACTAGCAAATTTTAGAAGGAACGAGAAGTGTGCAATTTGAAGATAACAGTAGCGTGTTAAGGAATGAATAAAGGATGCCATATACAAGAAGCTTGATTTATTAAATTAAATTCCATTAGCTTATTATCCATTAAATGTCCAGCGCGTTTACATATCGTACACCCACACACTATCTCCGATCAAAACGAAATTTGAAATCCGATAATAATTCAATATTACGGACTCAATGGAACTGGTTTCGTCGAATTCCGAGACTGCGCCTCAGAAGGCTATTTTTAAATTCAATTTAAACAGTATAAATTTAAAACTGAATAAATCACTATTAAATTTAAATTTTTAAAACTTCTATTATCTTCAATATTATCAATATAAATTTTATAAGCCTTCAAATTATTTTTAGCGGACTAAAAATTCAAGATTCACAATTTACTCAACTTCTAATTATTAAATTCTATTATTTAATTATCAAATAAATAGCGATATTTGTAATTCAAGTTAAGATTGCTCTATTGAATATTTAAAATCAATCAAATATCCCGATTTTAATTGATCGAAAATTTCGGGTCGTCACATTCCTCCCCCCTTAAAAGAATTTCGTCCCCGAAATTACTAGCTTGGAAGAATGGTCCAACAGGATTCCTCAAAATATTTATTTATTTATTATATATATATGTTGTTATATGACAATTGGGTGGATTGATATGGATTTATATATGAATTGAATTATTAACTGTAACTTACATTGGAAGTTAAAAATTTGGATAAAATGCTATAATTAATTTAATTAGAGGTAGTTAAATGGAACTTGAAGAGAAATATTTAATTAAGAAGTTTGGATTTACTTATACTTGAAAAATTAAGAAAAGATAAAAGTTATTTATATTTTAATTGGTTGAAATTAAATTAAATTTAGAAAATGGAAATTATAACGACCCGCAAATCCTGTTTAGTACTAATATCCAATCACAATATCCCAAAACATTGTCGGGCGCATTTCTGAACAATGCCAAACCATACCATCTCCAAGCATTGCCGGTCCAAGCTCCCTCTCCATCCACTACCGATCCATTCATCACCTACCACCGAACCACACGATACCGGACCAACCTACCTCGCCTACCACCGAATCACCTACCACCGAACCAAAGCCCCACCGGTCCATTCATCTCCTACCACCGAACCATCCTAACCGGACCACCTATCCAACCTACACCGAACCAACATTGCCAGGCCAGATCGTTTCAGCCCAGGCCCACCAGCAGCTATATACATCCAAGACCCCTGCCCCCAACCTCACTCTATAAATAGAGGGGCAGGGGTACAACAATGGCAGACAAGTTTGAGAGGTCAAGCACGGAAGGAACTTTCAAACAACTTTCATATACTTGTATACAAAGCTTTGTACTTATAATCTGAAAGAAAAAGGAGAATAACATATAAAGTGGACGTAGGCACGTTCTGGCCGAACAACTATAAATCTGTGTGTCTTTTACGGTTTAGTCCATTTATTTCGTATATTTGCATAAATCACCCAAACCATCCAGATCAACATATAATCAACTAAATCATACGACTAGGAGGTGTTTGCCCAATTTTTATGCAAACATTTTTGGTGCTTTCACTGAGAGCTAAAGGAGCTCGAAGCTTCAGCTTCTCCCACTCAACCCTTTTCCTATCAACATCGTTCATTGCTTGGAAAATATGGCTCCCGGACGGAAGAAAGATACTAACAAAGGAAAGAACGTTGCGACTGGCAGTATCCCAGATCCAGTGATCAGGGACCAAGACAATCATCAGGTTCCGACGGCAAATTTAAATCAGGCAAATCCGACAGCCCCCGCTACGGAACAACCAATTACAAGGGCGGATCTGGACAGGATTGTGGCTAAAGTAACTAACCGCTTCGCATCTCAACAAGAAGCCTTGGTGGACCAAGGACAGGATTGTGGCTAAAGTAACTAACCGCTTCGCATCTCAACAAGAAGCCTTGGTGGACCAACTTATGTCACGCTTAAGGGAGGCTGAAGAATCCAACCGCAACACTGAATCATGGGGTGAGTCCCGGTCTGGAGGATCTGGGAGGCGACAAAGGTCTTTCTTCTTCGAAGAGGCTAACAACAGAAACAGCCATGGTAGGAGCCGAGCCCGGACTCAGCCCAAATTCCGACCCGAGGAAACACTTGGAACCGAACCCAACGGGGGAGGTGCCAGGCAGGGGTCGGATGTAGCTGAGTCTGTCATGCTACCTAACCATGAAAACACCAGTAGACGGGGCCGAGCTGGTGTCCGGCCCGAAGTTGGACCCGAGGAAGTGCCGAGAACAGAACCTAGCAGGGAAAGATCAAGGCAAGGGCCAACTGTGGCTGACCCCAGCATGCCCCCAGAAGACCAGAGGCAGCCATTGGAGAATGTCAGGAGAGATAAACGATACCATCCTTACAGGTCATCTGGACGGAATCAATCCCGCCGGGAAGAACCAAACTCATTTTTATCCGCTCCAAGTTCTGATGAAAGAATGGCGCGATTGTTCAGGGAGTGCGTCCAACGGGAGCAAAGGGATCGCGGGATAGGTGCTAGGGTAACCAGCCCCTTCACCAGCAATATTGAAACTGCCATCACCCCCCGGGAATGGAAAATGCCAACAATGGAACCTTACAAGGGAACCTCTGACCCCATCGTACAGTTACAGAGATACACCCAGCATATGCTCATGAGCGGAGCATCGGAGGGAGTATTGTGTAAATGCTTCCCACTTTTCTTGGCAGACCCAGCTACCTCCTGGTTCTGCCACATACCCCAAGGGTCCATCAGCTCATGGGAAATGTTGAGAGAAAAATTCATCAGCCAGTTCCGCATTCATGTAGAACAACCCAAGGACGCTTATTCCTTATCTAATATCAAGCAGAAACCCGGAGAGACAGTGCAACAATATCTCACCCGATTCAATGCTGCGGCGGCCGCGGTCCAAGATGCCGACGAGAAACTTATCCTAATGGCTCTCTGCAGTGGCGTACATTCGGATACTAAATTTGCTAGAAGACTAACCAAGGAAAAGCCAGCTACTTTACCTGATTTCTTCCATGAAGCTGGAAAGTATATGAGACTTGAAGACGCTGCCACAGAGAGGCAGTCAGGGCAGCAGGCTAAAACAGCCACAGACAGGGTTTCCGCTGCAACAAAGGATGTTCGGAGAAATGACTCTAGAGACAATGCTAGGGGCAAGAAGGGGGAAAAGCGTCTATATCGACCTGGACCAAGATTTGACTCCTACACTCCTTTGAATGAAACAATCGAAAACATCTTCCTAGCCACTCAAGACGAAGTTAGATACAAGAGCCCCCCGCACAAGAAGGAGTCAGATAACGCACTCAAGTCTGGAAACTTCTGCCGCTTCCACGAATCCCACGGACATGACACCAATGAATGCCACCATCTTCGGGACTTGATTGAAGAACACATTAGAAGGAGGAGACTGGAACGCTATGTAAAAAGCCAAAGCAGGACTCCAGCTCCCGCCAATGAAAACCCAGGGTTACCCCTCCCAGAAGAAGGCGGAGGAAATCGCAACACCAGCAGCTCTAGTCAAGAGAAAATAGTGGTCCATGCCATATCAGGAGGACCGCACATCGCCGACAGAAGCTGGGCAGAGATGGAAAGATACGGTAAGTCACTTAGAAACGCTGAAGGCTACGTTAATTCTGTTATGGAAGAACGCCACCCGAAACGGAAAGAGAATGACGACATCACATTTAGTAGGCGTGATCTAGAGGGAAGACAGTACCCACACATGGATCATATGGTCATCTCTGCCTGGTTCGGTCCAGCCAAAGTTTTCAGAATTTTAGTAGACACTGGAAGCTCAGTGAATATCCTATTCAAGCATGCATTCGACAAAATGAAGCTGTCAATGAAGGATATGTCTCCCTGCAACAAACCACTACATGGTTTCACTGGAGATGCGAAGATGCCCCTCGGCAACTGGACCTTTTTGTTGAAATAGGAAGTCATCCCCGCTCCGCTGTGCGAAAACAAACATTTGTACTGATAGAGAACCATTCGGCCTACAACGCCTTTTTGGGAAGACCAGCCTTGTCTGACTTTCAAATTGTCCTAGCCCCATGGTGCCTGAAGATGAAATTCCCAACAGATAACGGAGTAGGATAAATAGAGGGATCAAGACGCCGCCCGAGATTGCTATGTTACTGAGCTTCGCAATAACCGTAGGAAGGATAAAGGGAAGGATGCAGAGACTTCTCTCTGCAAGAAAAACCTGGAAGCCTAGCAATTAAAGAAAGTCCCTCCTCTTCGATATACCAGCGATCCTTTCAACGAATTAGACCCCAGGGACAAAGAGGAGGAGGCCACCACCAAGCCTGCAGAGGCTATGGAATTTGTATCTGTAGACAAACACGACCCAAGTAGACTGCTGAGGGTCGGGTCTCAATTAAGAGCGGAGTTGAAAGGTCAACTCGTCGATTTTCTTCGCCACAAAATGGATGTATTTGCATGGACGCACGCCGACATGACAAGAATCTCTCCAGACGTAGCATGCCACATGCTGAACATCGATCCCACCAAGGTGTCAGTGAAGCAGAAAAGGAGGAGCATGGGGGCAGAACGATCAGCGGCCCTCGAGGAAGAAGTAAAGAACTTACTCGTCGATGACTTCATACGAGAAGCCATCTACCCAGAATGGATCGCCAACTCAGTACTGGTAAATAAAGCTAATGGGAAGTTGCGAACATGCATCGATTTCTCCAACTTAAATGACGCTTTGCCCGAAGGACTGCTTCCCACTCCCCTGAATCGACCAACTCGTGGACAGCACAGCCGGGCACGAACTCTTATCCTTTATGGACGCATACTCAGGATATAACCAGATCCCTATGCACGCCTCCGATCAATACCACACTAGTTTCATCACTGACCGGGGATTGTACTGCTACAAAGTAATGCCTTTTGGACTTAAAAACGCTGGAGCTACTTATCAGCGCCTCGTCAACAAGATGTTTGCGAAATTAAGAGGACGAACTATGGAGGTTTATGTGGAGGACATGCTGGTAAAATCAAGGAAAGCCAACGATCATATAAACCACCTGGACGAGATGTTTCAAGTACTTCGCCAATATGGAATGAAGCTGAATCCTCTAAAGTGCTCCTTCGGAGTATCGTCGGGAAAGTTCTTGGGATTCATCGTACATGCCAGGGGGATTGAAGCGAACCCCGAACAAGTCCGGGCTTTGCAAGATATCAAGATACCATCCACTCGAAGAGAGATGCAAAGCCTAAACGGGAAGGTGGCTTCCCTAAGCAGGTTCATCTCTAAAGCAACCGACAAATGCATCCCTTTCTTCGAAGCTCTTAAGAAGGACAAAGGAAAGTTCGAATGGACTGACGAATGCTCGACAGCCTTCCTTAACTTAATCGAACACCTCCAAAGACCACCAGTACTCTCAACTCCAAATGAAGGCGAGGAACTATACCTATACCTTGCTGTATCATCGCATGCTTTAAGCGCCGCGTTGGTGAGAGAAGACGACCGCGCACAGCGGCCCGTATACTTTGTAAGCAAGAGATTTACAGAGGAAGAAGCCAGATACCCTAAACTTGAAAAGCTAGCATACTGTTTACTAATCACATCACGGAAACTGCGACACTATTTCCAATCTCATTCCATCGGAGTTTTAACCGATCAACCACTAAGGCAGGTACTACATCGCCCCGACACTTCTGGGCGACTACTTAAGTGGTGCATTGAACTGAGTCAATATGATATTACCTACCATCCTCGCACCGCTATCAAGGGACAAGCCATAGCTGATTTCATTGCCGAATTCACTACTAACGAAGGTAAGGAGCAATCTGAAGTAGCGAAAGATATCAAGTGGAATCTCTTCGTTGATGGAGCATCAAATGAGCAAGGCTCGGGGGCAGGTGTTGTGATAATCACCCCCAGGGGAAGGAAGCTGCACTACGCCCTAAGGTTGGAGTTCGCTGCCACCAACAATGGCGCAGAATACGAAGCAGTGATAGCCGGTTTAGAACTTGCCCTGGAGATTGGAGTCGGTTCTTTATGTCTCCATAGTAATTCTCAACTTATTGTAAATCAAATACTGGGAGAATTCCAAACTCGAGGAGATCGACTCACAGCATATCTAAAGAAGACCAAGCTGTTGCTCAATCAGTTGGATCACTATTTAATCAGACACATTCCTCGAGAGAAGAATCAGGAGGTCGACGAACTGGCAAAGCAAGCTAGCATGAAGGACGACATCTCTTCCCGAACAATAACCATCTCGCAGCAACTAACCCCGAGTTATGAGACAATGAATATGATAGCTGCAATCGAAGAGGAAACTTGGATGACTCCTATCCGGAAATATTTACAAGATGGCACACTGCCCGACGGGCGTAACGAAGTCAAGAAAATCTTGAGGAAAGCTTCCCGCTATACAATACAAGGCATCCTCTATCGACGCGGCTTCTCTAATCCCTTATTAAGGTGTGTCGCTGGAAGGGAAGCCAAGGAAATCTTATCCAACATACATCGAGGAAGTTGCGGAGATCACACTGGTGGGCAGACTCTGGCAAAGAAGATACTCTGATATGGATATTACCGGCCCACCTTAAACAAAGACGCCCTAGACTTCGTCAAAAAATGTGACAAGTGTCAGAAATTTGCTAAAATTCCTCGACTACCAACAAACGAGATTACTCAAATGACCAGCCATTGGCCCTTTGCAATATGGGGAATTGACTTGATTGGCGAACTGCCAGTGGGCCGAGGCGGAGCCAAATATGCCGTAGTAGCAGTTGACTATTTCACCAAATGGGTGGAAGCGGAGCCTCTAAATTAAATATCTTCGGCAAAAGTTATTAACTTCTTGATCAAAAATGTTTTATGCAGGTACGGGGTTCCACTCAAAATCATATCGGACAATGGACTTCAATTTGACAGCGAGGAATTCGCCGACTGGTGCCAAGAGCATGGAATTCACAAAAGCTTCTCATCTGTGGCTTACCCCCAGGCAAACGGACAAGTCGAAGCTGTCAACAAAATCCTCAAAACCCTAATCAAGAAGAAACTCGAAAAGTCAAAAGGCGCTTGGGTGGATGAACTTCCTACGGCACTTTGGGCCTACCGCACATCTTATAGAACATCAATAGGGCATACTCCTTTCTCTTTGGCATACGGATCGGAGGCCATGCTCCCAGTTGAAACTGTAGTGCCTTCCCACCGCAGGATCCACTGCAACCCAGAAGAGAATGAAGAACTCCTCCACATGTCTTTGGATCTAATTGAAGAGAGAAGAAACGATGCAGCACTCAAAGCAGCAGCTCATAAGCAAAAAGTTGCTGCACAATACAACTCCAAAGTCAAGTACCGCAGCTTACAAGAAGGAGATCTTGTCCTCAATCGGATCTTCCCACGCCCCGGAGCGCTAGATCCAATCTGGGATGGACCCTATGTAATTCATAAAGATCTCCGCGACGGAGCCTATATTTTGTCAACAGTGGACGGAGAGGTGTTCCAGAGGGCATGGAACATCCGACACCTCCGTCAATACTTTTCTAAACTTGTACTGCCCATATGAAGTGAATTAACAAAGAGAATCAGTGGATGTAGGCATTTTCGTGCCGAACCACTTTAAAAATCTTGTCTCTTTTTAACTTGTTCCTATATATATCTTGGCTGCTTGTTAAGCTTTATCCTTTTCTGTTGAACAAAATCATGTATAACGACGTTTCCATACTGGAACTTCACGGCGCAACCTCACCTGGACAAGACCCAACAGGTACTATGCGATTCTATGCACTCGCCAATGAGACACTTTTGCTCCAGCATCCCTCTGCTGCGGGTTAACTCATTGCTCGCGACTGCCCTCAAAGCCAACTGTAATGAGCCGATTATAAGCCATCAAGAAGGCCGACTATAGCCGATGGCAGCTCATTATGGCGTTCGGCTCGCCGGCAACTGTGAACCTACTTTAAGCCCCAACATAAGGTGTGGCCAGCCAGGGGTAGTTCACGGTTGACGATCGGCACCCACGCTAGTCAGCCACAGTGAATCGAATAATACCCACGATTACGGGCCATAATGGATTGTGTAGTTACTGTGCGCGATCTCGGCTCCGATATGTCTTAAGTGCGGCTGTGGTAAAAAATATAAACTCCCCGCGGAGGCGTAAGATGGGTCACAAATGTCTCCAAGACCCACAGCTAGAGAAAGTGACTATAAAACCCGTTTGCCACGAACTTAAGCATATCGACGGCCTTCCGTGATTGGAAGTTTTACTGTTTCTCATATTTCCATTTCATTTAAAAACTTTCTTCCTATCCTATATAACAATCCTTAAAGTACAGGTCACGAAATAGGGGAACTCTCGCTTGTGAAAATATGAGCTCACATCCGGATGATGGAACACTCGGCTACATTCCATACTCAATCACGCAAGACATTCAAAGCAACCCTCTACAACTAAAACACGAAGGGCGGTACTATCTTCTATTTCATACAAATATGTAGCTTTAATTTATTCACACATCATATTGGCATTACAGGATATGAGATAATATTTTAAGCAGAAACTTAGCATTAAATACAATTAAGTCACATGCATAAACACGCAGCTGTATTTCTTATGCAGCATATCAAAATGACAACAGCATTCAAACATGGCAGTATCATCTTATGTTATAAAATTACATAAAGTCATTCTTTACAAATAATATAATTACAAGTTACATTAATGTTTCGGACTAACATAGACAGCAACCAAAATATATACAAGTCAAGTCAAAGAATCAGGGCTTCGCCTCCATCCCGCTAGCCCTCGGGATCTACTTAACTGCAGGATCGGAACTCCCAGCATGTGCTACCGAGGTCCCGCCTGCGTAATTCAGAAGAGAATCCATCAATAATCACGAAAGATAAGCAATCAAATCATGAAAAGGTCGAAAAGAAAGACTTACCAGCACCTTCTCCCTGACCATCATCGTCTAGCTGCACGCCTACCTCATCCGCGGCAAGCAGCCGCATGCCCTCCTTAACCGCCACCTTCTCTTCCTTAGTGAATTGGGCTATAACCACATCCATCCTGAAAGTCGCGCCACCTTCCTTATCCGCATCGGCCTTAGCTTCCTCCAAAGCCCGGAGATATATCGTAGCCATAACCCGGGGATAATCATCCATCCAGGACAGGTTGCCCTGCCTCCAAGTACGAAAGTACATGTCCTGGAGCATCTCGTCCATCATCCCCTCGTTCTCCTCAAACTCTTTCATCCGGGTCTCAGTAGCCGACAGTCGTGCGACAGCAGCATCTCTTTCCAATCGGTATCTCGAGCAGTCAGCCTGAAGGGACTTCCGCATCACTTCCATCTCCTCCTTCAGCTTGGCCTGAGCAAGCTCTGCGGCCTCAAGCCTCCCAGATAACTCTTCTACCTGCTCAAGATCCGCTCTCCGAACCTCGTCCACCGTTGCGATGGCCATGTCAATCCGTTCCTTGCAGGCAGCCTCCATCTTTCGTAGTTCTGCCTTACTAGCCTCTTCCATAGTCTTCTTCAACCGCCTGGAGGCTGCCTCATGCTCGGAAATCTGAATGGCTTGATCGGCAAGCTGTTTGGCCTGATCAGCAACCTTTAGCCGCAACCGAATATTAGCACTCCCAATCTCCTCTCCAGCCTTGACCAGACGGGCATGATGCCCCATCAACTTCCTGGTCTCCTCCGCGACCCGGTCAATATTAGCTTTGGCTTCGTCCCCCATGGTAACTATCCGAGTAGTAAGCAAATCGAGGTCTAAGGACTTAGCCTCATCAAGCACCCGTACCATGGGATTGCGGGGAAGAAGATGCTCACCCGTGGCCTCGTCAAAAGAGATGTCCTGAAAACTCGGGTCCAGATCTGGATGGCCGGCAAATGGGTTGCGAACCAAACCAGGATGGTCTATCGGGGTGACGGTTGGATTTTCGGACGGATGTGGGGAAGGCATAAGCTTAGTGTCCTCCTCAGTAATGTCATGGATAGGCTGGACTGGAGGCTGAGGGCCAGGTGAAGGTTCAAACGAAGATCGGCACCTCTTTCTCTTTTGCATATCTTCTTCAATAACTCCGAGAAGATGGCGATATCTAACCGCATCTCCAGGACGGCTAGCTGACGGCTTTGGTTTGGCAGAAGCTTTGACTAACTTATACTGTTCAAGGCGGTGCCGAATATCTGATGTCTTGGCCACCTTACCCATTCCTGGAATAAAAATCAAGTGTTACAAGCATGCATGAAACTATGATTCAAGAAACATGTGAAGTTAAAAAAAGAAGTTAAGATTTCATCTTGAACCGCCGGAGTTGCCTTAGCTGAAATACTCTCAGAAGATAGACTAGCACCAGTCCCGGCCTTATCAGACCTCTTCGACTTCTCCACCAAGGCTGATCCTTCCTCCAACCCCTCAAAGGCCTGGCGAAAGGCATCATCCGTCCACTCCTGGATCTCCTTTGCCTGCTCAGAAGACAAAACCCCGGCACCACTACCACCCTGTCCTTCACCTTCTCCATCTCCTCCGCTCTCCTCCTCGCCTCTCTCCTCCTCTCCACCTTCCTCCTCCGGAATATCTGGGCATGTGCTAGGGGAGGGTCCGTCAGACTTCTTAAGCTTCTTCCCCCCAACGACTGGGGGTACCGAGAAAGGTCTCCTCTTGCTACTCTTCGTAGTGGCCCCATTTTTAGCTTTAGCAGCCCTCTCCTCGGCTGTATCTCTCTGCTTAACCACAGATTGACGTGGCGAAATCAGGTTGTGCTCTAGGAGAGTGGCATTCCTGATCAGGTAAGAAGCCGACATGTCCCTTCCAGAGATAGCCTCTATCTCCGCGGCCATCTGAACAAGGTGATCGTTCTCCACGACCGCAAAGCCACCTGTCGCTAGCAAGAAATAAAAGCACGTAAGAAGAAGCATTGTAGTCGAGACAAAGAAATTACGAATGGAATTCAACTTACAGCCAGAAGTGAAAAGGCGAAAAGAAACGGAGTCGTCCTTGACGAAGAACCATTCCTTCTTAAACATGGTAAACTTCGAGTATAAGTCCAAGACCGGCTTGAAGGACACGGCCGACTCTAAACTAATGTACGGAGACCCCTTCTTGTAGCACCTCAGATTATATAGGTATCGTATTCCCCAGTTAGAAGGGGGACGCCCATATTTCCTCTGAAAAATGATGGACAAACACACCGGGATAGCATAAGAGTTGGGCGGAAGCTGGAAAGGAGCCACTTTCAGATAAGTAATGAAGCTGACTATCCACGCATTAATCGGAGGGATGGCCCCGCACATGCAATGGTATCGGCTATACGCGAAGTATCCTTCAGGGGATTATATGGCATGACCCCCTCCCCTGGCAATAGCATGCATGCGCTATCAATCCTAAAGGAGCGAGAGATAACGTCAAGTTGCTCCTCTCTGAGAGAGCTCGGAAAGCAATCAGGAGGAGAGTTCAGAAGCTCTTGGGGACCATACCCGTCTACCAGCGACCTCGGGATGGGTCCACGATGTTCCGATCCGGGCTGGGACGGGGGCACAATGGGGGACTCTCGTCTATCCGTAGATTTTCTCTTTTCTGATCGAGTTTCTACTTTGCGAGACATTTGTCTGTAACACCGGAAAAACATATTGTTAGAGCATAGGAAATAAACAAGCAGGTGTATATAGTCTGAAATTTCACCCATAAGTCAAAACGCTCAAGCCCCCAGGGTCATTCGGTAAAGAAATGTAAAATTTCATTCGGTATTCAAGGTCTCAGGGTTCATCCGGTGGCTCAAATACATGTTCATTCGGCATTTCCCCTTCTCATTCGGCAGTTCAAACCCACAAGGTTCATTCGGTACTCAGAATCCACGAGTCCATTCAATAATTCAAGTATATAAGATCGTTCGGCAAAGGAATGTCTCACCTGGGTTCGGCAATCAAGAATTGATTCGGCACTTCAAATAGTTCGGCGAACAAGACTGGTTCGGCACTTGGTTGACTCGGCACTTGGTTGATCCGGTATTCAAAATGATTCGGCTATCTCAAAACGACAAAGGGATAACGAAGGCCTGGCACCCCTATTTATAAACGAGCACAGGATGACCGGACCGTATGATTCGGCACACAAGACCGGACGAAAATCACCTAAGCTAAAGCAAAGCGCGACATATTATGGCATATGCCCCACTTTGGGGGGCAAGTGTCGGGCGCATTTCTGAACAATGCCGAGCCATACCATCTCCAAGCATTGCCGGTCCAAGCTCCCTCTCCATCCACCACCGGTCCATTCATCTCCTACCACCGAACCACACGATACCGGACCAACCTACCTCGCCTACCACCGAATCACCTACCACCGAACCAAAGCCCCACCGGTCCATTCATCTCCTACCACCGAACCATCCTAACCGGACCACCTATCCAACCTACACCGAACCAACATTGCCAGGCCAGATCGTTTCAGCCCAGGCCCACCAGCAGCTATATACATCCAAGACCCCTGCCCCCAACCTTACTCTATAAATAGAGGGGCAGGGGTACAACAATGGCAGACAAGTTTGAGAGCTCAAGCACGGAAGGAACTTTCAAACAACTTTCAAATACTTGTATACAAAGCTTTGTACTTGTAATCTGAAAGAAAAAGGAGAATAACATATAAAGTGGACGCAGGCACGTTCTGGCCGAACCACTATAAATCTGTGTGTCTTTTACAGTTTAGTCCATCTATTTCGTATATTTGCATAAATCACCCAAACCATCCAGATCAACATATAATCAACTAAATCATACGACTAGGAGGTGTTTGCCCAATTTTTGTGCAAACAAACATTTTATCGACTTTTTCACAAAATGCCAATATCTATTCATCCAAATATTAACTTGGAATATATTTATATTATCAATTTCCATTTAAGAATTCACCATTCCCTCTTAAGTTTAGTATAAGCATTTTATATACTTCTTTATTTACTTTCATCTTACCATTTTAGTTTATATCTACATCTATTCAAATCGATTTATCTCCATTTCATATAAATTCAATTTATTCTTCAACTTTGCATATATATAAATTTTATTTGTCATTTATTACTAACTCATGTCATTACTTTAATTATCTCAATTTTCAATTCGAAACCGTTTTGTCGTTAACAAAATTTTCCAAAATTTTCTAACTCCCAAAATTTTTGAAAATTTTTGGCAGTCGCCTTTGTACGGAGGAGCTTTTGCAATTTGACAAAAGAGATAAATATATATACATCGACCCACACGGTCGGAAAAACCAAAAACAGTTCATATTTCCTATTTTTATTGCGTAGGCGTACCTTATTTAGCATTTTTAAGCAAGAAACTTATTTATTTAGCAGCCAATGCAACCAAAATCCAGCCATACGGCTTCTAGGTACCTGTACTTACTCAATTTAAATATGTAAGTGCAATATAAATGAAGTTTAACAACATTCCACTTATTTGAAACAGTTAAAACATATGAATTCTAAAAGAAATTCACACCAAACATTATACCGTAAGCAATTTATATAGTTTTCATGCTAATTCAACGGTTTTAACTTATTCATATCCATTTTCATTCAATTTGAATGGTTTAAAACTCAATCGCTTACATTTAATTTATTTATTTTTAAGCAAACTGAACTCATATTTAGTTCAATTACTCTCAAAATCAAATTATTTTACTTCTATCAATTCATAGAATTTTAATTACTTTTATTTACATCAAATGACAATTTATTCTATGCAATTCGACGAGATTTATGTGAGTAAAGAAGTATTTATGTTTTATAACCATTTTAAATGGATTTCAACTCAATTTACACTTAATTCTATTCTGTTTTCAAATTTATCCACAATTCATATTTTCTCATTTTCATTGCATTTCGGATTTGAAGCTATTCACCTGCATTTCATTTTATTAACCAAACCAGTTTCATTATTCAAACAGGTTCCATTCAAAACCATTTGATCTAGCTCGACACATTCTGTTTGAATTTCATTCACAATCCATACATTTACATTTCACCTCATATTTGTTTGTTCCAAACTATTTTATTTAGCTCGAAAACAAACCAGGCTATTTCATTCAATAACCATTCTCAACACATTTAAACCACACTTCATTTTGAGTTTGGTTTTTATTCAACACTTCTATTCTCTTCAGTATTATCAATATAACTATTCTATTAAACTTGAAAACATTCAATTGTTAAAATTGTCTCGAAGTTATTAAATTTAAATAATTGTTGGATGGTTGAATTGATTTATGTGATATAGTATGATATATTATGGAATTGGCATATTGTTGTGCTAACATCTGTGGATGCGGGAAAAATAGGTTAAAGGGATCCAACTGGATCCCTCATCATTTATTTAAATTATTTAGTACCCTTTGATGTGATTATTTTATATTCTATGATGCATATTATTGATAATAGGAATATTGGATGTTATGGTTTACCTGAATATATTCCGGTGCACTAAGTTATTAAGATATATATAGAATTGGATTTTGGAAATAAAACGAAGAGAATTTGTAAGTAAAATAATTATAGAAATTTGAATAAATTTAAGATTTAATTTATTGGAAAAGAAATAAAGTGCCCTTTAAAATTCTAATAAATAAATCTTAAGTTAGTAAGGGAAATTTGAATAATCAGAAGATTAATGAATTTTAAATTTTAGTGTTATTATAAAACATTTATTTAAAATTTAAGATTCAATTTATTGAAAGGAATAAAGAAGAAATTTGGAAGAAGCTGAGATTGGTATATTTCAGTTAAAAGATTTAAAATCAAACAGAAAATAATAATAATAAAATAAAGTCCATAATTAATGAATTTTGAAATGAACCAAGTAAGTAAAGAAATTTATTTCAAATAGAATAAATAGGAAATCAATTTGGGAAATTGATTTAAGTGCCTGAAGTTGGAATTTTCTCTGAATGGCCAAGTACACGTTTTTAAAAGTAAATTTGTAAATATAAATTAAATGTTTTAAAGTTGTTTTTTTTAAGAAAGCAAGTTTTGTAAAATTTATTATTTCTAAATTTAATTTCTAAAGCAAGTATTTCCTTTTAATATATTATAGCAATAATTATTTAAAGAGTGATTTAGTATTTGTTTTAAAAGTGTAAATCTGGTTTTATATTTTATTAAGTAACCTTATTTTCAAATATTTATATAGTATGTATTTTTAACAAATTATTGAAGTAGTTTAACTTAAATGTTTTAAAAGTATTTTAAAGTAAGGTGTTTTAAATTATTTTAAAAATCTAGTTTGTGCTTGGCAATTTCAGTGGAGATAGAAAATATTAGGGAAAGTTTATTCTGGGAAAGAAAGAATGGTTTGAAACTGTTTTCAAAGGAATGAAAATAGAAATATATCTTGTGAAGATATTTTGAGATTAATAAATAATTTGGGAAATTATTTATTGGTTGATGGTTGTTTGTGAATATTAAGTGATAGTTAAATAACTGACTATCAATATTGGCCAAAAGCGTTGATCGTTTCGAAGAGTCCGGGATCGAGATTTATTTCTCGAAAACCACTTCGATCCGGTTCGTACGTTTCATGGAAAACGATTTTGGATTCGAAGATGGAGCACTGAAGTGCAAGGGCTAGTCGCTACTAATCCTGAGGATATTTCCAAAATGGATGTAGTAGGAATAGTGCCTTCGGTTCCGTTCGAACCCGGGACGGACTTGTATGGATGAATGCTTGCGAAACATCGTCAGGTGGACGATGGGCATTCTAAGGAATATTCTATAAAAGGTAACGCTTAGCCTCAAGCCTCATCAAATGGGAATGACTGAAAATCAGGGGTTATGCAGCAAGGCTAGGTGGGTAGCACCCAAGCAGGGTGAGGTCATTCCAGTCTAGATGTCCCTTATTATTTCAGCTTAGTGGGCGGTTGCTGATCCCAACCGCGGGGTGATCTCACTCGAGATTATCCAGTAAGGGGTAGTCTCGGCCTTGTGTTCTAGGGGAGCGGGCGTACTCCTCGGTACGGTGATCTAGGCCCCGTACTATGACAGGTGGTACCCCAGTGCCTAGTCATTAGTTGGAAATCCATTCTCCCTACGAGCCTTGTACGAGTTTTGTTTGTATTACCCACTCTGTGGCTAGTAGCTGGAATTTAATAGATGTAACAATTTCAGCTATTTTATAAGTATTTGTATATAGACCCTATTATAATATCAGAGGATTTCTATAAAAATTGCTTTAGCTATCGTAAGGTAAAAACCCGACATGTTTATTTGTGGCGTGGTCTTACGAGATGCTTTTGTTTTCAAAGGATTTTTGAAACTTTAAAAATCAAGTGGGTGTGATTTTCTCACGCTGGTATTCCAGACTGACTCGGGTATTATTCAACTGTAATGCTTGGGTCAGACCGAGTATTATAGGATACAGGATATGATGCTGTGGAGCTCAGGAGACGAACAGAATGGCGATACGTACTCCCGTACTTGTATATATATATACATATTCCGCTGTGTTGAGTTTGTTGTGTACCCATTTGTATGGTATTGATGTTGAGTTATGATTGATGTACTCTGATTGATGTAATATATAAATAGAGATATATTGATTGAGTAAAGATTATTTATTATCTATTATATTTTATTCCGCTGCGATGGTTAGATTCTGATGTTGATTTTGTTTTCTCTTCTTCTACCTCTTCTTCTTAAACCCAAATGGTTCGTGTTTCTGTACAACTTGAGTTGATTTTTGTAGAATAGTGTTGACTCAAGGGGTACGGATTTGCGGGCAAACTGGACCCCTCAACTTTCATTTAAATTATTTAATATTTTCTGTTTTGATTATTTGATGTTCTATGATGAATTATATTAGAATATTGTATGCTATGGTTCGATTGGATATAACTGGGTATAGTGAATTACCAAAGACATATACAATGGATTCTGGAAAGGAATAAAAGAAGTAAATTTGTAAGTAAAATAATTGTAGAAATTTGAATAAAATTTAAGAATGAATTGGGAAAGAAATAATGTGCCCTTTAAAATTCTAGTAAATAAATCTTGAGTATAGAAAGGAAATTTTGAATAAACAGGGAATTAATGAATTTTAAAAATTCAATGTTATTATTTAAAAAGAACAAAACATTTATTTAAAATTCAGGATTTAAATTATTAGAAAGACTAAAGAAGAATTTGGGATTAACCTGAATTTTGTATATTCCAGTTAAAAGGGGTTTGAGATCACATAGAAAATAATAACAATTAAGTCCATAACTAATGAATTTTTGAAATGAACTAATAAGTAAAGAAATTGATTTCAAATGGAATAAAATTGGAAATCAATTTGGGAAATTGATTTAAATGGTTGAGAATTGAAATTCTCCCTGGATAACCAAGTACGTTTCAAAGTAAATTTTTAAATATAAGTTAAAAGATTTTAAAGTTGTTTTAGAAAGTATGTTTTGTAAAATTCATTATTTTTAATATTTAAATTCTAATGTAGGTATTTCCTGTAATCTATTATAGTAGTAATTATTTAAAAAAAAAAAGACTTGGTATTTGTTTTAAAAGAGAAAGTCTTGTATTTATATTCTATAAAATAGCCTCATTTTAAATATTCTTAAAGTATATATTTTATTAAAGTATTAAAGTAATTTTTAATTTAAATGCCTTAAAGGATAAGTTATAATAAGAGTTTTAAATTATTTTCAAATCTAAAGTTTTGTGCATGGTTATTTTCAGTGAAAATTAATATTTGGGAATTCTTTCCATTGGGAAGAGAATGATTTGAAACTGTTTTCAAAGGATTGAAAATAGAAATATATCTTGTGAAGGTGTTTTGAGGTAAATAATAATTTGGGAAGTTATTTATAGTTGGATGGATGTTTGTGAATATAAATTGATAGTTAAATCACCGACTATCAATATTGGCCAACTGCGTTGACCGTTTCGAAGGGATCGGGATCGAGATTTATTTCTCGAAAACCACTACGATCCGGTTTGTACGTTTCGTGAAAACGATTTTGGATTCGAAGATGGAGCAGTGAAGTGCAAGGGCTAGTCGCTACTAATCCTGAGGATATTTCCAAAATGGATGTGGTAGGAGTAGTGCCTTCGGTTCCGTTCGAACCCGGGACGGATTTGCGGGTCGTTACATCGGCTTAGTGGGCGGTTGCTGATCCCAACCGTGGGGTGATCTCACTCGGGATTATCCAGTAAGGTGTAGTCCCGGCCTTGTGTTGTAGGGGAGCGGGCGTACTCCTCGGTACGGTGATCTAGGCCCCGTACTGTGACAGGTGGTACCCCAGTGCCTAGTCATTAGTTGGAAATCCATTCTCCCTACGAGCCTTGTACGAGTTTTGTTTGTATTACCCACTCTGTGGCTAGAAGCTGAAATTTAATGAATGTAACAATTTCGGCTATTTTATAAGTATTTGTATATAGACCCTATTATAATATCAGAGGATTTCTATAAAAATTGTTTTAGCTATCGTAAGGTAAAAACCCGGCATGTTTATTTGTGGCGTGATCTTACGAGATGCTTTTGTTTTTCAAAGGATTTTTGAAACTTTAATAATCAATTGGGTGTGATTTTCTCACGCTGGTATTCCAGACTGACTCGGGTGTTATTTAACTATAATGCTCGGGTCAGACCGAGTATTATAGGATACAGGACATGATGCTGTGGAGCTCAGGAGACGAGCTGGATGACGATTCGTACTCTTGTATTTGTATATATATATATTTCCGCTGTGTTGAGTTGTTGTGTATCCGTTTGTATGACATTGATGTTGGGCTATGACTGATGTACTCTGATGATGTAACATATAAACAAAGATATTTGATGTTTGAGTAAAGAGTATTTATTATCTATTATATTTTATTCCGCTGCGATGGTTAGATTCTGTTATTGTTTTCTATTTTCTTCTTCTACCTCTTCTTCTTTAACCCAAATGGTTTGTATTTCTGTGCAACTTGAGTTGATTGTTGTAGAATAGTGTTGACTCAAGGGGTACGGATTTGCGGATCGTTACAGTTAGAAATATTAAAATTTAATCTAACAGTGATTTGTTCAGTTTTAAAATTTTATGGTTTACATTGAATTTAAAAATAGCCTTCCGAGGCACAGTCTCGGAATTCGACGAAACCAGTTCCATTGGATCCGTAATATTGTATTTTTATCGGATTTGAAATTACGTATTGATTGGAGTTATTATGTGAGCGTACGATACATCAACGCGTTGAAATTTAATTGGTAATAACTGATTCAGACTTTAAAAATAATATTTAGACTAGTCAAATACGCTTCACATCAACTGAAATTCTTTCCCATCAGCCTCATTTTTTTTATCTCTCCACCGTACTTCACTTCTTTTCATGTTTGAGGCCTCTCTTCCTCAGTAAGCTAAAAGGAGACGGAATCAAAATAAAAAAACAAAAATTAAAAATTATATACGAAGTCCAAATTCAAATGGTTTCCAAACAAACCCCTTCATTTCAAAACCCATCGTTCTCGTTTTCATTCTAATTGAACAAAGAAAAGTAATGGAAACCCAAATCTAGAATCGGTCGCAGCCTCCTATTCCTTTTCTCAACAAATCGAGGACGATAACTTCAAATCAGATGTGGGCTCAAGCGAATTGCGGCGACGAGACTTTATCGTGTGCGTGGGGTTCATGAAGGGCTGGGTTGGA
Source organism: Allium cepa (assembly GCA_030765085.1). Lineage (NCBI taxonomy): Eukaryota > Viridiplantae > Streptophyta > Magnoliopsida > Asparagales > Amaryllidaceae > Allium > Allium cepa. The sequence goes on along the minus strand of CM060943.1, from coordinate 824,534,800 downwards.
TGTAGCTCGATGCCTGAAGGGGGTGACGTCGGCTCGTCTTGGCAGTGGCGGTTTAGGCGTGTGTTCGAATTTTCTTAGGGTTTTGGTAGCGTTACGGGAAGATGGCCGAAGCGAGGCCTGGGTAGCGTGCGCTCGCGTGCAAGTGGGTTGTGTTGCAGTTGAGTAAGGGGGTTCGAGGGGAGTGATATGTTTGGAAAACTTGATGGGTGCAGCTGGGTCCTGAGGTGACTTCGTCGAGGCTGTGATTTTCGGCTAGCAGGGTTTGTGGAGAAGGTTAGGGTTTTTTTACGTGAATAATTAACCTTAATTACTATAATTAAGTTATACGTAATTTAGCTGTTAATTAAATTGATTTTTCCCGATGTTAATAAATGTGTAATTCATGCATACGAGGTTTAAATCGAATGAGATAGGTAGTGTGGGTTCGTAGCTGAGGAAATCTACACAATAGAAATGATTTGGAACTATTGGCAATTTCAGAAGAAGAAAAAAATCATCAAAGTGAGTTTTACTCACTCAACATGAATTACTGTTTTTAGTTATTGTTGCTAAAAGAATTTGTAAAAGAAAAAAAAAAGGTTTAACTAAATTATTAGTCGGTTGATTTATTTAAAGGTAATTAACTTGTTTAAAACGTATTTATTTGTTTAGTTACCGAAGGATATTTTATAAAAGGGAGAGTAATTTAAAATAAATAATTAGCTAGATAAAATTATCAAAAAGGGAAATAATTGTTCAATAAGTTCAAAATATTAATAAAATGTAAAATGTTTATACAAGGTAAACTGTGAAGAATTGTGACGAAACAAGCTGGTTTGGAAATGGATTGCAAATGGAATAAGGTGAGTTAATCTCACTCAGTTAAATTTAAATTTAAATGATTGAATTTAAATAATTGTTTGAATGGATGAATTGAGTGATGTGATATAGTATGATATTTTGGAATTGGCATATTATATTGTGCTAACATTTGTGGATGCAAGGAAAACAGGTTGGAGGGATCCAACTGGACCCCTCACATTTATTTAAATTATTCAATATTCTCTGTTGTGATTATTTGATATCCTATGATGAGTTATATTGGAATATTGAATGTTATGGTTTGATTGGATATATGGGTATAATGCATTACCAAATTATATGAATTGGATTGTTGAAAAGAAATTAAAAAGAAGTAAATTTGTAAGCGAAATAATTATAGAAAGTTTGAATAAATTAATAATGAATTGAAAAGCAATAGAAGTAATATGAAAATAATACTAAATAACTTCGAGTATGAAGAGAAATGGAATTTTGAACAAAATGAAATTGGTGGATTGTAAACTTAAGTTATATCAATTAAAGAAATAAAGAATTATTTTAAAATTCAAAGTTTAAATTTATTTAAAACAATAAAGAAGTAATTGAGAAATCTAAAAATTGGAATCAAGAAATGAGATCTGAAATTAATAGATTCTGAATTTAAAGGGAATAAATTGGAAATCAGTTTGGGAAATTGATTTAAGTGATTGAAGCTGGGATTTTACTTTGGATAACCAAGTACATGTTTAAAGTAAATTCTTAAATAAATTTAAAGGTTTTAAAGTTGTTGTAAAAAGCAAGTTTTAGAGAATTTATTATTTCTAATATTTTAATTCAAAAGTAAGTATTTTCTCAAATCTATTATAGTAGTAACTACTTAAAAACTGACCTAGTATTTTGTTTTCAAAAGTGAAAATCTAGTTTCATATTCTATTAAGTAACTTTATTTTCAAATACTCATATAGTATGTATTTTTTTACAAATATTGAAGTAATTTAACTTAAATGTTTAAAAGTATATTTCCAAAGTAAAGTGTTTTAAATTATTTTAACAATCTAGTTTTGTGCTTGGTGATTTCAGAGGAAATAGAAAATATTGGGAAAGTTGATTCTGAAAAGAAAGATGGTTTTGAAACTGTTTTCAAAGGTTTGAAAATAGAAATATATCTTGTGAAGATATTTTTGAGGTAATAAATTTGATGGATGTTTGTAAATAGAAATTGATAGTTAAATAACCAACTATCAATATTGGACAAATACGTTGATCGTTTCGAAGAGACCGGGATCGAGATTTATTTCTCGAAAACCACTTCGATCCGGTTTGTACGTTTTCGTGAAAAACGATTTTGGATTCGAAGATGGAACAGTGAAGTGCAAGGGCTAGTCGCTACTAGTCCTGAGGATATTTCCAAAATGGATGTAGTAGGAATAGTGCCTTCGGTTCCGTTCGAACCCGGGACGGACTTGTATGGATGAATGCTTGCAAAAACATCGTCAGGTGGAAGGTGGGCATTCTAAGAGATATGTTCTCTAAAGGTAAACGCTTGGCCTCAAGCCTCATCAAATGGGAATGACTGAAAATCAGGGGTTATGCGGCAAGGCTAGGTGGGTAGCACCCAAGCAGGGTGAGGTCATTCCAGTCTAGATGTCCCTTTTTATTTCGGCTTAGTGGGCGGTTGCTGATCCCAACCGCGGGGTGATCTCACTCGGGATTATCCAGTAAGGGGTAGTCCCGGCCTTGTGTTGCAGGGGAGCGGGCGTACTCCTCGATACGGTGATGTAGGCCCCGTACTGTGACAGGTGGTACCCCAGTGCCTAGTCATTGGTTGGAAATCCATTCTCCCTACGAGCCTTGTACGAGTTTTGTTTGTATTACCCACTCTGTGGCCAGTAGCTGGAATTTAATCATGTAACAATTTCGGCTATTTTATAAGTATTTGTATATAGACCCTATTATAATATCAGAGGATTTCTATAAAAATTGTTTTAGCCATCGTAAGGTAAAAACCCGACATGTTTATTTGTGGCGTGGTCCAAAAAATGTTCCAGAATTTGTCAACTTTGTTTCATATTTTTAAGAATTAATTTGATTATGGGATATTATCAATTATTTTATAATAAACATTAATTGAGGAAATTTCATAAATTAATCCTAAGCCGAAAATATGTTTTCAGATTTTATAAAATTCTAAAACTTAATTTTCTTCATATGATTATTTTGCATTAATCTATTTTGGCACAAACTATTTCATTCAATAAAATTTATACACACACATAAACATACACACACACACACATACATACATAACATATATATTAATATCTTGCTTTATACAAGCACATATTTAGACAGATTACAGTACATATAAAATGAGCTAATGTGTCCTTTGTAATGTAAATCCAAATATCTATATGCAGGCACATTATACCCTTCATGGATTATAATATTGCACATGCATACACATATATGTATATATACGTGTATGACACACACACATATACACACACACTTACGTATATATACACTTATATAAAATATATAAAACAAAAATCAAATAAATCTCAAACTACAATTTGTACAGTTAGAATCCATAGTATAAATCTTGCCATGATAAATTATTTATTGATGACATTTAATGAATCAATCCACTCAAATTAAAGAGAGAAATGAAAGGTTCATTTCTCCATTTAATGCAATTAATACTATCAATCAATTACTTGTTTTAGGGAGAGAAATGAAAGATTTCCTTCCCTATATACATTAATCTTATTAATGCTCTTGATTAATTACTTATTTTAAGGAAAGGAATGAAAGGTTTCATTCCCTATATATATATTAAATTTTATTAATTAATGTTAGGTGTATTTGATACACTATAATTTAAAATTAAATTTATTTAAACTTCCCTTTAACTAATTTAAATAATATACATGTTTTTGTTTAAAGTAAATTTAGGAAAGTTCTAAATGAGATTTAGACTTCGTAGGTCCATTAAAGATCCAAAATGATAAGAAAAAATTAAAATCCACCCATTTTTCCGCTGTGGGCCGGCCCATTAAGAACTCTATTATTTTGCATCCTAAAAAGATTTTTGCTTTGATTAGGTAGTAAAAACAATGGATACTAGGGCTTTTAATACTAGCGGAAGTATAGTGGAAGGGATGGTGAAAGATCGACCAAGAAAAGAATTTGCTTCGATATCGCATGAATTTGAGATATTGGGCAAAAAGAGGTTCAACAGTACTGGGACAATCAACGAGGCCCAAGCTTAGATTAGTTTGTATGGCATGGTATACGGATATGACGGATCATACTTAGGGAGAATTCAAGCATATTATAAGTATGTCCTTCCGGATTGAGGGTTCGGCTCCAGAGTCATCTATATCTGCACCAACCAGAAGCAACAAGCGCAAGTTTCAACCGCCGAGGGATACATCAAGCTTCAAATGCTACAAATGTGGGAAGGAGGGTCATTTTGCTAAAGTGTGTAAGAGAGGGAAAATGTCTAAAGAACCAATTGCTAAGATTCCAAAGGTTAAGCTGCAGAGGGTGAAGGCGCATTTTGTACCGAGGACTTGTTACAACTGTCACCAGCCAGGTCACTAGGTCAGGGATTGTCTAATGCTTCAAATAGGGCAACAACCTAGGGTTTTTCTACTTACTCCAGCACCTTCTACTTCTGCAGCTGAGAAGGGGAAGCAGATTTTTAAGGGTATACTATCCGTTTATAGTTTAGCTATTCGCATTTGTTTGATATTAGTGCTTCTCATAGTTTATAGGACAACAACCTAGAGTTTTCCTACTTACTCCAGCACCTTCCACTTCTGTAGTTGAGAAGGTAAAGAAGATTTTTGAGGGTATATTATCTATTCATAGTTTAGCTATTCGTTTTTGGTTTGATATTAGTGCTTCCCATAGTTCAATATCTCGTAATCTTGATTGTTTAGTCATGCTCGACATGTTAGGAAAATTAAGTGCCGTTTATGATTGATTTGTGCACAATCAGTTTATGAGCAATTTTACCTTTCAACATCATGAATTTGGTATGGGTACATTGAACTTAACACTTTGTGAATTAAGTTTCACGGTTTGACTATAAGGCGTTTGGTGAAAATATTGGGTTAGAATTTTAAAAAAAAATTAGTAAAAGATGCTTATTGTGATCTGATCGGGAGATAGAATAATTTAAAGGTAAATATTTGTTAAAGATTTATACAAGAAAGTAATTCTATACAAGTATGGTTTATGAAATGTGGTTTACAAAAAAAAGGGTTTAAATAGAGAATTTGAGTACTTGAATCCTAGTGTTTTTGAAAATGTTTTTCAAGATTTTGACAAAAATAATAATAGTATTATTTAAAAGTAAATAATAAGAAGCTGGTTTAGGAGATTAAGGTCAAGATAGTAGCAACATACAAAGTATCTAATACCGCTTTAAAATGACTTTGGTTGAGTACCAAAAGTATGGTTTGGGTGTATTGAACTCACTTCGGTCGCTTGAAAATAATTTCAATGATGACTACAGCATCATTGATATTCGTTTTTGAATTTCTTAGTGTGGGATGCTACAGAGTTGTTTTGGAAAATAGATTTTGATTTAATCCCAAAGTAATTATTATACAAAAGTTATATGTATATAATATTTTAATATGATTTGAAATGAAAACTGATGTTTAGTTCTAAAGTTCCCTGTTAAGTTATTTCATGGACACATGTAGCTTATTATTAGAAAAGTATGGGTGTGCATCATGATATAATATGTTGTTTGGTAATTTTCATTTGCTAAAAATGAAATGGAATTTTCAAAGATTTTGGGTAGTCCTGAACTTTTGGATAGTTATAGAGCTTGTAATTAAGTGTTTGTGAAAATATAAAGTTGAGTTTATATAACTCTTGAATTGAGAAGATAGCAAGTTAAAACCTGTTTTAAATTTGTTAATCAAACTTGTTACAAATTTGATGTTGGTACATACTCTTAGGATGAAATGGAGTATTAATATAAGTATGAACTTAAGTTATAAAATGATTATAAACTTGAATTTATCTTTTATGGAATGATTCGTAAATAAATTTTATTATTGGAGATGTATACTATTTGGACAAACTAAAGTGATAAAAGATATTGGCGTAGTTAAGAAATCAATAGGATAAATACGTAAGTTGTTCATAGATCGTTTTGTTTACATAATTGTTCTTGATTTAGTATTTGAATACATGATTTCAAGGTGTTTTACATCGGTCTAGACAAGAATTTTTTACTCGACTTATAACGATGAACCTTTATATGGATTCATGATACAATCCTAATGTTTTTTGTCATAGTATATGACTATTCAAGAAGAGTGGAGGTTTCTAATCAAGGAATCAAATCGGAGTTTACACCAGATTAGTCAAGTGATAAATCCATGTGATCGAGCAAGTGATCGGATCAGATATTGCTTACGGATGGCACATGTACATCGTACGGGCTTAGTACATTTGTATGATATGTTATGTGGGCTTATAAAGAGTTTGGGGAATGAATCTTCGATTTTTCAAGTGATATGAATAATCGTCTAATCAAGAACCTAAGATTGTTGAGTGTAAGGTATGCTTAATAGGTTATTTGTTGACCTTGGCCAATGGGAGGGTTGTGAACCTAAGAAAACCATAAGCATTGATTGCCAGAAATTGTGAATGCTATTTGAGGGTTTGTGCGCTTATTCTTTGGTTAAGGTTAGAAGTGCCGCGGAGCAAGGATGATCAGGGTGGTGCAAGGAAGAAGGAAGGTAGTTTGAGGGAGATCCATCAAGTGTTGCTTATAGACTAGGATTTCTTCTTATCTTAGTATTGTATATCTTTTGTAGTGTACTCACTTCTTGAGGCGGAGTTGCTTAGTATGCATTTTGGTTTGCAGTTTAGTTTGTATATAGTTTCGGCAGTGCTATATATATATATATATATATATATATATATATATTCTTTATCTCTCTTCTTTGATTATTGTTCTTGTTTGAATTTCGAGGACGAAATGTTCTAAGTGAGGGAGAATGTAGCGACCCAAAAATTCGAACACTTTATTTTCAAATATCGAAACATTTTGAAAGACGATTAAGTGTTATAAATATGATTTTATAACCTTGTTTTACATTATTTAGTTAATAAATAATGAAAAGAAATCTATTTTCGACAAGTGCTTATAAAAATATATTCTTCGAAGAAAAATCGAAAATGTCACCGAATATCGGTTTATCGATAAACTATTTTTTTGATCAATGTAAGTTGTATGAACGAACGTGCACTTAACTAATGATAAAATGAACATAATAACAATTAATTAACACACTCTCCTCTTTATAAAGCATGGAATGTTATAGAAAGTTCTATTAGGATAAGATATATTATATGGGAAGGGTATAATGGTAAAACAAATAAAGGAGAAGTGACATAAAGTTGTCATGACAAGAAGCAATTAATGTCATTAGGGTTTTGAGGGCTTTTTTCCCTTTCACGTTCATAAGTCTATATAAGGAGGTGGTACACACTTAGGAAATGTACCACAAATATTCCTAAGCTTTGAGTTAAAATATCCATGGCTTTTCTTCTTCATCATCTCTAAATTCCTAAAGAAGATAATTTGCAAACCATCTCATAGTCACCTTCAACTTTGATGAAAGTCATGCCACCATATAACAACACCTTCTACTTAGTTGGATTGTGAAAAAGTGAAGCACATCTCACTCTATCACAATAGGTTGTGAACATTAAGAAGAGGAGGAAGGCAAAACCAAGGTGGAAAAGCAAGGAAGGAAAGGTGTTGCTAGGTTGGGTTGGACCTTGGTTAGCTTGGATCTTGGTTATTGTTAGATTAAAGGTGAGTTAACACCTCGCTTTGGATGAAAAATATAACACATGTATATGTTATGTTTGATTGTGTTAAAGTTGTTTGAATTGTTGTTAACCTATGTTGAAAACAATGGTTGTAACTTCTTACTTTAAAAGTAAGTGATATATTTGTTCAATGTACATGGACTTGAATTTGGAATGGACTTGAATGGAATTATACTTGAATTTGGAATGGACTTGAATGGAATTATATTACATATTACTAGGCCATGAACAAATCACACAGGTTGTAGTTGAACATAGGTTAAGATATGACTCCGATTTACAAGTGCCCTTATAGCGATAGTCGTTATAGATGCAGTTCGAAATTGGATAGTTTTTTGTAATCGTTATGGAACTTTGTAGAGAGATCCTTAGGGTTTCTCACCATATTTACAATTTTTTATATGAATGTTTACTGCCATTAAAAGATTGAATAGTAAAGAAGTAACATCCCGAAAACGGCCAAAACATCACTAGTGCAAATAGTATTTGTTGTGAATTACTTCATTCTTTTAAAAGGTATCGCCTAACTCATATTAGAGTTATTTAAAAGTAGTTTCAAATTTATATGAATTTTTAAGAATTTGTCATGAATTTTCAAAGGAGAGATATTTAGTTAAAATAAGTCATTTTCACGTTTCTAATGATTTTTCCAAACTTGTTATTTTCAATTAATATTTTAAGATAGCATTTTAAAATATATTTTAAGTATTATGAAGATAAACATCTTATATAAATGTCTTGAGAAATATCAATATAAATATCTTGGTAAATATCTTATCTTGTATAAATATTTTATGCAAATATTACCTTTTAAATTGTTTTAGATTATAAACAAAAAGTTTAAAAAGGGGTTAATGATTGTTTAATGGCCAAATGGTTGATTGTTTGAATTACTTGTTAGAAAAAGTAATTAACTATGCTTAACACCAATGTTTCAACAAGGTAATCTTATCTATTTGTAAGAGTTAAGGTTGATGTCGAGTAGGGACGGAGTAATAGAGCTCTAACCTACCGGGCTTCCCTCTTAACCAAGCAGTATGTAAGTGGAAAATGTCAAAACATGTTAATCGGGTTGATTTCTTATTGTTCATGGAAATCACTAATAATATACTTACGTTAAAAAACGACGAGGTAGATTTATCCATTAGTGAGATTTAAGAATGAAGTGTCTAGGCAAGGCTTGAGGCAACTAGTGTCCAATTTTACTTAGCTTCACCCTTGGGCAATGAATATTTAAGTTGGATTGTCATAAACGAGTTAAGCATACGAATCGTAATTCGTATAAGCAATTATTTTGACGAGATAATTGATTATTCGATTATCGAACTTGACCTAATATTAACTTAGGAAGTTATTGAAATGCTATGCGATTTTATACCAATAAGAACCCTCAAAGAGGAGCACGTACGAAACATCTCTAGCTTTCGCTTACTTCTGAAAGAACCAGAATTTAGTTTACAGGAAATTCATCGATTGGTTTTGAAGAGTCCGGGATGGATAAGTGTTCTGCTTATCGAATACCACTTTAAAACTAGTATATAGGTTCTATGTTTTGGAAGTGGCTGAAGAAAGGAAATCTATGTGGAGATTTGAGATCTATTTAAGATGCTGGAACACATGTAAATGTCCATGATCTATTCAGGATGTAGGAATACATATGTGATTTTGAGATCTGTTGAGATGTGGGAATCCATATGTGGTATTGAAATCTATTCGAGATGGGAGGACCCAATCTTGGATTCGTGTTTTGTTTGAGTGATGGAGGCTCGTGCGAAAGATGTTGAATGTAACCTCGACACTGGAAATGGCTAAAGATAAAGTAGGACGCATAACCGAGATCTAGTGATCCATGTCGGGATGTTTCCGACTCTATATTTAGAGGTACTTATCGATATGTTTCTCATGGGAGTTGATGATATTTGGTTCACGTTGTTCTTTTTTATGCTCAGAGTCTGGACTGCTTGTGTTTACCTTATGGTATATTTTATCTAGAAATACACGATGATCGAATGGTAGTTTTTGGTCCTTGCATGTGGAGTTTGGATTTAGCATCCCTAAAGAGATCTTCATGGAAAATCTGTTATTCGATAACCTTATCGAATTTGGTTTTACCTTAAGTATGTTATGGTGTGACTAATGTAAGCACTATAGCTACTTGATATAATTTATGTGCCATTCCCTAGACAATTATCCCACTATATTAAACTTAATGAATGGCTAGTTTCTTTAAAGGGAAAACCATTACGGGTATCTATATGGTCCCAACTATTACTGTTCTGGTTACGTATGTTCTTGTATTTCTCACGCTGATTTACCAAACTGATCTGAATGTTATTTCTTAATGCTCGGTCAACCCCATGTGTATTTCCAGATTTAGCTGCGGACGCTTTAAAGCTTTTGGAGGAGGGTTGGAGTTCTACCTATCATAACACTTATTTTCGTTGCAGTTCTGTATTGAATATATTAGCATTATAACGACAAGTTGTTATAACCGTCCAGGATATTAATAGTACTTAGGTTTTAGTAATATTGATATCCCTGAATTCAGTGTAACCCCTTTATACTGTGCCTTTGGTATTTTACATTTTCCTTCCGTTGTGAGATTTTGATTTCTTCTTTTCTTGTTCTATTCTTTTTATTTTATTTTACCTTAACAATTTGTATTTTCGACACTTAGTTGTTCGGCATATGAATATCGTAGATGTATTAATATCGACATTTGGAGATTGAAAAGTAGGGTCGTTACATCTTATATAAGGTAACTTATATAAGTATGAATTATTAAATTATAGTTTAGATAATGAAGGGATTAATAATGTTTATTTGTTACCACTCATTGATTAGTTTAGCCCTGCTTGGCCAGTTTATGAGCATTTCTATCCTTTGTAGAATTATTGGACATGCTTGATTAGTTTATGAGCATTATTATCATTTGTAGATTTATTAGCTTAGTCTTGCTCTGTCAGTTTACCAGCATTGTTATCGTTTGTTGATTGTTAATTTGTGCTAGACCAATTTGTGAGCAGTTCACCTTTTTATTGCATGAGTTGGGAAGACATTAAATTACATGTGCATTAAAACGTATACTTTGTGAATTTAGCTCCCCAATTTGACTATAAGACATTCGATGATAATGTTAGGTTAACAGTTTGCTTTAAAATGGAAATTTAGAATAAATATTTTAAGAAAGTGATTTTACACAAGTATAAAATATGATTTATAAACGAAGAGGATTAAAGCTGATAGTTTAAGAACTTAAATCCCAATGTCATTGAAAATGATTTTTAAGATTTTGGAGAAAATAATAGTAATATTATTTGAAAGTATTTGTGAATATTAATATTTTGAAAGAGTTTTAAGATACGTTCGAGTCTGAAGTTGCTCTCCAAATCAGCAACTCAATCCGCGAACAAAGTATTTTTATGTTATCAAGTTCGATTGGCTCAAAAGTGACTAAAAATGGACAAAAGTTGTGCTCGGTTGGTAAACACTTTACACGGGCATTACCCTTCTTAATAAGGGAATATATTGTATGATTTGATAGGACCCATTAACGTGGTGTCATTTTTTTATTATCGAAATATATATAAATATGTATAGATTTTAAAGTATAAATTTTGGAAATTGGTTTATAAATTGAGATGATGATACTTAGTAATATTTACGAAGTATATGGTACTGCTTTGAAAACGATTTTGGCTATCCCAAAAGCATGATTAGATTTACAAAATGATATATCCATCTTATTATTGATATAATTGTTTGATAGTTTCGATTTTTTTAGAATGAAATAGATTTTTTGCCCATTTTGGATAGCTTGAAACTTCCAATTTGTTATAAAACTTAATACTAAGTGTTTTTGAAAATATAAAGATGAGTTCATATAACACTTTAATTAAGAAGGTAGAAAGTTCAAACATTTTTTAAATTGGTTTGAATATTTATGTTAAATAAATCATTGATGTTATTGGGACAACTAATAAACTCTTTACCTTGGGGTTGTTTAAGGAAAGTAGGCACTATGCGTAGATTTAGATATTAGTGTCCTGCTCTTCCAAGATACTTGCCTAACTCGGCATATAAAGAAGTCTAAAAAGTTGGCTCGGTTATGAGACCTTTATTTATTTTAGGCCTTCATCTGAATTTTAAAAAGTAAAATGAATATGTTATTTTGTATATACTCTTATGATATAGTAGAGTATTATAAGAGTAATAACTTGAAGTAAGTTTTTATGAAATGTTTTATAAATAAAATTATGTCTTTATAAATTGTTTATAAACATGAGTTATGTTTTATGAAATTTTTCATAATTTAGTATGGAATGAGATATACTATTTTTTCAAACGAATGTGATTTAGAAAGATATTGGTGTAGTTAAGAAACCAATAGGATAAAATATATAACTTATATATAGATTATTTTGTTCGCATGACTATTCTTGATCCAGGATTCGAGTACATGATTTCTAGGTTATTTACACCAGTCCAAATTAGAATTTTTCACTCAACGGCGAACACTAAAAGTGGATTCTTGATATAGTCCTGAGGTATTCTATCATAGTATATGGCTATATAAGAAAAAGTAAAATTTCTAATCAAGGAACCTGATTGGAGTCTGCACTAGACAGGTCAAGTGATCTATGCTAGTTTGAAGGTGGAATTTATGTGATCGAGCAAGCGATCAGATTTGATATTGCATATGGATGATCCATGTCCATTGTACGGGCTTTACTATATTTGTATACTATGTTTTGTTGGCTTATGGAGAGCTCAAGGAATGAATCTTAGTTTTGTTCTAAGGTAGCATAAATAATCAACAAATAATAACCTAAGACTGTTGAGGTAAGGTACACTTAGTATGTTATTTATCATCCTTATGCAATGAGAAGGTTTTTGAACCTGAGCAAACCATGAGATTTGTTTACTAGTTAATTTTGAATGCTATTGAATATTGATTTGTGCTTATTTTTTGTGTCAGTTGTGTTGGAATTTTAGGGGTGAAATGTTTTAAGTGAGGGAGAATGTAATGACCCAGAATTTCGAACACATCATAGTTAAATAAGTTTTAAATATTTGAATCTCAGATTTAATGCATTTAAATTGATTTTATAACCTTGTTAACCTCCTTTTAATTAAAAAATAATGATGGTAAATTTGCATTTGAAATTTTTTTACAAAAATAAATAGTTCGAAGAAATATCGATAATTTGATCAAAAATCATTTTATCGATAAACGGTTTTTCTCTCGATAAAAGTTGTTTGAACTTTTTACAACGTGTAGATGTAATTAATTAGCAACTAAAAATATTTTTCCATTTATGTATAATTAATTATGACTGATGTCATGCGTGATATTTTGGGAGAAGGGTGGTGTAGGAATTTGCTAAAGAAGAATTAATGGTGATGTGATGTGATAAAGTAGGTAGCATAAGGGGGAGCCTCTTTTGGTCGACCAGTCTAGGAAGTAGAAGGTGGAGGGTGACCTCTTTAGAAAGCCTAAAACACTCCCTTGGTTGCATTAATCATTTTGCTAATTTTCCTAAGGAAAACACTTAATGCTTAATCTCATATCCGCTCTTTAATTTTTAAAACCAATGCAAACCTCCTCCAAACTTCAGCAAACTTAGACAAGGATCTTACATCATCGTAGGAATATGGAAAAGAATCTCAATGCATGAAGAAAGTAGGAAAAAGAGAGGTTTCTTGTTTGGGCCGTGAGCTATTTGGTCTAGGAGGGTGGCCGAGCACTAAAGTGAGTAAAAGGTGGAAGCTTTGGAGGTTTGGTGGTGGTAGGAAGTGGTTCTAGTATTCTAGGAGCTTGTGATTGGTTTTAACATAGATATAAGTCGGTTATCTCACCATCTTATATGTATATATTGTATATATATGTTCTGTCTAAAAATAAAAGTTAAGTAAGTTAAGTAACTAATTAAAATTTTAACTTTGGACCCCTTACTTTTCAAAGCAAATGACTACTCTATATTATATATGTTCACTTCTATTACCTCCTTAAACATGTATAGTGGCCTAGACTACATGCTTACATGTTTGATAATGTAGTATGTGATATAGAAATGAGTATGTGAATGTTTGAAGCCAAAGAGTCACTGTGAAAGCACTTCGAAATTGCCTTGCTTTTACTTATTTATTTTCATGGCATGATAATATATTGTGACATAATATATTTTGATTGTTTTCTGCATGTATTTTGATGTATAGGATAGTAAAGAAAAAGGTTTGGAAAGTTATAGACTTGTGAAAAAAAATTGTGAAAGTTTGAAGCAAAAAGACCGCTATGGATGCACTTTGAAATTGCCTTGTGTTCGACGATTTTTAAATTAGTTTTGGCAGACATCCCTAGGGGCTTCTTTGCTATTTTAATAAGTACCATATGTGTAATTATTACAAAAAAATATTAAATTTTATATCATTTCATAACTGGTTGAATGTGGTTGAAAAGGTTAGAAATGAAATCGCTATAAATGCATTTTGAAAAATACCTTGTTTTCGAAATTGTTTAAAATTAATTTAGAAGATATCCTTAAGAGTTTATTTTCATGGTTTTTAAGCAGCCTAATTAAACTGCTTAGTTTAAAAAATTGGTTAAAAAGTCATTTGTTTAAATGGTTAAAACTGTCCACAAAAATCATGCATTTTCATGTTGCTCTATGTCTAGATCGTTAGATGGAATTTATAAATGCAGTCGTTGGTCTACTATAGCATTTATGGGCTTGTTGCAATATTTTGTTTTAATGCGACATTTTAGCTAGTTTTTCATGTTTTAAATGGTTTATAATTTATTATTTTTGTTAAATTTTTAAGGGAAGTCTAGTAACATAGATTTAAGTATGAAAAAAGATTAGTAGTTTAAATGCATTTTTAATAATTAAATATTAATTTTTAAAGAAAAAGTCTTCTTTGCAGCATATAAAAAAGTTTTTTATTAAATTATAAATTGATTATTTTTGCATAATATTTTACATTTCTCTTTAGATAGGTAGCCCAAATGAGTTGGAGAGATCGACTTAAGTTGATCACGGATGACGGTGCTTCCTATGATAGCCAACCATTGCTTCTACTATTATTTATTATATTCCACTACATCACATTGTTCCGCTGCATTGTTATCTTTTATTCTCTGGTATGTATAACTCTAATATGTGTTATATAAGTATAATATAATGTTTTGTAAAACAGCTTCATGAACTGTTATTTGATTATTATATTTTATCGTTCTGTTGCAAGATTATGTTTTGTTTTTTTTCTTTCTTTGCTTTTTCTTATTTACCCCCAATAATAATCCACCGTTCTGTATGGTTTAAGTTTGACGTATGTGGTTTATCGTCGATTTAAAGCGTACAAAAAGGCGGGATGTTACAACGTAGCATCAGAGCTTTGGTTTAGAGATAAACCTTAACTTTGAGGGTCTGACTCCTTATTAATAGGGTAGTAATACCCTATGATGATGAGTCACTGATATAAGAGAGCGTATTTTCTAGTGTTATAAAAAGGTTTTTATATTGTGTTAATTTGTTTAGTTTCGTATTTATAAATTCTAGTTGGTGCATAGTACGCTATGACATCAATAGGGATTTCTAAACACTTAATAGGACAGACCGACATAGTACTTGTTTTGAATATAGGTAAATGAAATAATTTTGCCTATTATATTTTCTATATATAAATTAAATTTTTATAAATGATATATATTTGGTTGCAATATATTGGTTGTTAGGTAATGAAATTTATAAACAATAGTTGAAATGAGATTGAAAATTTAATAAATGAAAATTGGGAATTTAGAATTTAAGTCCGGGGTTTTGAAAATTTCTTTTGAATAATTTTTGAATGTAATAATAATATTATTTAGAAATATTTTCTGATATAAATATTTCAATATGATTTGAAAGAATTGTTTTGAAGAAACTTTGGAAAGTGATAAAGTTATGTACTCCCCTCTCTGTCGTTGGAAAATAAATTCGATGATGAATGCACGCATCATCGACATTCATGCCTCGTTCTTATCCAACGTCGATCTTCATTAGTGGAAATCGAATCACGTTTTGGGGGGAGCTCGACATTGGAGCGCAAGCGCGTCGCAGCGGCTAGGGTTGCAATTCATTCAGACAAGGCAGCGGGCCAGAGGGACTCGAGAAAGGTCAGGTAGGGATGATGCGAGCACGGCGGCGATGTGTAGCAGGCCGCGGTCGACATCGAATAGGATAAGGGGATGATGCCGCGACTGTCGACTCGCGATAGGCAGGCCGATGATCGTTGGGACAGTAGCTATCATTAATATTCGAGCTCGAGCACGGTGGGTTTCAGGCATTAGCGCGACAAGTATGGAGTACGAGTGTCGTTCTTCGTTCATCGTGAACTGCATGTGCGTTAGGGTTTGGGCATCGTGGTTTCGATCTTCCTGTAAGGTATTTCTGTCTGGCTTTTAATTTAATTCAAATATTCATACATGTATAGATTTAAAGGAGATAACATATTTACACATTAGGATCAGGTAAATTAGAAAAAGGAAATTTTTATTGACAGTAAGGAGAAAACTATATTTTAAGCAGTTTTAAAATTTTACAGTTAATTACTGTTTTTATTTTACAGATAAGAATAACAATATTTTGCAGTTAGAAATATATATAAAACAATTGTGTTTTAATTTAATACATATAGGTTTGAAGGATTTTTATTTTATTACAATTTAAATGTATATAGATAAGGTTTTAAAAAAAATATAAATAAAATATAATAGGGATTTTTATGTTTGAGAAGTTCATAAAACCATATATAGATTATTTTGTGAAGTTTCAAAAGGAAATAAATATACATTTTAAATTTACCAATTTACCAATATATTAAGGAAATTGATTATTCGATTATTTCGAATATTAATAAATTGTATAAATATTTATACAAGGTCCAAAATTGGGAGATAATGGTCGAGATGGAATTGGATTGCTAAACAAAAATCAAAGGTGAGTTAATCTCACTCATTTGAATTTTTGTAGATAAAGTTAAATTATTGGTTGAATTGCTTGGATGATGATTGTCATTAGTTAAAATTAAATAGACCATATGTGTCGCATAATAGCGGATGATATTATATAAACCCATATACCGCGATATTCCACCTCGAAGTGGAATTGCTATTTTATATTGTGCTAACATCTGTGAATGCAGGGAAAACGGGTTGGAGGGATCCAACTGGACTCCTTAAAATATTTGGATTTGTTAAAATATTTTGTGATATAATTATTTTCTATCCTGTGATGAATTATATTGACAATTGAAAACGTTGGATACTACGGTGGATTTAAAATATTTCGGCAAACTGAGTTATCAAAATCGATAGAAATGGGATATTTGAAAAGAAAATAAAAGAGTGAAATTTGAGTAAAATAATCATAGAAATTTGAATAAATTAAAAATGAATTGGAAAAGAATAAAAGTGATTTTTGAATTCTGATAAACAAAATTCCAAGTGCTGGAAATGAGATTTTGAATAAATGGGAATAAGTGATTTTATTTTTAAACTCAAGCGATATTATTTCAAGAAATAAAGAATTTATTCTGAAATTCAAGGTTTGAATTTATTTGAAAGGATAAAGAAGAAATTTGGGAAATATGAAATTGGTATCTTCAGTTAAAAGATTTTAAATCATAATGAAGGAATAAAATATGAAGTTAATAGATTTTGGAATAAATGGAGTAAGTAAGGAAATTTATTTAAAAGTTAAGTAAATTGGAAATCAATTTGGAAATTTATTTAAGTGTGTAAAACCAAGATTTTTTAAAGAGAAGTGAGACTTGAAATTTATAAACTGGGTTTATAAAAGTGAAGTAATATATCAGTGGATATTTGAAGAATAAATTCATGGTGGAAATTTATTAAGGGAATGAGTAAATTTGTTTAAAAATAAATAGTGATTTATTTTAAAGCATGTGAAGAGAAGTATATTTCCCTGGATAGCCAAGTACGTTTTTAAAGTAAATTTTTAAATATATACTATGTTGTTTTAAGAAAAACTTGTTTAGAAAATTTATTATTTCTAAATGTTTAAATTCTGAAGTAAGTATTTTTCAAATCTATTATTGTAGAAATTATTTAAAGGTGACTTGGTATTTTTTTTTTTAAAGGAGAAATCTAGTTTTATATTTTGTAAAGTAACCTCATTTTAAATATTCCTAAAGTATATATTTTTAATAAAGTATTAAAGTAGTTTTCAATTTAAATGTTAAAGTATATTTTATATAAAGTGTTTTTTATTATTTTAAAAATCTAAAGCTTTGTACTTGGTGCTTTCAGTGGAAATAAATAGTTGGGAATTTATCCCATGAAAAGAGTAGGGTTTGAAACTGTTTTCAAAAAGAGTTGAAAATGGAAATATGTCTTGTGAAGATATTTTGAGGTTAATAAATAATTCAGGAGAAATCATTTATGTTTGATGGATGTTTGTGAATGTTAATTGATAGTTAAATAACCGACTATCAATACTGGCCAATGCGCTGATCGTTTCGAAGAGACCGAGATCGGGATTTATTTCCTGAAAACCACTTCAATCTGGTTTGTACGTTTCATGAGGAAGACGAGTTCGGATTCGAAGATGGAGAAGTGAAGTGTAAGGTCTAGTCGCTACTAATCATGAGGATGATTCCAAAATGGATGTAGTAGGAGTAGTACATTCGGTTCCGTTCGAACCCGGGACGGACTTGTATGGATGAATGCTTTCAGAACATCGTCAGGTGGACGATGGGCATTCTAAGTGAAACGATCTAAAAAGGTAACGCGTAGCCTCAAGCCTCATCAACCAGGAATGACTAAAAATCAGGGGTTATGCAGCAAGGCTAGATGGGTAGCGTCCATTAGGGTGAGGTCATCCTTGTCTAGATGTCCCTTTTTATTCGGCTTAGCAGTGCGGTTGTTGATCCCAACCGCGGGGTGATCTTACTCGGGATTATCCAGTAAGGGGTAGTCCCGGTCTTGTGTTGCGGAGGATTGGGAGTAATCCTCGACACGGTGATCTAGGCCATGTACCGTGACAGGTTGTAACGCCCCACCTCTATACCCACGCTAGCCAAGAACACTGCGGTATAGTGCTATCAACTAGCACGGAGAATAAGGCTGTTGAGGAGCGACCATCCATGTGATTGTTTATCACACGGTGGCTATAAATAATCTTCGGAAACAAACATAGAAATAAGCATAACACAAATCAGTCACAGACATCCATATCACAAAGGCGGAAGAAGATATGAATATATAACTAACACATAAAAGTGTACATCAGAGTAGTGGTCAAAAGATCCACAATAATACAAAAGAATAGCAACACGTGCTATAAAAAAGAATACAACTATGAGTCTATATCTCAAGGGTATACAACAAAAAACTGCTAATCTAAATAGTTAGCCAAAAGTCAGAGTAGCAAATCCCGGGAAGAAGTCAAGCAGAAGCACCTATAACATCTCGGTCTGACCCGAGTATTATTTAAGAAAATAATATACGGATCAGTCTAGCTATAAATATCAGATGACATGGTATAAAATGAAAGATATGGCATAAACATAAAATATCCATACTAACATACTATTATAAGTATGCAAATGATGATCAACAGAAGATCAATCAATAAGAGATAAATCAATATCACAAGAATCTTCTCAAAGATCCAAAGAGGGCATCATACCCTAAACTTGTACTCCTAACAAGTCAATGACATAAATTCCAGAAATCAACACAAGAAATCCAGAAATCACAGAAAAAGGGAAAGAGGCCTATCACATGAAGGTCCGAAGACCATGGGGAGCTACCCCATATGGGTGAGTCAGAATCACCCAGGTGAGGTCTAGGCTAACCAAAAAGCAAAAAGGTATGTGTGAGTGGAATCACACAAATGGTGTCTAGCCTAACCTCGCAACAAAAAAGTATATGTGAGTCGGAATCACACCAATGAGGTCTAGGCTAACCAAAAAGCAAAAAGGTATGTGTGAGTGGAATCACACAAATGGTGTCTAGCCTAACCTCGCAACAAAAAGGTATGTGTGAGTGTAATCACACAAATTGTGTCTAGACTAACCTTGCGGACAAAGAGATATATGTGAGTCGGAATCACACTCATGAGGTCCAGTCTAACCTTGCAAACAAAGAGACATCGCACAATTGCTAGTCTAAATCATAAAATGATCGTCATGATCAACGAGAAGTGTCAATTACACTAAGCTAGTAAATATAAAAGTTTATCTTCGTGTCCCATAACCACTTGCTTAACTTAAATATTTACGAACAAACTGTAAATCTTCACTAAAAAATTGTCACAAGAGGTTCAATCTAACAAGTCCAAGAATTAACCGACGAATTGAACGCAAGCGTTTCATACCACTTGTTTTACGAAGCCTTTTAATTAGATTTCTCATCGGAGTGAGGTAAAGGTTTGTATATACTAGTAGATTGGAAAACGGTTTAAGAAAAGAGCTTTGTTATTAAAAATAGAGTTGAAATCGTTTTGATGGAAGAGCTTTGATATTTACTACTAGTATTGAAACCTTTATATTTTTAAAGTGACAAATCATAGAAATGATTGTAGAAACAATCCATCATCAAAATTCACATTCGAAGACGTGAATAAAATCCAAAGAAATTGATTACGGAATCCTTCGAAATGGATATTCCCAAAAATCCCGATATAAAAGTCATCAAGTCCATAATAAATGATAATCAACAAATCGGAATCAACATAAATCGATTAAAGTTGGAATTCTCATGCTAATAGGCAAATAGGCAAAAGACAGCAGATTCAGACGTCTGAAATCAAGGATTCAGACGTCTGAATCTGGAAAACCAGAAGTTTTCCAGAGTATATTTCAGACGTCTGAACCCTATATTTCAGACGTCTGAAATAGGCAATTTTTAGCCTATTTCCTTTCCGGTCCAAAACAAACTAATTCAGACGTCTGAAATATAGATTCAGACATCTGAATCTGGGAATACAAATCTTCCCAGTATAATATTCAGACGTCTGAATTCTATGTTTCAGACGTCTGAAACTGGGGTTCAGGGCATTCCCTGAACCTAGGCCAAAAATGGCCAAATGAATACCGGAATCGATCGATCGATCGAGCGACAACGACTAAGGATTTACGCCAAGCGACAACCCAGCCTTAACGGCTCTTCGATACGCCTCAAATATCAATGTTCAAATATCCATAAAAGGATTTTCGTAGATTTTGATTTCAAAACACCAAAAATTGGAATATACACCAAATCAATCCAAACCAAAATCAATTGCACAAGAATAAGTGTTAGGAATTCATACCTAACAATCGAAGATAATTATAGACAAAGATGTGAGATAAAAATCTCACCTTTGAACCCAAACAAATGAAGAAGAAGCTTGAAAGCAAAGGGAGAATCAACCACTCTTCAACACAACCTAGACGAGCTTAAATCTATGCTCAAAAAGAAGAACATTCCCAAAGTTAGGTTTAGAAATTTCTGAAATTCAAGAGAGAAGGAGTTGGAGAAGATGAAGAGAAGGCTTACCAATGGGTTCTTCTATTAGTTTGGAGCTAGAATTTGATTTGCAAAAGAAAACTATGGAGTTTCAATTTCCCATTCCACTCTCCATTGTTATAAAAGCTTGAGTATTAGGAAAATAGAAAGGAAGTAAATGAAGAGGAGAGGGTTGGGACTGAATACATAAGTGGGGTTATTGGGCTCAGCCCAAACCAAAGCCCTAAGTAAAAAGTGGCAAAATTCCTCTAACTCCAAACATATCAAAGTTTATACTCAAAAAGATCGCAAATAGCGTTTTGAACTCAATGGAAGTGGTCCCAAGTCCTAATTCGACCGTATGTAAAAAGTAGCTTTTCGGACTAAATTCCAAGTATCGATAAAATATTTAAATAAAATATTTAAATATAAAATCGATAAATATGCGGGTTGTTACATAGGTGGTACCTCAGTGCCTAGTCATTAGTTGGAAATACATTCTCCCTACGCGCCTTTTACGGTTTTTATTTGTATTACCCACGACTGTGGTTAGTAGCTGGAATTTAATTAATGTAACAATTTCGGCTATTTTAATAAGTATTTGTAAATAGACCCTATTATAATATCAGAGGATTTTGATAAGAAATGTTTTAGATATCGTAAGGTAAAAACCGACATCTTTATTTGTGGCGTGGTTTTACGAGATGCTTTTGATTTTCAAAGGATTTTGAAACATTATTAATCCAATTGGGTGTGTTTTTTTCTCACGCTGGTATTCCAGACTGACTCGGGTGTTATTTAACTATAATGCTCGGGTGAGACCAAGTATTATGGAATACAGGAAAGGATGCTGTGGTGCTCAGGAGACGAGCTGGATGGCGATACGTACTTCCGTACTTGATTATTGTTCCGTTGTGTATTCAGTTTTGAGGACAAGTTTATATGACTGTCCAGTTGTATGTTATTGATGTTATTGAACTCTGATGATGTATTCTGATAATGTATATATATAAACAAATATAGTTTTCTTTTTGTAAAGATCTGTTATTATATACTATATTTTATTCCGCTACGATGGTAAGATTCTGATGTTGTTTTTCTACTTTCTTCTTCTTTAACCCAAAGGGTTCGTATTTACGTTCATCTTGAGCTGATTGATGGAGAATAGTGTCGACTCAGGAAGTACGGATTTACGGGCTGTTGCAATTTGGAAAGTTATTGACTTGTTAAAAAAATTGCGAAAGTTTGAAGCAAAAAGACCGCTATGGATGCACTTTGAAATTGTCTTGTGTTCGACGATTTTTAAATTACTTTTGAAAGACATCCCCAAGGGCTTCTTTGCTATTTAACAAGTACCATATGTGTAATTATTACAAAAAAATAGTAAATTTTATATCATTTCATAACTGGTTGAATAAGGTTGAAAAGGTTAGAAATGAAATCGCTATAAATGCATTTTGAAAAATACCTTGTTTTCGAAAATGTTTAAAATTAATTTGAAATATATCCTTAGAAGTTTCTTTTCATAGTTTTTAAGTAGCCTAAGTATACTACTTAGTTTAAAAAATTGGTTAAAAAATCATTTGTTCCAATGGTTAAAACTGTCCATAAAAGTCATGCATTTTCATGTTGCTCTATGTCTAGATCTTTAGGTGGCATTTATAAATGCAGTCTTTGGTCTACTATAGCATTTCTGGGCTTGTTGCAATATTTTGTTTTAATGCGACATTTTAGCTAGTTTTTCATATTTTAAATGGTTTATAATTTATTATTTTTGTTAAATTTTTAAGGAAGTCATAACATGGATTTAAGTATGAAAAAAAGATTGGTATGTTTAAATGCATTTTTAATAATTAAATATTAATTTTTAAAGAAAAAGTCTTCTTTGCAGCATATAAAAAAGTTTTTTAGTAAATTATAAATTGATTGTTTTTGCATAATATTTTACATTTCTCTTTAGATAGGTAGCCCAAATGAGTTGGAGAGATCGACTAAAGTTAATTACGGATGACGATGCTTCCTGTGATAGCCAACCATTGCTTCTGCTTGACATCAACTAGGGATTATTGTGTCTCAACTGCTCTTCCAGCCACCATTACTGTATTGCTGCAAATTTCTTCTCTTTTCAAGATAATGTCTTGAACGCTGTTTGCATTGTCAGCTGCCATATTAGCAGCATCTTGTTACAGTATTATTTGCTTTCCAATTACAGCATTGTCACTCAAATGCTTCTCGTGTTTCCACCTTTACATTGTTTCTGTTGCACCTATTCTTATCCCTCATATGCATTTATGGTTGGCAGAATGCCTTCACTTTTCCAATTACATTCCTCGGTTGCCTCCCTTGTTTGCACTATTGTCAACTACCATCTACACGGTTCTATACTGTCTACAAGCACCATTGTCTACAGTCCTTGTCACTCTTGTCTTACAGTTCAGTTCAGTTTAGCCTCTTGCCATACTTGTCACGTTCAGTTCAAACTTCTTGGTATTCTTGTCACAGAGTTCAGCACTACCATTGTCAGCAGCAGCCTTCCCTACCATTCTTCTTGCTTCTTTACACCAGTTTATGCATGTCTTATCTACTTTTGTCAGCGTGCACCTACACATTTCAGTTCTCAGTTAGCTTTCAGGCCATGCTTTATGGGAGATAAGCACCCTTCATCCTTTTTTCAGAGCCAATCAGATGCAGTCAACCATTTCAACACAACCTTGCAATAGTAGATGTACCCAAAAGCCCATATCATCTCAATGCTTCATATTTGTCACATTTGATAGTGTTGTACTCTTAATAATCTGATTTTGGATATTTTCTCTTTTCTTTTTATCATCTATAGACGATCCTCTATTTTACTATTTACTTTTATACATTCACCCGTCACACTTATTGGGCGGATTTTGGGTTTTCTATTTGATAAATAGTGCTCTCCTCTCATTGAGGGTCACTCTTTCATCAAAAAATATGTTTAAAAAAATACATTATTTTATATTGTGATAATGTTTCTCATGGTTGCAACTTTTGTAACAATTATCATATAATATATTATTTAAGGATTTTCTATTATATATATTTAAAGATAACCATTTAATTAATATATCATAATATAGAAATATATAACAGAAAAAAACACTTATATTTTGAATAAGATTTTATTATAGTGTTAATAATTTAAAATAACTTATAGAATTTTCTCTTAAGGCATACTCCTAACTCTATTAATATCCCACTTGCACTTAAGTCAATTATGAAATCTCATTCCTATCGATCCGATCTGTTTGCTTATAGCCGATCGAGATAGTTCCTTCCTGAATGAATCTGCTATATTTTCATTAGTATCCACCCTTTCAATCAAAACTCCTTTATTAGTGGCGAACTCCCTAATAAGGTGGAATTGCTAAAGAATGCATCATGATTTCTTATGAGATCTACGCTCCTTTGTGTTCTACATCACTACATTGTTATCATATAACAATGTTATAAGTTTCTCGACATTTGGCCCACCTAGCTTAACCATAAACTTGTGCATACAGACCGTCCCTTTTGTTGTTTCATTGAGAGTAGTTCATTCAGCCTCCATCATTGAATAAACTATAGTTTCTTTGCTGGAACCTTTTCAATTGACTGCACCACCTTCAATGTGAACATGTAACTAGACATTGTTTTACTGTCATCGATATCACTCTTAAGGCTTAAATCCATATACCCCTTCATAAGGGGTCTTCATTCCCATATATAAAGAATAAGATTTTAGCATTTCTTAAATACTAAAGAATACATTTTACCATTGTCCAGTGCGTTTCTTCAGGATTAGACTAATATCAACCTACACATCCTTAAGCATAAGCCACATATGGTCTAGAACATAATATATCATAATGGGATCGGACTGCGGATGCGTATTGTATTTATATGCTCAATCTCCTCATTAATATGAGGAGAATCCTTCTTTGAGAGGATGATTTCATATTACATTGGAATATTCTGCATTTGAATCCATATTAAATCATATCGGTATGTAATTTATGTACAGTGATTAAAAACTATGGAGTTAAAGCACTCGGCAGATTCAATGCGGTTGAGGCGCAAAAAGTCATAGCAGGGATACAGCGAGGATATAACGGGATAGCAGATGGCTCCAAAATAGCAATCGTACTTAATATTTTTACAAATATATAAATGGTAATTAAATGAAAAATTAACATTCAATTGAATTATAATTAATACACAAATAGTTTTAAATAAAAATATGTGCAAATATACTGTAAATAAACGTAAAACTGTTGTATAACATAATTGAATTTAGTAGAATATTAAAGTATTTTCATTTCATAAAATATATTAAAAATTAAATTAAGTAAATTAATTTCTTAATTTTAAAATTTTAAATGTCATTTTTCAATTCATTTCTTTTAAAGAAGATATAACGGAAATAGTGGAATATAGCAGGAATACTGGGATATAGCGAAAATAGCGGGGTTTAAAGCGGAAAGGCTATATTTGAGGCTATATGGAAAAATCATAGCGGTACAAATCCGCAATCATAGTAGTACAAATCCGTTATGTGATATAGCAGGGTACTATCGGGGCATTAACTGCACATTTAGGAAGATCCCAATAACATCTTAGATCTACCTCTGTAGATCCTTATACCAAGTATATAGGTTACTTCCCCCAAATTCTTTATGGAGAAGTTATTGGAAAATCATGCTTTCATCATCTACAACAATGCAACTTCGTTGCTAATAAGAAGAAAATCATCGACATATAAGACTAATAATATTAGAACGCTACCTTATTCTTTTCGGTATACGTACGCTTCCTCAATACTCATATAAAAACCAAACTGTTTGATTACTTTATAATTACACTTATTCCAACTCCTTGAAGCTTACTTAAGACCATAAATTGATCCAAACAAATTGCATGTCTTTCCCTTGCTCCAGTAAACCCTCAAACCATCAAGCTATTTCATGTAGAAAGCCTCTTCTAAATCACAATTTAGAAATGTCATTTTCACATAAATCCACCATATTTGATAGTCATTAATCGCGACAATAACAAACATTATCGAAATGGATTTAGGCATAGCTATAGACATTGTCATAATCAATACCTTGAATTTTGATAAAACCCTTTTGCAGCTAGTCATGCCTTCTAGATCTCTACCTGTTCATTTGCATTAAGCTTTTTCTTTAAAATCCATTTGTGGATGATGGGTTTTATCCCTTTGGATATGTCAACTAAAGTCCAATCTTTATTCAATACATGGAACCCACTTTTGATTTTATAGCTTCAAGCCAAATTAGAGAGTCTTTACTCTGCGGTGTTTATCGAAATAAAACAGGACTGTTGTCTTCTAAATGTGATCCTCCTTATTGCCATCCACAAGGAGACCATAGTATCTCTTTTACACGTGAGATTCCCTGTTTGACCATTCAACGGCTTTTATGGTTTTGTATAATGGTTAGTTCAATTCTCCTACTGGCTCTACCTCTGTGTTAATTTCTTAATTCCCACCCAATTCTATTCGTTGTTAATTTCTTTTGATAGAAATTCTTTTTCTGAAAAGATAATGCGTTGAGACACAATATCCTTTGTTCTTCATTATTATTGAATATATATCCCTTAGAATTTTTGTATATCCTATAAACTTACATAGAGCTAATCTTACCTAAAGTTTACTAGGGCCAACATTATAATGTAAGCCCATACACTTTCAAATGCTTGTGGTGGGAGTTTCTTCTCATGCCACATCTTATATAATGCCTTAGAAAAGATTTTGTATGTATCAAATTTAATATTTGTGATGCAGTTTCAGCGTCTGTCCGATAGAAAAGAGGTAACTCAGCTTTACTCATCATAGAACGAACCATATCCAAGAGAATTTGATTCCTACTTTCTGAAACACCACTATGTCGTGGAGTATAGGTTGGAGTAATCTAAGAGATAATCCCATTGACTTTTAAGTACTATTGGAGCTCTTGTACAGTATACTCACCTCCTTAATTTGATCAAAGTATTTTAATTTTAAGGTTTATTTAATTTTCTACCTTATTCTTTTACTCTTTACATTGCTCGCAAACATAAAATTTATTATTCATAAGATATAATAGTATATCCTTTATCACCGGTAAAAGTTACAAACTAAGTCAAAATATCCTTTGTCACAATAGTTATTAGGCAACATGAATCGGTATATACCAGGACTAAGAATTCATCAGCTCTTTTGTTGAAGGGGCGATTGGACATTTTTCCTTTGAGACATGACTTCCATGTATCAAATGATTCATAATCAAATGACGATAGAAAATCCTCGATTTTTAGTTTGTGCAGTCTTTTCTCACTTATATGACCTATCCTACACAATCATAAATAAATATTATCAATGTCAAAGGAATATTTATTCACATCATAGATATGATTAAAATTATGTACATAAATGCCATTATCTAAAACAACACTGTAGATTTTGTTTCCATCAGACAAAATGTTCATAATACCGTTACATAATGAAAAATATATCCAATTTCGAAAAATGTAGACATAGAAATTATTTGTCAAATAAAGTTTTTAACATAATGACATGCATGTTCCATCTTTTACTTATATGTGTATGTATGTATGTGTATGTGTAATGTAATTATGTATATATGTAATTGATTTATACACATATATATGTTTAAGCACCCCTTTATTTGTTAAGTATTTTTAGATCTAGTTGTTGACGTTGGTCGTTTGGATCGGGCATCTCATTGTTTGGTTGGGCGGAGTATCAAGAAGCTAATGAGCCTTCTGCGTCCTCTTTGGAATTTTCTTCACAATGTTCCCTTCCCACACGAGAATCTGATGAGGACTATCTCTCATCGACTCCCATCTCTGATGATGCTTTTAGCTTGCATGATCACTGATTTGCTTTGCTTTTGTTTTTTTTTTTTGCATTGTAATTTTATTCTAGGTTTTTTGGAAGGTTTATTTTCTATTTTAACTATATGAGTTCATAGGGAAAAGCCACCTATCATGCTTATTGGTAGCTCCTTTTTTAACCGTAGAATAAAACTACATGATTTCTCTCCTCTCCATAGAGGATCGTTCATTTTCCTCCAAAAAACTTTTTAATATAGTATCAACTATATAAAATTAAATCAAATCCATTTGGCAAAGTTAAGTATAATCTTCAACTATAGTTATATCTATTAGAGAACCATTGGCAAATTGAAGCCTCATTTCATCCTTCGCCACATCTTTCATGTTCCTAAGTTCCTATGATGAATTATAGATGTTAATTATAGGTCTAGTACACAAAACCCTAGATAATTTATTGACTACAAAATAGTTTTGAATCATAAATATACCACTAGGAGCAGAAGAACACTTCCCTTCATTTCTTTAACCATCTTCAAATAGTCCTAAAAATTGTGCTTCCAATGGCCCTTCTCGTGGCAACAGAGATTTTAACCTTTGTTAGTATGAGCATCCTACTTACCTTTCTTAAAGCCCTGCTTTTGTTTCTTTGAACCTTTCGAAGGCATAGACTTACCCTTTATAGCCAACACCGTATTTTGATCCGTGAACGACCACTCAGCCGACCTCAACATATTGAGTAGCTAAATGAGTTTTAAGCTCAAACGGTTCATATTGCAGTTGAATATGAATGGTTCAAATCGTCTAGTTGGGAAGCTAGAATCAAATCCACTTGTTGTTCATTGCTAATCTTAACATCTAGCTCTAAAAGTCGATTAATATAACCTTTGATTTCTAATATGAAATCCTCAACACGTTTTCTCTTAGTCATCTTTTTATTGAATAGTTTCTTATTTATCTCGTGCCTTACAAAATGAGATTGCTCATCAAACATGGCATTGAGGCTTTTGAATATATATGTTTGTGTTATCTTTGCAATGGCTTATCTAAAGTAAACAATACAGACACTTAAGTGATTTTGCAATTAGATACCCAAGGGTTATAAGACTTAACTATCTACAGGTCTACTACTTCAGGAGGTTTCTCTCTTAAATGTTTAATTATCGATGACCATAAACTTTTGTGTGTGAATGTTATCTTAATTATCTTAGCCAGTCAGAAAAGTTTGTACCGATGAGCTTATCCTTTTTCGAGCATAGTCTAAGGTTGGTCATTTTTACTACAAATTTAAGTTAAGTTTATTAGAACAAGTTAAACATAACAAATGTTCTTATATTATTAGATAGGTTAAATGATACATTCATTTATCTAATAAGCTCCCATTAGACTTTTATATTCCTTTCCCTAAGAGTTAACATAGAAATCATTCAATTTCTCTACTGGGTATTGGAACTTGCTTGCCTTGGATTTCGACCTTGAGAAATATCAACAAATCAAGGCTTTCATGCGATGGATGGCACCTTATCGATCATATCATACACAACTCCTAATCCATGGTCTTTGCCCTAATCTCATCTCAACCTGAGGAATATCAACAACTCAAAAGAGAATATTCACACATACCAACCACTTCATGATGGCCTAAGCATAAATGTATGTATCTTAAGGAATATAAAAAAATTCGTGCATGTATATTACCTCGTATAGTCAATATTGATTATACAATTCATAACTACTCTAATTTGAGAAATATAACTAACTAAAAAGTATGCAAGTAATCTATTAATATTTAAATTATAGAAGAAAAATATATTAAAGATTTATAATCTTTAACATATAAAAATTGAAAGATACTGGTTTAGGAAATAATGTATTTCTTATAAAATACACTGATGATTTAGGTGTTGGACATATCTAAAATCATGATATACATACAATATGCATGTATTTGTTTCTTAAACCTAAATTAGGCTTACTATAGTTCCACCTTTCTGAATTAAATCATATCATATTTGATTTAATTTTAGATTTATTAGTTAAATCATGTCTAAATAATTGAATAAATTATTAAATTAATCTAATTTAATTATTTCTTCCTAAATATTTTAAAATGGATAATTACTATAACATCTATAGTACTTATATACATACATACATACATACATACATATATATATATATATATATATATATATCATTGTGCATGTATATTGTACGTTAATTACATTTAATTAATTTAATTAATTAAAAAAAAAAATAAGATTTATTAATTTTACTATTATTTACCTTAATTATTTTAAGATAAATACACATTTATCATTTTCTATGTTTAATTTAATTAGATAACTTTTAACTAAATTTTATTTGATTACTCTAACTAGTTATAAAATTTTGAAATTAATTATTAATTTTAAAAAAAATGGAAATTTTTTTATAATATTTATAAAATTTCCTTTATATGTTGACTTAACTTTTAAATTTAAAATATAATTTAAAATTTCAAAATAGATTTTGGAAAATTAGCCCAAGGTTCAAAATAAATTCGGGCCTTATATTTGAGACAATCATTGGGCTTATTTCATCCATGGGGTTAGGCCAGTATCCTGGTAGAGTAGGGTACTCGATTACCCAAACCTAACCTTAGGCATAGCCTTTCTAGACATACTACTTATAAATGGGTAGGCTTGAACAAGTTAGCCCTGATATCGCTAAATTTGACCATCTAGGCTATTGGGCTCTAATCCCACTATGGAAACCAAGTCAGGATGCAGCAGATTAGATGGGTGAATTATAGAAAAAAAATCCATTTTTAGATCTTTTTTGGCCTATAAAGTCTAATTAATTTTAAATCTAATTCAAAATTTTATTTAAATATAATCTTATTTTATTAATTTAATAAATCATGAATTTATTTTGAATTCAAATTTGAATTTAATTTAAGTATATCCAGATATAATCATGTTTGTGTATTATATGTGCAACATGATATATTATATCCATAGTTAATGTGTATGTGTATAAGTGCTGGAATATATACACAATGGACATATTTGCTCTTTATATACAGATTAGTTGTCCAAAGCATTATTTAAAAGTTATATGTAAACACAATTATTTTCAAAATAAATTGTTGATAAATTTAAACTATTTTGACTAAGTCCAAATATTAAAATTTAAAATCTTTTCTAAAATATCTAATTGTTTACATAGAAAAACAACATAAAACAGATTTGAATCTACAAACTAGAAATAAAATATATACATATATAATATCTTAAAATCTAAATTAAAATTATTATAATATCTAAAACAATATATAATTTATAAAAAATATTTTTAAGCACACACACACACATATATATATATATATATATTATAAAATTGCCTGTCGGCCCAATTATCTTTACTGTATGTAATAAATTAAAATATAATTTAATATATCAATTTATAACTGTATATAAATATTAATAAATATATAAATGTATATTATTTAAAACAATGGTACAAAATTATATTTATTAATAAGTTTCAAAAAGATTAATTTTTTTGGCCAAAAGTAATATTTGATGAGATTTTTCATCTCATAACACTCAACTGATTAAGGAGCAATTATGGCGATGAATGCTCCCATAATTAAGGATTTGAAAATTTGAACGATATTAAGCTTGCCTTTTTTACTTCGAAATTATATTGCAGAATGCCCATATAATTTTTGTAGTAGCATTTTAACTGTTCGTTAAAAATGTTGCTTTCAATTAATTCTTTGATCAAATCAAACACGGAGAATAGAATGAATAGAAAATTTAAAAACCAGGATTTTCGTGGTTCGGATTTCAAGAAATCCTACATCTGGAATTTTGCAAATAAAAAATATTGGAAATTTGTAACTTGTAAATCAAAAGATATAAAAATTTAAAATATGTAATCATTAAATATTTTGTTAACAAAATTGAGTAAGACAAACATGTGTAATAATCAATTACATTCTTAAAACATATATATAACTTATCAAAAATGTTTAATAAGTTGTGATGTCAAATAGGAATATGTGACAGAATATTACATAAGTAAAACTTAAGTAATGAAACTTAAAATAATTGTACAAATAATACCCGTGGTAAACTAAAACTTGCACTATAACATATACTACTGACCCAATTGTTAGAAATCATCAGTTTCTCATTCGTACACATAACATTTACCATTGGATTCCATTCATCTGATGTAAAGTAAAAGTAAAATTAGTTCTTACTGAGACAAAATATTCTTTCATTTATCCTTTGATATTTTTACATTGCTGCATTATTACAGAGAATCTTTTCTTTTACATAGTACATTTATTTCTTTCTTTGAGACCATCCCCTTCATTCATGTTATAGTGTATTTGTTTTTATAACCTACTTTTTCCTCTTGGATTATTGACGTAGAACTTACTTTATTCCCCTTTGTTAGATTCTATCACGTGTTCTTTATCTAGTGGATCATTTGAATGCGCAAGGATTGCTGATGTAATCTTTGGTGGAAAACTTGAAATTGAGGCAGAAAACTTGAAATTAAGGCAAGAAACTTGAACCTCGGGCAGGAAGTCAGCATTTGGATAGGTCACCGATATGGTGCAACAGTTAGCTATCTGTGACTGTGGGGTAGTACAATATTGGCCGTTCCTTTTTAGGCATACAATCGCGGCTTTTTAACCATGCCTTTGTAGCCTTTTGTTAATAAGTTATGCCTTAGCATTGTAGGGCAGTTCCTTTACTTATTGGTTTAAGCAGTGCCTTAGAATTGCTATTATGTAATTGGCCGCTTTAATACTTTTCAAACTTCAAAGGACAAACTTGTTTCTTTTATAGCAATAAATATAGTGCAATGAGCCACCTTTTTAGACGGTTTAATTCGATAATAAACTACATATGTCAACTCAAACCATTCAAAAGAGAGGATTGGTAATGGGGTAAATAAGAAAATAAGAGAAAAGAAGGGAAAAACAAAATTAAAATAAAAACACAGAATCTCACAGCTTAATGACAAAATATAATAATCAAATAAATAGTTCATGAAGCTGTTTTATAAATAACATTTGATTACACTTTTATAATACAATCAGAGTATACATAATATGAATAAATAAATAAATAAATAATGCAGAGGAACAATATGATGCAGTGGAATAATACTAATAATATTATACCAAAACACCATCTTCGTCCTTCAGAGAAATGTCTTCAACACTGAAAAACTCAAGCTAACCCGAGATTAATGAAAAGAAAAAATATTCGAGTTAGAACTAAAAGATCTTATATAAGTTAAATTAACAATTAGTAAATATGATTGTAATGACTTCCGATATGCTTACGGAATATTACATCTCCTATCCAGTGTCTAACGTACGTCCAATAATTTAAGAGATATTTAGGATTTCATCTCCTAAGGATCCGTTAAACTATCTACTATGTAGTAATTTATGCTATTATAATATGTCTACAGTAAAGTAAAGTATTGAAATAGCGTTAAGGAATTACACATATCTCCCTTAATATATTTTTATAAATGTCGTAGTCTATACAGTACTGTAATTCCTTCGTAAACTTGAGGGTTATCAAAGGGCACTCCATAGTGTACGACACAACACAGACTCATAGTGGGCTCGATAAGGCATATGACAAGGCATGCAAGGCAATGCCCAGGGTAGGATACTAATGTTTTGTAGAACAGGGATGGTGGTAAGGCATAACAGTTATTGCCTCCCACCTCGAGACACTCTCCTATAATCAAATCAAAGGGTGGCCACCAAAATAAATCACAAAGCAATAGAGATGGTTTCGAAGAAGCATGCTCGATCAGGGGCGCGACCATACTTGGCCTAGGAATTACTCTTGTTTTAGTCATATCAAGCTAACTCAAGGGGGTCAGTGCTGCATTCATACCTCATACAATAGCGTTCACCAAACCATCCAACTTCATTTTGGATTCTCAACCATGTACGCAATTGCTAAAGTGATTTTCGGTATTGGCCAAGAGTATGAAAATATCCGATCTCGGTCTCTTTAACAACTAAACTCTTATTTCACACCGGTTGGTTCTTTTACATTTTCAAAACTGAATCATAATTGATATCAAAATATCATATTCACTCAAAAATCATGTCACTTTTAAAATCATATTCACTTTCGAAATCATTATAGATCATATTCATTTTCAAAATCATTACCACAAAATATGTTAAATCATCATATTAAAATATTCGCATTTAACTCAACTAAATCTAAATCATAACGGTTCCAACTTTAAACAGTTTGAATATTGAAAGTGGTTTATATATATTGGAATAGCAATACATTAAAAATAGTACATATAATAATATATATATATAAGTTGTTTATAAATTTAAAATAATAGATATATTGTGTGTGTGTGTGTGTGTAAAATAGTGTATATATTAAAAATAGGTAATAGATTAAAATTGTATATATACTAAAAATAGTTTATATATAAAAAATAGGTTATAGATTAAAATAGTGTATATATAAAAATAGTTTATATATTAAAAGAGTTTGCATATTAAAAGAGTTTATATCGTAAATATTTTCAAATTTGAATTGTTTCTTCCAATTTCACAAATCAATTCAAATCAATTTTAATTCCAATTTAGGTTAATCTCGGTTCAACAATTTCACTTCAAAAGGCTAAAGTTTTCAATTCAAATTCTAATTAAAAATATTTCAATTTATATCGATTTCAAATCCATATTTGAACTACAAATTTAAACCACTTCAAATCCAATAGGTTTCAAAGTTTAAATATTCAAACATTTACAATAACTCAATTTTTGATAAATTTCAATTATATTTCAAAACTCAACTTTAAGATTACAATTTAAATTATTTAAATAATTCATTTAAACCAATTTCAATTTCAACATTATAAAACTTGAATTTTGAAAATAATTCGGTTCATATAAATCTAATTTGATTTCATAATATTATTTAACTAGATTCAAAAATTAAGGATTTAAAATCATTAAGTTGACCAATCTGGTGTCCGTATATAATTTTCTATTCAATGGTCAAGTGATACGGATAAATATCATTTCAACCCGCTATAATTTAAATTTTCGTATATATGTCATTTCAACCCGTACCTCGAAATACATTTTTCCAAATCCATGAAATCACTCGGGTTTATCATTTCGACCCATAATGATTTTTCCCTAAGCTATAAGATCTTTCGGGTATGTATCGTTTCAACCTATAGTGATTTTCTAACAATAACTAAGGGAACTTGCGGTGTGATAACAACACGTAAAATAAATATAATATCAAATCGTCCAAAATGTAAACAATTAAGCATCCATCACAATCAACATTCAAATCAACCAATAGATCACAACATTAAACTGATTATCATTATCAGGTAATTAACTAACAGTTCGATTCCATTATTAATTCAAATGGCAATTAAATTCAATATAAATTCAAATTAAATTTGAAAGACAATTTGAATATACCAAATAGAAGTAAATAAATTTCTAATCACATCACAAATTTAATTAACTAACATAAGATGATTTAGTATTTATGAGTGGGTTAAAATACCCACCTTTGATTTATCGACAATTTAAAATCCAATTAAAGCCTAAAATTTAACGGTCTTAGAATGCAGTCAAACTGTTCCATATTATCCGAAATTTCGATAGCAACGCAATGCAAGAAATCACATCCAAATCCGAGCTCGCAGAAAATGTTATACGAGTTAGGACATTTAGAAATTTAATTTTAAATAATAAAAATAAAAGGCAAATAAACACAGGACACGTCACCTTCCTCTCGCGTGAACCTACAGATTTAAGTCGAAACCCTCCCGTGCTATAATCGCCACCCTTTGATCATTGTTGCCGCTACCTACGAGCCTTTTCGTCATGATCGAACGTCGCTAGAACCTCCAGCATGCTGAGCCGCATGCACCAGCACCCACGGCAACGACTCCGACCGCATCCCTAATCAATGTCGTCGCCGCCGCGTGTTGAGATTTCTAGCAAAATCGAGCATTCCTGAGTTGAACTAAGACCATAGATCGACTTGCCTCGACACCCTCTACGCGCTGCAACTTCTTGATCGTCGATTAATCGAAGATCCACAATCGGATCAGAAACCCTAGTTTCGACGGTCGAGACTAAGTCACCAATTTCTAGCCAAATCATGATTCGATTGCAAAAAGAATTATAGTGGTATATTGAGCTCATCTAGGGCTTTCCAACGTTATATAATATGATACAGTTTGATGATTTTAAATTTTTCGGTTTGATTTTGATTTGAAATTGAATTTGGGAATTAAGTTTTGGTGTTCTGTCGTTTGAAAAGGAGGAACGTATGAGAAGTAGAGGTACATACAGAAATAATGAAATGAGAAACAGCTAGAGTTTATAACAGCCTATATATAGACAGAGATAGATAAGAAAGAATGAACATATCGAATTGGGTCGAAACCATAACAACGACCCAAAAAGCCCGCTTCGTTCCCAAAACGAAAATTAGTCATCCAATATATCAAAATATAGGTTTTCGATAATTTTAAACTCAATGGAACTAGTTTCAAACCCAAATTCCATGATATATGGAAGCTAGTTTTTAAAATCAAAATATTTTCATTTAAATTCTTTTAATTGATTTCTACGCATTTTGAGCTCGCACGATCAAATGATAAGTTTGATCGCTACGAAACTTGAAATCCTACAATAATTCATTGTTATGGATCCGATGAAACCAGTTTCGTTGAAATCCGAGACAATGGCCAAGGTAGCAATTTTCACATTAATTAAATAAATTATTATTAAATTAATTTAATTACTTTCAAATTTTGAATTTAAAATTTAACAATTTAACATTCTTGATTACATTGAATTTTAAAATATTTTAAAATACAATTTTCCATATTAGATCTAATATTTAAACATTACATTAATTTCAGAGTTCAGTTACAATTGTAATAGAATTCCAGTTAATTATGTTTAATTTCAATCAAATTTTTATATTTTGATTCTATCTTTTATTATTATATTATAAAATACCATATGAATATAATTAACATTAATTTACACTTTATTACATTCAAATTCTACAGTTCTCATCTAAACTCGTATTAACTGTAATATTTCAATTTCATTAATTCCATTAATTACAAATTTAATTTCTTATTTACAATTATAACCAAATTAACTATAGAATTATTTCAAAGGTTGAAATTACATTAAAATAATTGTCAAAACCATTTAAACAACCATTATTAAATCATATTCTAATTATTTTCTCATTAATAAGTTCATAATTTTTTTTCCTTCTAACAATGTTAAAATTTAAAATCTTATTAAATGTAATAGCTTTAATTATCAAAAATTGCAGGTCTTACACTCTCCTCCACTCAAAACTTTTTGTCCTCGAAATGGAACAAGAAGGAATTAAGAAACTTCACGTAATTTTATTCAAAATATTAAATATACAAACACTTTACCCATACATAATTAAATTTTAAATAAGATATATCAATTTATAAATAATTAAATCTTCCATACCCAAGTTTAATAAAAGTTTGAAAATATTTTCACAAAAAATTTCTATGTCCTAAATTTGCGGAAAGTTTCCCCAAAATCTCCTTTGTACGGATAGGTCCGGAAAAATAATAATACCAATAATTTCAATATATATCATATTTCAAAAATAAAACATCCCAAACCATGGGAAAACGATAAAATCTCGCTATAAACCCGTAATACGAAAACATACATATTTGTCAGGCAAACATCTTTATTTATGAAACCAAAAGCAGTAGCTATTACTTCCATAAACCTATATTTCACTTATATAATCCAAAATAGTGAGAATTATGTAAAAGAGAAATATTTAGTTTTTTTAATTGGTAACAAAAGCAAATCAACATAAAACATATACAACAAACAGCACGACCATCATATGCAATCAAAGTAACCATCATACATCCATAGCAATCAAACAAATGGTCTGTTCAATTTCAGAATCTTTTCATCGTACAAGGATGATAAACAAATTAATAAATGTACCTTACACTCAACAGCCTTAGATAATTACTTAATAGACTATTCATACAACCTTAAACAATTTGAAGTATCACTTCCCAACTTCCCATAAGCCAACCATATAGAATTTAATATTATTTAAATTTATTCAATCGGTTTCCCTTTACTCTTTTATTTATTTTCATTCATTCATACAATTTCATTTTCCATTAGTTTACATTTATTTACTTATACAACTAAGTTTCCAATTAAGACCAATATTTAGTAGTAAATCAATTCATACTTAAGTTTTTCTACCTTTCAATTCACATTGATTTTTACCATAGTATTTCTTTTAATATTAAATCTATTTATGAATCATTTTTAACAATTTCATAGGTTTATAATCATTTACTTAAGTGATATTCACTTTTACTATCCAATTTAATTATAAAGCATTATAAAGCATTTCAACCATTAGCTTAAGTTTATATCATGTCTTGTAACCTCTTAATTCTCAATTTATATATTGACATGATTCGTTTTTGAACATTATTATTACCTAAGTTTTCACCTATATGATATTCTATTATATATTCCTATTATATTTCAACTTTTTAAACATTTGTAGTAAGCTATATAAATGTTTTAAGAAGTGATTGAATCTTACACAAGCTTATCTTATTCATTTTAGTTAACAAAATGTTCAACAATTTACATCTTCTTATTTTTTGTTATCTTTTAATTTGTAGATTATAAACCTCCAATTCCCCTACAATTTCATTAATCATTTAGCTTATAATTTCTTTTTATTTCATTTAGAAGTTTCCAACTATTACAATTAGTTAAGATTTCATTTCATTACAATAATTGAAATTTCAAATTTTTAGAAAACTTAAGAACTAAATACCGGGTTCATTTCAAATCATTTTAAAATAATATATATATTCATACTATTTATATATCAAACCATACTTAAGAAAATAAAATTAAAATTTGTTTATCAAAACAAATGTGCAGCAAAGCTACTACAGTGCCTTTGCACTTTGAAACTCGAAAATGAATATCGATGATGCGGCCTTCATCATCGAAATTATTTTCCAATGACAAGAGAGGGGAGAACAAAACTTATTTCCTTTTAAAGTTCTTTTAAAACATTTATTTCAAATCACATTGAAAACATTTATGTCCAAAAATACTTCTAAATAATACTATTATTATATTAAAAAATTATTGAAAACCAATTTCAAAACTCCAGAACTTAAGTTCTCGAATTTCCAAAAAATTATTTTATTTATAAATCATATTTTGTAACCAGTATTTTTAAAATTCCACTTCCTAAAAAACATATCAAATACAACTATATCCATTTACAAAATTTGCTCTTTTATATGCAAAATATAATACTAGGTAAAATTAATTCATTTACCTATATTTCAAAAATAATATTGTGTCGGTTTGCCCTATTAAGTGTTTAGAAATCCCCATCGATGCCATAGCATCCTATGTACCGACCGGAATTTATAAATACAATACATAACAAATTAACACAATGTAAAAATATTTTATAACACTAACAAGTACGCTCACTCATATATATATGCTCAATCAACTCATTCTAGAGTATTACTACCCTATCTCTAACGAGTGAAACCCCACAAGCCTAATGTAATCGCTAAACCAAAGCTTTGGTACCAAATGTACCGACCCAGCTTTTTGGACAGTTTAAATCGACAATAAACCACATATGTCAACTCAGACCATTTAAAAGAGAGGATTGTTAATGAGGTAAATAAGAAAATAAGAGAAAAGAAGGAAAAAAACAGAGAGTCTCACAACGGAATGATAAAATATAAACGGTTCATGAATTTGTTTTACAAATGAAAGTTGATTAAACTTTAACAATACCATCAGAGTATACATACAGCATGAATAAATAAATATGCAGCAGAACAATATGATGCAGTGGAATAATACTAATAATATAATATCAAAACCTCATCTTCGTCTTTCAGAAATAATTTCATCAATACTGAAAAGCATAGGCGGACCCGAGCATAATGAAAACATAAAACACTCGAGTCAGAACTAGAATATCTTATGCAAGTTAAATCAACTATAAGCAAATAAGAGACTAACGGCTTAAGAAACGTTTACGGGATTTTACATCTCTTATCCAGTGTCTAACGTGCATGCAATAACTTAAGAGATGTTCGAGATTCCATCTCCTAAGGATCCGTTAAACTATCTACTATGTAGTAATATACGCTATTATAATATGTCTACGGTAAAGTAAAGTATTAAAATAGCGTTGAGGCGTTACCCATATCCTCCTTAATACATTTTTATAAATGTCGTAATCTATACAGTACCGTAATTCCTCTGTAAACTAGAGGGCTATCACAGGGCACTTCAATAGTGTATGAAACAAATCAAACTCATGGTGGGCTCGATAAGGCATATGACAAGACACGCGAGGTAATGCCTAGGGTGGGATACTACTATTTTGTAGAATCGAGCTGGTGGTAATGCACAATAGATACTACCGCACACCTCGAGACACACTCCCATAATCAAATCAAAAGATGGGCACTAAATCAAATCACAAAGCAATAGATATGGTTTCGAAGAAGCATGCTCGATCGAGGGAGCAACCTCACTTGGCTCAGGTATAGCACCTGTTTTAGTCATATCAAGGTGACCCAAGGGGGCCAAGGCTGCGTTCATACCTCATACAGTAGCTTTCGCCAAACCATCCTACTTCATTCTAGATTCTCCACCACGTGCACGGTTGGTAAAGTGGTTTTTAGTAACAACCAAACGTTTATTTCACACCGGTTGGTTCCTTTACATTTTCAAAACTGATTCATAATTGATATCAAAATAGCATATTCACTTCGAAATCATATCACTTTCGAAATCATGTTCACTTTCAAAATCATTATTCAATTTAAATAATATTCATTTTCAAAATCATTACCACAAAAAAGGTTAAATCATCATGTCAAAATATTTGCATTTAAATCAATTAAATGTAAATCATAATAGTTTCAACTTTAGACATTTTGAATATTGAAAGTAGTTTATATATATATTGGAATAGTTATATATTAAAAATAGAATAGATAATAATATATATAAGTTGTTTATAAATTTAAAATAATAGATATATTAATATGGTTTATATTTTAAAAATAGGTTATAGATTAAAATAATATATATATTAAAAATATTAAAAATAGATTATGGATTAAAATAGTATACATATTAAAAATAGTTAATATATTAAAAATAGGTTATAGATTAAAATAGTATATATATTAAAATTATTTTATATTAAAAATACTTTATAGATTAAAATAGTATATATATTAAAAATAGTTTATATATTAAAAGAGTTTTCATATTAAAAGAGCTTATATCGAAAATAATTTTAAATTATAATTGTTTCTCCCAATTTCACGAATCAATGCAAATCAACTTTAGTTCCAAATATTCAATTAAAATAGTTAAACAATTTCACTTCAAAAGGCTAAAGGTTTCAATTCAAATTCTCATTAAAACATTTTAATTTATATCGATTTCAAATCCATAATTGAAATACAAATTTAAATCACTTTAAATTCACTAGGTTTCAAAGTTTAAATATTCGAACATTCACAATAACTTAGTTTTTGATAAATTTCATTTAGATTTGAAAATTTAACTTTAAGATTACAACTTAAATTCTTTAAACAATTCATTTAAACCAATTTCAATTTCACATTTAAAACTTGGATTTTGAAAAAAAAAATTCAGTTCATATAAATCTAATTTTATTTCGTACTATCATTTAACTAGATTCAAAAATTAAGGATTTAAAGTCATATAATTTAACCAATCTAGTGTCCGTATATAATTTTCTACCCTATGGTCAAGTGATACAGATATATTTCATTTCAACCCATAATAATTTAAATTCGTAGATATATATCATTTTAACCTGCATCCCAAATTACATTTTTCCAAATCCATGAAATTGCTCAGGTTTATCATTTCAACCCTAATGATTTTTTCCAAATCTATAAGATCATTCAGATATGTATTATTTTAATTCATAGCTATTTCCAAACAATAACTAAGGGAACTAGCAGTGTGATAACAACATATAAAATAAACATAATATCAAATCAACCAAAATGTCAACAATTATGCATCCATCACAATAATCATTTAAATCAACTAATAAATCACAACATTCAACTGGTTATCATTATCAGGCAATTAACTAACAATTCGATTCCAATATTAATTCAAATAGTAATTCAATTCAATTCAAATTAAATTTGAAAGACAATTTGAATATACCAAACAGCAATCAATAAATTTCTAATCACATCGTAAATTTAATTTAACTAACATAAGATGATTTAGTATTTGTGAGTGGGTTAAAACACTCACCTTTGATTTATCGACGATTTAAAATCCAACTAAAGCAAAAAATTTAACAGCCTTGGAATACGGTCAAACCAGTTCCATATTGTTCGAAATTTTAATACAATCATAATGTAAGAAACCGCGTCCAAATCCGAGCACATATGAAAAAGTTATACGAGTTAGAACATTTAGAAATTTCAATTTCAATAAAAAGATAAAAGGCGAATAGACACAGGGCACGTCACCTTTCTCTCGCGAGAACGTACAAATCGAAGTCGAAGCCCTCTCGTGCTACAGCGGCCACCGTTTAATCGTTGTCGCGGCCATCCGTAAGCCTTTTCGTCACAATCTAACGTCGCCAGAACCTCCAGCAAGCCGAGCCGCACACACCATCACCCACGGCGGCGACTTCGGAGGCCTCCTTGATCAACGTCGTTGCCACCTAGGATTGAGATTTCCAGAATAATTGAGCACTCCTTATTGAACTAAGACCATGGATCGACTTGCCTCGACACCCTCTACGCAATGCGACTTCCGATCGTCGAATAATCAAGGATCCACCGTCAGATCGAAAACCCTAGTTTCGACGGCTGTGACTAAATCATCAATTTATGGCCAAACCATGATTTGATTGCAAAAATAAATTACAGCAGTAGATTGCGCTCATCAAGAGATTTCCAACGATATATAATATGGCATAGTTTGAAGAGTTAAATTTTTCGATTTGATTTTGATTTGAAATTGAATTTAGGAATTAAGTTTTGTTATTTTTTTATCGTTTGAGGAGGAACATATGAAAAGTAGAGGTACGTACAAAAATAATAAAATGAGAAG
Organism: Allium cepa; assembly: GCA_030765085.1. NCBI lineage: Eukaryota > Viridiplantae > Streptophyta > Magnoliopsida > Asparagales > Amaryllidaceae > Allium > Allium cepa. The sequence continues at coordinate 824,491,499 of CM060943.1, read as the reverse complement.
TAGTTAGGATTTATAACAGCCTATATATAGGCAGAGGTAGATAAGAAAGAATGGACCTATCGAATTGGGTCGAAACAATAACAACGACTCAGAAAGCCCGTTTCGGTTTCCAAAACGAAAATAAGTCATCCAATATATCGAAATATAGGTTTTCGATAATTTTAAATTCAATGGAACTAGTTTCAAACCCAAATTCTTTTGTATACAGAACTAGTTTTAAAATCAAATTATGTTCATTTTAATTCTTTTAATTGATTTCTACGTGTTTCGAGCTCGCACGATCAAACGATAAGTCCGATTGCTACGAAACTTAAAATCTTATAATAATTCGCTATAATGGACCCGATGAAATTGGTTCCGTCGAAATACAAGACAATGGCCAAAATAGCTATTTTCACGTTAATTAAACAAATTATTATTAAATTAATTTAATCACTTTCAAATGTTAAATTTAAAAATTAACAATTTAACATTCTTGATTACATTGAAATTTAAAATATTTTAAAATACAATTTTCAATATTAAATCCAATATATAAACATTACATTAATTTCAGAGTTTAATTGCAATCGTAGCAAAATTCCAGTCAATTATATTTAGTTTTAGAGAAATTCTTATATTTTGATTCTCACTTTTATTATTAAATCATAAAATATCATATGAATATAATTAACATCAATTTACACTTTATTACATTCAAATTCTAAAGTTGTCATCTAAACTCATATTAACTATAATATTTCCATTTCATTAATTTCATTAATTACCAATTTAATTTCTTATTTACAATTATAACCAAATTAACTTTATAATTATTTCTATTGATTAAAAGTACATTAAAATAATTGTCAAAACATTCAAACAATCATTATTAAAACACATTCTAATTATTTTCTCATTAATAAGCCATAAAAAATATTTTCTAACAATATTAAATTTTAAAATCTTATTAAATTAAATGTAATAGTTTTAATTATCAAAAATTATGAATCGTTACATATGGTCTCCTTATAATATTAATATACTTATGTACTTTATGCTACTCTATCCTAGCAATATAATATTAATATACTTATGTTTCAAACCACTTGTATTATTTCAAAAATGGATGCCCAATCCATCTGTTGCGCATTTTTTTTTATTCAAGGAATCAGATTTGAGGGCTTCTCGACATACTTAATCAAGAATATGACATTAATGAGTTCAGTCAGAGATTTTGACTCGACTTCATTCGGCTTTTTGGATTTTGCATTGAGGGAAATGTAGCGCATTGATTAAGCGCTGTTGTGTCGCTTTATACCGTGGGTCATTTTTCACGTCTAGCACAACATTACAGTAGTGCAGTTCACTGCATATTTTAGCGCAGTTCGCTATATATTTTAGCATGGTTCACCATGTATTTTGGTGCAGTCTGCTATATAGTTTAGCGTAGTTCAACGTATAGTTTAGTGCATTCCTCCACATAGTTTAGCATAGTTTACCATATAGTTTAGCCTAAATTACTATGTACTTTAGCGTAGTCAGCTATATGGTTTTTAGTGCATGTCGTTGTGTTATATTGCATTGCAGTTCATATTTCATAAGTTAGTGTATGGTTTGCTGCGTTTGTGAACAAAGCAGCATTTTATATTTTGCGCACTAGGTGCGTTTATGAACAATACGATAATTTATATTTTGCAAAGTAGCATATTAGCATGTTAATTTATAATAACAGGGACAAAATATGTTTTAGTGCCAAGCGGAGCAATAACTGGCTTGTTTCTTCCGTTATATCCTCGTATTAATACGTTTAATAAATTACTAGCCCATGTGACTTTAATTTACTAGCAAGCCTCATTAACAATGAATCCTTAGTTATAAAATACGTAAATAAAATACCTAGTTATATCCACTTTTTATAGTATATATACCTTAAAAAGCTCCATAAAAAGCTGCATACCACGATGATGGAAGTAATAAAAAAATATAGTATATTCATAAAAATATCATACCTCAAATGTATTGCATGATATTTATATAAGTGAGTATATTTATTGTTAGTAAATTTGCGGTTCGAGACGACGGAGATAGCGATGAAACTGTACTACGGACTTGAAGGATCTAAGAGTAGATTCTTTTAGACGATAGTTTAACCCACCACGTACAATCGGGTATCGAACTATACCCTTCGGGATTCAATCAAGCCCTCAAACAGTGTAATCGGATTCAAGAATTGTACGGTTCTTGATCCGATCAAGAACACCTTGTATATAATCTCTGAATTGATGCAAGTAACAAGAAACCGAATGAAGAAAGAAGAAGTGTAGATTAGCAACGTTTCTGGTCTGCAACGCCTGAGGGACGTTACAAAAAACTGAGTAGAGAACTGTTTTGCAACAGTTTCTGGACGTTGCTAATTTCTGAAAGAAGAAGCTTTCGTAACAGAGAAAAGCGTTACGAAACCCGCAAGGAGAAAAAGTGATTTGCAACAGCCCTGGGTGTTGCTATTTATAGGCAACGAAAGGATGCTTCCATTCGTTAACAGCCGCGTCCGTAACCGTTTGAACGTTCCGCCCGTATGAACAGATCTGACCGTTTGCTTGCGTCTACCGCCAAAACTATTCGAACAGTTCTGGGTCCTTAACGGGCCGAACTTGGCTTATTTACTGTTTGCAGATCCGATCCAAAATTATATCGTATGGACCCGAACCCGAGACCCGGCCCGGTCGGACGGCGGCGCGCGCGTGTGTGGAGACGGTGCATGGTCTCCCTCCTCACAACGGAGCAAGCTTTGGGTGCCCAAAGGGCCCAACCCTTCATTTGAGAAACATCTATATAAATATAGACTTGCTTCCTCTTTCCTATGGTGTGGGACAATAGTTTCACTCCTTCTTCTTCTTTCCTTCAAAACAAAACTAGAGGCCAAATGTTGAAAATATCCAACATTCTCCCCCTATTTTCAAGATTGGATAATTAAAACAATTTAATTTAAAAACGGAATGACTGCATCACTTGAGTGATTGCCTACATACCCAAGTGGGATCAAGCCTAACGTAGTTCAGGGATAAGAATTTGCATCATCGTGAAAACCAACACATACATGATAAGTATCTTTTGGATTTGAGCATTCACTTAGTGTAAACCATTCAAAACCTTATCGAGATTCTATGGTGAACGAATCTTGAACCAAGTATCCCTAATGATAAAACCGGAACAATCACACATGTTGATTTTCTTAGGTAAAGTGTTCTGTATTGCTAGCACGTTAATGGTCATGTGCTTTAATCCTGGATTCATGAGTCTACTTTAGAAAGCAGTCTTACTTTCTTAGGAAACGGCCTGATTTCCATACTCATATAGGTATGTCTCTTAAGGTGTTTCTGCGATACACCTTTTAATTTTCTAGACTTATTAAAGATCTATTATCCATCCTTTGTTCTTGCAGAATACAACACTAAATGCTATGGGAGTTTTTGATTTAGTGTTCCATAATCGTTCTCTTAACTTGTTGGTTCCTCATTGAACTTTGTCTATCCATTTCAAGACATAAGTTGGGTTTCTGTTAAGGACGATCAAACTTCATTCACAGACCTTAGTCCCATCTCCTTTGATTATATAGAAACCATTGCCTTTGGAAGACTCTTAGTAAGAGGATCAGCCAAGTTTTTCTTTGTTTCTATATAGTCAACAGTTATTACTCCTCGTTTGAGTAATTGTCTTATCATCTGATGTCTTCGACTCACGTGTCTAGACTTTCCATTATATGTCTTATTAGAGACATTATATATCGTAGCCTGATTATCACAGTTAATCAAGACTGCTGGAGATGGCTTCTTCCATAGTGGAATTTCTATTAATAAATTCCTAAGTCATTCTGCCTCCTTACATGCATCTGCTAATGCAATTAATTCTGATAACATAGTTGAGTCAGATATGCAAGTTTGTTTCTTGGAACCCCAAGACACCGCTGCACCTCCTAATGTAAAGATCCATCCAGTTGTAGACTTGGATTTGGATTCTACATTGTTCCAGGTTGCATCACTATACCCTTCTATAACAGCAGGATATCCTTTATAAGATAAACCATAGTCAATGGTTCCTTTCAGATACGCTAGAACTCTGGAAATAGCTTTCCAATGTTCGTAACCTGGATTACTCGTAAATCGACATAGCACACTAATGGCATGTGCAATGTCAGGTCTGGTGCAATGCATAGCATACATAAGACTCCCAATAACCCTAGAGTACTCAAGTTGAGAAATGGTACGTCCAGTGTTCTTTAGTAATTTAATACTAGGATCTAGAGGAGTTGGGGCTGGTTTGTCATTATAATGACCATACTTCTTAAGGAACATCTCAATATAGTGAGATTGGGTAAGTAATAACTTCCCTTCTTTCCTTATGATTTTAATTCCTAGAATTATGTCAGCCTCACCTAGATCTTTCATATCAAACTTAGAGGATAAAAACCTTTTAGTTTCATTTACACATGATATATTAGAACCAAATATTAGCATGTCATCAACGTATAAACATATTATAACATCATCGGTATTATCCGATTTGCTATAAATACATTTATCAGCATCATTAACAATGAAGCCATATGACAATGCTATCTTATCAAACTTCTCATGCCATTGCATAGGAGCTTGTTACAGGCCATAACGAGATTTTACCAATTTGCAAACTTTCTTTTCTTGGCCAGGGATTTTAAAACCTTCTGGTTGTTCCATATATATCTCTTCCTCTAAATCTCCATTTAGAAAAGCGGTCTTTACATCCATTTGATGTACGACCAACTTATGAGTGGATGCAAGTGCTATTAAACAACGAATAGAAGAAATGCGAGCAACAGGAGCATAAGTATCGAAGTAATCTACTCCATGTCTTTGCTTATATCCCTTAGCAACTAATCTGGCTTTAAACTTATCAATGGATCCATTTGTATTCAATTTTTTCTTGAATATCCATTTACATCCTATTGGTTTAGCACCAGGAGGTAAATCAGTCAAAACCCAGGTTTGGTTAGACAATATGGAGTTCATTTCATCATTGATAGCATCTTTCCAAAAAATGGAATCTCTGGAATTCATTGCTTCAGAATAAGTCTTAGGATCATCATTGACGTTCATTACATATCTAGTTACATTAAGGACTTTGTCCTTACTTCCTTCTATAAGATATGTTATGAAGTCAGGACCGTAGTCCTTCTCAATTCTCGCTCTTTTACTTCTCCTTTGTTCAGTACTATGATCTGGTACTGATACATCCTTGTTGTTTTAAGCAGGAGTATACTCATCGTCATTGACATCATTAGTCGTATCAGGACTAGATAATCTCAATGGAATCTCAACAGTTTGATTTTCAAAAAATTCTACATCTACTGATTCTATAATATCTAAGGTGTCAAGCATTAAGAATCTATAAGTTATACTGGCAAGGGAATAACCTATAAAAGCACATTTAAAAGCTCTATTTCCTAACTTTGGTCGTTTGGGGTCTGGTTTTCTAACATATGCTAAACAACCCCAAACTTTTAATCTATTCAAATTAGGTTTTCTATTAAACCATAATTCATAAGGGGAAATATTATTCTTTTTAAGTGGTACTCTATTTAAAATATAACAAGCAGATAACATAGCATCTCCCCACAAATTATTAGGTAAATTAGAACGAATAAGCATGGCATTAACCATCTCTACTAAAGTTCTATTTTTCTTTCAGCGACACCATTTTGTTGTGGTGTATAAGGGGCAGTGCATTGGTGAATTAAACCATGTTGTTTACAAAACAACGTGAACTCATTTGAGAAATATTCACCACCACGATCTGAATGTAATACTTTAATTTTAACTCCTAATTGTGTTTCAACTTCGGCTTTGTAAATATTAAATTTATCAAAGGCTTCATCTTTTGTTTTCATTAGATAAACATAAGCATATCTAGTATAATCATCAATAAATGTGATATAGTATTGGTTACCACCATAGGTGATATGACCTTTTAGGTCACCCACATCATTATATACCAAATCAAGCAAACCGGTTTTCCTTTCTACGGATTCAAAAGATTTTCGGTGTATTTTTGCTTGAACACAAATTTCACATTTAGAGATAGAATTGAAATCACAATCAGAAATTAATCCTAACTTATGCATATTTTTAAGGGAATTATAATTAACATGTCCTAACCTACTATGCCATAAGCTAACTGAATCAACAATATAAACTAAGGAATTCTTTATTAGATTCAACTTAATCATGTCGTTACAAGAGTATCCCTGTCCAATGAATTTGCCGTTCTTGGACAACACTAACTTATCATACTCATACACCATCTTGAATCCTCCTTTGTTAAGAAGGTATCCAGATATCAAATTCTTACAAATGTCTGGTACATAAAATACATTGACTAAAGTAAGAACTTTCCCAGAGGTGAGTGGTAGTTCTATAGTGCCCTTTCCCATGACTTTACTCGGAACCTTGTTCGCTCCAGTAACTTCGTTCGCTTCTCCATTTTCTTCGTAGGTCTTGAATAGACTACGGTCTTTGCAAATATGAATGGTTGCTCCAGTATCAAGCCATCAATCATTATCTATGCCACTAACGGAGTTTGCCTCTTGTACTACAGCCACAAGCGAGTCATCGACCATATTCACTTTTTGTTGTTTCTTCCGCAGACGGTAGTCTCGGGCATAATGGCCGGGCTTGTTACAGAAATAACAAGCGCCTTTCTTTTTGTTGTTCTTGGGATGACTTTTCTTCTTAAACTGTGTCTCATTCTTAGGCTTAAACTTGTCAGTTATTTCGACATTATTAACCTTCGTATGAGACTCAGTTTGCGGATTATCATCTAGTTCGCGTTTACGAGAGTCTTCTTTTATACGAAGATGACGCTGTAAACCATCTAAATCATAATCCGTTTCCGCATGTTTCAATTTTTTCTTATAATCATTCCAAGAGTGAGGAAATCGAGAAATTATGACCCCAACAACAAAAGATTCAGGGAGATCGATACTAGCATCTTTAAGTTGATTTACCAAAAGTAAGATTTCACTTACTTGTCCCACTATGGACTTATTGGCGATCATTTTGAAATCCATAAAATTACAAATAAGAAATTTCTTATTACTTGCCTCGGATATAAGGTATTTTCTCTCTAGTGCAGTCCAAAGTGCTTTAGCAGTTTCTAGGCTTCGATGTGCGTTGTACACAGAAGTTGACAATGCATTCAGGATGTGCCCTCTACATAGGAAGTCGTCTTCTTTGCGTTTGGCACGTTTCAGTTTCAGCGCAGCATCGTCCTTGTCAGTTTCTTCTGGAATCTCCTCCAATCCGTCTTCCAATATATAGAACAACTTGACGGTGATCAAGAAGAACTTCATTGTCTCTTGCCAACGAGTGAAGTTATCCCCGTCAAACCGCTCCAATCGAGTCAAATGTTGATTCATCACTTGCAACGCGCTCGAACCTTCCATGGTTGAAGAATATCGTCTAAAAATTGTTAGTAAATTTGCGGTTCGAGACGACGGAGATAGCGATGAAACTGTACTACGGACTTGAAGGATCTCGGAGTAGATTCTTTTAGACGATAGTTCAACCCACCACGTACAATCGGGTATCGAACTATAGCCTTCAGAATTCAATCAAGCCCTCAAACAGTGTAATCGGATTCAAGAATTGCACGGTTCTTGATCCGACCAAGAACACCTTGTATATAATCTCTGAATTGATGCAAGTAGTAAGAAACCGAATGAAGAAAGAAGAAGTGTAGATTAGCAACATTTCTGGTCTGCAACGCCTGAGGGACGTTACAAAAAACTGAGTAGAGAACTGTTTTGCAACAGTTTCTGGACGTTGCTAATTTCTGGAAGAAGAAGCTTTCGTAACAGAGAAAAGCGTTATGAAACCCACAAGGAGAAAAAGTGATTTGCAATAGCCCTGAGTGTTGCTATTTATAGGCAACGAATGGATGCTTCCATTCGTTAACAGCCGCGTCCGTAATCGTTTGAACGTTGCGCCCGTATCCGTTCGTTTGAACGGATCTGACCGTTTGCTTGCGTCTCCCGTCAAAACTATTCGAACAGTTCTGGGTCCTTAACGGGCCGAACTTGCTTATTTACTGTTTGCAGATCCGGTCCAAAATTATATCGTATGGACCCGAACCCGAAACCCGAGACCCGGCCCGGCCCGGCCCGGCACAGCACGGTCGGTCGGACGGCGGCGGCGGCGCGCGCGCGTGTGGAGACGGTGCATGGTCTCCCTCCTCACAACGGAGCAAGCTTTGGGTGCCCAAAGGGCCCAACCCTTCATTTGAGAAACATCTATATAAATATAGACTTGCTTCCTCTTTCCTATGGTGTAGGACAATAGTTTCTCTCCTTCTTCTTCTTTCCTTCAAAACAAAACTAGAGGCCAAATGTTGAAAATATCCAACATTTATATACACACACATTTCTTCAAAACTTCAATCATCCATATCTGGAAATCTTGGATGAATTTGAGTATGCATCCAAAGAACAACAAATCAACCAACTTTCGTCTTGTTTTTGAAGTCCGTGATGATAAAAACAACACCGTCATATCTACGTCCGTATGCTATGGTAGAACACAAGGTATCAATAATATCGTATTATGTAATTAAGTGCAATAGTGAGTTTGGTTTGGCCATTGGTGACCAGAGGTGGCAAAACCAAGGCCGTCAACCATGTTTTGTTCGAAAGTCTACTTATATAGTGTACTGTGTAGTCTAAATATATCCATTGTTTAATAAATCAGGCCTACGTAATCTACGCAGTTCGGGGTTTTAATAATCTGCGTAGTTTATATAGTAGCCGAAAACTGGGTATAATACTTGGCCCCCAAGCCTGGGCTTATGTATATGAGTGTTGACTTGTCATTCTTCGTGTCCATCTTTTCAACTATCTTGTCATTCGTTTTGCATTGAATGGTTTTTCTTTTTTTCCGTCTTTTTTGTTATATGCATTCCCAAGTCAATGGTTGCTCTTTTTTTGTACTTTATCGGTCACGTGGTTTTGTATTTCAGAAAAAAAACTTCCTTTTTATTACACTTAATTTATCATCATTAGCATCTTATGGCCATTATTACTTTACCCGTTTGATTTCAAAGGCTAGAACCTTCTTTAGCAAATCTATGTATTATCTCCTTCTTCTTTCATGATGTTTGTTCTTTTTGACGTGTGTGTCATGTGTGTGCATTATTAATAGTTGGAATAGAAAGACAAACTTTTGGTCCGACCGTAAATTTTCCAAAATACCCTTAAATATAATTTTTTATTAATAATTGTAGTATATTTGATGTCACATTTTTTGACGTAAGCATAAAATACCAAAAATGCCTCTTTAAAGATATTATCAAAATCTAGTTTTACTTAAAAATAGGATCTGACAATTAAGTTTCCCTTAGAAATTCAAAATTTTCTCTATAAATATTTACCAAGTCTTAATATCGCTTAAAAATAGAATCTAATAAATAAACTACTTTACTTATTTATTTTTTATTAATTAATAATATAAATAAAATTTTAAACTAATAAAAAAAGATATTGCAACTTAGAAATAAATATTCAAATATCTACATGATTTAACCACTACAACAAAAAGTGTCTTTTATAGTGGCATATAGCTGCTATTAATCACAACCATAGCGGTTTGATAAGCGTTGTATATCGACATGTTATAAAAAACTGTTGAATATTTATAACACAAAATATGCCGCTATGGTTGAGCTTAGTTTTATAACGCAAATTCGCCGCTATGGTACGTTAATTCAATAGCTCATTATAATCGCTATAATACAGCTAAATCTCAACGGAACTGGAAATCTTTATAACACCATTTTGCCGCTATAAAATATTTATTCAATAGCTCATTGTAGTCGCTATAATACAGCTAAATCTCAACGGAATTGGAAATCTTTATAACACAGAGAAACAGAAAATAATGTCAATTTAATAAGTGTACAAACATTACAGAGTACAAACATTAAAGAAATCCTTCCAAATGTTGCAGAGTACAAACATTACAGAGTTCCAACATGCAAGATCTGATATATTTGCGTATTAAGGACCTTGATTCCTTCCAAATAAGCCTGCAAAGTTAACACAAAGAAACAGAAAATGTTAAAACAAGTGCATGCTCAGATAGAAATGTGATATATATTTTTCATTACAGTGTACAAACATTAAAGCAAGTGCATGAACTGCATGAACTAGAAACTACAATTGATTATTTCTACTGATCTATTTTCCCAATACGAAAAATCGACGGTTGCTTGCTTTGCATAAAAAAAGCAAAAGGAAAGCTGCTGATACAGCTGTATTCGGTCCGAAGTTCAGAACGACGGACTTTGAGATAACCTTAGGAACCTTGTGTTTCCTTTGAATGAGGACACTCAGATTGTATAAATTATGTAATCAGGACACGTATGTATATTATTGATCATTATATATTGCCTTTTTTTACGCATAGTAATACTGTTTTTATATGAGGTTTCGCCTCTGGATGTCTGGGGATAGAAGCATGAACAGAATATTTCAGTGGGATAAATGAAAATAATTGTAAAAAACCTGAAGTGCATACTCTATTCTATTTAGTTTAGTATTTATAGTATAAGATAAGATAAAATGAACATTTGTCTTATCGTTGGGGTTCTCTAATATTGCTCTTGCTACCTGTATGAAACATGAGGAATGCGTCAATGATATATCATCAATTGTGCCATTGGCTTAGTTATGAAAAAATGTTAAAAGTATGAGTACATAACTGAAAATGTGTACCTGAAACATTGGAGTTATGCCAGATCCTCCAGCTAGCATTCCAAATGCCCTGACTTGGCCAGGTTGATACTTGAAACGTCCCTAAAAATATCAAAAGATAACATGATATATTACTGGCTATTGTCCACAGTAAAGGATATGAAACAGATTCATATGTTATCCTTTGGTCAAACAATAAACATCGAGCAAAAATGTTTTTATTTTATTTTTGGTTCATCGACATGCATACCTTCATTGAAAAAAAAGATCATGATATTGAATCATCAAAAGTTCGCCCAAGATCAGGGAACTAAGACCATCTTCAAGTACTATGCTACTGATGACAAGTTATGTTGATATATGGTCACGTGTAAACTCGTTAATAACTATTAACAGGACTATTAGGTTAGCCAGCTTGCAACTCAAGTTCATATTGGTTATAAAGTGACTGGACATGTATCACATTTCTAAAATACCTTAATTGACATATTATGATGAATCGTTAATGTTAAAAGTTCAATGTCAGACGTCCCCAAGAGTATTAGAAACATGGCAGTATAACTCATAATGATCGAAAAATATCATGGAGCAGCAAAGATGTATTCAAAATAATTCAAGTTTAGATAAACCATGCTAATATTAATATAATATGATAAGTAAAGATCTTATAACTGAACATTTTATTCAATCTGTAAGTTTCAGAAAGAGTAGGATATTTCCATCCAGTTTAGCATGAACTAGTGTCCAGGGCTCCATGATTGGATATGGAATATATAGGGCTTGATTGACTAGATTGGAAGTTGTAGGAACTTGCTTAGGTTGATAGCCTCATATAATATAAAATTTGCCTACAATTGACTGAATGGAAATTTTATAAAGGTTTCTTACACTGGGCGAGTGTTCGGAATAGTTTAGTACATCTATGCTTCGGCGACAATTTTTAGAAGTGTTTATTTCACTGATTCACTATGAATCACTATTTAAGGTTGTCAAGGGTCTGTCCTCAAGTCCCATCTTAAACATTCATTATCCACAATTTCTCTTATTTATAGGAAGACAGAAGTCTGTATTAATTATCAGAAAGTTTAGTCTATTGTATCTAAATCCATATCTTTCGTTTTTACACTTCGTGTAGCATGATTTCAATTATAAACCAAATGTGTCAAAAACTATCATAATAGCAGTAGCATAAAATTATTTTTCGCTTTTAGTCAAATGCCTCATGATATGCTTTGATGGGCAATCCTATTTAGCAACTTTTCAATGGTCATGGGAAACTTGAGCTCAGGTAAATAATTGGTAAACATTGAATAACCGAAGAAGGAGAAACCATAAGTTGAAGAAGGAAATAAGAGCAGTTTGATGTAAAGAAAATAACGTTGATATGCAAAATCTACAAATGAAATCCCCATTTATCTAGGCGTAAATTATGATATGTGATAAAAAGAAATGAAAATGATGCAAACCTTGGGGCCTTTTACGGACAGGTAATCGCCAACTTTCATCTCATGGAAATTATGAGACATCCTTCCTTGAGGATACATCTACATTATAAAAAAAAGTAAGATTAAGAAGTACATAAGTTTGGTGGGTATATTTTGTTTCCATTTTCAAACAGAGTATACTAAAACAAAATGTACCTTTATAGCAAGTTCAAAATACCCAATATATGAGTCTAAAGTGGTTGGAGCATAAGGTTTGACAACTTCTTCTCCGACACTGTCCTTTCCTCTGTATGAATATAGCAAATTTTGACATTACATTTTAAATATAAAGAAAACTACATAGAACTAAAAATTAGATATCATTTGAAAATGAGAACCAACTTGCAACTAATGTGTTGACCGACGGGTAGATCAAGAACTGATGTTGTAGTAGGAAGAGCAAATCGAAACTTGGCGACATTATGGCTGAGCTGCCTTTTCTGAATAAAGGAAGCAGTTTACTCCGTTCATGACGATTAAAGACCCAGGCTGATTTTGAAAAATAGTTTAACTATAAATACTAAACAATTAAAAAAATTCAAACCAAATCAAAAATAAAAAAGCAAAGGAACAAAATCAAATTACAATCACTTCAAATCGATGTAGGTTTCTAGACGCACTCCTCAAATTGAATTACATGCACAAGAGCTCGACTTCTTCGAATCAGCTCATTATGGAATTCAGAGCATTTTTGAGAGATGCTGAAGATCGGCAGTATTCAAGGTTTTGATTTAGGGTTATAGATAGCTTCGTGGGTTTCGATTTAGGGTTGGAATAAAATTGAAAATGGGTAAGCTGTTATGGTCTTGTTTGGCTTGGAGGGAAACAAAATATTTGGGAGCGGGGTGTTTTGTTTTGGGGCCGCTTTTTGCTAAAGCGTTATGTAACGTAAAATAACAAACCATCAAAATTTCAACAATAACGCTTTAGAATAACGTGTTATCTAATGGCGCTATTAATAACCAACTTTCTTGTAGTGAACATAAAAATATGATTAAATATTTGTGGAAATCATTTTCTTTTGAATGTATTAAACAAATACAATCTGTAGAAAAACAATTCAGGTGTCATTATCATGCGCAAAGCGCGTGACGTAATGCTCTTGTTTGTGTATATTAGCCTTTGTTTACTATTTAAAACATATTGTCATGTACATATAACCGCCTTTGCTTACTATATATTTTAGCCTTCGCATTAGAGCATCTCCAACAAGCATCATATTCAGCCTTAATATTAAGTATCGCTTGCCAACAGTGAATATTACCCTTAATATTAAGGGTAATATTCAAGTACCAATTCAGTTTTCTGAATTGACCCTAGGCGCTGACTAAATCAGCGCCCAGAGCCATCACGGCTCTCGCCCAAGAGCTCCCCTCTTCCAAAGGCTATTTCCACCTCCAACGACTATTTCCGCCTCCTCAATTCTATAAATACATTCTCTTAGCTTTTCATATCTACACAAACATCTTTACCCTTTTCTTCTCTAACCTATATTATCTGAAAATGACTTCACCTTTTAGATATTTTACGTATCCTTCTCAGTCTCAAAACTATTTCTTCGATGACAACCAACAACAACTGAGTACTCCTCCGACACGGCATTCATTCAACCTATGGAGAAGTGAGGAGAACTTCGATTTATGCAACATTTACTGTCATTATACGAATGACTCGATTAGAGGCAACGATCAGAGCGGCGATAAGTTTTGAAAGAAAATAATCAATACCTTTAACCTTAAGCATCCTAAAAATACTCGATCTTTGTCGGGAATTTAATGTCAATTTGGGAAAATTAATCGTGAAACTTAGTTTTACGAATCGTAGATTTATAAAATGTAGAATGCGAACCTTAATGGAATGGGAGGGGAAGATAATTTGGTATATTTCTCATTATTATTAGTTTTTTTGTATTTAATCTTATTATTAATTTATTCCTTTTTGCTTTTCAGAAAAGAATGCCGAATGAGGAATTCATAAAGCTTTTTTCAAGGGAAAATGGAGCTAAAAAGGCACATTATTATTAGTTTCCAAACTGTTATGAAAATTAGACGAGCACACCGAAGTGGAGCACCGATAATGTGAAGAGCCTCCGAGACGTTCAAACAAAGGGAAAGGGAAAGGACAAAGCATCAAAATCATCATACTTGTCTAGCCCTGGAGATTCATCTTATAGGGAAACTCAATTCGAGATAGAAAACGAGTCATATGCGCTCAACCAGAGACCAGATGAAGGTTATAGACCAATGAAAGTTAAAGCAGCGAAGAGGAAGAATAAGATTGATGTCGCGGTGAACGCTAAAGTGAATGTCGCTCTTGAAATTCACGAAAAAAGGCATCAAGATAGAAGTGAGCGAGAGAAGGAGAAGATCGATGTGATACGTAAGTTTGCAAAAATTTATATGTATTCCCATGTCAATAGTTGCTTTTTTGTACTTTATCGATTATGTCGTTTCTGTATTTCAAAAAAAAACTTTCTTTTTCTTACACTTAATTAACCATTATTAACATCTATAGCCATTACTACTTTAGCGGTTTGATTTCAAAGGCTAGGATCTTCTTTAGCAAATATATGTATTATCTCCTTCTTCTTTCATGATGTCTGTTCTTTTTGACGTGTGTGTCTGTGTGTGTATTATTAATAGTTAAAATAGAAACACAAACTTTCGGTCTGACCGTAAAGTTTAAAAAATACCTTTATGTATATCTCTTTATTAATAGTTGTAGTACATTTGATGTCATATTTTTTTGACGTAAGGGTGAAATACCAAAAATGTCACTCTAAAGATATTATCAAAATTTAGTTTTACTTAAAAATAGGATCTAACAATTAAGCTCCCTTAGAAATTCAAAATTTTCTCTATAAATATTTACCAAGTCTTAATCGCTTAAAAATAGAATCTAATAAATAAACTACTTTACTAATTCATTTTTTATTATTTAATAATATAAATAAAATTTTAAACTAATAAAAAAAGGATATTACAACTTAGAAATAAATATTCAAATATCTATATATGATTTAACGTAAAAATATGATTAAATATTTGTGAAATCATTTTCTTTTGAATGTATTAAACAAATACAATCCGTAGAAAAATAATTCAGGTGTCTTCATCATGCGCAAAGCATGTGATGTAACGCTCGTGTGTATATATATTAGCCTTTGCTTACTATTTAAAACATATTATCATGTACATTTAATCACCTTTACTTACTATATATTTTAGCCTTCGCATTAGAGCATCTCCAACAAGCATAATATTCGACCTTAATATTAAGTATCATTTGCCAACAGTGAATATTATCCTTAATATTAAGGGTAATATTCAGGGGCCAATTCAGTTTTCTGAATTGTCCCTGGACGCTGACTAAATCAGTGCCCAGAGCCATAACGGCTCTCCTCCTCCAAAGGCTATTTCCGCCTCCAACGACTATTTTCGCCTCCTCGACTCTATAAATACATTCTCTTCGCTTTTCATATCTACACAAACATCTTTATCCATTTCTTCTCTAACATGTATTATCTGAAAATGACTTCACCATTTGGAGATTTTACGCATCCTTCTTGGTCTCAAAACTATTTCTTCGATGACAACCAGCAACAACCGATTACTCTGAAACGGCATTCATCCAACCCACGAAGAAGTGAGGAGCATTTCGATTTATGCAATATTTACTATCATTATACGAACGAATCGGTTAGAGGCAATGATCAGAGCAGTGATAAGTTTTGGAAGAAAATAATGAATAGCTTCAACCTTAAGCATCCTAAAAATACTTGATCTTTGCCGGGGATTCAATGTCAATTTGGAAAAATCAATTGTCAAACTTAGTTTTACGAATCATAGATTTATAATATAAAAAGAAAACCTTAGTGGAATGGGAGGGGAAGAACATTTGGTATATTTCTTATTATTATTAGTTTTTTTTGTATTTAATCTGATTATTCATTTATTCATTTTTTCTTTTCAGAAAAGAATGACGAATGAGGAATTCATAAAGCTTTTTTTAGGAGAAAACGGAGCTAAAAGGCGCATTATTATCAATTTTCGAATGGTTATGACTTGTTGACGAGCACACCCAAGTGGAGCTTTGATAATGCGAAGAAGCTACTAGACGTTCAAACAAAGTGGAAGGGAAAGAACAAAGCATCAAAATCGTCATACTCGTCTAGCCCTGTAGATTCATCTTGTAGGGAAACTCAATCTGAGGTAGAAAACGAGTCAGATGCGCTCAGCTAAAGACCATATGAAGGTTATAGACCAATGAAAGTCAAAGCAGCAAAGAGAAATAATAAGATTGATGTCGTGGTGAACGCTAAAGTGAAAGTCGCTCTTGAAATTCACGAAAAAAGGCATCAAGATAGATGTAGGCGAGAGAAGGAGAAGATCGATGTGATGCTTAAGTTAGCAAAAATTGAGCAACAAAACTGAATATTGAACGAGAAAATCAAGAACAGATGATTATGGATAAAGATCAGACAGGGATGGATGACATGCAAAAGAACTATTGGATGGAGCGTAAAAGACAAATACTTATGTCCAAGTTCTCTCAAAGTAGTTTGTTTCAATCTTCGAAGTGTTTAATTTGTACTACTTTCTATGTACTGCATTATTTATTTAAATCTGTTGTATGTTATTCTTAATTAATGTTGTACTATTCTTGTTTCCATTTAGACAAAGTCAATAATCAAACAGAATAATATTATAAAGGAAATGCAATACATATTAATAAGATAACTAAAATACGACTACAACGCAAACGCGTACACATATGAAAAACCAAATATAATACAGAACTAAAATCACCAAAGTAATTCCAAATATGATTCATGGAAAATTATAGTTGGACTCCCTAGGATTATTTTGTACTAATCAAAGTGTACATAGAAGCCGATACAAGACATATGGAAGAAGAGATTGAGCAAGATTTCTGGATTACTCTAAACGAAGCCTTTAATAGCCATCTCGATTGTAGATTAATTCGATGGATTTGGGATACTCGTAGTACTTATGTCACGTTTACTAAAGCTTGTCAATGATACAGAAGCATTATAAACACGGTGAAGAAAGAAGACTTATTTCGGTTAAAACGAGCTATGTATGATTCACGCTATCTCTGGGAGTATTGTGCTAATTTTGTTGGACATGCTGCATATGATCTATGGGTTAGCTATATTAGAGAATTAGAATGAAGTTTTGATATATTTCTCTTTAAGTTCTACGTATTTCCTTTCAATCGAATGTATTACGATTCAGTTCCATGTATTTTCTTTCAATTTAATGTATTTTCTTTGAGTCCTATGTATTTTCTTTAAGTTCTTTAGTACAGTGTATACACTTTCACTATCTGCTGAGTATGTAATATAACAAACAACATTGAAATAGATTGATACAGAAAGTACAACCAACAATGAAATAAACTGATACAGAAAGGACAATCAACATTGACATAAACTGATATAGTGGAACCAAAGTGATAATTGAAACGATGCAAACAATATTTAAAACAAACAAACACCGGATGATTTAAAACCTATCTTCGATCATGTGATAATTGAACTGAACCAAGTGTCCCCCTGAGTGTTTCAGTTTCTTGTTCAAGTTCAATTGCATACACTACTGCACTATAAGGTAGAGGGTCGTCCAACCATTCCCAAAGTCCACATCCATCCGGAAAATTGTGGCATCTATAGTGGTATCGACCAATGTCATATCCGTTTCTTATGATGGAATACAAAATATTGACTCCACAATTGTAGTATATTTCTCCAAAATCAACCTTTGTTCTTGTTGAGGTAGTTAATGACATATTTCATGCCTTTTTTGCCTTCTCCCATTATTGCTCCTCCGCTCCTCCTTCCGTCTTCTTCCTTCCTCCAAAAGCCTCTTCTCTTGCAAATCTCTCTTATGCTCTCTTACATCTTCATAATGTCTTTCCTGCATTTCAATATACCATCCAGTTGATTCTTCGAGATAAGATGGATTAGGAGCGATCTCGTGATTTAAAGGACCTTCATATGAGTATGATTCTGGCAAAGAAATATGAATATAATCCACCATTTTCTGCTTAATAGGATAAGATGAATTCAAAACAATTTGCCAAGCAATAGAATATATACCGATAAGAAGATATTATATGACAAAAACCGTGCAACATGGCTACAGTGTTCAAATAATACAGAATACTGTACCACTTTGTAATAGCGTTGACATCAAAAGTACTGCAACATGTCTATAGTACTAAGTCTAGCAAACATCAAAAGAAGTGTAACGTGCAAACAATGCTCGATAAGACGTGACACCGTAAATAAAGCCAGTAATGTAAATGTGCCGTAAATAAAGTCTACCAAACATCAAAATAGTGCAACATTCAAACAATGCTCGATATGACGTGACACTGTACATAAAGCTCTACAATGTAAATGTGTTGTAAATTAAGTCCAGCAAACATCAAAAGTAGTGAAACATGCAAACAGTGCTCGATATGACGTGACGTTGTAATTAAAGCTATGCAATGTAAATGTGCTATAAATAAAGCTATGTAAACATCAAAAGTAGTGCAACATGCAAACGGTGCTTGATACAACGTATAATGTAAATAAAGAATTGCAATGTAAATAAAGCTGTATAACGTAACAAATAAACAGTAACGTATGTACTCAATCCAATATAGAAGTACGTCAATATAGACAAACAACGGTAAAATAAATGTAACGGTACAGAGCATGATAATCCAAAGTCAACAGCATCATCATCGTTTCTTCATCCACAACATTATGAAAATGAGCAGGAACACCATGATCAAACTGAAATGCAGCCAACTGAGCCTGTAAATCATCAATCTGTGCTTGCATCGCCTGTTGAGCCTGAAGACTGAGCTTCTGAGTATGAATGAGTGTTATATGCTGAATGACGGCAATATATCGCCTATGCTCGTCCAACCTATATGCATACTGTAATTACATATAATATATCAATATACGTTAGATTAGCTAATATTGTATAATGAATTATTAATACAATGAATTACCTCATAAGATGGGTATAGTCCAGCAGTGGGGACACTAGTAATCTCACGATTCGGGGGTAAACTATCGGCTGCTTGATAAGAGTACCGGTAAGATTATACACTCTATAACCGGCTCCAGACCGAAGTCCATTAGCTGTTGAGAATACTAGGATGGAGTGGGATTAAAAGAAAATGGAGGTTCTTGAACTCTACCACTGGAAACATGTGGGCCTATATGTTTGGAGTTCACTCCTCTAGTGTAGTCAGGTAACATGTATCATCGAGGAGCAACGCTAAGAAAAATGCAGAAGCATCTACTAATCCAGTCTGTCTCAATCTCTGTATATAATGTGATCCAATGGTCCGATGTCTACCGAACATGTCATCGTAAGATAATGGATCTCCAGGGATACGTAACTCTCTAGTAGTCAGAAACAAGCATCTCTCCCAAATACCAAATAGGAAGAAAAGCCGGTGGGAGTACGATCATCCTCCGCAAGCCCAAATGATACGAAATGGAAAGTGGATGAGCGACATGCATTTGGCTCGCATGTGTCATGGCAATCCAATATGAAGCCCATGGTGCCCGAAAAATATTGTTCCTGCACCTCATATCAATCTGAGTACGGGCATCCATCAGGTTATGTTTGACAACCATAGGCGGTCGAGAAACTAATTAAACATGCTTCCATCGTCTTATACCCGAAAAGTATGTCTCTGGAGCATGACTAGTGGTCTCAACAATACGAGGATGCATGTTCATCATGTACTCATAATATCAGCATGGAAAAATGTACCAAAACCAAAACATTTTTCCAACCTCCCTCAAAGCATAAGAATCAAGAGCATATAGCGGAACCCCAATAGATAATGTGCATCTGATCTATATCGGCTATCGTTCAGGGTAACCTAATTTAATGGTAATCTTTTGGTTTGAAAAGAAAGTCGAACCAAATAAGTACAATAGAAATGTTTTAAGCACGCCGTCACTCATAACATCGGTGCCCATATGAGCTGTAATGTACGCCTGTAGATATGTAAGGAGAATCGCCCCAGAGACAACATGACCCAGGGGTAGATAAATAGTGAAGACCTCGAGGCTTTCAAACGTATGTTCAAAAGGAAATGGTAACATATTTGGGCCTCCTCAATCCCAGTCAACATATAAAAATCAACGGGGGTAATGCCAAACTCAAAATCTAAAAAATGAAAAGTGTGTGTCGTAAGCCACCACCTCTCAACTAAGGCTGTTATAAGTGGACGATCAAATGACTATGATGGCCTAATCTTTAAGAAATATGCAAAAGGACTGATCTGTAGCCTATCTACTAAAACTTGAGGTAGTATGTCATATTGGTGTGCTCTACACTTTTCCCAACTACCCCGACAACTGACGTACTCTGACTATAAAATTAAAAGATTGTTCGAAATTATTATACAATTTAAATTCAAACAACTATGTATGCACTTTATAATATCACATATTTATCTAATAAATATTATTTCATGGTTAATATATGATAAATGCATCCATCATGTATTAATAGTTGTTTATTATTAAGAATCATACCTCGAATCCAATACTATGAAAATACAATGACTGTATCCTTCTGACAACTCGTGCAGAATTCGTATCTAGAAAATCATCGTATCTGGTGCTGAAGCAATGTGTACTGGGCCTACAAGCTGCTCTGGACGATGTCGAATGGTACGTCTTGCGATTTTGGTTACATGTAGCGATATTTCGATATTTTTTAAAACAAAAAACAGAAAAAAGACATGAACTGTGAAGGTAAAGGGGTTGGGCGTCCCATTTATAAATATCCAGCCCCGAGCGTTGATTAAATCAACATCCAATGCATCGGCGCAGATTTAATCAACGTCCAATAATGGACGCGGACTTAATCTGCATCAAGACTAGGGCATTGATTAAATCTACCCCCACTTGTTGCACCCCCACTAAATTTTAAGGAAGTAACATTCAGCGATGGAATATTACCACCTTTAACCATTGGAGATGTTCTAATATATAACTAACGTGACTAACATGCATGCAAGCCTTCATACTTACATTTGTTTTATATGCAATCATTTCTTTCATTTGTTTCGTGATGCCACTTGTGCTATTAACTTGAGGCTAAGGCCAACATGCATTTTAAGCTTTGTAACGTGCTGCCTCCGTGTATAAATATGAGGCCACGTGTGCAGGCTTCATTCCGTGTTCCATTATTTTGCATGTAAATTTTTGTGTTGATATATTATATTTTCAACATGTTTCATAACTTGCATGCTTTTGAGGTGTTTATTTAATCCATCACTTAGAGCATCTTCAGTGGTTTGAATTTAGCCTTGAATATTACAAAATGTTCCCCCGGTCGTCTGCTCAGTCTTAAATATTAAGCTAAATATTCACTTTTCGATTCGGAAAACTAAACTTGGCTTGGGCGTCCATTTATTGAGCGCCCAAGCCTTAGCGCCCATTTAATGAGCGCCGGATTAATAAGCGCCAGGGCCATCCCTCCCCTAGCAAAAACGTAAAAGGAGAATGGGCGCCTGAGGCCAAGCGCCCATTAAATGGATGCCAGACCATTGGATATCACAGCCCTATTACGGGCGGAATATTCAATGCGCCAAATATTCAGCTCGTAACAACCTAAAGATGACCTTACATTCACATACGCAGCTTCCTGTATTATTAATACTAGCAGTGAGAAGTTCTGGAGTCCTGTCGCTTACAATTGAAGTAATGTATAAGTATTATTAATATATATATAAGAAATAGTACTATCACTGTGAGTTTGTTTATACCGTCGCAGCTAAACTTATGAACATGTTTTGCACCGTTTGTCTTATAAATGATATTTTTTAGTTACTTCAGTAAATAAAACCATTGATATCGTTCTTTTACTGAGTTGAACAATCAAAGTTGGAGTCCATGTCCGATCCATCAGGGGCAGTCAAAGTTGGCGTCCACGACCGACGCGTCAGACCATCTGGCATGGGCCCCACTCTACTGTCCAGTTCGAATCAATAGTTGGAAATGAACCGTTTGCGTCAGACGTGTCCGACGCGTCAGACATCGTATGACGTGAACGGTTCACCTCCAACCGCCATATTTCCTTTCGTTCTCCATATCTATCAAACCATTTCCTTCGCAAATCACCAAAGCAAATCCACACAATTCAAAAATTCAGCAATTTTTACAAGACTCGTCGTCGATTTTTTCAAATAAATTTCTTTATATTTGCATTTTTCTTATTATTATCTTTCACATGAATAATTTACTGAATTACTTTTGTTAGAATGTCCACTGTGTTGCACTATGGTACGAAGGTATAACTGTCATGTTCAACGAAAGAACTGGCCTGGATTACAACGTTGGGCAAATGAAAAACAAGTTCGATAATCTAAAACGTGGATGGTGCCCATACAACAAGCTGCCATAGATTCCAGGTGGCTAGTGGAATGAAAAACAGGACACGGCCTGTGGATCCGACGAGTGGTGGGATACAGCTGCAGTAAGGTACCGCAAATACAGACATGCCTCGCCTACTCGTTTTAGGCAGTTGGACATGCTTTTTGACGGCAGCATCCGAACTATCAAATGTCAGTTCATAATTCCACAAAATCACCATGTTCAACTATAGTTCGACGCATAATTTTATCGCGACTATCTTCGGGGTGATGCTGAGGAGATAACCAGTCGTAGAGCGCCTAAACAGCAATGGCCAACTGGTGGTCCTTTTAGATCTGTTGGCAGTTTCTCGCATGATCTGACTCTTGCTATGTGTATGGAACTGAAGCAAGAGGAGACGATTATGAAGAATGGGAGGTCGCGATTTGTTCAGCTCAGTATGATAGCAAAAGTGTCAATCCTTTGCATGCTCTATTAGACAAACCCAAGCAGCTTAGGAGGGCTGTAATTTATCTTATTAGGCAGTTGAAAAGGAGAATGTAGTTTAGTTTATATGTATTTTATTTTTTGCATTTTTATTCGGTACTTTTATTTCTGCATTTGTAAAGTAAATTATGAAGTATGAATTTTTATTTCTGCATTTGTATTATGTATTTTGTATTTAAAAATAACTAACGTAAATAAAATAGTAACATAAACAAACAATAAAATAATAACTTTCTCCCTTTTCTTTCATAAAACGAACGCATTCCCCTTTCACGAACATTCCCCTTTCCCAGCCCTTTCGTTTGCCCCTTTCATATGCGTCTTTCGGTTCGTAAAAGAATGCACCCTAATTATATATTTTTTATGGAATGTGTTGGTACATTTTAAATATGTATTGTCACTTTAGTTTCTTTCAGTTTAAGAATCATGGGCGCCAATAAGTCGTATGAGGATGGTTTCACCTTGCACTGCATTTTGTTTCTATTTTTGAAATGTACAATTATTTTAATAAAGGCAATTTTCATGTCAGCATATAAGTAATATTGTGCACATTTCTAATATATTAAAGAGGAAATTAGGGAAAAGGACAAATTTTGAAAAAAAAAATTAGGCTGAAGGATATGATGTTTTATTTTTAGGCTGAAGGATAAATGCAAGTTATAATTAGTATTATATTCAACTTTTACACTATACAAAATGCTAGTTATTCTAGCATTATATTCGATTTATGTTAGAAGTTTTTCATAAAAATGTTTAATTGATTGTCATTATGAATAGGCTGTCCGAGGGGGTGGAAACCCCTCTAGGTGTATGTGCGGGGGCAACGCCCCCTAGGTGGGGGTCGGGGGCAACACCCCCGTTGGCGGCCCGTCCGAAAATGGTACATTTCGTTTACTTTTTGGATTTGAATTCAAATAGAAAATGGATATGACTGTTGAGAAGATATCTGTTCATCTTGAACAATCACCACCAATAGACGCCTTTCCCTAGCAGCCTTTGTTTTCCAAATCAATAACTCTATTAGCATCATCTAGTCAAATTCTAGTGTTCTTCTGATTTGTACAAGCAATCACTGTTGATACGCGAAGATTTTGATCAATGACAATGTGCAAACAAGGAAGAAATATATGCAAATGCTAAAGGAAGATCGATGAAGACCAAACAAACTTAAAGTATGTTTTTATATATGTCTTAGTCTAGATTATTATTAAAATCTATCCTCAAGAAGCTTGCACGAAGACTAGAAAACATTTTATAAACTTCATTTTTTTCAATTAGGTTTTCACTATGCATATTTTATAAGTTCAGTCGACTGAACAGGAACAGCCAGTCGACTGAAACTGGAACAAATTTATACACATGCACAGTTTCAGTCGACTGAATTTCCTGCACAGTCGACTGAATTTGCTCCCGAAAATTTTACTTCATATTTTCAGTTGACTGAATTCCCTGCTCAGTCGACTGAATTTGAACCTGCGAATTTTCTCTTAAAAGACACCTTCTTCCTCCCAAGAGTTGCAACCATTCATCAATGGAAATGGAAGCATCTCTTGTTTGCAACCTTTGACAACACATGCACCTATTCTACAAGTATATATACGTGATTCTAACATCATTTAATTCACCGAATTCTCTTGCTTTAATCTTAATATTCTCTTGTTCATATTCTCTAGATATTCTCAAAGCAATCACCAATCTATTGCTTGAATCACAGTTTTTGTTTATAACATTCTTTTGATTCATAGCAATTCGCATTTTCTAAATCTTCACAAACACATTGCATACTCTCGAGGATAAGATTATAGGAATATTGTACTACATTAGACTCATTAGTGTTGACAAAAACACAACAAGTCGAATATTGTATTTTAGTAATTGAGTTGAAGTCCTCTTCGGTAGTTGAGGCAAGAAATCTCGTTCGGTTGTTCGGGTAAGTTGTAAACCTATTGCTCCGGGTGAAGTGAGGGTGTTAGTTAGTGAAATTCCTAAGTGAAGCTTAGGGACTGGAAGTAGGACGAGAGGTCCGAACCAGTATAAAATCCTAGTGTCTCCTTGCATTTACCTACTTTGTCTACCTAGACTATTTTATTATTCATGTTACACGATTCTACCGCATAGCCTCTTTCAATTGGTATCAAAGCAAGGCCGTCCTATAACCATAACACCGTTATTAGACATATTAATAATATGGAAAATAACACAAGTACAAGCACAACATCTGCCTATAGTTCTACATTTGCGGAAGGACAATCTACCCAAAGACCTCCTCTATTCAATGGACTAAACTATAACTATTGGGCTACAAGGATGAGGATTTATATGAAAGCAACAAGTTTCAAAGCCTGGAATGCTACTCAAGCAGAGTTTGTTGTACCCACAACCGATTATCCTACATGAACACAAATTCAAAAGAATGAAGCTAGTGTGAATGCCAAAGCTATGAATATGCTATTTTGCTCCCTGGATAGAAATGAATTCAACCGTGTTAGCATATGTACTACTGCATATCAGATATGAGAAATACTTAAAGTCATACATGAAGGCACAAATAAGGTTAAACAAACAAAGATATCCATGCTGAAAAATCAATTCCAAAATTTTAGAATGCGAAAAAATGAATCCATCAATGACATGTACTCAAGATTTCAAGACATTCATCATGCTCTAATCGGACTAGGAGAAAGATACACGGACTTTGACATTGTGTCTAAAGTTCTAAATTCACTCACTGATGAATGGGAGAGAAAAGTACTAACAATCGAGGAAGCAAATGATCTATCTACAAAGAAACCAGAAGAATTGATTGGAAATCTTATGTCGTATGAAGTAAATATGCAAGCTAAAAAAGATCAAGCTCAAGAAAGAAAGAATGTTGCTTTTCATGCGGAAAAGGAAGAATCAGAGTCTGAAGATGAGGATCTAGCATTTATAGCCAAAAATTTCAAGAAATTCTTAAAATATAGAAAAGGAAACTAAAACGGATTCAAAAAGAATTTCTTGAACAAACCTTCATCATCAAATATAGAATGCTTCAATTGTCACAAGAAAGGACACATGCAAAAAGATTGTCAAGAACGAATGAAGGAAAATCAGAAAAGCTTCAATAACAAAAACAAGAAGAATAAATTCAAAAAAAAGGCATTTTCTGTAATATGGGATGATTCAGATTCATCTTCATCCGAAAATGATAGTGATAGCGACAATGAACAGGCAAATGTATGCTTCATGGCTTAGGAATCTGAGGTAAATAATTTAACTTTGGACGATTTAATTGATGTAAATGCTGAACTTTTAAGCACAATAAAAACTATTAAAAAGAAACTCAAAGAAACTCGTGAAAATCAAAACAAAGCTGAATTTGAAAGGGATATGTTAAAAGATGAAAAGAAAATCTTAGAAGAAGAACTTGAAAAAGTTCAAGAATCTCATTCAAATTCGGAGACTCAATTATCACTTTTAAGTCAAGAAATTGAAACTCAAAAAACAAAGAATGACATAATTGTTTCTGAAAATCATGAGTTAAAAACTAAGATTAGACAAGTTGAGTTAGAAAATAATAGTCTTCAAACTAGATTAGATAACATCACTAAAAATGTTTCTAACTTTAACAAAGGAAGAGAAAATTTATCTAAGATTTTAGAAAATTCTCAATCCTCTTCAAGTAAACATGGATTAGGATATAAAAAGGAGTCAAAAATTCCTAAAAAGAAAAATACAAATTTTAAAAGGAATATGGATTCAAAACAACAAATATTGCTAAAGAAACCTATTAAAACAAAAGTAGAAAACAAGGTAGTTAAAATTTGGGTACCAAAGACTAACAATGTACTAATAAGAAATAAATATATTAAAACATTTTTGGATAATGTTCATCATAATGAAAACTATATTTATAAAAAGGATACTAAACCAAATTGGGTTTGGTTTCCTAAATTCTAACTTTTTAGGACCCTATTAAAAGGTAGGTACCAATAATTTCATATTTATTTTCAGGTCCCACTCAAAAGGAAAAAATGGATATTAGACAGTGGTTGTTCAAAATACATGACAAGAGACAAAGATATGCTTACAAACATCACATATTTTGATGGTGACTCGGTTAACTTCGGAGATAATTCAAAGGCTATATCATTGGCAAAGGAGATGTGAATAATTACAGTACATCAAATTTACCTTTTATAACAAATGTTTCATTAGTTGAAAATTTAAAACATAATCTACTTAGCATAATTCAACTGTGTGACAAAGGTTTTAAAATAAATTTCTCGAATAATAATGTAGTATTTTTGATCAAAACCAAAATCTTGTTTTTGAAGGAAATAGAGATAGAAATATTTATGTTTTAAATATGAATATTAATCATAATTCAAGTATGTGTTTACTTGCCAAAGATAATGATCCTTGGTTATGGCACAAAAGATTTTGTCATATAAATTTTAAAACTATTAGAAAACTTTCTAAAAATGAATTAATAAGAGGTTTACCCAAAATAAACTTTAAAATAAATAATCTTTGTGATGATTGTCAAAAAGGAAAATTAACGAAATCATCTTTCAAATCTAAGAAAAATATTTCGACTTTACAACCATTAGAATTACAACATATGGATTTATTTGGACCAACACAAGTTCAATCCATTAATCATAATCGATACGTATTTGTAATAGTTGATGATTTTTCAAGATATACATGGACTATTTTTATGAAAAATAAAAGTGACACTTTTGAGCATTTTAAAACATTTGTCAAAAGAATTCAAAACACTAAAGATTTGAAAATTAAAAATATTCGAAGCGATCATGGAGGCGAATTTGAAAATGAAGTTTTTGAAACTTTTTGTAAAAAGAAAGGAATAAATCATAACTTTTCTTATCCTAGAACTCCTCAACAAAATGGAGTTGTAGAAGAAATAATAGAACATTACAAGAATGCGCAAGAACATTATTAAATGGATGTTCTCTACCAAAACATTTTTGGGCATAAGCCATTGCTACTGCATATTATGTATTAAATAGAATATCAATTAGACCATTAACTAAAAATACTTCTTATGAACTATTTAATAATAAAAAGCCAAACATATCTTATTTTAAAATATTTGGATCAAAATGTTTCATTTTAAATACAAAAGATCAACTAGGAAAATTCGATTCAAAAGCTGATGAAGGAATTTCCATAGGATACTCAGAACGAAGTAAAGCATATCGAGTATTTAATAAACGAACAAACTTAATTGAAGAAACTTTGCATATATCTTTTGATGAAAATTTTAATAAAAAATTTTAATATAAAAGATGATGAATAATTGATAAATATAGAAGAAACAAACCTTGAAAATAATAATTATGAACTAAGATCTCCTCCTAGAATATTACGAGATCATTCAACTCAAAATATAATAGGAGAAATAAATTCTCAAGTTAGAACAAGAAATCAACTAAATCAAATGGGTCATGTAGCTTTCATTTCATCAATAGAACCTAAAAATCCAAAAGAAGCATCAACAGATGATTATTGGATTATTGCAATGCAAGAAGAATTAAATCAATTTGAACGTAACGATGTTTGGGAATTAGTTCCCCGTCCTAATAATCAATCAGTAATTGGAACAAATTGGATTTACAAAAATAAAGTAGACGAACAAGGTAATGTAACATGGAATAAAGCAAGACTAGTAGCACAAGGGTATAATCAAGAAGAAGGTATTGATTTTGAAGAAACTTTTGCTCCCGTTGCAATACTTGAAGCAATAAGTATACTATTAGCCTTTGCATGTTTTCACAATTTTAAACTTTATCAAATGGATGCTAAAAGTGCATTTTTAAATGGTTTTATTAAAGAAAATGTATATGTAGAACAACCTCCTTTATTTGTACATGAAAAATATCCGGATCATGTATTTAAATTATAGAAAGCACTATATGGTCTTAAACAAGCACCTCGTGCTTGGTATGAAAGACTTTAAAGTTATTTATTAAACTCGGGATTTAAAATTGGAAAAGTAGATCAAACGCTTTTTATTAAAAATACTACCAAAGATATTTTAATAATTCAAATATACGTAGACGATATTATTTTTGGTTCAACAAATGAAAATTTATGTAAAGAGTTTTCAAACATAATGACTAATGAGTTCGAAATGTCTCATATGGGAGAATTACCATATTTTCTCGGACTTCAAATCAAACAATTAACAAATGGAATTTTTATAAACTAAGAAAAATATTGTGCTAATTTAATTAAACGATTCGGCATGGAAAACACTTCTGCTAAACCTACTCCTATGAGTACCACTACATATCTCGATCGAGATGAAAATGGAAAAAGTGTAGATCAAAAATTGTTTAGAAGTATGATAGGTTCCTTACTTTACTTAACCGCTAGTAGACCTCACACAATGATGAGTGTTTGTTTATGTGCACGTTTTCAATCTGATCCTAAAGATTCACACTTAAGAGCAATAAAACGAATAATGCGATACCTTAACAAAACTAAAGATTTCGGTCTTTTCTATCCAAAGGAGTGTTCATTTGAGTTAGTATCATATAGTGATGCTGATTTTGGTGGATCTCGAAAGTACAAGTAGTACTTGCCATTTCATTGGAAAATCACTTGTATCTTGGTTTAGTAAGAAACAAAATTGTGTCTCGCTTTCCACACGCGAAGCAGAGTATATATCAGCTGCTTTAGCTTGCACTCAAGTTATATACATGCAACAAACACTTAAAGATTTTAATATAGATTTAATAAATTCTAAAATATATTGTGATAATACAAGTACAATAAACTTATCTAGAAATCCGGTTAATCACTCTCGTACAAAACATATAGATATTCGTCACCATTTTCTACGTGACAATATCGAAAAAGGAATAATTAATTTAAAACATATTTCAACTGAAAATAAAATTGTCGATATATTTACTAAGCCTCTATTAGAAAACTCCTTCATAAAATTACGATGAGAGTTAGGAATACTGTCTTTTAAAGATATCGTATAGAGAAAATCTATACAATTCAGTCGACTAACCTTGTCTGTTCAGTCGACTGAATAAAGAAAATATGGGATTTTCAATTTACTTTTCAAATATGTTACATAATATTTTGTCAAAAATTATTCACCATGCATTTTTAACAAAATTATGGTAACCATTAAATCATTAAGTGGATGAAAAACTTTAAGGATTTATAACCACTATATTTTTAGAAAATTCCTACTATAAATATATCTTAAAAATATTATTCTCACAACTCATTCTCACAAATAAAAGTTTTATAAAAATGTCGTCCAACAACTCTCTTTCCCCGATCAACATCACTTCTTCTGTCGAAAACACTCCAACATCTCCAAAACTTCCCACTCCAACACCGACACATGAGCCAGTTTTCAAATGGAACAATTATCGTACCGGCTACACACCAGAATCCAAGAAAGCAAAACGCGGACTCTTTATTTCTCCAGACACAAAAAGAAAGATTGATGAAATTCATCACTTTCAACAACAACAAATAGATCTTCAACGAGAATTATACTTCGAACAAAAGGTTACGGCTGGATGTTTAAGCCTCGTTGAGCAAATCGGTTTACGATTTTGTGGATCAAAAAAGAACGAAGTGGCTGAACCCCTACCTCGCCCCGTTAGCTCGCTTGATCCATCTTCATCTTATCGTACACCAGTCGATCCTGTGAATCCTTGGATGTCTCTTAAGACTCCTCAATATAGTCCAAATTCATGGGATGTCAATTATATGAAGAATGATGGGAAAAAGAATCCAAGTCCATACCCTAGGAAATAGTTAGTATTGAAATCTATTCATGATATTACATCTATATAATTGTAATTATTTCCTTGAATAAAGAGTTTGCCTTCGAAATTAACAAGGAACAACAAAATACATAAGCCAGTCGACTAAAACCCCATGTTTAGTCGACTGAACTTAAGACAGAATGCAATTTTTTTTTTTACAATACAGTCGACTGAATCTTCTCAGTCGATTGGAATAATAACAGAAACTTTCAGGTAAACTTTCAGTCGACTAAAAATTCTATTCAGTCGACTGAATTTAGCCCAGAAAATTTTTGGCCTTCAATTCAGTCGACTGAACAGTGAATTCAGTCGACTGAACGTCAATTCCCAGGCAAACTTTCCCTTTTAACCACCAATTTTTACCCTACCAATTCACTTTTTACCTCCTACAAACTTTCTTCCCCAAATTAATTTCGAAACCCTAGCCCCCAATTCCTCAAAATCCACTCAAATCTCACCCAAATGGCACCAAAAAGATCAAGAGCTTCATCTTCTTCATCCTCCGAGCCAATTGATGCTCAAATAGAACAATGGCTTTACGATGGAACCGCTGTCACTAGATGGAATAAGATGAAGAATTCTCGAATTTTCGAGCATTCTTTCATTGATTTCCAAAGCTTTCAAACCTACAACATCCAAGCATTAACAGATCCAGCAGGTTTAACTTCTCTTTTAGATTTGAAAAGAAATGACCATGCCATAAATCATGTAATGGTCAAATTATTTTATGCTAATCTTAATCTTAGACACCAAACTCCAAGAAATCCAAACAATAGTGTTTGGAGTATGGTATGTGGAAAGAAAGTTTGGTTTTCCTTGGATAGAATAGCACACATTTTAGAATCACCAAATGTCGGGAGAAAGCTAGAGGAGATAGAATTCAATCCACATATTCGCGACAACATAAACCATCGATTTATGGATGATAATATCAACTTTAGAGATTTTAAGTCCACCTCTCTTCGACCTATGGCAAGAATCCTCCATAAAGCCCTAATGAGAAAAATTACTCCTCGCACGGGCTCACACGAAATTGTCTACCCAAATAACTATCGAGCTCTATATGCTATTTTTGGAAATATACAAGTCAATTGGGTACAGCTTATTCTTGATGATTTTCTCACTTTTAATAATGGGAAAATGTGCACTATCTACTTTGGAGAGTACATCATGCGACTTCTCCTCAATGTCGATACGCCATTACCTGAGTCGGAGAATACAGTGGTCCATCAAATTAACCACCGGACCATAAGCCTAATGCAACTCCCATCTCGACCTCCTAGCATAATATCACTCGCCGAATGGGAAGCAAGGCATCAAGAACAAGAACAACAACAACCTCCTCAACCTCACCACGAAGAACATCTCGAGCAAGATGATGAAATTCGTTTTGTTGACCCAAGCTTCACTACGAACCAATCCTTGGGGATATTGTCAAGAAATCAACAAATTCTTAACACTCGTCTTAAAAAGGTAGATCATAAGCTTGACAAAATCAAAGGATTCTTCAATAAGTTTTTGGATGCAATCTCGTGCTCAAGCATCACTGCTGCTTCAACATCACGCGGCAAACGTCCGGCACCTATGTTTACATGGACGACATCCGAAGAGCATACAAGTAGCGACGCAAGCGGAGCTAATTGTGGCCAAGGAGGAAGAGCGCACAGACCACCAACAGGAGGACCCGTCATACGTGAACCAACAGGAAGAGAAGGTTCATATGACTGGGATAGAGATGAGTAGTTTTTTGGTTTGATGTGTATATTTAACTTTCTAGTGGCTTGTATAAATAGCCATTTCATGCTTGTTTGTCACAACATTTTTACTTTTCTTAAGCCATGATTATGCAAATATTCTCTATGCTTCAGTGATTGTTTTGATAAATTATTACTATTGTTAGTTCTTCCTTTTTGTCGATGACAAAGGGGGAGAAAATCTATGGTACTAACTTTGTTTTGTAGGAAAGATAGTGCATACATTCAGGGGGAGAAAATAAGTAAAACATCTCTAGAATAAATCAGTATTGTCATCTATCAAAAAGGGGGAGAATGTTGATACGCGAAGATTTTGATCAATGACAATGTGCAAACAAGGAAGAAATATAAGCAAATGCTAAAGGAAGATCGATATAGACCAAACAAACTTAAAGTATGTTTTTATATATGTCTTAGTCTAGATTTATTGTTAAAATCTATCCTCAAGAAGCTTGCACGAAGACTAGAAAACATTTTATAAACTTCATTTTTTTCAATTAAGTTTTCACTGTGCATATTTTATAAGTTCAGTCGACTGAACAGGAACAGCCAGTCGACTGAAACTGGAACAAATTTATACACATGCACAGTTTCAGTCGACTGAATTTCCTGCACAGTCGACTGAATTTGCTCCCGAAAATTTTACTTCATATTTTCAATTGACTGAATTCCTTGCTCAGTCGACTGAATTTGAACCTGCGAATTTTCTATGAAATGACACCTTCTTCCTCACAAGAGTTGCAACCATCCATCAATGGAAATGGAAGCATCTCTTGTTTGCAACCTTTGACAACATATGCACCTCTTCTACAAGTATATATATATATATATGATTCTAACATCATTTAATTCACCGAATTCTCTTGCTTTAATCTTACTATTCTCTTGTTCATATTCTCTAGATATTCTCAAAGCAATCACCAACCTATTGCTTGAATCACAGTATTTGTTTATAACATTCTTTTGATTCATAGCAATTCACATTTTCTAAATCTTTACAAACACATTGCATACTCTCGAGGATAAGATTATAGGAATATTGTACTACATTAGACTCATTAGTGTTGACAAGAACACAACAAGTCGAATATTGTATTTTAGTAATTGAGTTGAAGTCCTCTTCGGTAGTTGAGGCAAGAAATCTCGTTCGGTTGTTCGGGTAAGTTGTAAACATATTCCTCCGGGTGAAGTTAGGGTGTTAGTTAGTGAAATTCCTAAGTGAAGCTTAGGGACTGGAAGTAGGACGAGAGGTCCGAACCAGTATAAAATCCTGGTGTCTCCTTGCATTTACCTACTTTATCTACCTAGACTATTTCATTATTCCATATTACACGATTCTAACGCATAGCCTCTTTCAATCACAACTTGTGAAAAAAACAATCCATTTGTATCTTGAAAGAACGTTTTTTTGAAAGCTCTGTGATCTAAGAAAGGCGAAAACATTCTAGAAAGAAAGCGATTCAACCATGGCCTGGAGTGATATATCTATATAATTCTACAACATTTTACATAATAAAAAATGCAAGTTATAAATAGTATTGTCCTTCAACCTAAAAAACAAACTTGTTGTCCTTCAGCCTAATTTTTCTTCTTCTAAGTTTGTCATTATGCTTACTTTCCTGTATATTAAATTGGATAAAAGTTAGGTAAGTTTACTGCTTCAACGGACTAAGAATAATCAATTCAATTGCAAAGACATGAATAACTTATCTTTATTTTTCATTAGTGTAATATATATAAATGCTTTTGGTAATAATTTATTTATTTATTTATTTATTTATTTATTTTTACTAGCAAACATCTATGCATTAATATTGATGGTGTTATAGTACTTTGTTTGCAGTATTCATGTATGCGTGAATATATATGTACTCCCATTATCTCATGTAGATCCGAAGGTTATAATATTTGTTTGCAAATAGTTCACTTCTCACCCTGAGCCTTCGTGCTCTGCTATTTTATTATTATTAATTATTTTCTCGTCACATATGTACATTGTAACATGCTTGATGTATATAATGTGTGATGACTGATACAATGTCAACATATTGTCAAACATATGTATACAGCTTTACTTCTAAGCATGTGTAACACCCCATATTTTTTGTAACATTATTTAGGATATTTAATTATTTTAATTAAATAAAATAATATGTTGATTAGGGGATTGATATTTGATTTTAATTAAGGATAGCCATGCCATTTAACCAGTGAATCAAAATAAGAGTTAACATGAAATAGAGGAGGGGTAAAATAGGGAAGATGTCATTCTTATACCCTAAACCCATGGCCGTGTATCCCCTACACGTTCATTTCATTTTATCAAAATTTTCAATCAAGAGGCCGACTACCGTTAACAAGAGAAAGGGAAAAAGATAGAGAAATGCTAGGAGGAAGCTTAAACAAATCAAATCAATTCACATCTCAATCTCTTTAATCTCTAAATCTAAGGTGAATAATATTCACATCTCATATTTCTTTTGTTTTCAATTTTAGGATGAAATCCAAACCTATTTGCAATGATTTGCCATGTTTTTGAATGGTGAAATGACTATATACACTTCTTGAAGATTTATGGCTATTCATATAGACTTTATGACATGTTTTGATTTGAAAACTCTATTAACTGACATCCTAACGTCTTGCAAATTTTTATACAGACTAGAAATATTATTTCAAAGATGATTTTCGATTTTCAGAATTATATGAATTTTTGTGAAATTTATATGAATTTTCTTGTAAAGAAAATGTTATTTTGGGTTAATAACTATTTACAGTTAAATAATAAAAGATTTGGATCTGAAATTTTTATATGTTGGAAAACACATTAAAAGGGATTTTTTGGATTTTTTGTCGAATTTTCCTAAGTGTTTTAATGGATATATAAAATTATTTAAGGTATGGGACTTAAATGTTTTATATATTTATAAAAGGAGAAGGGGCTTTTTACAAATAATCCAAATAGTTAGTTCTGAAAATTACAGCACTTTTTAATGGTAAAGAAAAGAGGCAACCAATCAAAATTTGACAGGTAAAGCAGGTTAGGTGAAGAGAACTATTTGCTACATGCTTTTTACTTTTTTTGTTGCTTTCGGCACATGCTTCCGCCTTGGTTAGCTTTCGGTCGAGTCCCTCTGCCTTCACCATCGAAACCAATGCGCGTGGTAACAATATAATAGTATGTAGCGAATTGGGTAGAAGTCGAAAGGCATGAGGTTGAAACCACGGGTTCCAAAGGGATCGAAATAACACTTTACTTTTAAATTAAAAATGCGCCTAATTGCTTTCGACATAATGGCTTTCGACTAAGTAGCTTTTGACTTGGTTAGCTTTCAACTAGGTCAAATGGATTTAAGAAAATGGTTTCAATTGGGTTGTGCCTTTGTTTTTAAACAACAGCTTTCAACTAAGTCGAAACCATTCGCTGCCGCCTTTTTACCTTTCGACCCAGATGGTTTCGAAGGGGTTGCTTTTTTTTATATATTGCAACTTTTCCAATGCTTTCGAAGGGATGGTTTCGATACCATCACTTCTCTACTTAGGAAATGGTTTCGAAACAGATGCTTTCGACTTAAATGTTTTAAAGACATTTTTCTATG
Organism: Allium cepa; assembly: GCA_030765085.1. Taxonomy (NCBI): domain Eukaryota; kingdom Viridiplantae; phylum Streptophyta; class Magnoliopsida; order Asparagales; family Amaryllidaceae; genus Allium; species Allium cepa. The sequence goes on along the minus strand of CM060943.1, from coordinate 824,455,183 downwards.
ATTAAAATAAAACCCAAATGGTTTCGAAAGAGATAGTTTTAAATGGTTTCGAAGCAGACGCTTTCAAATTTAATGGGATTCTGATCCTTTTGCTCTACTTGAAGGCATAATCCAAAGGGTTTCGATCAAAACAGTTTTTAAAGATTTCGAAGGGGTAAATTTTTAAATGGTTTCGAAAGGTTTCCACATGTTTTAAATTGAACCCAAAGGCTTTTGAACGGTTTAGTATTTTAATGCTTTCAAAAGGGTTTTAGTGAACGGTTTCGAAGGGGTGGTTTCCCAGGGTTTCAAAAGGGCTAAAAGTAAGGTTTTTTTCTGTGTTTTCAAAAGGAAATATTTAACGGTTTTAAAGAGGGATGTTTAATGTTTTGAAGCTTTTGAAGGAAAGGCTTTTAATGGTTTCAAAAGGATCATTTTCAATGGTTTCGAAAGGGTTATCTTCAAGGGTTTCGAAAGGGTTGTCTAAAGGTTTTAAACATAGGTTTCGAATAATTAAATAAACAATATAGCCTAAGTATTTTCAAGTTAAAAAGGGTTTTAACTTGTTTTGGAAGGATAGTTGATCCTCATAAAAAATCGTTAACATTATTTTCAATAAAGTATATACAACATGGCAAAATAGCTTAGAGTAAATCTAAGAATATATTTTCCTTATACAAGTATGATTTAAAAGAGTAAATCATTTATAATAAGGTTTTCAAGGTAAAAGATAAAAGGTAGTGAACCCTAAAAAATGATCCGGACAGTTAGTCTGGTTTGCAGACAGTTAGTCTAGTTTGCAGGTGGTCGGTCCAGTTTTCGAATAGATATTCCATTTACTACTTATGGACAGATAGTCCAATAGTTACATGTTTATAGCTTAACGGACTAAGCTGTTATTATCATTATAATATCAGTTTGATTAACCAGTTTGGTAGTAGGAAAGGATTTGCAAAATATATGTTTTAAAGAGGATATTGCTGGGGGAAAACTGTTCCGCTAAGCAGCGTGGCCTCACTTAATATCAGTAAATCGAGATATAACGGTATTATTCACACCAAGCTTTATGTCTGACTCGAAGTTCTTGTTTCCCTTTATACTTTCGAGTGCTCAAGATTGATTTGAGTTGACTAAGGGTTAAGGTTTCTAGGTTTAGAAATTTTGGTGAATAAAGCTTTCTGAGATGGGAAAGTGGCTGATGGATAGCTAATTAGGAACTACAGATTATTTTGTTTATATCCGTTGTGTATTAAGTCAGATATGACTATATTGCTTTGATCCACCAAGGGGGCATCATCATATGTTACTCTTGGCATATTTTTGTAATGATTATAATTAATATTTACATAGGAAATGATATGGGATTATGTAACATGGATATGAATTTGTTTTTAAATGTGATCAACAAAATTTTGTTTTAGAAATTTGTGATTCTGTTCATATTCAAATACTTCTGATATTATGGATACCATCAGCATTACCGTATTTTATCACCAGAAGTCAATATTATGGATGACTACAGCATCTATAGTGTTAATTTTTGGCCTCTAGATACGGATGTTACAACTTGGTATCATAGCATAGGTTTATGAAAAACTTTAAACTAAAAATGATTTTTAAAACATAATTCTAGGGAATTAGAGTAAGATTTGGGGTATGGGATAACGCTATAGTGACGTACTTGTATTTGCTATATATAAGTATGCGCTTTATCTTTAGTTCATATCTTTGTTAGGTTATTTTATTATATCTCGTTGGGTTTGAATATAGATATGGAAGGTAGAAGAGGAAGAGTAACCCAAGAGGGAAGGGCACCGATGGGAATGTTTGACCTAAAGCAAGGAGGACCCAAGGTCAGGCACAAGCAGAGAATGTAGGTGCCGAAGTCCCATGAGTGCACACGGAAGCTGTGTATTAGTTTTTTATGAATATACTGCAAGCTGGAATTGCAGCTGGTGGTAGGAGGAGATACTTTAGGGGCAGGAGTTCCGGTAGTTAACCATTATGCTAAGCAGAGCGAAGATTACACTAAGCTAGGAGGGAAGCCATTTTTGGGAACAGAGGATGCTATAGAGGTGGAAAATTGGTTGCTGCACTGTGAGAGAATTATTGTAGATTTAGTACTTAATGATGAGCAGAATAGGAGGCTTGCTTCGAGACAGGACCGGGGAGCAGCTTTGTTTTGGTGGAACAGTGTGACGGTTGCTGCGGATGAGGAAACCTTGACCTGGGCAGATTTTAAGGGGAAGTTCCAAGAGAGGTTCATGTCTGTGATGGCTCAGTCAGCTCTGATTAGAAAGTTTGCTAAGTTAGAGCGGGGAGAGATGTATGTTCTAGAGTATGCTAGGAGGTTCGAGGAGTTAGCCAGATACAAGTATGCTTCAGTAGATACAGTGATGAAGATGAATGAGAAGTTTATCAAGGGGTTGAAGCCTGAGTTAGCAAGAGCCACCTTACCTCATATTAGAGGTCCTTCTGATTTTGTAGTGCTGATGGCCTTAAGGCACGAGGAGATTCTTGATTCTCTAGAGAAGAATAAGGCTAAAGAATTCTAGGTTGGGCAGAGTCATAAGAGGAAGTTCATTCCTAAGAAGGGTGCTTAAAAGGATGGAGTAGCTAAGAAAGGGAAGTCTGAGATTGTTTGCTTCAAGTGCGACAAGTAGGGGCATTTTATTAATGAATGTCATGTTAGAAAGGCAAAGGAGGTGGCTGGGAAGAAGAATGTCAGGTGTTTCAACTACGAACGGATTAGTTACTATAAGAATCAATGCAAGGAACCCGCTAAAGATAAAAAGGTCGGAGTGAATGCATTGGAACCGGCTACTTCGAACCCAATAGCTTAGGAGAAGGGAAAGGCAGTTTTGGGAGGTACATTTCAGATTCATGGTATGTTTGTTAGCATTCTATTTGATATTGGAACAACGCTTTCTTTTATATCTAGATGTTTAGCAGATAAGCTTAACCTAGAACCCACATATTTAGTTACTTCCATAGGGTTGAGAATCCAATAGGAGGGTATGCAACTATAGGATTGAGATATGATCCGTTAGAATTTAACCTGTTAGGTCATACTTTTTTTTGCAGCTTGCATGTGTTAAATTTTTGTGGTGTGGGATTATTGTCGAGATGGATTAGTTAAGTATGATGCTAGGATATTTTTTCAAGATAGGAAAATATCACTTAGATACCCTGATTGTAGTGATTAGACAGTTTATACCGCAGAAGGTTCTAGCAGTGAGGCGAATGCTCTGTTGGGTGTTATGGAGTTAAAAGATGAGTTGAATCGAGTTTCTGTGGTTAAAGAATTTGCGGATGTTTTTGAGCCTTTAGTTGGATTGCCACTGAAATGAGCTATTGAGTTTCGGACGGATCTGGTTTCGGAAGTAGAACCAGTGAATAGGCCATCGAGCATGATGACCCCTGCAAAGATGAGAAAGCTGAAGGTGCAATTGGTGGAATTGGAAGGTAAGAGATTTATCAAGCCAAGTAGTTCATCTTGGGGAGCAGCCGTAGTGTTTGCTAAGAACCGGATGGATCATTGAGGCTATGTATCGATTATCGTAAGTTGAATGAGAGCATGATAAAGAATAGATATCCATTGCTGAGGATTGACAATTTGTTCGACCGGTTAAGTGGAGCCAAGGTATTCTCACAGTTGGATTTGGCGATAGGTTTTCATCAACTTAGAGTAGCAGAGGATGGTATACCTTTGATAGCTTTTAGGACCAGATATGGGTCGTCGAATTGATAGTTATGTCGTTCGGACCTACTAATGCGTCGGCTTTTTTGTGGATTTAATGAACCTAGTTTTTCAAGAGCACTTGGATAGGTTCATATTGGTTTTCATTGATGATATCTTGATACGTACTCCAAGGATAAAAGAGAGCATGAATTTCATCTTAGAGTATGAGACGCTAAAGCAGCATCAGCTAAAGGAGAAGTTTTTGAAATGTCATTTCTAGAAGAAAGAAATGAAGTTTCTTAGTCATGTGGTCTTAGAGAAATGATTGTTAGTAGATCCGACTAAGATTGAAGCGGTGAACAGTTGGAAGAGACCTGAGACAGTAATGGAGATAAAGAGTTTTCTAGGGTTGGTTAGTTATTATCGGAGTTTCATTCAGGATTTTTCGCAGATAGCATCACCGATGACCAAGCTGACAAGAAAGGATGTCAAATTTGTGTGGACTGATAAGTGTAAGGAAGCAATCCAGAGTTTGAAACACCTATTGACCCATGCACTTGTGTTGGTTGTTCCGAAAGGGAATCAAGATTTGTTGGTTTATAGGATGCGTGTGGAACAGGAGTAGAAGCTGTGCTGATGCAGAGAGGTAAAGTGATTGCCTATGCTTTTATACAGCTTAGACCACATGAGTTCAGGTATCCAACGCATGATTTTTTACTTTCTATAGTGATTTTTGCATCGAAGATGTGGAGACATTACCTTTTGGGAGAGGGGCTTGAGTTATATATAGATCATAAGTCGTTGAAGTATTTGTTCTCTCAAAAGGAGTTGAACATGAGACAGCAGAGATGGTTAGAGTTTATCATCGTTTATGATTTTAGGATTGAGTACACACCGAGGAAAGGCAACAAGGTTGCAGATGCACTAAGCAGAAAACATCGGAATGCGGTATTAGCGATGATTGCCGAGTGGAAAGATTTGGAAGGATTAGCAGATTGCAAAGTGCAATAGAGATCTGAGGTTAGGTCTAGCGAAGAAACCGTAGTGTTACCTTGTTTGGAAGTTCGACCAGTGACGATCGAAAAGTTGCTTCTAAATAGGAAGAAGATCCGGTATTAGCTGAACGGATCAGGAAGTTAAGAGAAGGAACTGAGAGCGATAACTTAAAAGATTTCAGTCTTGACCAGAATGAGAGGTTGAGAAAGAAAGGAGGATTATGTGTTCCGAGTGTAGGAAATATAAGGAAAGAAGTCTTGGAGGAATGTCATCGTTTGAAGTTCTCTATTCATCCAGGAGGCACTAAAATGTATCAGGATATAAGGAGGAGTTTCTTCTAGGAAGGTACGAAGCGGTATATTGGTTTATGGGTAAAGCGGTGCTTGAATTGCCAACAGGCAAAGACCAAACACCATAAGCCAAGTAGTTTACCTCTGCCATTAGATATTCCAGTATGGAAATGGGATTCTATTTATATGAATTTTATTAACGGATTTCCAAGGTCGAACAGGGGAAATGATAGTATATGGGTCATAGTGGATAGACTGACCAAAAGTGCCCAGTTCATTCCAGTTAAGTCAACCAGAACAGCACCCATTTTGGCAAAGTTGTTTATGAAGAATGTGGCTAGACTGTATGGTAATTCTAGTAGTATAGTTAGTGATAGAGATTCCTTATTCACTAGCGAATTATGAAAGAGTCTACGGGAATTTTTGGAAGCCAAGCTCAAGATGTGTACCGCTTACCATCCGTAGACAGATGGGAAACGAAGAGAGTTAACAAAACTTTGGAGGATATGTTAAGAGCTCGTGTTCTATATTTTGAGAGATCATGGGAAGACCATCTGCATTTAGTCGAATTTTCGTATAACAACAGTTATCAGACTAGTATTGGGATGGCATCGTTTGAAGCTTTGCATGGAAGGCCATGCAAATCTCACGTATGTTGGTTAGAGACCGAGGATAGATTGGTTCTTGGTCCAGATTTGATCAGAGAAGCTGCAGATAAAATTAAGGTCATTCGGGCTAGAATATAGGAGGCTCCGTCTAGGCAGAAGAATTATGCAGATAGGAGTTAGAAAGATTTAGAGTTCTTAGTTGGAGATTAGGTTTTTGTTAAGGTTCAACGATGAAAGGGGTAATTAAATTTAGGAAATCAGGAAAGTTAGGACCAAGATTCGTTGGACCTTTTCGTATTGTTGAGAGGATGGGAAAACTCGCATATAGAGTTAAGTTACCGAGCAGTTTGGCAAGAGTCCATGATGTTTTCCATGTTTCTCATCTCAGAAAGTGTGTTAGAGACCCGAAGACTACTATTACACTGACTGTGCTAGATGACTCAGTGGTAGAACCGGACTTGACTACAGTGAGAAATCTGATTTATATTGTTGTAAGAGATGAGGAGAGGCTTAGAATCAAGTCAGTCAGATTAGTCAAAGTCCAGCGGAGTGATGATGATAGGGACCGTACTTGGAAGATTGAGAGCAGTACTAGATATCTTGACTTATTGGATGGTGTAACAACCCAGGATTTCGCAGATAATTTATTATCGTCAAATGACGATTAATATTGTTGCTAGTCGTTGTTTGGAGTTTGTAAAACCCGAATTAAATTCCTTTCAAAAATTTGATGAACATGGTTGCGGGCTTCAATCTCAATTTGGCCCACGTTTTCTTTTAATTTGGGTCGTGAAAATTAACTAAAGCAAATAGCCGGCCTCCCCTTTTTACATTTTCTGGTTCGCAACCCTAATGAACGATCGAAAGTAATTAATGGCGGCCTCGTGATTTTTTTGTTCGTCCCTCTTCCTCGTTCCTCTTGCGCTCGTTCGCAGCTCCTTCCAATCGCGTCGTGGAAGGTGAGTAATCCACTCACATCTAATTCAATCTTCAATTTTTGAATTTGTCACTTTCTTTGCTCGGCCGTTCGATTATTGTTGGATGTTGATGATACCTCTGACTTAATCAAATTCGTGTAATTTTCTTCTCAAGGCTCCAATTTTGAACTGGTCGATTTTTGACTTTTGTTCGTTACAGTAGTATTTTTCTATGTATATCGGCTTGGGCTCCGATTATACTTCAGTTGTTTAAAAAATTGATTTTTTTTGTGATGATTGCCACTGGTTGATTTTCGACTTGGTCGTTGTGATGATTTTCTCGGCTAAGATAATTTGATTTTTGGGTATACTTTGCAATGACCTGTACTTATTTCTGCTTGGGCTACATTTGACTTGTTTGATGTTGCACATCGTTTTTTGGTTTGATTCGAACTCTTTGTCACTCACGGCTTTGATGCATAATTGTTCGAACTTGCAACTATGTTTTGATTCGAACTTTATTACTTTGATATCGGCTTACACTATTTGCATAGCCACTTATACTTGCTGTAGCATGCTTGAACTTGGCTGCATTATCCACATGAGATCATTCGACTTTGTTGTGCACACTCTTGTGTTGCGGTGTTCATTCATACCTTAGTTTCACTGCCTGTACACTTATGTCATTATTCTGTAGTGATGCAGTGTTCATTCATACCTTAGTTACACTGCCTGTACACTTATGTCATTATTCTGTAGTGATGCAGTGTTCATTCATACATTAGTTTCACTGCCTGTACACTTATGTCATTATTCTGTAGTGATGCAGTGTTCATTCATACCTTAGTTTCACGGCACCATACACTTATATCATTTTGAAATTTTTTGATTTATTGTTTTGACCTTACACATTTGAGTTTAACTGTGCACTGCTTCGAGTCTGGTTGCATGGTCTGATCCATAACTTAGTCACTGAATATCCATTCCCTCTGGTCTGCATTTGGTGGTTGCATTCCTTAGTGCTCGAGTCTGATATTTTTGTAGCTGGCACTGACTTGTTTCATGTTGCATTAATACATTTTGATTTGGTCGAGGCTTGATAACATTTCTGGTACCCTGTTTCACTGGTACATATGCATTCCAGTTTCTTGTAGTTTGTACCGGTACCCTGTTTCACTAGTATATATGTAAGGTTGCATTCATGTGTTCATTAATCTGAAGCTTGTATGCAAATGTTTGCCATGCATTTGTAATTGACTAGCTGTTGCTTGTTTTTTTATGCTGCATGACCTTGTTGTTCAATTTTAGCTTTGACCACTTTTGTTCTGACTTGATGCTAAACTTTGGCATTGTTTTGCTATGTTCGAATATATATATACTTTCTGTTGTTTGAGACAGCTATCCACTTCATTTCGTTTGTTCTTCATTTCTGAGGCTATACTGTTGTTGGCAATTGGTTTTATGTAGTCTGCTACACCACTGTTAAGTTTTGAACTTGAATCTCATGTATGCTGTGCATTTCATATCATATTGATTGAGTTGCTGCCATTAACTGTTGGCACTGACTTCATCATGGGTTGCACCATTGTTGTTTCACTGCTTCGCTGGTTACCTCTTACTCGGTTTGTGTTTCACTGTGCAGTCTTATACATTGCTGCATTTGTTTTGATTGTTGCATCTGCAGTTTTTGGTCGCAGTTGCCCTTGTTGTTTTGTATTGCATTGACGCAAATGGATTGTTTTCTGACTACACTTGAGTTGAATCCAGCATATAGCTCGGATTTGACCTTGTGCTCGTTGTGCCTTTTTTCTGTGCATTTCCTGACTTTTGCTTATTTCATGCTGCAATGGCGAGGCAGTGCACGCGTGCGTGCACTGCAGCCACATAACATTGATTTCATTGATATTTCTTTTGCTTTTGAACCATTGATCTTTTGCGTATTACATATGCCGTATTGGCGAGGCAGTACACGTGTTAGCGTGTACTGCAGCCAATTAGAATTGATGTTTTAAGTGATATTTCAATTGTTTAAATTGATTTAGTTTCAATTGATCATTTTGTTGTTATCTAATTATCTATTTGATAATTAGATTCTGAGTCTCTAATTATTATTTAATAATTGGATTTTGTTGTTAATTGCCATTTAGGCAATTCTGATGTTTTCTAAATTACCTTCATTGGTATTCTTTTCACTTATCTCTGTTGATGATTTGAATCTGCTGATTTGTTGTTTAACACTATTATGTGTTATATTCACCGTTATCCGACTTCTTGTTAAAGGATCGGATAGGTGAATTTACTTTGACTGTCATCTATTCATATTTAATTATTATTGCTTCTGTGCACTAATAACTGAGTTTGAATTAGACTGACCCGTGTATTATTTTCTTTTGAATTTAATACTCGGGTCAGACCGAGTATTTCAGGTAGTAGATATTCTGCTTGGGGTTGCTGCTAGAGCTATGAAGTTCTTTCATATCTTTTGGAGTAGTCGTCGTTATTTGTAGTAGTCTATATGATTGTATAGGAAGATATGTATTCATGTATATTATATATGTTAATGTACTTGTATATGTAACTTTCTGAGACGACTGTTGTAGTTGTATCATATGTACCGTGTCAAATATATTGTAACTGACATCAGTTATTGTATAAATGAGACTTTCTGTTTTATCTATGTTCCGCATTTATATTATCTGTGTTATTATTTATATTTACTGTTCTAAACTATTATGAATCATCGTAGTTCGTTTTATACTGGAATTGAGGAACTTCGATGGGAGAAAATAAATCAGAGATGAAAAATGAAAGAATATATATATATACCACTCCTATCGAGATAACCAATACTAGTGTAAGGCCTAACTATTGATGGCCGCTCCTCAACAGCCTTATTCTCCGCGCTAGTTGACAGCACTACACCTTAGTGTTCTTGGCTAGCGTGGGTATAGAGGTGGGGCGTTAGAGCTTGGTATCAGAGCTTGGAGTTTAGGACATAATATAAAACATAAATTAGATGGAACCTGTTTTACAACTATTAGTCGATGTTTTATATGTGCTTTGAGTCAAAACCAAAGTTTTGAAAATATGATGGAAATTTTTAAATATCTTTATTTAAAAATAAAAGTTGATTTGAGTTTTGAGGATTGATTGATTTGTGCCTTGATTATCAGAGTGCGCAGCGAAAACAGTGTGACTGCTTCGCTGAGTACAACTGATAATTATTTTGATTTAAAAAATCAAAATATGAAAATGAAATTAATTTCATTATGTTGTTTAACCAGTGGATTTGATTTGTTGAAATTTCTTGCTGGTTTTCTTTGATGCTAATCATATCTGATTAGATTTCTACTGTTTTAAAATATCTTCATTGAAGATATAATTGAATGAATTCTTTATTCATTTTGTAGTATACGTGCAAATTCAAGTTGCACGTTACTGCATTAATTTTACGTTGAACCGATGCTTGGTTATGAAACGTATTTTGTTGCCGTTATTATTATAACGGGATTTTTACATCAATGCTATATTTTGAAGCACGGTGTTTTGTTGACATTTTTACTCAATGAAAATTCACTGGTATTTTATTTTGATGCGAATTGTTTTAATGAGATTTTGACGTATAAAAATTTCTGTCGCTTTGTCTTCAGTAACTGTCAAATTTTAAAGTGAATTTTCAAGCGGTTATTCCGCAATGCTAATTTTGAGATCCGTTTTTATGCTGTTTTGAGAAGTACCATGTTCTTGTTGAAATTGCTACTTATGTTGTTGTTTTAATCACGTGATTATAAAAAGGCGTTTAAAAAAAAGTTGTTTTCAAAATTTTTCAGTTTATGTTTTCAAAAGAATGAGAAAAAGACTTAAACGTATCAGCAAAATCGAGGACTATGACCCCTTTCTTTTACTGATTCGCTTAATTCCGGACTTGTCCGTTTGAGAATGTGAAATGTTATTTTTGAATACACAATTTTGCACTTTCAAGGAAACGATCAAGAGAATTAAACGATTTAGTAAAACTTGTGGTTATGGGACATGTGCGTTTGCTATTTTGGTTAATTCCGGACTCGTTAATTGAAATATTTGCTGTTTGATGATTCTGATGATTTTATTTGGCTTTCGAGCCACTCTGTTGGACCTTCGGGTCATATGCTGGACCTTCGGGTCATTTGTTGGGCTTTCGAGCCACTCTGCTGGACCTTCGGGTCATTTGTTGGGCTTTCGAGCCACTCTGCTGGACCTTTGGGTCATTTGTTGGGCTTTCGGGCCACTCTGCGGACCTTCGGATCAAATACCAGTACTAGACCTTCGGGTCACTCTGCGGACCTCCGGGTCAATCTGATGGGCGTCAAAACTTATAGTACTTGGTAGGCTTCGGCCACTCTGAGATGCACGTGCGGCGTAGCTAAAACTCGCCATCTGTTGGGATCGATCCAACCTTTTATGTTGATTTTCTAGAGTATCTTTATTGATTTCTAGATATTTGTTGTTTCCAATTATCTGCAGGTAATTGGATATTTGTTGATCTGAGTTCTAATTATCGCTTGTGATAATTAGATATTTGTTGATTTTGATTATCGTTTTTGATAATCGAATATTTGTTGTTTCTAATTATCGCTTGTGATAATTAGATATCTGTTGATTTTGATTATCGTTTTGATAATCGAATATTTGTTGTTTCTAATTATCGCTTGTGATAATTAGATATCTGTTGATTTTGATTATCATTTTTGATAATCGAATATTTGTTGTTTCTAATTATCGCTTGTGATAATTAGATATCTGTTGATTTTGATTATCGTTTTTGATAATCGAATATTTGTTGTTTCTAATTATCGCTTGTGATAATTAGATATCTTTTGATTTTGATTATCGTTTTTGATAATCGAATATTTGTTGTTTCTAATTATCGCTTGTGATAATTAGATATCTGTTGATTTTGATTATCGTTTTTGATAATCAAATATTTGTTGTTTCTAATTATCGCTTGTGATAATTAGATATCTGTTGATTTTGATTATCGTTTTTGATAATCGAATAATTATTGTTTTTAATTATCGCTTGTGATAATTAGATATCTGTTGATTTTGATTATCGTTTTTGATAATCGAATATTTGTTGTTTCTAATTATCGCTTGTGATAATTAGATATCTGTTGATTTTGATTATCGTTGTTGATTTTGATTATCGTTTTTGATAATCGAATATTTGTTGTTTCTAATTATCGCTTGTGATAATTAGATATCTGTTGATTTTGATTATCGTTTTTGATAATCGAATATTTGTTGTTTCTAATTATCGCTTGTGATAATTAGATATCTGTTGATTTTGATTATCGTTTTTGATAATCGAATATTTGTTGTTTCTAATTATCGCTTGTGATAATTAGATATCTGTTGATTTTGATTATCGTTTTTGATAATCGAATATTTGTTGTTTCTAATTATCGCTTGCGATAATTAGAAACAACAAATATTCGATTATCAAAAACGATAATCAAAATCAACAGATATAGATATCTGTTGATTTTGATTATCGTTTTTGATAATCGAATATTTGTTGTTTCCAATTATCCCTTGTGATAATTAGATATTTGTTGATTTCTGATTATTGTTTCTGATAATCGAATATTTGTTGAATTTGATTATCGCTTGAGATAATCAAATAATTGTTGATTTGAGATTTGATTATCGCTTGAGATGATCAAATATTTGTTGATTTGAGATTTGATTATCGCTTGAGATAATCAAATATTTGTTGATTTGAGATTTGATTATCGCTTGAGATAACTAAATATTTGTTGATTTGAGAATTCTGATTATCGTTTTTGCTAATTAGACTTTTGTTGCTTTCTGATTGTCTACTTGATAATTAGATTTTGTTGAGAATTTGTGAATTTCTTTTATGAAGTTAAAAGATTTCTTTGATGTTTATATTCTCGACTTTTATTTTTCTAGCTTAACCAGTTTATGTTAGAAAAATAATTGTTACTGACGACCTTAGTTATGAAAATTGCGGGGACGCAATTTTTATAAGGAGGGGAGTCTGTAACAACCCAGGATTTCGCAGATGATTTATTATCGACAAATGACGATTAATATTGTTGCTAGTCGCTGTTTGGAGTTTATAAAACCCGAATTAAATTCCTTTCAAAAATTTGATGAACATGGTTGCGGGCTTCAATCTCAATTTGGCCCACGTTTTCTTTTAATTTGGGCCGTGAAAATTAACTAAAGCAAATAGCCGGCCTCCCCTTTTTACATTTTCTAGTTCGCAACCCTAATGAACGATCGAAAGTAATTAATGGCGGCCTCGTGATTTTTTTGTTCGTCCCTCTTCCTCGTTCCTCTTGCGCTCGTTCGCAGCTCCTTCCAATCGCGTCGTGGAAGGTGAGTAATCCATTCACATCTAATTCAATCTTCAATTTTTGAATTTGTCACTTTCTTTGCTCGGCCGTTCGATTATTGTTGGATGTTGATGATACCTCTGACTTAATCAAATTCGTGTAATTTTCTTCTCAAGGCTCCAATTTTGAACTGGTCGATTTTTTACTTTTGTTCGTTATAGTAGTATTTTTTTATGTATATCGGCTTGGGCTCCGATTATACTTCAGTTGTTTAAAAAATTGATTTTTTTTTGATGATTGCCACTGGTTGATTTTCGACTTGGTCGTTGTGATGATTTTCTCGGCTAAGATAATTTGATTTTTGGTATACTTTGCAGTGACCTGTACTATTTCTGCTTGGGCTACATTTGACTTGTTTGATGTTGCACACCGTTTTTTGGTTTGATTCGAACTCTTTGTCACCCACGGCTTTGATGCATAATTGTTCGAACTTGCAACTATGTTTTGATTCGAACTTTATTACTTTGATATCGGCTTACACCGTTTGCATAGCCACTTATACTTGCTGTAGCATGCTTGAACTTGGCTGCATTATCCACATGAGATCATTCGACTTTACTGTGCACACTCTTGTGTTGCGGTGTTCATTCATACCTTAGTTTCACTGCCTGTACACTTATGTCATTATTTTGTAGTGATGCAGTGTTCATTCATACCTTAGTTTCACTGCCTGTACACTTATGTCATTATTCTGTAGTGATGCAGTGTTCATTCATACATTAGTTTCACTACCTGTACACTTATGTCATTATTCTGTAGTGATGCAGTGTTCATTCATACCTTAGTTTCACGGCACCATACACTTATATCATTTTGAAATTTTTTGATTTATTGTTTTGACCTTACACATTTGAGTTTAACTGTGCACTGCTTCGAGTCCGGTTGCATGGTCTGATCCATAACTTAGTCACTGAATATCCATTCCCTCCGGTCTGCATTTGGTGGTTGCATTCCTTAGTGCTCGAGTCTGATATTTTTGTAGCTGGCACTGACTTGTTTCATGTTGCATTAATACATTATGATTTGGTCGAGGCTTGATAACATTTCTGGTACCCTGTTTCACTGGTACATATGCATTCCAGTTTCTTATAGTTTGTACTGGTACCCTGTTTCATTGGTACATATGTAAGGTTGCATTCATGTGTTCATTAATCTGAAGCTTGTATGCAAATGTTTGCCATGCATTTGTAATTGACTAGCTGTTGCTTGTTTTTTTATGCTGCATGACCTTGTTGTTCAATTTTAGCTTTGACCACTTTGGTTCTGACTTGATGCTAAACTTTGGCATTGTTTTGCTATGTTCGAATATATATATACTTGCTGTTGTTTGAGACAGCTATCCACTTCATTTCGTTTGTTCTTCATTTCTGAGGTTATACTGTTGTTGGCAATTGGTTTTATGTAGTCTGCTACACCACTGTTAAGTTTTGAACTTGAATCTCATGTATGTTGTGCATTTCATATCATATTGATTGAGTTGCTGCCATTAACTGTTGGCACTGACTTCATCTTGGGTTGCACCATTGTTGTTTCACTGCTTCGCTGGTTACCTCTTACTCGGTTTGTGTTTCACTGTGCAGTCTTATACATTGCTGCATTTGTTTTGATTGTTGCATCTGCAGTTTTTGGTCGCAGTTTCCCTTGTTGTTTTGTATTGCATTGACGCAAATGGATTGTTTTCTGACTACACTTGAGTTGAATCCAGCATATAGCTCGGATTTGACCTTGTGCTCGTTGTGCCTTTTTCTGTGCATTTCCTGACTTTTGCTTATTTCACGCTGCAATGGCGAGGCAGTGCACGCGTGCGTGCACTGCAGCCACATAACATTGATTTCATTGATATTTCTTTTGCTTTTGAACCATTGATCTTTTGCGTATTACATATGCCGTATTGGCGAGGCAGTACACGTGTTAGCGTGTACTGCAGCCAATTAGAATTGATGTTTTTAAGTGATATTTCAATTGTTTAAATTGATTTAGTTTCAATTGATCATTTTGTTGTTATCTAATTATCTATTTGATAATTAGATTCTGAGTCTCTAATTATTATTTAATAATTGGATTTTGTTGTTAATTGCCATTTAGGCAATTCTGATGTTTTCTAAATTACCTTCATTGATATTCTTTTCACTTATCTCTGTTGATGATTTGAATCTGCTGATTTGTTGTTTAACACTATTATGCGTTATATTCTCCGTTATCCGACTTCTTGTTAAAGGATCGGATAGGTGAATTTACTTTGACTGTCATCTATTCATATTTAATTATTATTGCTTCTGTGCACTAATAACTGAGTTTGAATTAGACTGACCCTTGTATTATTTTCTTTTGAATTTAATACTCGGGTCAGACCGAGTATTTCAGGTTATAGATATTCTGCTTTGGGTTGCTGCTAGAGCTATGAAGTTCTTTCATATCTTTTGGAGTAGTCGTCGTTATTTGTAGTAGTCTGTATGATTGTATAGGAAGATATGTATTCATGTATATTATATATGTTAATGTACTTGTATATGTAACTTTCTGAGACGACTGTTGTAGTTGTATCATATGTACCGTGTCAAATATATTGTAACTGACATCAGTTATTGTATATATGAGACTTTCTGTTTTATTTATGTTCCGCATTTATATTATCTGTGTTATTATTTATATTTACTGTTCTAAACTATTATGAACCATCGTAGTTCGTTTTATACTGGAATTGGGGAATTTCGATGGGAGAAAATAAATCAGAGATGAAAAATGAAAGAATATATATATACCACTCCTATCGAGATAACCAATACTAGTGTAAGGCCTAACTATTGATGGCCGCTCCTCAACAGCCTTATTCTCCGCGCTAGTTGACAGCACTACACCGTAGTGTTCTTGGCTAGCGTGGGTATAGAGGTGGGGCGTTACAGATGGTATGTTTTACCTCTTTAATTGATGTGTTGTGTACCTTATCGTGATTTCGAGGACGAAATTCCTTAAGGAGGGGAGTCTGTAACATCCCATATTTGTGATAACATTATTTAAGATATTTAATTAGTTAAATAAAATAAAATAATGTGTTGATTAGGGGATTGAGATTTGATTTTAATTAAGGGTAGTCATTCCATTTAACCAATGAATCAAAATAAGAGTTAACATGAAATAGAGGAAGGGTAAATAGGAAAGAGGTCATTCTTATACCCTAAACCTTTGGTCATGTATCCCCTACACTTTTATTCCATTTAATCAAAAAAATTAAAGAAGAGGTCGGCCACTATTAACAAGAGAAAGGGGAAAAAGATAGAGAAAACCTAGGAGGAAGCTTAAACACATCAAATCAATTCATATCTCATTCTCTTTAATCTCTAAATGTAAGGTGAATAATGTTTACATCATATATTTCTTTTTTTGGTTTTAGGATGAAATCCAAACCTATTTGCAATGATTTTCCATGTTTTTGAATCATGGAATGATTATATATATTTGTTGAAGATTTATGGTTGTTCGTATGGAATTTGTGACATGTTTTGATATGAAAACTCTATTAAATGACATCCTAAGGCTTGGCGAATTTCTATACATGCCAGAAATATTATTTTGGAGATGAGTATCAATTTTTAAATTTTCTAAATTTTTGTGGAATTTATATGAATTTTGTAGTAAAGAAAATGTTATTTTGAGTTAATAATTATTTATGATTAATTAATAAAAGGTTTGGGTGTGGAATTTTTATATGTTGGAAAACATATTAAAAGAGATTTTCTGGAGTTTTTGTAGATTTTTCCTAAGTTTTTTGATGGATATATAAAATTATTTAAGGTATGGGACTTAAATGTTATATATATTTTGATTGGTATGAGAAAATTTTGATTGGTTGCCTCTTTTCTTTACTTGTAGCAAATTGCAGTACTTTTTAGTGGTAAAGAAAAGAGGCAACCAATCAAAATTTGACATGTAAAGCTAGTTAGATGAAAAGAACTATTTGCTACAAGTTTTTGCTATTTTTTTGCTTTAGGCACCTTCTTTCGCCTTGGTTGGCTTTCGACCAAGTCCCTCCGCTTTCAACACCATCGAAACCAATGTGCGTGGTATCAATATATTGGTACGTAGCGAATTGGGTAGAAGGCGAAAGGCATGAGGTCGAAACCATGGGTTCTGAAAGGATCGAAGTACCACTTTGCTTTTAAATTAAAAATGTGTCTGCTTGCTTTCGACATAATGGCTTTCAACTGAGTAGAACTCGACTTGGTTAGCTTTTAACTTGGTTAAATGGATTTAAGAAAATGGTTTCGATTGGGTTGGGCTTTTTTTTAAACAACAGCTTTTGACTAAGTCGAAACCTTTCGTTGTCGCCTTTTTACTATTTGACCCAGCTGGTTTCAAAGGGGTTGCTTTGTTTTCAAAATATGGCCACTTCTCCAATACTTTCGAGGGAATAGTTTCGACACCATCACTTCTTTACTTAGGAAACGGTTTCAAAACAGATGCTTTCGACTTAAATGTTTTAAAGACCTCTTTCTATGATTGAAAAAAAATCCAAATGGTTTTGAAAGAGATAGTTTTAAATGGTTTCGAAACAGATGCTTTCGACTTTAATGGGTTTATGATCCTTTTTCTCTACTTGAAGGCATAATCCAAAGAGTTTCGATCGAAAAAGTTTTCAAAGGGGTAAACCTTTGAATGGTTTCGAAAGGTTTCCACGTGTTTTAAATTGTACCCAAAGGCTTTAGAAAGGTTTAGCATTTAATGTTTTCGAAAGGATTTTAGTGAACAATTTCAAAGGGGTGGTTCCCCAGTGTTTTGAGAGGGACGAAAGGAAAGTTTTGTTCTATATTTTCGAAAGGCAATATTTAATGGTTTTAAAGAGGGATGTCTAATGTTTTGAAGTTTTCGAAAGAAAGGCTTCTAATGGTTTGAAAAGGTCACTTTCAATGGTTTCGAATGGGTTATCTTTAAGGGTTTTGAAAGGGTTGTTTAAAGGTTTTAAACAGAGGTTTCAAATGTATTAAATAGACAATATAGCTTAAGTATTTTCAAGTTAAAATATGTTTTAATTTGTTTTGGAAGGATAGTCAATCCTTATTAAAATTCATCAACATTATTTTGAGTAAAGTATATACAGCACGACAAAATAGCTCAGAGTAAAGCTAAAAAATATTTTTCTTGTATAAGTATGATTTACAAGGGTAAATCATTTTGAAAAAGGTTTTCAAGGAAAAAATGAAGGGTAGGTAACCCTAAGAAAATGATTCGGACAATTAGTCCAGTTTGTAGGCAGTCAGCCCAGTTTTTGGACAGATAGTCCATTTACTACTTATGGACAGATAGTCCATTGGTAACATGTTCATAGCTTAACGAACTTAGCTATTATTATCATTATTATATCAGTTGACCAGTTTGGTTGCAGGAAAGTGTTTGCAAAATATATGTTTTAAAAAGGATATTGTAGAGGGGAAATCTGTTACGCTAAGCGGCGTGGTCTCGCTTAATATCAGTAAACCGATATATAATAGTTTATTCACATAAGACTTTATGTCTGACTCGATGTTTTTGTTTCCCCTTAGACTCTTGGGTGCTCAAAATTAATTTGAGTTGACTGAGGGTTAAGGTTTTTAGGTTCAAAAATTTTGGCGAATAAAGCTTAGAGAGACGAGCAGGTGGCTGACGAATAACTAATTAAGAATTACAGTTCATTTAGTTTATTTCCGCTGTGTATTAAGTCAAATATGACTATATTGCTTTGATCAACCAATAAGGCATCGTTATATGTTGCTCTTGGCGTATTCTTATAATGATTATAATTAACTTTTACTTGGGAAACGAAATCAGATTATATAACTTTGATATGAATTTGTTTTGAAATGTAATCAGTAAAATGTTGTTTTTGGAAATATGTGATTTGTTCATATTTAATTGCTTCTGATATTATGTATACCACTATCATTAAGTATTTTGTCACCCAAAGTTAATACTATGGATGACTGGAACAGCTGTAGCTTTTAAATTTTGACCTCTAGATACTGGATGTTAATGCATGTTTACATTCATATGAACGGAGTCATCCTGCTCTTTTATACAAGTTGTATTTATATACAAACTATTATTCTAACATATTGGCCCAGCTTATAAATATGCCGAACATATATTTACGTGTGTGTAACATGATTAATGCTGTAATAAGAGTTTGGTTAAAGTCAGGTATACTAACCATATTATACTCCAGCAAGCTGTTGGTTTTGTAGTTTTCTTATAATCATACGGAGAGTATAAGAAGAAAATTGTATACGGACATAAGTATGCCCGAAGAGTATGTATTAAGAACTTTTAACAACAAACATAGCATGCAGGATTAAAGATAATAGTAGTGCATGTGCTATTATTACCATATGTGGTCTGCATGACACATAAGATATGTTTCTGTTAGATATATTATCCTCATTAAGCGATTTAATAAAAATTACAGCGGTTCCTGAAGCGAGGGTTCCCTCTCAAATATCTCAATCTAGGAGTGATTCTACCACCATGATGCGTTGGTAAGTCCAAAACGTAGTCATAATAGGAGGGTTATAGATACTGATTAGTTAGAGTCAAACGTATAGTGCCATCCACTTTATGGCTTTTGTTCGTTGGCACTTTGCAACACATTTTGTCTTACGACACAATTTTGACATAATATACACACAAGAAGTCTTTAGCTGCGCATTTAGTGATCTGGGTATATAATGATTCATTTTAACTTGTAGTAAATGTCCCTATATTGACCTTACTTCATACACACACCATTTTATGACATGGTTTGATGTGACATAAAAGATAAATGACATTCATGCACTCCTACGACCAAAGAACTATATATACTCGATTCTTCTAATATTAAGAGTGCTTTGGTATTTGTACTTAATTTTAATTAATATCTAATTTCACAAGGAGAATGTATACATTTCACTTGAGAAAGAAACGAATACGCTTTGGGCAGTGCGCCTTAAGTAAAGAAAAAGAAGTTGGTTAGAAAGCAAATTTAGTCTTAGAGACAAGAAGTTTGTTTTTTTAGACTGAAGAAAGAAGTTGAAGAAAAATTTAGTTTAGGGACAAAAAGTTTGTTTTTTAGTTTGAATGACACTTTTTAGTGTAAATCACAGTGATAGTTGTAACTATCATTTTCAGTTTACACTCAAAAATGTCATTCATACTAAAAAAACAAACTTGCTATCCCTGAAATTAATTTTTTTTGCAATTTCTTCCTTGTGTCTATTTTCCTGTTCTTGATATGTATTCTAATGGAAAAAAAGAATAGAAATGAAGCCGACTCTGTAGTTAGCTGAGGTTAAATGCAGAATACATGGAGCTTTCCTCAACTTCATATCATAAAGAGCCAACTTCCACTCTGATTCTGATTTTCAAAGTGTAGTTTTCATTTACTTTTATCTTTTTTTTTCTTAGCATGTCAAATGAATCAAGTTTTATATACATTAAATGTACTTTCCAGCGAGATTGTAGGAGCAGCTACAGGTTGCATGTTCCAGACAATTTACGTTGGCATATTAAAAAAATGGCGCAGTAGTAGTGTTATACTTACTGAGCGTAAATTTGCGTAGTACGTTTATTGTATTTGAGAGCTTTCTTGGAAAGATTAATCATGTAATGATGTTTTATTTTACAGGCTATCATTTGTGATTGCATAAAGAATACACAGTATACAAGTAAATGTAAATTAAGCTTCTCAGAATTTACTCTGTGGCTTTGTGCAGGTTTGTCTTTGGTCTGCACTATGATCTGCGCCTTTTCATTTTTGTTGCAGTTTTTGATTTTCTTGGAGTGGTGCGCATCCATTTGTTCTTGTTTGGCTGGATTGGCTTGATTTTCAACTTAGCATCCAACCGTCTTTAGTTTAGCATCATCGTTCTCATTTTCTAGATTGCCATTGTCGTTCATATGCTACGTTGTCTGTGTAGTCTTCGAATGACTGCGGTGAACTGTGAAAAATAGTTTGTTCGTGTGCCTGGTACGGTCTGCCCATTATTTTAGGAGTAGACCGTTGTATCGACTGTGAAGTAAGGTCATGTGTTACAACCTTGTTGTGCGTTTGACATAGTCTGCACTGCTACAGGGAGGCATATTGATATTTGTAGGACCGATTTCACCCTAAAGGGGTTGAATAGGGTGATATATTAATTATTAAAATTTAATGCAGGAGTTTATACAAAATTATTTCAACACAGATATATCAGAATAATAGCAGCATAGATAACAGCAGAATGATAAATGCAGAAATAAAACAATACAGAATTTACCCAGCTTCGGCAAAACTCTGCCTACGTGCTGCCCCCAAAGTTTCTACTAGAAATTAAGCAGTCAGACGCTTACACATGTAAACTCGCGACACCCGCTATCGACTAGCCTTAACTCTACGCTCAAAACCCTAGCACAACTCGGCCACTGAGTTGCGAATTCTCGAACTACACCACCGTAGCTCATCCCCTAGTCACACGACTAGAAATTACAATTGTTTAAAAGGAAAATACAATAAAAATAAATTAAATAACACGAAACCCTAATTTAAAAAATTCAAGCCTTGCATAATTAAAACAAGGCTGGCCCAAATTTAATATCCCTTTCTCTCTTTATTCTTCGACCCGTCCTTCTTTGTGAAAAATGTTGCTTTGCTCATTTGTTTTCTCTGATAACCAGGTCTTCCTAAAATGGAAGGCGCTGCTTGAATGTAGATCGACTACAGTGGATACGCCTTTGTTTTGATTCGGCAATCGACCCTCTAGCTCTTTTTTGCTTGTGGCTACTTTAATTCGTCGATGTCGAATGGTACTTTTGTCCCCTTTCCGATTTATATTACCTTCGACTTTGATTCGAATTGAATGATTGTTCTTTGTTGCTTAAACTCGAATACTTTAGGCCAATGCTGTATTAGGGTTTATATAGGATTTGAATTCCTATTTCTTCGTTCGTTTGATAAATTGCTCGGTCACTTGATTTGCATGAATGCTGTGATTTGCTTCTGATTTGTTCAATTCGTATAATTTTGTTTCTTGATTGACACGGTGTTTTTTTTTTTCGCGGCCACCACGGCTTCGATTTCTGACCTGTTCGACTTCGTCACTGACTTGTTCAATATCGGTTATGACACTGTTGTTGACATTATTTGATTCTTGTTGCCTTGGTCATCACGGCACTGTCATTGCTTTGATTTTGCTGGTGACTTCGGCCTTTGTTCGCAGTTGATTTTGTGATGATATTTTGACTTTGTTTAAAAAAACTATTACATGACTTCTGTCTTCGACACTGTCACAGCTAGTATTACTTCGACATTGTTTCTCTGACTTGGTTCATGTTGACTCTGGTCATTTTATTTGTTTCCAGTTGCCATTTCACTGACATGTGTTCGTGTTGCTGTAGCCACGAGCTACAGTCTTCACTATACCCATATTTTCCTTATATATGCATGCTGTATTCATGTCTGACATGTTTGCAATGTTGTTTCATTTGTTATGTTGAGGCTTGATCTTTGTGTTTCAGTGATGCATTGCATTTTTGTCTACTTCCGTGTAGCCTTCATGATTTCACTTGATTTCAGTTGCATTTGTTAGTTCTTTGGTTCAGGTTGCTCAGCCTATAGTCATGTTTCAATGTGTATGCACATATCTCTTTTAAAACGCTTGTTCTTATTTCATGTTGACTTCATGTGTATAGTTGTCTGCTCTTCATGTATATATTTGTGCAGTCTTCTCTGGCTCGATGTCTTGGCTTATCGAACTGTTTAGAAGTTTTGTAGCTCTGGTTGATGTCGACCACTACATATTTTTTGTCATATTGTATTTGACTTCTTTTGGTTGAATTTGCTACTCTTTACTCCATTTGTTGTTGTTGTTGGTCTGCACTATGATTCTCGAATCACTTCTAGTTGGTCTGTACGGTGTTTGGTCTTTGTTTAGCATCTGTAGTGTTAAAGTGTTTTCATTGAGTCGTGTAGTTCATTGTTGCATTGACTTTGTATATGTCGTTGATCAAAACTACTACTTGATGCTTGCATCCCTATGCTTCATGTTTACTTCTTTCTTGCTTTTCACTATATTGTGCCATTATCTTCCGGAGCTCGAGTTGCTTCAGCATACTACTATGTTATGTTGTACATATATGCTAACTTATATGCATTGTTTGGTTCATTGGTTTGTACTGGTGCACTTTGTTGTTTGAATCCGGCCATTCTGGGTTCAAGTGTATATTCGAATTTTTGGTCAAGGCTGTGTTGTAAGTATCTTGACCCACAATTTTGATTGCACCTGTATTGAATCCGGCTTGTAGCTCGGGTTTGACCTTGGGGTAGTGTCGTGACATTATTTTTATTACACTTGAGTTAAACCCGGCTTTTTATTTGAGTTTGACCTTGTGCTCACCTGTCTCTATAATTTTATTAAGTGTATATCGGTGTGCATGGCCTTGTGACATGTACGGTGATACACTGTGCATGTCACAAGCTGTTCGTGTATAATGAATTCAAATTTAAATGATGACGAACAACCCAAATAACTGAGGTAAATAATATTTTCAAAATTACATTTTATTTTATACTGCAAAAATATTTTATTTTCAATTTTACTGTGCCAGTGTATATTTTCGCAAATTGCTCGGATGCTGGATTCAAGTTGAAGATTAAATACGAGTGAATGAGCGATATGTAGTGAGAACAATTATGTAAATGATAAATTGTGATGCAATCGAATTTGTATTGTAATTGAAAATTTTTTGTGTGTGTGTGTGTGTATATACAG
Source organism: Allium cepa (assembly GCA_030765085.1). Lineage (NCBI taxonomy): Eukaryota > Viridiplantae > Streptophyta > Magnoliopsida > Asparagales > Amaryllidaceae > Allium > Allium cepa. The sequence goes on along the minus strand of CM060943.1, from coordinate 824,431,554 downwards.
TGAGAGCTTGAATTTGTACTATTCAAAATTGTAATAAATATTTAGTTGAATAAAATATCTGTTTGAATTTAAATTCTATGTTATTTATTTTATTCAGCAAATATTTATTTAACATGTGAAAATAAATTAGTACATTAAAAAATACATTTAAATGAATATATATATATATATGTTTATCATCATCAAACAAAATCATATACTTGCATATTCAACAATCTCCTCCGTTTGATGATAACAAACATATATTTAAGATTTTGAATATATTAAATGTATTTGATCATTCAATTTGCTCCCCCTATTTGAATGCTCCCTCTCTGCACAAAGTCCCCCATTCATATATGCATGTAAAAAAAATATGCAAATAAGCTTAGATGCAAATAGAAAATATTTGACCTTTATTTGTTAAAATCTTAACTTTTCTCTCCCCCTTTTCTTATCAGCAAAAGAGTAATAGTGTTAGAAAAATAGAGATAAAGTGATAGACATTAATGCAACATAAAACTCAATCAAATATAAATATTAAATTTCAATAAAAAAATTAAACAAAAATCATAAATACTCTATTTGGTTCAAATTCCACTTTTAGAATGATTGGGATGATGTCATCATATAAAACCATATAGTTGTGCCTATTCGCGGTATACTTATATCAGGAATTTGAATATCTACTAACCATGCATAACCGTTAGGACCTTTGAATGAGATTAGTAGTATTCTAATTTATTTTTAAAAAAAATGAATTCAAGTATCTTCTAACCACGCATATCCGTGAGGACTTTTAAATAGGATTAGTCAACTTGTCTATTTAATTAATCAATTTTGATATGCATTCCATACATGCATAACCGTGAGGAGTTTTAAATGAGCATGGAAGCACATAATCAAAAATTTCAAGTAATTCGCCCATGCATAACCTTGAGGACTTCTAAATGAGAGTGAATACTTTCGATATTTTTTTTGTTAAAAAAATAATGAAATGAAAAACGAATGATTCCCGTTTAAAATACCACATATTGACATACTATATTGGATTTTGATGAGTGATGATCGATAGAAATATGATAGAAATAGAGATGGTTATGGAATTTTTACCAATAAAAAGTTTTAATAACTCTTGTTTAAATTTCTAAAGAAATTTACTAATTATACTATCTCGAGTTATAATATATGATCAATATCAACACTCATCATTTTTTCAATCACTATTTATCTTTTGGATAACCAGTAGTGAGTCAGATTAGTTAATGTAATCATTTAAGCTCAAATTCAATAATTATCAAATTTTCTAAAAGTGACTAATCTGAAAATAAGGTCAACTATTCTCTAAAGGAGTTTTATGAGAAAAATGCCTGCTATTTAAAAGTTGTTTGAAATTAAAACTATGCAGATTTTTTCTTTGAAAAACGATGCAGCTACAGAATGTCTCGGCATAAATGACGTTCCATTAGTAATTTTTCTATCAACTAGATTACGAATGTAATCTGCATCTGAATTTTCCTTTCACTCAAGATTATGGTTAGTTTGATGTCATAGACTAGACCATAATGTTGTCTAAAATACTTTGAAATCATTTTTACATCTTTTGAATTTGAATTGAAACCGTGTAAACAAAAACGTGAATATAGAGTCAGCCAAATGTTTTATCATCAATTAAATCTATATGAAGTAGTTCAAAGACTCTAGAGATTTTTAACGTGTTCTCGGCATAAAAGAATAATTTGGCCAAATTTTTTGAAAAAGTCAGAATCGTAATCAATGTTTTTAAAATCAAAATAAGCTTTTATTTCGTTATCACATTACTGGCTGAATTAAGGTGCAGATTATCACATTTAGTAAATCATTCAATATACCATTACCTTCTTTGCCGATAATATTTCATTGTTTCCCACTATGATTCTTCCACCTTGATACTAGGCTAAGAAACTTTGCTTTGTCACTCGTTGTGTCCCCGGAACAGCCAGAATCCAAGTAACACTATTGTAGTTCCTTAGCCTGCCACCACACCTACACTATGAAAGATTTTTGTGACCTATTTGTTTTTATAGGTCCATGATTGTTAGTGGAAAATGATTTTGATAAATATATTTGTGGAGAACCAAACATATATATATATATATATATGTTCCCTTCAGCACCCAGATTTGTTTAACTTTGAGAGATTTTATATTTGTGCCCTTTGGAACCTAAATTGGTATAGTTTTCATGTATTTGGCTCTATACCAACAATTATTTTGATTGTGTCCAAATTTTCTACAAATTATGCACATTGAATTGACTTGATTAATTTCATTTCTAACATTTTCAGATTGATTATATTCAAGTCCTTGTCTAGCTGTATTAACAGTTTGTTTCCCTAATAATATATTCAATGATCTTTCACTTTTGGAAAATTTTCCTAAAGTCGTTGACAGTTGTTGGACTTGTGTTTTAGTGATTCATTTTCGTTCAATAATTGTATGCACTTTTTAATAGAATTTTCTATTCTAGTATTTTCACTCTCTTTCAAAATCAAGATTTCGTTTTCAAGCAATTTAATTTTAATTTCTGATTTTTTAATCTCTTCTTCGAGTGATAGACACTTATCACACTTAGGGATCTTACTTTGATTGTTTCTTACTAATTGATCAAGCTGTTTATTTAAATCTATCAAAGTATCTCTTTGTGATTCAAGTTTAACATATTTCTCCCTAAGTCTTTCGAAATAGCCATTTACTTCGTGGAAATATATAAGTAATTCTAAATGAGTGAGTATTGATACCTCGCTTGACTCTTCATCGTCGCTATCAGTTATATCACCTTGACGACATGGATTTTCTCTTTCTCCCTCACTGCTAGTGCTTTTACAGCCATCACTTTTATTCCACGTAGTTGCAAAACTTTTCCGTTTTGAATTATTTTCGATGCCATGTCGATTTCGAGGACAATTGGGCTTGATGTGTCCGGGTTTGTTGTACTTGTAACAGATGATCTCCCGTTCTTCTGGGTTGTCTAGTGCTTTGAATATTTTACTTTTCAGTTTTTGATTTAGAGATGGATTTCTGTATCTGCGGTTCCACTTTTTGAATCTCTTCCTTAGTAATGCCAGCTTAGCTGCTCCATCTTCAACATCATCATCATTGCTGCTTTTTATCAATCCAGTTAAGCATGTTTCTGTGTCAATTATGGAGAATTTCTCATTGCTATTGACTTTTACAACATATAATGTATCAAAAGCATTCCAGATTTCTTGTGCACTTTCACAATGAGAGATAAATTTAAAATTATCTTGATTAATATGAGAATATAATATGTGCGTAGCAAGAGCATTAATCGAGATAATTTTCTCGTCTATTATGTTACACCCATTTTCAGTAATATCCTAACATTTAACATTTACAGATCTTAAATAAAATTCCATTTTGATTTCCAATTCAAAAAAAGTCTGTTCCATCAAAACAGGAGGGATAATACTAGACCGACCCTTAGCAAAAGTAGTCATTTTAAAAAAATGGTCTTTGAAAAATCAAACTTTTTAAAGCAAAAATGGCTTTTGAACCTGGCTCTGATACCATTTGTAGGATCGATTTCACCCTAGAGGGGGAATGAATAGGGTGATACTACTAATTATTAAAATTTAATGCGGAAGTTTATACAAAATTACTTCAACACAGATATATCAGAATAATAGTGTTGTATTTCAATCATTTTGAAATTGCTTCACCATTGATCGTTGACATGTTTGATGACAATAAACATATACATATATATTCATTTAAATGTATTTGTGAATGTACTATTTCCTTTTCATAGATTAAATAAATATTTGTTGAATAAAATAAATAACACAGAATTTAAATTCATATAGATCTTTTATTCAAACAAATATTTATTACAATTTTGAATAGTACAAATTTGAGCTCTCACTATATATATACAAATTTCAATTACAAAACATTTCATTTTATACAAAATCCTCACTACATATCGCTCATTCACTCGTATTTATCTTCAACTCTGTTCCAGATTAAATCCAACATTTGAGCAATCTGCAAAAATATAGACGCAGTAAAATTGAAAAGGAAATATTTTTGCAGTGTAAAATAAAATGTAATTTTGAAAATATTATTTTCCTCGGTTATTTGTGTTGTTTGTCATTATTTAATTTGAATTCATCATACACGAACAACTTGTAACATGTATAGTGTATCACTGTACATGCCATAAGGCTGTGCACACCGAGATATACACTTGATAAAATTACAGAGACAGGTGAGCATAGGTCAAACCCAAATGAAAAGCCGGGTTCAACTCAAGTGCAATACAAATAAAGTCACGACACGAGCACAAGGTCAAACCCGAGCTATTAGCTAGATTCAACACGGGTGCAATCAAAACTATGGGTCAAGATACATATAACACAACCTCGACCAAAATTCGAATATACACCTGAACCCAGAATGGCCAGATTCAAACAACAAAGTGCACTAGTACAATACAGTGAACCAGACGAGCTTATGAATACAAGTCAGAACAAGTTCCAAGCAGTTCACAATGCACAAGAACAAAAATGATACAAAGGTGGCAACATGGAACTGTAGACTTACCAGGTTAATAATGCAAACTGACTCGGTGGCTTAACAACATCAATATGCAAGAATGCACCAGATTAGTTCAAAAGTGAAGACTTAAAGTACATAAAGCAGTGGCATACCAAAATAAAACGAGTCTGGCATCAAAGTGTCGACCAATTTAAAAAAGAAACTCAACTGTATACAAATGCAATGCACAAGTGCAGTGAAGACCAACAGTGAGTGTCAACCAGACAACAACGGAGTGAAATCCAACAGACTCACATATACCAGGAACCAAGACCAAATTCAAACCCAGTGAAACTTCAACCTGAACCAGAGCATGCACAAGCTCATATGTGTATCAAAGTGTGCCAGACTTCATATATACTATATACATGAATCTCTAGTGCAATGCGGACTACAAGACCAAGCTAATAAACAACAAGCGAATGACTCACAACAAATATGCAGTAGTGGAACCAAAGAACTAACAAATGCAACCGAAATCAAGTGAAGTCATGTAGGCTACATCGCAGTAGACAAAAATGCAATGCATCACCGAAACACAAAGATCAGGCCTCAACATAACAAATGAAACAACATTGCAAACAGGTCATACATGAATACAGCATGCATATACAAGGACAATATGGGTGCAGTAAAGAAAGTAGCTCATGGCTACAGCAACACGAACACACGCAAGTGAAATGGCAACTGGCAAAAAATAAATCAAAGGAAAACCAGATTCAAGTTCAAGAGGTAATACTACAGTTCTACCACAAATCGACGCAACTAGACAATATGAAAAAAAATGCAGTGCACAGTTTATAAAGCCGAAGTCAAAAATCGAACAAGTCAAGTATGCTACAGGGATGAACATACATACCAAAGTCACCAGCAAAGTCAATGCCATGATGACCAACGAAAACGGTTAAATACGCCAGAAATTCGAAACCGTGGTGGGCAAGAAATCAATCGAAACCATGAGAATAAAGCAACAAAATATAGGAATTGAAAAGATCAGAAATCATCACAAGCATCTATACAATATTGAATGGCCGTGGAGAATTACAGACGAATTCAAATGATTATATACGAACGAGAATATAGGAGTTAGAATCCTATTTAACCCAAATCATCACCGGCCGTAAAAGGCATTCGAGTTCGAGCTAAACAAAGAACAATAATCATTTAACTCGAATCAAGATCGAGTTCAAGCAAGCAAATCAGAAAAAAGCAAAAGGCATAATTACATACCGTAGTCAAGATTAAACTTGATCGTCCAAGCAGCCGAAGCAAGCTACAAGGAGATGGTTGTTCGATAGAGCTAGCGATGTACAATCATCTCTTCGATCGATCAACATAAGTCTGCGGCTTCATAGATTTCTCAAAGCCCTAATTTCGAGGAAAGGAAAAGAGGAATGAGCAAAGGAACAAGACCGATGTTTTTATAGAGCAAAATAGAGCAACGAAATAAAAGAGATAATTTATTTTGGGACGACTTATATTAATTGGTCTTTAGTATAAAATTAGGGTTTTGATTTTAATTTGTTTTTAAATTTGTTTTTCCTTTCTAAACAACTGTAATTTCTAGTCGTGTGACTAGGGGACGAGCTACGGTGGTGTAATTCGAGAATTCGCAACTCGGTGGCTGAGTTGTGGAAGGGTTTTGAGCACAGAGTTAAGGCTAGTCGATAGCGGGTGTCGCGAGTTTACATGTGTAAGAACCTGACTGCTCAATTTCAAGTAGAAACCTTAGGACAACACGTAGGCAGGGTTTTTCCGAAGCTCGGTAAATTATGTGTTTTTTATTTCTGCATTTATTATTCTGCTATTATCTGTGCGAGTATAATTCTGGTATTTCTATGTTGAAAATATTTTATAAACTTTCGCAATAAATTTTTATAACTTATAGCTTCACCCTATTCACCACCTCTAGCGTGAAATCGATCCTACAAGTGGTATTAGAGCTAGGAACAAAAGCTATTTTTGTTTTAAAAGGTTTGATTTTTCAAAGGCAATTTTTTTTTACAAAATTGAATTTTTAAAAAGGCTACTTTTGTTGAGGGTCGGTCTAGTATTATCCCTCCTATTTTTGACGGAACAGATTTTTTGAATTGGAAATTAAATTGGAATTTTATTTAAAATCTATTAAATGTTGGAATATTATTGAAAATGGGTGTGATATGACAAACGAAAAAATTATCTCGATTAATGCTATTGCTATGCATATATTATATTCTTATATTAATCAATATAATTTTAACCTTATCTCTCATTGTGAAGATGCACAGGAAATTGGAATACTTTTGATACAATATATGGTGCAAAATTCAACAGCAATGAGAAATCCTCCTCAATCAACTCAGTTAAAGAAACGGGCTTAATAGGATTGGTAAAAAGCAGTAGTGATGAGGATGATGATGATGATGATGGAGCAGCTGTGCTGGCGCTACTAATGAAGAGATTCATAAAGTGGAACTGAAAATGCAGAAATCCAGCTCTAAATCAAAATTGAAAAGCAGAATATTCAAAGCACTAGACAACACAGAAGAACTGGAGATCATCTATCACAAGTGCAACAAACCCAGACACATCAAGCCCAATTGTCATCGAAATCAACACGGCAAAGAAAAGAAATCAAAAGCGAGAAGTTTTGCAGCCACGTGGAATAAAAGCAATAATGATTATAAAAGCACTAGCAGTGTGAGAAAGCAAATTTGTGCCTACGAGGTGATATAACTGATAGCGATGACGATGAACTAAGCAAGATATCAAAACTCACTCATTCAGAATTACTTATATATTTCCACGAAGTAAATGGATGTTTTGAAAGACTTAGGGAAAAATATGCCAAAATAGAATCACAAATAGATAGTTTGATAGAATCAAATAAACGTCTTAATCAATTGGTTAAAAACTATCAAACTAAGAGCCTTAAGTGTGATAAATGTCCAACATTCGAAGAAGAAATTAAAAAATAAAAAATCAAAATTAAATCACTTGAAAATGAAATTCTGATATTGAAATAAAGTGAAAACTCTAGGAGAGAAAATTCTATTAAAAGGTGCACACAATTATTGAATGAAAACGAATCACTTATAATACAAGTCCAACAACTGTAAACGACTTTAAGAAAATTTTTCAAAAATGAAAGATCGTTGAATATGATATTAGGGAAACATACCGTTAACACGGTTAGACAAGGACTTGGATATAATCAATCTGAAAATGTTAGAAACGAAATTAAATAAGTCAATTCCATGTGTACAATTTGTAGAAAAATTGGACACAATCAAAATAGTTGTTGGTATAGACCCAAACACGTGAAAACCATTCCAATTTGGGTTCCAAAAGGCACAAATATAAAATCTCTCAAAGTTAAACAATTTTGGATGCCGAAAGGAACATATACAAATAGCTTTGGGTCTCCACAAAATTAGTTTTTAAAATCTATTGCCACTAACAACCATGGACCTATAAAAACAAATAGGTCACAAAAATCTTTTAACGTGTAGGTGTGGTGGCAGGCTAAGGAACAACTACAGTGTTACTTAGAATCTGGCTGTTCCAGGGACGCAACGGGTGACAAAGCAAAGTTCCTTAGCCCAGTACAAAGGTGACAGAATCACAATGGACAACAACGAAAAATTATCATAAAGGTAAAAAATGGTAACGGTTTATTTTGAACAATCATTAAATATGATAATCTGCACCATAAATTGAATTTAGTTCAGCCAGTTATTGTAGAAATGAATGCTAATTTTGCTAATTTTGATTCTGACTTATTCAAAATTGTTGGCCAATTATATTCTTATGGCAAGAACGCTATAAAATTCTTTAGAGTCTTTGAACTACTTCATATATATTAGTTTGGATTAATAATAGTGTTTTGTTGGTTGATAATACATTTGGTTATTTTAAAGCTGACTTTATATTCACGGTTTTTCATTATTTACACGGCTTCAATTCAAATTGAAGAGAATTTCGTTGAAAAGTTGTTAAAAATGATTTTGAGATATTTTGTTGCACATTTCATGATCTGGTCTATAACATTCAACTAATAATAATTTTGAGTGAAAAGAAAAATTCAGATGCAGATTACATTGGTAATCAAATTGATAGAAAAATTGCTACTGAAACCTTACTTTTATTGAGACATTCAGTAGCTGCATCGTTTTTCAAAGAAAATATCTGCATATTTTTCATTTCAAATATTTTCAATTAGCAGAAATTTTCTTATAAAACCTCTTCTAGAAAATCATTTTTGACCTTGTTTCAGATTAGTCATTTTTCAAAAATTTGATAATTGTTTGTGGATTTGATTTCAAATAATTACATTGACTAACCTGACTCCCCACTAACTATCGAAAAGATAAACAGTGACTAAAAATGTGATGAGTGTTGATGTTAATCATATATTATGACTTAAGGTGGTATATTTAGTAAATTTCTTTAGAAATTTGAACAAGAGTTATAAAAACTTTTTGTTGGTAAAAATTCCATGACCATATCTGTTTGTATCATATTTCTATCAACCATCACTCATCAAAATCCAATATAGTATGTCAATATGTGGTATTTTAAACGAGAATCATTCATTTTTATATTTTCTTTTTTTGACAATTAAAAACATCCAAAGTATTCACTCTCATTTAAAAGTCCTCACGGTTATGGATGGGTGAATTACTTGGAATTTTTTATGTGCTTTCGTGCTCATTTAAAAATCCTCACGATTATGCATGTATGGAACACATATTAAAATTGATTAATTAAATAGACAGGTTGATTCTAATTCCATTTAAAAGTCCTCACGGTTATGCGTGATTAGAAGATACATGAATTCATTTTTTTAAAGAAAAAATTGGAATACTACTAATCTCATTTAAAAGTCCTAACGGTTATGCATGGTTAGTAGATATTCAAATTTCTGATAAAAATATACCACAAATAGATACGACTATATGGGTTTTGCATCATCCATGTCATTCTAAAGTGGAATATGTGTCAAATAGAGTATTTATGATTTTTGTTTGATTTTTTATTGAAATTTAATATTTATATTCGATTGAGTTTTAATGTTGTATTAATGTCTATCACTTTATCTCTATTTTTTTAACATTATTACTCTTTTGCTGATAATAAAAGGGGGGAGAGAAAAGTTAAGATTTTGAAAAAGGTCAAATATTTTCTATTTAGGCCCATTTGCATATTTTTTATTTACATGCATATATGAAGTGGGAGCATTCAAATAGCGGGAGCAAATCGAATGATCAAATACATCTAATATATTCAAAACCTTAAATACATGTTTCTTATCATCAAAAGGGGGAGACTGTTGAATATGCAAGTATATGATTTTTGTTTGATGATATTAAACATATATATATATATTCATTTAAATGTATTTGTTAATATATTATTTTATTTTTACGGATTAAATAAATATTTGCTGAATAAAATAAATAACACAGAATGTAAATTCAAATAGATATTTTATTCAAATAAAATTTATTACAATTTTGAAAATAAAATAGTACACTAACAAATACATTTAAATGAATATATATATATATATATATGTTTATTATCATCAAATAAAAATCATATACTTTCATATTTAACAATATTTGACTTTGAAATCAGGTCACATGTTTGCAACATACATATGGTTTGTGACTGGTTTTGGATGTCTAATATCCATACGTCCTGTGTGGCTATGTTAACATAATTAACATAGAGGTATTTCTATACCAATTCAGGCCGTCCAAAATTCCTATGACCGGTTTGGCTGAGAAAGTCGGACTGTGTTTTATGCAGCTTCATTTTGATAAATGGTTTAGGGCGTCCAACATCCTCACATCCAACATAGTAATATGGCTAAAGAATCATATTGCGTTAATGCAATTCCAAGTGTTTTCGTCTAGTTTTACCATTCTCAGTGTTGATATTACCATTCCCATCTACTGGCCACATGCTTTGCTTGGCCATTGAATATTAGCAGTGAAATGTTGATGTACATGAGGAGATTATTTTGATAGGTTTCTAGATGCACTTCACTATTGGGCTTTTGGGTTGTGATGTGGGTGTCGGGCTTTGAACCATCAAGGATTTTGCCTAAGGCTACTCCACTGGTTTGGAAAACATTGTCCAGTCATAACATTAGTATTGAGTAAGTAAGCTTTTTTGGTTGGAGCTTGGGATCAGAGATGTGGTGTTTGAGGAAAATGAGTTGTCGGTTGAGGTTTAGGAGAAGATTTTCCTTGATGAACATCACAATTCACATTTATTGCGGGCCATGTCATTTTTATGGTATATGTGAGTTTTGTCTTAATATCCTTGCCCCCACACATTTTTATCTAATGTCAATGTTCTAAATGTTGAGAGTGTCGTTTTAGCCTCCCAATAGTATAAGTAGGGCTGGGATGTGCTAGCAGTGGCTTACGGGATGGTGAGGGTAGGTTCCCATTGATTGACATTGGTTCTCTTTTTTTATTTTTAGACAACTAAGGGAATAGTGCGCCTTTGAATCAATGTTAATCTAACATAAAGATGTCATTATATGGAAGTATAGGACATTTTGACCTTATTTGTTAAGTGTTGTGCCCTACATTTCATTTTAAATGGCTTTTTGTCCCGTTGTACGAAGTGTTTTTTTCCTCGCATCAGTTTTCAAAAACTGGTTGTTATTTGCACCTAGGGCAAAAGGTGGTCCCAAAAAATTCTATTTGGGCTAAGGTTAACACTTATAGGCATTGACAGGCATCGTGGTATTTTCATAAAACTTTGAGTGCAAGATATCACCTTAGGATGAAGTAAGAAGTTAGATCATGAAAGTTAGTGATTTGAAAAGGTACCCTTAATGTGAACCATTTTTTTCATTAACAAGTTGCGTTGAATCCTAAGGATTTGAGCACTTCTTCTCAATTAAGTGATGGACGAAAAGAACTTCATCCATCTCCAATTGTTAGTCAAAAACTAGACTTCTAGAGCCAAAATTATTGATGAGATTTTTCTTCTCATAACACTCAACTGATTAAGTAGCAATTGTGGTGCTAAATGCTCCCATAATTGAGGATTTGAAGCTTGAACGATATTAAGCATGTATTCCTTTTAAGTAGAAATTATATTGCTGAATGCCCGTATAATTTTATAGTAGCATCTTAACTATTTGTTAAAATGTCTTTTTCGATTTATTCCCTAATCAAATCAAACTTAGAGAATAGAATAGAATAGAATATGCAGTAAATAAAAACACCAAGATTTTTGTGGTTCTGATTCAAGAAATCCCACGTCCACGGGAAACTCCATCCTCTATTCTTTCATTTATCCTTTAATATTTTTCATTATACATTGTTGGAGAGAATCTCTTCTTTTACGTAGTACATTTGCTTCTTTTTCTGAGACCATCCACCCCAATTCGGCTACCGTGCCTTTGTTTTTATAGTCTGCTTTTTCCTCCTGGATTGTTGACGTAGCACTTCTTTTATTCCCTTTGCTAGATTCTACCACATATCCTTCATTTAGTTGATCATTTGAATGTGTAAGGATCTGATGTGATATTTGGTGGGAAACTTGAAATTGAGGTGGGAAAATTGAAATTGAAACGGAAAACTTGAAATCAACGTGGAAAACTTGAAATCGAGGCGGGAAACTTTAAGTTGAGGCTGGAAGTCTGCTTTTTAATAGGTCACTGATATGGTACAGTAGCTAGCTATCTGGAACTGCTGGGGCGGTATAGTATTAGTTTTTCTTTTTTAGGCTCTGTTTCATAAGAATTGGAATGCTATTTCGGTTTTTGCGCAATGCCTTTTGAACCTTTTTGTTAATAAGTTCTACCTTAGCATTGCTGTGTAGTTCCTTTACTTTACCGTTGGTTTGGGTAGTGCCTTAGAATTGCTTTTACTTAATTGTCTGCTTTAATACTTTCAAACTTCAAAGAACACACTTGTTTCTTTTACAACAATAAATACTATCTCCTTATAATATTAATATACTTATATATACTTTATGTTTGCTCTTTCTTAGCAATATAATATCAATATACTTATGTTTCAAACCATTGTATTATTTGATAAATGGATGCCTAAACCATCTAGCGCATTATTTATAATTGAAGAAATCAGAATTGAGGGATTCTCAACATACTTAATCAAGTACATAACATTAATTAGTTCAATTAGAGATTGTGACTTGACTTCATTTGCCTTTTCGGATTCTGCATTGATGGAAATGTAGCACGATGACTAAGCATTATTGTGTTGCTTAATGTTGTAGGTCATTTTTCATGTCTAGCACAGTATTATAGTCTAGAGCAGTTCACTATATATTTTAGCATAGTTCACCGTATAGTTTAGCGCAGTCTATTGTATAGTTTCGCAGTCTGTTATATGATTTTTAGCACATATCATTATGTTATATTGCGCTGCAGTTCATATTTTGTAAGTAATGTATGGTTTGTTGCATTTTTAATTATTGTATTTGTAACCGTTGTTGTATATATAGCTTAAAAATCTCCATAAAAGCTGCATATCATGATGATGGAAGTAATAAAATATGTAGTATATTCATAAAAATATCAAATCTCAAACCTGTTGTATTATATTTATATAAGTGAGTATATGATATACAGACATTCCTTCAAAAATTTAACCATCCATATCTCAAAATCTAAGATGAATTTGAGTATGCAACCAAAAGAGGAATTGTACATGAAAGTGAAACGAAGAAATTGATTAGGTTTTGCATTGTTTTTAAAGTCCATGGTGATCAGAAACAACATCGTCATATCCACGCCATATTGTGAATGGGTGTGTTAAGGTTGGAACACAAGGTATCGATAAGATCTTATTGCATAGCTAAGTGCAACAGAAGTTTGGTTCTATCGTTGGTTACCCGAGGTGGTAGAGCCATGGACGCCGATTGTCTTCTCATTTGGATACTGTACTAGTCTAAATATACCCATTGTTTAGCAAATGAAGCCTACGTAATTTACGAAATTCGAGGTTTTAATAATCCGCCCTATATAGTAATCAAAAAATAGGTATTATAGTAATATAATTTAAAATTTAATTAAAATGATTTATAAATATATACATGCTTATTTATAAATTAAGATATGTATTTAAAACATATTTAAATCTATTAAAGCTATTTTTAATGTTTGATAAAATAAAATAAAATTGTACATGCGCGTGCGCACACACACAAATATATATATATATATATATATGTATATATATATATGTATATATATATATGTATATGTATGTATGTATGTATTTGTGTGTGTATTCAATTTTTTTTAAAACTAAAATCACATATAGGATATTACCTTATAGATGTGGCCTTACATTTGCACATTGATTGGTATGTAGTCATATACATATTGATAAAAATCATATTTTATAATTTTAAGTGAAGCCCTTTAGCCACAATATTTATATCAGTTCTCTTTGTCAAAACTATATCACTTTAGGACTTGTAAAATTTGATTTTTTGTAAAAATTCCAAAATCCACATTCAACTTGGTTTGTCCAAACATAATATCCTTGGTTTAACAATAATAATTATCATTTACCATACTGCTTTGGTAAGAGAATTTGACTTTGAGTTGTTTACAGTTGATCGTGATACTTACATTATATAACCAAGGTGATGAATTCTCTAGTGCATGGCGCTTCACTTCTTATGTTTCAACTCTTACCAAACTTTAGTTGTTTGATGAACTCCATGTCACGATATAATTATAATCAAAGCAAAGTATCCATATTTAAATTCAACAGTATTCTCAAGTCAAGAGAACCATGTAATATTATTAGTGCGAGATTTTCTATTTGACCTAAGTTATTATTAACCAACAGAAAACTATCGAGTGAGTCATTCCATGGTTATCTAACAACTATTAGTACGTAACCCCTTAGCGTCCCTCATAGCCATGAGCAATACATTGTCCAAGATTTGGAGATGTACTCTGATCTCAATAACTGTATCAAAAATCCTGACCAAGAATATTTAAAATGAATATATTATTTTATATTATGAAAATTTTGTCATGGTTACAACTTTTTGCAACAATTATAACACAGCATATTAATTAAGGGTTTTCTATTATATATTTTCTTTAAATTAATCATTTAATTTATACTATCTCGAGTTATAATATATGATCAATATCAACACTCATCGTTTTTTCAATCACTATTTATCTTTTGGATAACCAGTAGTGAGTCAGATTAGTTAATGTAATCATTTAAGCTCAAATTCAATAATTATCAAATTTTCTAAAAGTGACTAATCTGAAAATAAGGTCAACTATTCTCTAAAGGAGTTTTATGAGAAAAATGCCTGCTATTTAAAAGTTGTTTGAAATTAAAACTATGCAGATTTTTTCTTTGAAAAACGATGCAGCTACAGAATGTCTCGGCATAAATGACGTTCCATTAGTAATTTTTCTATCAACTAGATTACGAATGTAATCTGCATCTGAATTTTCCTTTCACTCAAGATTATGGTTAGTTTGATGTCATAGACTAGACCATAATGTTGTCTAAAATACTTTGAAATCATTTTTACATCTTTTGAATTTGAATTGAAACCGTGTAAACAAAAACGTGAATATAGAGTCAGCCAAATGTTTTATCATCAATTAAATCTATATGAAGTAGTTCAAAGACTCTAGAGATTTTTAACGTGTTCTCGGCATAAAAGAATAATTTGGCCAAATTTTTTGAAAAAGTCAGAATCGTAATCAATGTTTTTATAATCAAAATAAGCTTTTATTTCGTTATCACATTACTGGCTGAATTAAGGTGCAGATTATCACATTTAGTAAATCATTCAATATACCATTACCTTCTTTGCCGATAATATTTCATTGTTTCCCACTATGATTCTTCCACCTTGATACTAGGCTAAGAAACTTTGCTTTGTCACTCGTTGTGTCCCCGGAACAGCCAGAATCCAAGTAACACTATTGTAGTTCCTTAGCCTGCCACCACACCTACACTATGAAAGATTTTTGTGACCTATTTGTTTTTATAGGTCCATGATTGTTAGTGGAAAATGATTTTGATAAATATATTTGTGGAGAACCAAACATATATATATATATATATATATGTTCCCTTCAGCACCCAGATTTGTTTAACTTTGAGAGATTTTATATTTGTGCCCTTTGGAACCTAAATTGGTATAGTTTTCATGTATTTGGCTCTATACCAACAATTATTTTGATTGTGTCCAAATTTTCTACAAATTATGCACATTGAATTGACTTGATTAATTTCATTTCTAACATTTTCAGATTGATTATATTCAAGTCCTTGTCTAGCTGTATTAACAGTTTGTTTCCCTAATAATATATTCAATGATCTTTCACTTTTGGAAAATTTTCCTAAAGTCGTTGACAGTTGTTGGACTTGTGTTTTAGTGATTCATTTTCGTTCAATAATTGTATGCACTTTTTAATAGAATTTTCTATTCTAGTATTTTCACTCTCTTTCAAAATCAAGATTTCGTTTTCAAGCAATTTAATTTTAATTTCTGATTTTTTAATCTCTTCTTCGAGTGATAGACACTTATCACACTTAGGGATCTTACTTTGATTGTTTCTTACTAATTGATCAAGCTGTTTATTTAAATCTATCAAAGTATCTCTTTGTGATTCAAGTTTAACATATTTCTCCCTAAGTCTTTCGAAATAGCCATTTACTTCGTGGAAATATATAAGTAATTCTAAATGAGTGAGTATTGATACCTCGCTTGACTCTTCATCGTCGCTATCAGTTATATCACCTTGACGGCATGGATTTTCTCTTTCTCCCTCACTGCTAGTGCTTTTACAGCCATCACTTTTATTCCACGTAGTTGCAAAACTTTTCCGTTTTGAATTATTTTCGATGCCATGTCGATTTCGAGGACAATTGGGCTTGATGTGTCCGGGTTTGTTGTACTTGTAACAGATGATCTCCCGTTCTTCTGGGTTGTCTAGTGCTTTGAATATTTTACTTTTCAGTTTTTGATTTAGAGATGGATTTCTGTATCTGCGGTTCCACTTTTTGAATCTCTTCCTTAGTAATGCCAGCTTAGCTGCTCCATCTTCAACATCATCATCATTGCTGCTTTTTATCAATCCAGTTAAGCATGTTTCTGTGTCAATTATGGAGAATTTCTCATTGCTATTGACTTTTACAACATATAATGTATCAAAAGCATTCCAGATTTCTTGTGCACTTTCACAATGAGAGATAAATTTAAAATTATCTTGATTAATATGAGAATATAATATGTGCGTAGCAAGAGCATTAATCGAGATAATTTTCTCGTCTATTATGTTACACCCATTTTCAGTAATATCCTAACATTTAACATTTACAGATCTTAAATAAAATTCCATTTTGATTTCCAATTCAAAAAAAGTCTGTTCCATCAAAACAGGAGGGATAATACTAGACCGACCCTTAGCAAAAGTAGTCATTTTAAAAAAATGGTCTTTGAAAAATCAAACTTTTTAAAGCAAAAATGGCTTTTGAACCTGGCTCTGATACCATTTGTAGGATCGATTTCACCCTAGAGGGGGAATGAATAGGGTGATACTACTAATTATTAAAATTTAATGCGGAAGTTTATACAAAATTACTTCAACACAGATATATCAGAATAATAGTGTTGTATTTCAATCATTTTGAAATTGCTTCACCATTGATCGTTGACATGTTTGATGACAATAAACATATACATATATATTCATTTAAATGTATTTGTGAATGTACTATTTCCTTTTCATAGATTAAATAAATATTTGTTGAATAAAATAAATAACACAGAATTTAAATTCATATAGATCTTTTATTCAAACAAATATTTATTACAATTTTGAATAGTACAAATTTGAGCTCTCACTATATATATACAAATTTCAATTACAAAACATTTCATTTTATACAAAATCCTCACTACATATCGCTCATTCACTCGTATTTATCTTCAACTCTGTTCCAGATTAAATCCAACATTTGAGCAATCTGCAAAAATATAGACGCAGTAAAATTGAAAAGGAAATATTTTTGCAGTGTAAAATAAAATGTAATTTTGAAAATATTATTTTCCTCGGTTATTTGTGTTGTTTGTCATTATTTAATTTGAATTCATCATACACGAACAACTTGTAACATGTATAGTGTATCACTGTACATGCCATAAGGCTGTGCACACCGAGATATACACTTGATAAAATTACAGAGACAGGTGAGCATAGGTCAAACCCAAATGAAAAGCCGGGTTCAACTCAAGTGCAATACAAATAAAGTCACGACACGAGCACAAGGTCAAACCCGAGCTATTAGCTAGATTCAACACGGGTGCAATCAAAACTATGGGTCAAGATACATATAACACAACCTCGACCAAAATTCGAATATACACCTGAACCCAGAATGGCCAGATTCAAACAACAAAGTGCACTAGTACAATACAGTGAACCAGACGAGCTTATGAATACAAGTCAGAACAAGTTCCAAGCAGTTCACAATGCACAAGAACAAAAATGATACAAAGGTGGCAACATGGAACTGTAGACTTACCAGGTTAATAATGCAAACTGACTCGGTGGCTTAACAACATCAATATGCAAGAATGCACCAGATTAGTTCAAAAGTGAAGACTTAAAGTACATAAAGCAGTGGCATACCAAAATAAAACGAGTCTGGCATCAAAGTGTCGACCAATTTAAAAAAGAAACTCAACTGTATACAAATGCAATGCACAAGTGCAGTGAAGACCAACAGTGAGTGTCAACCAGACAACAACGGAGTGAAATCCAACAGACTCACATATACCAGGAACCAAGACCAAATTCAAACCCAGTGAAACTTCAACCTGAACCAGAGCATGCACAAGCTCATATGTGTATCAAAGTGTGCCAGACTTCATATATACTATATACATGAATCTCTAGTGCAATGCGGACTACAAGACCAAGCTAATAAACAACAAGCGAATGACTCACAACAAATATGCAGTAGTGGAACCAAAGAACTAACAAATGCAACCGAAATCAAGTGAAGTCATGTAGGCTACATCGCAGTAGACAAAAATGCAATGCATCACCGAAACACAAAGATCAGGCCTCAACATAACAAATGAAACAACATTGCAAACAGGTCATACATGAATACAGCATGCATATACAAGGACAATATGGGTGCAGTAAAGAAAGTAGCTCATGGCTACAGCAACACGAACACACGCAAGTGAAATGGCAACTGGCAAAAAATAAATCAAAGGAAAACCAGATTCAAGTTCAAGAGGTAATACTACAGTTCTACCACAAATCGACGCAACTAGACAATATGAAAAAAAATGCAGTGCACAGTTTATAAAGCCGAAGTCAAAAATCGAACAAGTCAAGTATGCTACAGGGATGAACATACATACCAAAGTCACCAGCAAAGTCAATGCCATGATGACCAACGAAAACGGTTAAATACGCCAGAAATTCGAAACCGTGGTGGGCAAGAAATCAATCGAAACCATGAGAATAAAGCAACAAAATATAGGAATTGAAAAGATCAGAAATCATCACAAGCATCTATACAATATTGAATGGCCGTGGAGAATTACAGACGAATTCAAATGATTATATACGAACGAGAATATAGGAGTTAGAATCCTATTTAACCCAAATCATCACCGGCCGTAAAAGGCATTCGAGTTCGAGCTAAACAAAGAACAATAATCATTTAACTCGAATCAAGATCGAGTTCAAGCAAGCAAATCAGAAAAAAGCAAAAGGCATAATTACATACCGTAGTCAAGATTAAACTTGATCGTCCAAGCAGCCGAAGCAAGCTACAAGGAGATGGTTGTTCGATAGAGCTAGCGATGTACAATCATCTCTTCGATCGATCAACATAAGTCTGCGGCTTCATAGATTTCTCAAAGCCCTAATTTCGAGGAAAGGAAAAGAGGAATGAGCAAAGGAACAAGACCGATGTTTTTATAGAGCAAAATAGAGCAACGAAATAAAAGAGATAATTTATTTTGGGACGACTTATATTAATTGGTCTTTAGTATAAAATTAGGGTTTTGATTTTAATTTGTTTTTAAATTTGTTTTTCCTTTCTAAACAACTGTAATTTCTAGTCGTGTGACTAGGGGACGAGCTACGGTGGTGTAATTCGAGAATTCGCAACTCGGTGGCTGAGTTGTGGAAGGGTTTTGAGCATAGAGTTAAGGCTAGTCGATAGCGGGTGTCGCGAGTTTACATGTGTAAGAACCTGACTGCTCAATTTCAAGTAGAAACCTTAGGACAACACGTAGGCAGGGTTTTTCCGAAGCTCGGTAAATTATGTGTTTTTTTATTTCTGCATTTATTATTCTGCTATTATCTGTGCGAGTATAATTCTGGTATTTCTATGTTGAAAATATTTTATAAACTTTCGCAATAAATTTTTATAACTTATAGCTTCACCCTATTCACCACCTCTAGCGTGAAATCGATCCTACAAGTGGTATTAGAGCTAGGAACAAAAGCTATTTTTGTTTTAAAAGGTTTGATTTTTCAAAGGCAATTTTTTTTTACAAAATTGAATTTTTAAAAAGGCTACTTTTGTTGAGGGTCGGTCTAGTATTATCCCTCCTATTTTTGACGGAACAGATTTTTTGAATTGGAAATTAAATTGGAATTTTATTTAAAATCTATTAAATGTTGGAATATTATTGAAAATGGGTGTGATATGACAAACGAAAAAATTATCTCGATTAATGCTATTGCTATGCATATATTATATTCTTATATTAATCAATATAATTTTAACCTTATCTCTCATTGTGAAGATGCACAGGAAATTGGAATACTTTTGATACAATATATGGTGCAAAATTCAACAGCAATGAGAAATCCTCCTCAATCAACTCAGTTAAAGAAACGGGCTTAATAGGATTGGTAAAAAGCAGTAGTGATGAGGATGATGATGATGATGATGGAGCAGCTGTGCTGGCGCTACTAATGAAGAGATTCATAAAGTGGAACTGAAAATGCAGAAATCCAGCTCTAAATCAAAATTGAAAAGCAGAATATTCAAAGCACTAGACAACACAGAAGAACTGGAGATCATCTATCACAAGTGCAACAAACCCAGACACATCAAGCCCAATTGTCATCGAAATCAACACGGCAAAGAAAAGAAATCAAAAGCGAGAAGTTTTGCAGCCACGTGGAATAAAAGCAATAATGATTATAAAAGCACTAGCAGTGTGAGAAAGCAAATTTGTGCCTACGAGGTGATATAACTGATAGCGATGACGATGAACTAAGCAAGATATCAAAACTCACTCATTCAGAATTACTTATATATTTCCACGAAGTAAATGGATGTTTTGAAAGACTTAGGGAAAAATATGCCAAAATAGAATCACAAATAGATAGTTTGATAGAATCAAATAAACGTCTTAATCAATTGGTTAAAAACTATCAAACTAAGAGCCTTAAGTGTGATAAATGTCCAACATTCGAAGAAGAAATTAAAAAATAAAAAATCAAAATTAAATCACTTGAAAATGAAATTCTGATATTGAAATAAAGTGAAAACTCTAGGAGAGAAAATTCTATTAAAAGGTGCACACAATTATTGAATGAAAACGAATCACTTATAATACAAGTCCAACAACTGTAAACGACTTTAAGAAAATTTTTCAAAAATGAAAGATCGTTGAATATGATATTAGGGAAACATACCGTTAACACGGTTAGACAAGGACTTGGATATAATCAATCTGAAAATGTTAGAAACGAAATTAAATAAGTCAATTCCATGTGTACAATTTGTAGAAAAATTGGACACAATCAAAATAGTTGTTGGTATAGACCCAAACACGTGAAAACCATTCCAATTTGGGTTCCAAAAGGCACAAATATAAAATCTCTCAAAGTTAAACAATTTTGGATGCCGAAAGGAACATATACAAATAGCTTTGGGTCTCCACAAAATTAGTTTTTAAAATCTATTGCCACTAACAACCATGGACCTATAAAAACAAATAGGTCACAAAAATCTTTTAACGTGTAGGTGTGGTGGCAGGCTAAGGAACAACTACAGTGTTACTTAGAATCTGGCTGTTCCAGGGACGCAACGGGTGACAAAGCAAAGTTCCTTAGCCCAGTACAAAGGTGACAGAATCACAATGGACAACAACGAAAAATTATCATAAAGGTAAAAAATGGTAACGGTTTATTTTGAACAATCATTAAATATGATAATCTGCACCATAAATTGAATTTAGTTCAGCCAGTTATTGTAGAAATGAATGCTAATTTTGCTAATTTTGATTCTGACTTATTCAAAATTGTTGGCCAATTATATTCTTATGGCAAGAACGCTATAAAATTCTTTAGAGTCTTTGAACTACTTCATATATATTAGTTTGGATTAATAATAGTGTTTTGTTGGTTGATAATACATTTGGTTATTTTAAAGCTGACTTTATATTCACGGTTTTTCATTATTTACACGGCTTCAATTCAAATTGAAGAGAATTTCGTTGAAAAGTTGTTAAAAATGATTTTGAGATATTTTGTTGCACATTTCATGATCTGGTCTATAACATTCAACTAATAATAATTTTGAGTGAAAAGAAAAATTCAGATGCAGATTACATTGGTAATCAAATTGATAGAAAAATTGCTACTGAAACCTTACTTTTATTGAGACATTCAGTAGCTGCATCGTTTTTCAAAGAAAATATCTGCATATTTTTCATTTCAAATATTTTCAATTAGCAGAAATTTTCTTATAAAACCTCTTCTAGAAAATCATTTTTGACCTTGTTTCAGATTAGTCATTTTTCAAAAATTTGATAATTGTTTGTGGATTTGATTTCAAATAATTACATTGACTAACCTGACTCCCCACTAACTATCGAAAAGATAAACAGTGACTAAAAATGTGATGAGTGTTGATGTTAATCATATATTATGACTTAAGGTGGTATATTTAGTAAATTTCTTTAGAAATTTGAACAAGAGTTATAAAAACTTTTTGTTGGTAAAAATTCCATGACCATATCTGTTT
Organism: Allium cepa; assembly: GCA_030765085.1. Taxonomy (NCBI): domain Eukaryota; kingdom Viridiplantae; phylum Streptophyta; class Magnoliopsida; order Asparagales; family Amaryllidaceae; genus Allium; species Allium cepa. The sequence goes on along the minus strand of CM060943.1, from coordinate 824,408,933 downwards.
GTATCATATTTCTATCAACCATCACTCATCAAAATCCAATATAGTATGTCAATATGTGGTATTTTAAACGAGAATCATTCATTTTTATATTTTCTTTTTTTGACAATTAAAAACATCCAAAGTATTCACTCTCATTTAAAAGTCCTCACGGTTATGGATGGGTGAATTACTTGGAATTTTTTATGTGCTTTCGTGCTCATTTAAAAATCCTCACGATTATGCATGTATGGAACACATATTAAAATTGATTAATTAAATAGACAGGTTGATTCTAATTCCATTTAAAAGTCCTCACGGTTATGCGTGATTAGAAGATACATGAATTCATTTTTTTAAAGAAAAAATTGGAATACTACTAATCTCATTTAAAAGTCCTAACGGTTATGCATGGTTAGTAGATATTCAAATTTCTGATAAAAATATACCACAAATAGATACGACTATATGGGTTTTGCATCATCCATGTCATTCTAAAGTGGAATATGTGTCAAATAGAGTATTTATGATTTTTGTTTGATTTTTTATTGAAATTTAATATTTATATTCGATTGAGTTTTAATGTTGTATTAATGTCTATCACTTTATCTCTATTTTTTTAACATTATTACTCTTTTGCTGATAATAAAAGGGGGGAGAGAAAAGTTAAGATTTTGAAAAAGGTCAAATATTTTCTATTTAGGCCCATTTGCATATTTTTTATTTACATGCATATATGAAGTGGGAGCATTCAAATAGCGGGAGCAAATCGAATGATCAAATACATCTAATATATTCAAAACCTTAAATACATGTTTCTTATCATCAAAAGGGGGAGACTGTTGAATATGCAAGTATATGATTTTTGTTTGATGATATTAAACATATATATATATATTCATTTAAATGTATTTGTTAATATATTATTTTATTTTTACGGATTAAATAAATATTTGCTGAATAAAATAAATAACACAGAATGTAAATTCAAATAGATATTTTATTCAAATAAAATTTATTACAATTTTGAAAATAAAATAGTACACTAACAAATACATTTAAATGAATATATATATATATATATATGTTTATTATCATCAAATAAAAATCATATACTTTCATATTTAACAATATTTGACTTTGAAATCAGGTCACATGTTTGCAACATACATATGGTTTGTGACTGGTTTTGGATGTCTAATATCCATACGTCCTGTGTGGCTATGTTAACATAATTAACATAGAGGTATTTCTATACCAATTCAGGCCGTCCAAAATTCCTATGACCGGTTTGGCTGAGAAAGTCGGACTGTGTTTTATGCAGCTTCATTTTGATAAATGGTTTAGGGCGTCCAACATCCTCACATCCAACATAGTAATATGGCTAAAGAATCATATTGCGTTAATGCAATTCCAAGTGTTTTCGTCTAGTTTTACCATTCTCAGTGTTGATATTACCATTCCCATCTACTGGCCACATGCTTTGCTTGGCCATTGAATATTAGCAGTGAAATGTTGATGTACATGAGGAGATTATTTTGATAGGTTTCTAGATGCACTTCACTATTGGGCTTTTGGGTTGTGATGTGGGTGTCGGGCTTTGAACCATCAAGGATTTTGCCTAAGGCTACTCCACTGGTTTGGAAAACATTGTCCAGTCATAACATTAGTATTGAGTAAGTAAGCTTTTTTGGTTGGAGCTTGGGATCAGAGATGTGGTGTTTGAGGAAAATGAGTTGTCGGTTGAGGTTTAGGAGAAGATTTTCCTTGATGAACATCACAATTCACATTTATTGCGGGCCATGTCATTTTTATGGTATATGTGAGTTTTGTCTTAATATCCTTGCCCCCACACATTTTTATCTAATGTCAATGTTCTAAATGTTGAGAGTGTCGTTTTAGCCTCCCAATAGTATAAGTAGGGCTGGGATGTGCTAGCAGTGGCTTACGGGATGGTGAGGGTAGGTTCCCATTGATTGACATTGGTTCTCTTTTTTTATTTTTAGACAACTAAGGGAATAGTGCGCCTTTGAATCAATGTTAATCTAACATAAAGATGTCATTATATGGAAGTATAGGACATTTTGACCTTATTTGTTAAGTGTTGTGCCCTACATTTCATTTTAAATGGCTTTTTGTCCCGTTGTACGAAGTGTTTTTTTCCTCGCATCAGTTTTCAAAAACTGGTTGTTATTTGCACCTAGGGCAAAAGGTGGTCCCAAAAAATTCTATTTGGGCTAAGGTTAACACTTATAGGCATTGACAGGCATCGTGGTATTTTCATAAAACTTTGAGTGCAAGTTATCACCTTAGGATGAAGTAAGAAGTTAGATCATGAAAGTTAGTGATTTGAAAAGGTACCCTTAATGTGAACCATTTTTTTCATTAACAAGTTGCGTTGAATCCTAAGGATTTGAGCACTTCTTCTCAATTAAGTGATGGACGAAAAGAACTTCATCCATCTCCAATTGTTAGTCAAAAACTAGACTTCTAGAGCCAAAATTATTGATGAGATTTTTCTTCTCATAACACTCAACTGATTAAGTAGCAATTGTGGTGCTAAATGCTCCCATAATTGAGGATTTGAAGCTTGAACGATATTAAGCATGTATTCCTTTTAAGTAGAAATTATATTGCTGAATGCCCGTATAATTTTATAGTAGCATCTTAACTATTTGTTAAAATGTCTTTTTCGATTTATTCCCTAATCAAATCAAACTTAGAGAATAGAATAGAATAGAATATGCAGTAAATAAAAACACCAAGATTTTTGTGGTTCTGATTCAAGAAATCCCACGTCCACGGGAAACTCCATCCTCTATTCTTTCATTTATCCTTTAATATTTTTCATTATACATTGTTGGAGAGAATCTCTTCTTTTACGTAGTACATTTGCTTCTTTTTCTGAGACCATCCACCCCAATTCGGCTACCGTGCCTTTGTTTTTATAGTCTGCTTTTTCCTCCTGGATTGTTGACGTAGCACTTCTTTTATTCCCTTTGCTAGATTCTACCACATATCCTTCATTTAGTTGATCATTTGAATGTGTAAGGATCTGATGTGATATTTGGTGGGAAACTTGAAATTGAGGTGGGAAAATTGAAATTGAAACGGAAAACTTGAAATCAACGTGGAAAACTTGAAATCGAGGCGGGAAACTTTAAGTTGAGGCTGGAAGTCTGCTTTTTAATAGGTCACTGATATGGTACAGTAGCTAGCTATCTGGAACTGCTGGGGCGGTATAGTATTAGTTTTTCTTTTTTAGGCTCTGTTTCATAAGAATTGGAATGCTATTTCGGTTTTTGCGCAATGCCTTTTGAACCTTTTTGTTAATAAGTTCTACCTTAGCATTGCTGTGTAGTTCCTTTACTTTACCGTTGGTTTGGGTAGTGCCTTAGAATTGCTTTTACTTAATTGTCTGCTTTAATACTTTCAAACTTCAAAGAACACACTTGTTTCTTTTACAACAATAAATACTATCTCCTTATAATATTAATATACTTATATATACTTTATGTTTGCTCTTTCTTAGCAATATAATATCAATATACTTATGTTTCAAACCATTGTATTATTTGATAAATGGATGCCTAAACCATCTAGCGCATTATTTATAATTGAAGAAATCAGAATTGAGGGATTCTCAACATACTTAATCAAGTACATAACATTAATTAGTTCAATTAGAGATTGTGACTTGACTTCATTTGCCTTTTCGGATTCTGCATTGATGGAAATGTAGCACGATGACTAAGCATTATTGTGTTGCTTAATGTTGTAGGTCATTTTTCATGTCTAGCACAGTATTATAGTCTAGAGCAGTTCACTATATATTTTAGCATAGTTCACCGTATAGTTTAGCGCAGTCTATTGTATAGTTTCGCAGTCTGTTATATGATTTTTAGCACATATCATTATGTTATATTGCGCTGCAGTTCATATTTTGTAAGTAATGTATGGTTTGTTGCATTTTTAATTATTGTATTTGTAACCGTTGTTGTATATATAGCTTAAAAATCTCCATAAAAGCTGCATATCATGATGATGGAAGTAATAAAATATGTAGTATATTCATAAAAATATCAAATCTCAAACCTGTTGTATTATATTTATATAAGTGAGTATATGATATACAGACATTCCTTCAAAAATTTAACCATCCATATCTCAAAATCTAAGATGAATTTGAGTATGCAACCAAAAGAGGAATTGTACATGAAAGTGAAACGAAGAAATTGATTAGGTTTTGCATTGTTTTTAAAGTCCATGGTGATCAGAAACAACATCGTCATATCCACGCCATATTGTGAATGGGTGTGTTAAGGTTGGAACACAAGGTATCGATAAGATCTTATTGCATAGCTAAGTGCAACAGAAGTTTGGTTCTATCGTTGGTTACCCGAGGTGGTAGAGCCATGGACGCCGATTGTCTTCTCATTTGGATACTGTACTAGTCTAAATATACCCATTGTTTAGCAAATGAAGCCTACGTAATTTACGAAATTCGAGGTTTTAATAATCCGCCCTATATAGTAATCAAAAAATAGGTATTATAGTAATATAATTTAAAATTTAATTAAAATGATTTATAAATATATACATGCTTATTTATAAATTAAGATATGTATTTAAAACATATTTAAATCTATTAAAGCTATTTTTAATGTTTGATAAAATAAAATAAAATTGTACATGCGCGTGCGCACACACACAAATATATATATATATATATATGTATATATATATATGTATATATATATATGTATATGTATGTATGTATGTATTTGTGTGTGTATTCAATTTTTTTTAAAACTAAAATCACATATAGGATATTACCTTATAGATGTGGCCTTACATTTGCACATTGATTGGTATGTAGTCATATACATATTGATAAAAATCATATTTTATAATTTTAAGTGAAGCCCTTTAGCCACAATATTTATATCAGTTCTCTTTGTCAAAACTATATCACTTTAGGACTTGTAAAATTTGATTTTTTGTAAAAATTCCAAAATCCACATTCAACTTGGTTTGTCCAAACATAATATCCTTGGTTTAACAATAATAATTATCATTTACCATACTGCTTTGGTAAGAGAATTTGACTTTGAGTTGTTTACAGTTGATCGTGATACTTACATTATATAACCAAGGTGATGAATTCTCTAGTGCATGGCGCTTCACTTCTTATGTTTCAACTCTTACCAAACTTTAGTTGTTTGATGAACTCCATGTCACGATATAATTATAATCAAAGCAAAGTATCCATATTTAAATTCAACAGTATTCTCAAGTCAAGAGAACCATGTAATATTATTAGTGCGAGATTTTCTATTTGACCTAAGTTATTATTAACCAACAGAAAACTATCGAGTGAGTCATTCCATGGTTATCTAACAACTATTAGTACGTAACCCCTTAGCGTCCCTCATAGCCATGAGCAATACATTGTCCAAGATTTGGAGATGTACTCTGATCTCAATAACTGTATCAAAAATCCTGACCAAGAATATTTAAAATGAATATATTATTTTATATTATGAAAATTTTGTCATGGTTACAACTTTTTGCAACAATTATAACACAGCATATTAATTAAGGGTTTTCTATTATATATTTTCTTTAAATTAATCATTTAATTAATATATCATAATATAACATATATATATATATAACATAAAAACAAACACCATTTTTTCAATAAGATTTTATTACAAAGTTAATAATTTATAATAAATTACATAATGTCGCTAGGCATACCCTAACTTTATCACTATAACAGTTCTCTGCTTAATAAAAAAATTGCTATTATAGATGCGATAACATATGCTTAATCACTTCACAATAGCTTCTTATCGTACAAACGTGATGGCTTCCTATCGTACATACACAATTGCTTCCTATCACATAGACAAAAAATTTCATTCATATAAAAATAATGCCTTGTGCATTTGATAACCTAAGTGCATAAACCCAGTTGCTTATTCATACACTAGTATGGTTGATAGCTTATTCATATGATAACTATAGGACTGATAACTTATTCATGTGATAATTATAGGGATGATAGATGTTGGGCTAACAACTTGTTCACATGATAGCCTATACTTTTAATTGTTATAGAGATGAGAGCATATTATCATATAAACTTGATATTTAAGAGTTATGCATTCAATTAATATAACCCTGATAACATAATCAAATATACTCGATATCTAAATGACTGATAAATTCGATAGCCAAATGTTAACCAACCCAATATCTAAGCCAAAGTAAGGTATTATCGAAAACATTTTGGAAGCTAGTTTCCATGATGTTTAACTTGAATGTAATATTAAGCAAAAATATAAAATAAGTAATGATAAGTTATAAATGTAATAGTTTATGTAAAAATAGAAATGGGTAAAACGTAGGGTAAGCTAAGAGATAATAAGTTGTATTATTTAATGTGAAGATAAAAATATTATATTTAAAAGAACAAAAAGGTTCCAACCTAAGTATAAGGGTCTATGGAATGTGTTAGGTACCCAATTAATAATTAAATAAGTGGGTTGAAGCAAAGATTTTAAACACACCTACTAATAGATATATTGAATGGCACGGTGCCAAGGCTTGGTGAAGTCTTATTTAATGGGTATATGGTAATATGCCTAGATTTGGGAAGCGTAACGCATTCAATTTAGAGATTAAATTCTAGCATGAGTAAACAACATCAAAATGGATGAAATGAATGAATGAATCGACAATATGACATAAGAATTGTTTCTAGGACTAGGAGATTGTTGACGCTTAGCAAGGAAACATGCTAGAATGTTTTTAGGGTAATTAAATTCAATCCTCTTAGAGAGTCAAGGTGACTCCTTATGTGGTTGAATGGCCATTTCACCGATGACATTCAAGAAAGAAGAATTAGTGACAAATAAACCTTGGGAGGTTATTCACTAGGTCAAGTTAATGAGAAATGTTAAATAACATATAATAAGAGTTTAGGTGATGCATGTGAAAATGAATGATTATAGTATAACATGTTTCATGATGTTTGAATGATAAGAATATATTATTCTTATGTTGAAATGATGTTAATATGACATGCTTCATAGGATAATGTTAAATATAGGGGTATACTTAAGATTGAATTGATGATTTTGTGATAATGCTCATGTCATCATGGCTTTAACATTACATGATGTGATGTGACTATTGCTGATTATTTAGTAAGGGGAAGACCTGTCCCACTAGGTAGTGTAATCTCACTATATTCATGCTTAGGGTAAAATATTACTCATACCAAGCTTTATGTTAGAAACATGTTCACATTATTGTATTCTCCATAAACTCAATAGTACTCATTGGAGAAGGTTGAGTTGATGGGAATTGCCGACTTATCTTGAAAACGATAAACGCTCCAAAGATGAAATGTGAGGATTAGTAGTTACTAATGTTTTATTTTAGTTCGTTGTTGTAAAACCAGGGTCTATTACCGATTAACTAAATATGGTAGTATCTTCATATGTTGAACATGCCACTATTATTTATGTTTATTATTTTATTTACCGTTGCATGGGCATGTTATAGGAAAAGTATAGATATAACGACAAATTGTGTAGTGGAAAAAGTATTCAGTTATTTTGTTTTCTTAGTTGGTTTTGAAAAAACTAATCATTTTTTATCGCATGCAAATAATTCTAGTGATGAGTACAATACATCACTATTCATTTTAGAATCTCGAAAGGGGAATGTTGCAGTTTTAGGGTCCAAACCGAGTTCGACATGAAGGGTATAAATATACTCGACTAGAAGCGGGGAGTACTTAGAGGTGGAAGTGGACTCTCCAATGGTTTGTAATGGTTGTGAAAATTTGGCAAAAATAGAGGAAGTGGAGGCTAGGTTTTCACGATAAAGAAGGTAACTTCTCATTTAAAATCCAAAATTTTTACAAATTATAATTTGACCCCTAAGTATTCAAACTAGCATTGCTCTCACAAAGGAGCTCCTTTTTATGTATGACTTGCGTTGACAAGTTAAAAATTAAATTCTGAATGCCTTAATATTATTTGATAGAAAATTATATATACTTATTTCAGATACTATAGATCAAACTTCTTAATATTAATATTAATATTATATATTTATACACAAACCATAAGTAAAAATTATTATGCTACGATTTTATTTATTCAATTTGAAAATTTGATGTTTGAATTCAAATGAATTGTAATCATTTAAACATATAATATTAGTTTATGAAATATTAAATTATATATATATATATATATATATATCTTTGTGTATGTGTGTTACACATATGAAAATTATTTCAAATTTTTAATTGAAAAAATGTTATTTAAAATAATAATAAATTATCCTGTTAAATTTTAGAATAAATAATTACACTGTAGATCAAATTTAATATAATGATAATATAATTAAACTTGAATTCAAATCAAACAAATGAAGTAAATATAACCTTAAATTTTAATTTAATGATGTAAAATCAAAAGTTAAAATAATCAAAATAAAATTTTAAAATATAACTCTCCTTATATCAAGCAACATTAAATATGATAAAATGTTATAAAATTATTCATAGCAACACAAGTTAAAGATCTAGTGTAATAAGTGATAAAAGGATTTTTTTTAAATTTGCCCCTTTACCCGACTTCCCTATGGATGTGATTTAATAGAAAGGACATATGCATAAATAACTTGGTCAGACACTAGTCTGGACTCTGGTATGATCGATTGCCCAAAATAATATATAAATTCGACAAACATACATATATTATAAGACAAGTGTTGTAAGGGTATTAGACCTGATAATACAAAACATCAACAGAGGCATCCATAGCATTCGTTAGTTGATCATCTTGCTAAGACTTTATACATTTGTCCATAACATCAATCTACATCAATCAGTACCGGTCGATCATTAGTTGTCCCTTAGACTTCACATGCTTATCTTCTCCTTTTTGTTTTAGCTTGGATCCTTCACTTGATTTGCCTCCAGTATTGATCAACCATCGATTTATAGTAATCCATATCGATTGATACTGTTCAATATCGAATAACGGTATTTTATGGATCGGTACCAATCTATTTCGATCAACACCGATTGGTGCCCTTGGTTCTATCTTAGAAAATTTTCTATGCATCCTCTATTCGAGTTGAGCTAAGTTTTGCTTCTTTACATTATTTTGCATGTAAACTGCATAGTTGCATCGACTAGCCCCAAACTTGAATGCCAATCCATCATGCCACTCTATAATTCAAACTCAATTTCCTTATGTGCAGGTCATCAGACTTCCCACTATAATCTATTCTATACACATATGCAAGAGTTCTCTTATTATAGAACTGACATACAGAGCCTCAAAATCTCAAACTACACTAAGCCATTAATCAAAGCATACATGAAAACACAAAATGCAACAAAAAAAATCAAACATATTATAGCAGTGTACATCATTCAAACATTTTTACAAACACTTAGACTACACATATAGACATATATGATCCCAATACATATTCTAACCAATGTTTAATATCTAAAATATCATTTAAAATTCGATTCGAAATCCGAGTAACAGTCAAACATAAGGTTTTAAGTTAAAAATAGGTCTAAAACATTTTAAAAACATATGCTTCAACATATACAAGTAAGAGGCTATAAACAACTCACAAAACAATTATTAAAATCACCTAAAGAACTCCTACTGAACCAAAATCTAAGATGGGTAGCATATAAATGCCAAAAACTTGGCTTAGATTGGCTTTGATGATTGCTAATGATATATTTAGCTTTTTACTTCTTAACCACTGATTTGTCTTCATCATGTTGTGGTTTTAATTGATTTTGATTGTAAAAAGTTTAATTAAGGTTCAAGAATATTTTTAAACATTAAAAAAAAATTGTGGTTGCTTTTTAACAACAACTTATCCTAAAATCTAATAATTACATCGAGTCATTAGTTTTGGTATTTCGGGCAAAATTACAATTTTTGTCTAATACTGAATAGTTTGGGACGAAAACTTAAGACAGGCATGACTTTCAAAAGGTTATGCATAATCATTGTTATAACCACTCTACGAAAAGTAAATGTACATGGTCTTTCATCAAGAACATGAATCAACCTCTAATTCATCTTTTATCAAAAATTATGGCTAATAGAAGTTCTAGGTCTCAAAAAGTTACATGTTTGCGTCTAAAGCGCAAAATTGTTATATTATACACTTACCTAAAGTTTTAGCTTAAAATAACATCATTTGATCATGTAAATCATATTTTCTCTGTGTAATTTTAATAAATCATGAATCGTTCAATTATTCATATGCTCTAAAAACTTATATGTAATGCGATATGATCCAACAGGCAATGAAAAAAACCGATTTGAAAGTCATGTTTTTGAATGCATGTCGGCGTATGAGATTAGGCGATGGTGTTTTGTCTTATTTTAAGTACTATATGTCCATATTGAATCCTAGCTCTTCAAAAAAATGGCGTAGACATAGTGGCTATGGTGTTTTTTTTCCTTTTCTAAATCTCATTCAGTTTCTAATATACAATTCTCAATTACATAATTTCAATCAGCTATATTCAATTTTCAATCACACAATTTCAATCTTCACTTTACTCTAATCTACATCTCCAATAGAATTTCCAATTCTCAATCTTCCTCCATTTTTCCCGACTTGCTGAGATGTCCTCATCTTTGGATCAAATGATCTGGGCATGGAGGTTGAAAATTCTAATGATGGATGGACGATTGTCATCAACAAGAAGCACATGCCAAAAGCTGCAGTAAATAAATGTACTGATAATGTCTCCAAAGGATCTGAATAAGCTAATGATAGTTTGGATCCGCAAAAGCTAAGGAACATGGTTGGATCTAGCAGTTTTACTATAAGAATCAACCAAAATCTTCAGTCCCCTTTTAGATCTACAAATGTATAACAAACTAAAGGACAACAAAAAATTTCAGTTAGTGCACATGCAAATGAAGTATCGTTCAGTGACGTAGTAAAATAAAACAAAAATGTAAACAGTTATTGTTCTTTGTCTTTTATTACACCAAAAATTTGTGATGGTAAAGTTTGTGACGTAATTAAGAAAGTGCAAGAAAAGAAGCTTGTATAAGTTGAAAAAATTACATTCTATTATATGTTGTAGGGAAAAGATCTTTTTATGTGCATTTTTCTGCTTATGCTAAATGCATTTTTGGAAAACTAAATGGAATTTCAGTATACGGATAGGAATAAACAGTTTTTATGTACTTAGATTTGAAGATGAAAATGACTACAACTTTGTATTACAAAGTAGACCCTGGTTCTTTGACGGAAGGCTAGTTAACATGAAACCACTTACACCTAAAATTAAACTTAACAAAGATCTATTGACAGCCATGTCTGTATGGATAACATTGCCTAGGCATAGTTTCAGGTTGGGGTAGACGAGCAATTAGTGCATTGGTTAGCACATTAGGAAAACCGATCAAAGTAGATTCTGCTTCAAGAAATAGAGAGCAGTTAACTTATGCTAGAGTGTTAGTGGAAATGAGTTCTGAAAGTAAATTTCCAGAATTAATTGAAGATGAATTTGAAAATGGTAAAGTTTTCACACAAGTGGTAGAGTGTGAAATTTTTCTACCAAAATACAATAACTGCACTTGTTTTGGCTATATATTGGCACAATGTCCTGTGACAAAAGTGTAGGCTCCAAAAGATAAATCTTTGGATAACAACATAGTTGATAATAGTAGAAGTGTTGAAAAAATAGTAGAAGAAAGTCAAAATAAAAATTCAGAGGAGTGTGGCAGTGAGAATAAAAATTCAGTTCAGACAGAAATAAATGAAATTGCATGGGCAACAAAAGATAAGTTAAGTCAGCAAATCAAACAAGATATCATAGCTGCTATTAGAGAAAATTATGATAACACTCCAAAAATTTAGCAAATTATAAAATTAATTCAAGAATATGAAAAAAATTCAGTAGTATTTATATAGTGATACCAGCTTAGCATGAGATACATAAAGCAATCGTAAAATACCAGACACTAACGCCACTTCGACTTCCAAACAAATTTTAATAGAGGAAAAAACTTACAACAAGGCTGCCAGGAGCGCAAAAGAAATTTGCAAAGGAGCAACTGAAGTGCAATGTACAAAGTTACGCCAAACGTACCCGACAAAAATTCGAATCAGAGCAACGAAAGCAATGGTCCACCTTGATTATTGGATAAGTAGTCACAGGGAGTTTCAATAAAGAATAATCATGTGTTTTTATAACGACCTGTATTTTCGATAATTAAAAATATTAAATTAAATAGGACTTTGGAATTTAAAATTTTCTGAAATTAAAATTATGATTTATTAATAAAGAAATTATTAGAATACAATTTAATAATAATGACTGGATGTAATTGACAACTATTTTAGAGTAATTTTGGTCAATTGTAATAATAAAAGTAAATAAGGAATAAAATAAATAATGTATTAATGGTGAAATTATATGTTTTTTAATTGGAGTCGGTTTTAATATAGAATATGAAATCAGTTATGTGGTAAGTAATTTATAATCCTTGTTTGTAAATAATAAGTTAATAGATATGAATTATTAATATATAATTATTATTTTATTTATCATCTTTCTATTAAATCTGTTGGTATTAATTTGAAAATCAATGAAATTTAATGTAATTGAAATATTGCAGTTAATAGAAGAAAAGACGTTAATCGTAGAGTAATAAGTATAATAAATGAAAAATTATGCTTAAGAAATTCATAAGATATTTGTTGATTTAATAATAAGAATTTAAATGAACATAAAAGAATTTGTTGAAATTTAAAATATGATGAACGGATTTTATTACAGTTGTAATTAAACGTTGAAATTAATTTAATATTTAGATATTGGATTTAATATGGAAAAATTAATTTTGAAAGATTATGAAAATCCTATTTAATCAAAAATGATGATATAAAACTTTTAATTTAGAATTTAATGGTGACTAAATAATTTTGGTAATAATTCGTATAGTTAACGCGTTAAAATGAATATAAATTGACTTTAAAGCTAAATTCTATATATAATAGAATTGGGGGTTTAAAATTAGTTTCATTGAGTATAAAAATATTGAAAACCAATATTTTGATATATGGCATGACCTTTTTTTGTTCCGGGAATGAAACGGGATTTCGGGCCTTTATTATCGCTTTGGCTAAATCGGTCTGTCTCATCCATTCCTATTCAATCTTTATCTACATATATTGTTGTAAATCCAAGAAGCTTTCTATTCTATTTTTTGTCCGTACATTTCAGTTCTAATCCGCTCCTCCTCAATGGTCATTATCCTAAAACCCTAATTTCAATTTCAAATCAAATCAAAAAATTCAAACTGCTCAAACCATATCAAATTATATATCATCGCAAAGCTCTCGATGAATGATTCAGCGTTTGTTATTCATTTTTCAATTAAAGGTTTCATTTTTCCAGAAATCGGTGAAGAAGTCTCGGACATCCATTCTATGGTTTGTCGTTCAACAGTGGGTCGTCGACCAATCGACGATCGAGAGGCGCTGCTATATAGAGGGGGATAAACGGAGTTCATCCATGGTCTTCGATCATCTTAATAACGCCGGAGTTTGCCTAAAATTGCGAAGAAAGGTTGGCGGCAGAGGCGGGGCACGTTGGGAGGTCGGAGGCGTTGCGCGAACGGTCGTTGGGGGGCCTAGGCCTGGGTAATGCGGCGGCGGTCTCTGATCTAGTGATGGTGGCTTGCTGGCGCGCGCGGCGGCAGATAAACGCGGTGGTGCTGAAGCGTATCGATGGGTTCAGCGTGTGTTAGGGTTGGGAAGGAGTTACAGTCATTTATATTTTTGCCCTTATTCTATAATATTTAAAATTTAAAATTTCAAACTTTTAACTCGAATAACTTTTGCATATGAACTCTTATTGACGTACGGTTTCTTCCGTTGATTTCATATGAAAATTTTGGACAATACAGAACTGATTGGTGGATTTTGAAGACTGTTGAAATTTTGGGCTTTTATTGGATTTTTAATGGGTGTTAAATCAAAGGTGGGTAAGTTAACCCACTCACAAAATACTAAATTTTCTTATGTTTTTGTTGAATCAAATTTATAAAGTGATAAAATTTTATTGGTTGCTGTTTGGTAGTTTAAATTGATATTTAAATTTAAACTGAATTCGATATTGAATTTAATTGACATTAAATTAATATTTAAATTTAATTGCTAGTTAAACACCGAAAATTGGTAATTAGTAACTGTTATGACATATTGGTTGATTTGGATGTTGGTTGCAATTGGATGTTATCGATTACTATGTGGATATATGGATGTGCAGTTATTTGACATATTTCTGTTATTATCTATTTATTTATCGACATCATCTATATTATCATTTAGACTATTTGAAATGAACTAAGAAATGGGTTGAAATAATATATACCTATGTCATTTAATTATGGGTTGAAATGACATATACCCATCCACGTAATTAAATTGAAATAACTGATCACTTGGCTATATGTTAGAAAATTATGTACGGACACCGGATTTAGTTAGATCAAAAGGTTTCAAACTTTAATTTGAATTGGTTTAAATGATATTGTTTAAAGGAAAAAATGGATCTATATGAATTAAATTATGTTCTAATTCAAGATTTGAAATGTTGAAATTGAAACTGTTTAAATGAAATTGTTTAAGTATTTAATATGAAATCTTAAAGTGGAAATTGGAATATGATTTGAATTTATCGAAAGTGAATTATTTGTAGGGTTAAACTTTGAATTTACTTTATTAAAAATGGTTTTAAATTGGTATTTTCAAGTTTGGACATGAAACGGATTTAAAAAAAAAATTGTTTAAAAAAGAGAAATTATTAAGACTTTCAGCCATTTGAATAGGACTGTTCAAATTGAATTTGATGTATAGTTTGAAATTGATTTAAACTGAGGCTGTTGTAAATCAAAATTTGAATATGAGGTTGACTTGAAATTGAAAATTGAATTTGCTGTGATTTGAAATGGGAACATGAGTTCAAATCATTTTGAAAAGGAAGAAACCGTTTTAATATAAATTATTTTAATATATAAACTATTTATCCGAACTATTTTCAATATTAAAATCTAATTTATATTCAAAACTATTTCCGATCTTTGTACTATTCTAATTATTCCAAACTATTTTTCAATATTAAAACTATTTTAATCATCCAAACTATTTTCAATATTCAAACTATTTTAATTATTCAAAACCATTTTCAATATTCAAACTGTTTTAGAAGGGAATTATTTTGATTTAAATCAGTGATTTAAATACGAATGCTTTGATAACCTGTTTGAATTCGAAATGGTTTTGAAGTGAATCTGAAATTTTGATATGAAATATGACTAGTTCTTGAAATGTAAAAGAACTAACTGATGTGAAAAATGACGTTTGGTTGGTATAGAGACCGGGGCCGAATATTGGCATACTCTCTATCAATACTAGAACTGCTTTAACAACTGTGTACGTGGTAGGTGATCGAGAATGAAGTGGTTGGATTGGCGAACGATTGCTGTATTTGAAGAACGAGCGATGATGGATGACCATGACACTTGTGCTAATTTGAAATTACTAAAACATGACGGCTTGTCAGGGCTAAGTGGGCTGGCTACCCCTAGCGGATGCACTTCGTTGTATTACTATATTGATTTTGACTTGATCGGTGCACCTTGATTTGACTTTGGGAGTGTTGGATGTGGTGGGCGGTCATGGCTACGATGCATTACCACCAGCCCCATGACCCGAACTGGTAGTATCCTACATCAGGCATTACCTCACGTGCCATCTTATACTTTTATCCTTATAAGCGCCCACTATGATTTTGTTTTAGTGTTGTCTTATCACGGTGCCTCCCTGGCAACCGACGTTACTGGTGATGCCACTAAGGCAAACTGTAGGACAATGCTCAAAATGTGTTAAGGGTGATCAATGTAAAGCCTTAATGCTATTTTAATAGTTTACTTACTGACAGACACTACATATGTAGCATATCTTACTATATACAAATAGTTTGACGGATCCTTAAGAGATGGAAAATTCTGTAACATCTCTTAAGTTATTGTACTCGTTGTACACTTGATAGGAGATTGAACATCTTGTAAACATCTTTGAAGCTATTACACTCATATTTACTTGTTATTGATTTAACTTTCATTAGAACTTTAAGTTCTGGCTCGAGTATTTTGTCTTTTCATTGTGCTTGGGTCAGTCTGAGTATTTCACCGAAGACATTATTTCTTGAAGATGAAGATGGAGCTTGCTAGACCGTATTTATTGTTATTATTCCGCTGCATTAATTTGGTATGCTTGTTGATTGTACTCTGATTATGTTGTAACAATTGTGTAATAAAATGTATATTGTAAACAGCTTCATGGACTGTTTATTTACTTATATATATATACATATTCATTCCCCTGCGAGTCTCTGTGTTTTTTCTTCTTTTCTCTTATTTTCATATTTAACCCATTGATAATCTACCTTTTTGAATGGTTTGAGTTAGACATGTATGGTTTATTATCGGTTTAAATCGTCTAAAAAAGTGGGCTATCACAGTTTTTATTTTCAGAATATAACAACGCTTGTGATTATATTGACAATATAAATAATGATGACTTTTTGTAGGATTGAAACTTAAGAAAGTGAGGAAGCAGTCCTAGAATCTGCTAGTTCAATGTGCAAGTATGCCAATTCTAGTTCTTCCATTGTCCAAGTCTCAAATTCCATCTTTCTAGCAACATCAACCACTAAGCCAAATCCAAAGTTAGCACATGAAGCATCAAAGAGTAAACCAAAAAATTCAAAGCCAAAACCCAAAAACAATCCCAAACAAAAGAGTCTATTGGCCACTAAAAATTAGAAATGGAAGGAAGAAATATTCAATATTCAGAATGAGCTCAAAAAGCAAAAAGGAAAAAAGAATGAATTTGCCAAAGAAGATCAGGTTAGACTGATGAGAAGCAATAATAAAAGCAAGAATCATTAATGTTGATTATTAGTTGGAATTTTAGGTGTCTACACACCACTAAAAGGCAACTTGATGTGAAAAGACTTTTAATAAAGCATAGACCTACTTGTATAATTTGTTAGAAAATAAGTTAGAGACTGCAAAGATTCAAAAACTACAAAGATTTTTAAATAATAACTGGGAAACTATTGACAGCACTCAAGTTTTCTCAAAATGTAGAATCCTATTCTAAATAGATGGTGATGTTTGGAAATAAGTTGAACAACTCAGTGAGCAAAATATCTTAATAAATCTAGTAAAAAGAGGAGGAGTTTCTAATAGGTTCACATCCATATATGCATATAATACTGAAAGTGGAAGATCACATTTGTGGTAGCTATTTTACAATGTTGATATACCTTAGTTAATCATTGGGATTCAATTGCATTAGAACAAACAAGGAAAAATGTGGTGGCAACCCAGTTCCTTTCTGAAGATTATAAGAAATTGGTGGGTTCATGTTATCAACAGGGATGAAAGAATTAACAATTAAAGGTTATGAATATACTTGATGGTCAGGACCTACGAAAAACATCATGATCAAAATAGATAGAACCTTTTGTAATTTTCAATGGCTATGTATGTTTCCACGAAGTAATGTTGTTTATTTACTGAGTTCTAGCAGTGATCATACGCTTATTCTATTACAACATCAACATGAAACACACATACTAGGGACTGGACTATTTAAATTCATGAATCATAGGCTATTGCATCAAGATTACAATAAGCTAGTAGAACCATTCCTTTGAATAAAAACTAGAGCAACATTCCACTGTTCAACATACTTAATGTATTAAAGGAAACAAAGCAAAAACTAAAGGAATGGAATCTCAATAAACATGATGCAAGTAAACAGGTTCAGCATGTTATAGAGCCAAATGTGCAGAAATGTAAAGAAACTTCGAAATTAATCACAATAAAGACAATGCACAACTGCTTACATTTTGGCAAAGTAAACCAAATGAAGCAGTAAGTTACAGATTTACAATAGAAGGCAAAATGTGATCGGTTAACCCAAATGGATAATGAAATGAAGTACTATTATGCTAAGATGTCAAGCAAGAAAAGCAGCTCGGCCCAAAGCAAGCTTTGAATTTTCACATGCTCAATTCGAATCAAATTCATCCTTAGGCATGCCTCGCGTAAGTGGCACTCCGACTAAAAGCGCACTTCGGATAACATCTAGTCGGACACTAACGATATCTAGGTAATTACCAACCCGAACTATTACTAGATTGTATCGATATTGTGACGACCCGCCCTTCTCGACCCTCGAAAATCGACACAAAATACTCCACGGTATAATATGCCGACGATCAAGTGCCGAAAAAGACAGATTGTTAAGGGAAAGAAAGGAGATAGAAGGAAGAAGGAACTAAAAAATATCAGAATCTCACAGTCGCAGCGGAAAAATATATAATATATAATATCAGCTCTTTACACAAAATGAAAGCTACATCTGTTTTATACAATATATCATCAGAGTATTACAAACAAACAACGATTACCAGCCTTATAATCTCAAACGAGCACAGCAGCGGATATAAACAAGTACGGATAATACGTCTCGGACTCCAGCTCCTCTCCTGCATTATAACATTCTATCCTGAACATACAATACCCGGTCTGACCCGAACATTATAATGAAATAACACCCGAGTCAGTCTGGAATACCAGCTGATAAAGTTACACCCAAATTGATTATTAAAGATTCAAAAATCCTTTTGAAAACAAAAGCATCTCGTAAGATCACGCCACAAATAAACATATCGGGTTTTTACCTTACGATAGCTAAAACACTTTTTATAAAAATGCTCTGATATTATAATAGGATCTATATTGTAACAACCCGCATATTTTACGATTGAATATTTAAATATTTTATTTTAATATTTTATCGTTAGTCGGATTTTAGTCCGAAAAGTTACTTTTTGCATACAGTCGAATTAGGACTCGGAACCACTTCCATTGGGTCCAAAACGCCGTTTGCGATCTTTTTGAGTATAAAATTTGATATGTTTGGAGTTAAGGGAATTTCGCCACTTTTTCACTTTGGGCTTTGGGTTTGGTTTAGCCCATTAGCCTAAACTATTAACTCTAGCTTAACCCCCTTCCCTTCATAACTTTACTTTCATTTCCTAACACTCAAGCTTCATCAAAAATGGAGGAAGGAATGGGAAATTAAAACTCCAAGCTCAAGTTCATTTGCAAATCCAACATCTAACTCCAAATTCAAAGAGAAACCATTGATTCTTCCTTTGCTTTCAAGCTTCTTCTTCATTGATTTTGTGTAAAGGTGAGATTTTTATCTCACATCTTTGTCTATAACTATCTTTGATTGTTGGGTATGAATTCCTAACACTTATTCATGTGCATTTGCTTTTGGTTTGGATTGAATTGGTGAAAATCCCAATTTTAGTGTTTTGGGTTCAAATCTTTAAAAATCCAATCTTTGATGTTTGAACATATTTTTGGTGATGCATCGAGGAACCAATTGAACCGGGTAGCCGATAGGCGTAATCCCCTAGCGTTCGTGCTCGATCGGTTGCAAATTGAGAGAGTTTTTGGCATTTTTGTTTCTTAGGTCGTTCGGCATGCACATATCATTCTCGGCCTGCAGTTAGGTCGGCCTGCACTTAGGTCGCTCCCCTATAGGTCGCGCCATGCTTAGGTCATTGCTCGACCATGTTATATCACGCAACCATGTTAGGTCGCTTGCTCCTTTAGGTCGCGCCATGCTAGGTCGTCCCCATTAAGTCGCACGACCTTCTGTACCCCTTAGGTCGTTAAGTCGCACGCCCATTAAGTCGCACGACCTTTTACCCTTTAGGTAGTTTCGTCCCTAGGTCGCTCGACCATATGTTAAACCCTAACTTCTTAGGTCACTCGGCTAGGTAGTGTCACTTAGGTCACGCCGTGGGTCTCTTTAAGTCGCTCGGCTTGTCCCTGTGCCTTAGGTCGTAACCTATAGGTCGCTTGCCTTGCTGTTGTGACGGTCTGCCTTAGGTCGTAACTCCCTAGATCGCTCGGCCTGCTTGCTGTTAGGTCGCGCGCTCGGCCATTAGGTCGTTCCACCCCATAGGTCGCTCAACCATGTTAAGTCGCACCTGCTATCTCGCAACCATGTTAGGTCGCTTGCTCCCTTAGGTCTCGCCATTGATCTCTTAAGTCGCTCGGCCTTCTTCACAACATAGGTCGCGCCATGTTAGGTCGCGCCATACTTAGGCCATTCCCCACTTAAATCTCTTGCACTTTGGTCGCAACCATATAGGTCGCTCCCCTGCTTTAGGTCGCGCCATGCTATAGGTCGCGCCATGCCATAGGTCGTGCCATGTTAAGCTTCTCTGTTAGGCCGTGTGCTATTTCTTGAGCCGCTGATTTCTTGTGTTGACTTATGTTAAGTCGTAAGTCGTGGCTGTTAAGTCGCAAGGGTGTTTCCACTTTGATGGATTTGGAATCGAATTCTTTGGATTTTTATTCACGCCTTCGAATGTGAATTTTTGTGATTTATTGTTTCTACAATCATTTTTGTGATTTGTCACTTTATCTCACTCGTATGAGAAATCTAATTAAACGGCTTAGTAAAACAAATGGTATGAAACGCTTGCATTCACTTCGCCAGTTAATTCTTGGACTTGTACGATTGAATCTCTTGTGATAATTTTCGAGTGGAGATCTACAATTTGTTCGTAAATATTTAAGTTAAGCTGGTGGTTATGGGACATGAAGCTAAGCTTATATATTTACTAGCTTACTGTAATTGACACTTCTTGATGATCGTTGATGATTATTTTTGTGATTTAGACTAGAAAATGTGCGATGTCTTTTTGTCTACGAGGGAGACTAAACCCCGTTTCTGTGGAGCTTCGGCTCAATTTGGTGGGGTAGCGACCCATGGTCTTCGGGCCGTTTTGTGAAGCTTCGGCTCAAAATTAATGGTTAGCTACCAAGGAATAGCGTTCCATTTTGTGATACACGTGTTGGTGAGTTTCCATGCTCCCGTTTTGTGATAGGCCTCCCCCTTTTTGTGATTTCTGGATTTCCATTGATGATTCCTGGAATTTGTGTTTTCACCAATTTTCGTGATTTACATTGATAAGTTTTATCAATATTTGTGCATTGGTGAATTTGTGTATCATTAACTTTTGTGATTGGCATTGATATTATTGTCCATATTTATGGTTTGGTGAATATAAATAAAGAGTACGACATTCCTTTTGATCTTTGAGAAGATTCTTGTGATATTGATTAATCCCTGGTTGATTTTCAATTGCATACTTATCACAGTATGGCTTTATGGTTATCATATATTTATGTCATATCTCTTATTCTATATCATTTTATCTGATATTTATAGCTAGACTGATCCGTTTATTATTTTCTTATTAAATAATACTCGGGTTAGACCGAGATGTTACAGATGCTTCTGCTTGACTTCATATCTGGGATTATCACCCGGACTTTTGGCTAACTATTTAGATTAGTAGTTTTTGTTGTATATATTTGAGATATAGACTCATTGATGTATCCATGTTCTTTTGTCCAACACCTGTAGCTATTCTTTTGTGACATTGTGGACCTTGCCTGACCATTACTCTGATGTATACTTTCATGTGTTATATATTCATATCTATTTCCGCCTTTGTGATATGGATGTCTGTGACTGATTTGTGTCATGTTTATTTCTAATTTGTTTCCAAAGAATATATATAGCCACTGTGTAGTAGCTTTGAGTTTGTATCGATATGTCAGATTTCCTCCTTAAACCAAATGCATGTTGTACTATCTGACATATCGATGCTCGCACAAAGCAATTACGTGGATGGTCGCTCCTCAACGGCCTTATTTTCCGTGCTAGTTGACGGCATTACCCCGTAGTGTCCTTGGCTAGAGTGGGAATAGAGGTGGGGCGTCACATATATACAAATACTTATAAAAGAACCGAAATTATTACATTCATTAAATTCCAGCTACTTGCCACAATCATGGGTAATACAAACAAAACTCATAAAAGGCGCGTAGGGAGAATGGATTTCAAACTAACGACTAGGCATTGTGGTACTACCTGTCACAGTACGTGGCCTAGATCACCGTACCGAGGACCACTCCCGATCCCCTGTAACACAAGGCCGAGACTACCCCTTACTGGATAATCTCGAGTGAGATCACCCCACGGTTGGGATCAGCAACTGCACCACTAAGCCGAATAAAAAGGGACATCTAGACAGGGATGACCTCACCCTAAAAAGGGTGCTACCCACCTAGCCTTGCTGCATAACCCCTGATTTTTAGTCATTCTTGGTTGATGAAGCTTGAGGCTAAGCGTTACCTTTTAGAACGTTTCACTTAGAATGCACATCGTCCACCTAACGATGTTCCGAAAGCATTTATCCATACAAGTCCGTCCCGGGTTCGAACGGAACCGAAGACACCACTCCTACTACATCCATTTTAGAAATATCCTCAGGATTAGTAGCGACTAGCCCTTGCACTTCACTGCTCCATCTTCGACTCCGAACTCGTTTTTCCCATGAAAACGTACAAACCGGATCGAAGTGGTTTTCGAGAAATTAATCCCGATCCCAGTCTCTTCGAAACGATCAATGCATTGGCCAATATTGATAGTCGGTGGTTTAACTATCAATTAACATCCATAGGCATCCATCACATAATAAATAATTTCCCACACTATTTAATTTCCTCAAAAATACCTTTGCAAGATATATTTCCATTTCCCGGTCCTTTTTGGAACAATTTTCAAACCCAACTCTTTTCATGGAGTAAATTCTCAAGTCTTTACTTCCTCTGAAAACATCCGAGTACCAATACTTAAGGTTTAAATAATTTAAATTCTTTATTCTTGAAAATACATTAAAACATTTATATTAAAACTTCTTACATACTTGATTTAAAATATATATATATATACTTTTAAAAATATTTCGAATAAAACTGCTTTATAAAATATAAACTATTTTCTTCAAAATAAAGTTAAGTCATACTAAATATTAAAATAAAGTTATGAAACCATATATAAGTTCTCAAATAAAACTTTTAAATTAATTATCTTTAAAGTAAACCCATTTATAAAGTATAAATATTAATAATATTCTTTAAAACATAATACTGCCTACCCCTTTAAAATAATTACTTCTATAACTAATTTGACAGATGTTCACTTTTAAATTTCTTACCACTTAAATAATTTTCTTGAAACCATTCTTTAATACAACTTCAAAACATCTAACCATTCAAAAATCTGCTTTAAAAACGTACTTGGCTTTTCAGGGAATTACACTTCTATTTTAGGATAACCCAAAGAATTCTTTTTTATAAATCCTACATGATTTACCCCAATTTAATTTTACGTTCATCCCATAAATTCCTTTCCATACTTTAAAAATAAACTCCTTTTATTTTTAAACACATTGCTATTCCTTGGAAACCACTTTCAAAATATATGTTTAAATGTTTAAAATAAAGCTTCTAGAAATTACTTAATTGAAAATAATACTTAAGGAAATATATAGAGGTTTTCTAAGTAATTTAAGCCAAATTTAACTTTTAAAATAAAGTTATTAAATCAAATATTTATATTATAATTTCCTTTTGAACACTTAATACTACTTTCACTTTAAAACAATTAAAAATAATAGTAATAATAATTTCTAAAATATTCTAAAACACCTTTGCAATTTCAGTTTATACTTCGGAAATCTTTCTCTAAAACATGTTTGGTTTCTAGGAAAAAAAAAACACTTCCCATCATTTAAAAATAATTTCGCTATTATTTTTAAAACAATTCGCACTTCTCATAGGAATTCCCTCGGGAAATCTATATCTTCAATACTTATCCTCGATAAATATTCCGGTTCATTTATAATCCCAGTTTATAAATTTCTATTTCTCATTTCCCTTTAAACTCCTATTTCAAAACACTTCCAATTTCCCAACTAATTTTTGAATTTAATTTCCTTAAATTCATTGCTCAAAAATTCCTTTTCAATACCCCTTTAATCCCAGTTTATTCTACTTCCATTTATAATTTAAAATACCAGATTATACTTATCCAATCATAACAAAGCACAACTGAATTTCCAACTTTATCTATCATAATACATAAATGAAATACATCATTAATTATAAAAATAAATTTCTATATTGTAAGGAATCCAGTTGGATCCCTCCAACCTGTTTCCCTGCATCCACAGACGTTAGCACACCAATAAATATCGAACCAATCTGATAATAATTATCATATTCAACTAATCAACCAATCATTTAAATATTAACTATTTAAAACGGCTGAAAATTCCAGATGAGCTCACCTTGAATTTGGCGTTTCAAATTTTAAATTAAATCGATTCCATTCGATTTATCTAAAATTCATACTTGCCCCCAAACGATCCCAGATCTGCATCGCAGCATAGATCGTGTCGCTGTGATTCCGACGCCGCCAGTTTCGTCGAAATCTGACAACGTATGCTACAGTTATGAATTTATAAATTTGAATATAAATTAGTACAATTAAATTTACTTTTCCTTTAATTTATACCCAGACTTCATTTTGGTCGCACGATCTAGAAAGAAAAATCAGTGCCGCAAGTCTTTATCTTCAACAACACACGTCTCCAGCTGAAACCATGCAAATAGAACCCACCACGCACCACCTTTGACCAACTGTCGTCGCCCCTACGATCATCTTTCCATCGTTCGACCACCACCCTCAAGCACGTCGCAACCAGCTCCACCCGGCTGAAGCACCCTCGAGCTCGGCCCCCTCCATGGTTGGGAAAACGCGAACGATCGGCGGCATCCTTCGACCAATTTCAGGCTTCAAACGGCGACGTCGGCAAAGATCCACCATTGGATCTGACGAGCTCGAAGACCTCTACAATTTGCCAGTTGGAAACTTTTGCAAAAGCTTAATGGATTTAAAGAAAAGAGGAGGAGAAGATCGTAATGTTTCGGCCATTAAAAATTGTTTGGTGTCGGCTGGAAGAAAATAGGGTTAGGGTTGGCTTTAACGTGAATATATGTACGTATATAAATATTAATTTAACATTAAAGCCATTTTAAAGCAACTTTTTCTCACGATCTCCAAACGACGCGTGCCGACAGGCGATTATAATGTTTTACCCGCATTCCGAACACAATAGAACGTGTTTCGAAAGCTAATTTGGTCGTTTGCGTGAGTTACGAAAATAAACGATCAATTTTAATTTAAATCGATTAAAATAGTTTCTATGCGTTTTGAGCTACCAGGGTCAAACGACAACTCTGATTGCTACGAAAATTGAAATACGATAAGGACTAACTATTATAGATCCAAAGGAACTGGTTTCGTCGAATTCCGAAACTATGCCCCAGAAGGCTATTTTAACTCGTCGATTAATTCGAGCGATTTTCAAAATCGTCGAAATCTCTTAAAATTTCACTTTTAAAATTTTGTTAATCCTATTATAAATTATATAGAATTTATATTCACATTAGAAACCGTTCTGATTCATTTCAAACCAAAATATGATTATTTGCATTATTATATTATTAAATTTCATTATTAAATCGATATAAAATTCCAAATTTAACCTATCGACTTTTGATTCCATACAACAGTCCAACACTAATAATTCTAACCCAGCTATATATTTTAAATAAATCTTGGAAGCCATTTACATATCTAATTATATCAGATTCACAAACTATCTCAAATTTTCAAATAGTTAATTATTATTATTATTATTATTCAAATTCAATTGGATTACCATATTTGAAATTTTAAGTAATTTTATTAATTTAACCAAAATCTTTTTATTTCAAAATCAAATTATAATACATATTCAACATTTAAAATGAATTAAATTTTCAAATCTAGCGACCTAAAATTATGGGTCGCTACATTCCTTCCCCCTTATAAAAATTTCGTCCCCGAAATTTGCCAAGGTAGAAGAATACTCCAAACCCAATAGCAAAACTCACTTAGTGAAAATCTCAAATTCACTTTGCCTAAACTCTTTAGTTTCAAATCAAAACTGCTAGTTTTGATTCCTATTCCAAAATCCTTTTATTTTAATTTTAAATTTGAGATCAATTTGTCGTTAACGAAACGTTACAAAATTTTCAAAATTTTTCTAACTCACAAAGTTTTCGGAAAATTTTGGCAGAGTCTCCCTTGTACGGAGGAGCTTTTGCAATATCACAATAGATGTAAATATATATACATCGATCCACACGGTCGGAAAACCAAATATATCACAATATATATATATATATATATATATATATATATCATTTTCCCAATTTTATTACATAGATGAACCTTTTATTAGCATTTTAAAAGCAAGCAACTAAATAATATTGCATATACGCGCTCCAACTCTATCTACTGCCTTCCATACCTGTACTTACTTAAACAAACACATGAGTTTCCAATAATATGAAATTTAACAACATTCTATTCATTAAACTAGCCAAACACATCAATTACATAGTTTCAACAAATAAATTTCATAATTCAACCTGTTAATCATATATTATAAGCAAATCCCAAGATTTCCAATCATTGTTTTAATTTCCTAACAAATCCAAACTTCATTTTTAATCTTCTCGAATGATTTAAATTCAAGTTTACTTTTTAAATTCATATTTACTACAACCAATTCATTTTTACTTCAATATGATTAACATATGCTTCACTAACATCAATCTATTTCAATTTAATTCCAAATTGATTCGCAATCGAATTTTGTTTTCAATTTGATACCTTTCATTTCTTTTATGATCTACTTTCATTTTTATACAAATCCACTTTATAAAATTTCAATCCAATCCAATTGATTCAAAAACCAATTCTATTCCGTTTACAACAAAACGACCCATTTCTATGCAAATTTAATGTTATTCAAGAAAATAACAATTATTTAAGTTTATAACCTTTCAAAATTAATTCCAACTTAGATTTATATTAATTTTATTTCATTCGAAATTTTTCACAATCCCAAATGTTCTTATTTCCTTGCAATTTTTAAATCAAATCCTTATTCTCACTTCAACTTCATCATCCAACTTAAGTTTATATTAATATCATCCCATTCTATAATATTTACAACTCATACATTCTTATTTCATCACAATAATTAATTAAAATTCTTTTCACTTGCATTTCAATTTTATTATCTAAACAAATTTCATTTAAGACCCTTTATAAAGCTCGACCACAATTATTTTTCAATTTTGCTTAGTTCTTTCAATTTCACAATATTTCCATTTCTTCTTATATCAATTTTATTTTATTTCATTTGATTCTCATCCAAACAAATTCCAATCCATTTACAAATTTTAATTCAATTTGTTTACTTACTCAATCCATTTTAAATTTTAATTCATCTCCTCGATTCATTCTGAATTTTATTAATAATATGATCATTTTCAATTATCTTATACCCAAACTGAATTTTACTTGCATTTTGGACCATATCCATTTTAAGTTGATTTTTTATTCAATCCAATGCAATTTCCATTTAATTTAGCTTACACTAAATTCATTTCTAAACAATCCTTTTTGAATTTAGTTGAGTGAAAATTTAATTCATTCAATATCATTCTTACTTAATTTAAATTCAACTTAATTCAATTCTTTTCCCAAATTTAATTCAAGTTTAACTTAATTTTATTTAGCCATCTTAAATTCCTTCCACTTCCTTTTACTATTTTAAATAAGAATTTAATTCCATTCGATGTTATTTATAATGCAACTGAATTTTAAATTTCAATTTAATCCAAATTTAACTCAATTCCATTTAATCAAAGTTAAATCCAATTCGGTCAAATTCTATTTCTCCATTCAATTTAAATTTTTACTTTCTAATATATAAGTCTTAAAACTTATTTACTAACTTAAGTCCATTCACATCTTATAATATTTTTCTTTGCCTTATCACATTTAACATCCATTTTGGATTTAAATTTTGAATTTACCATACTATTCAACCATTTTATTTTGGTTTTACAATTTCATTTCCTATTCTTAAGTTCACCAACTTATGTACTTGAAAGCTTATATTGCTCATTTTAATCCATTTACATCTTATAATCACAATTCCAAATTATATATATATATATATATATATATATATATATATATCACTGAATTCTTAAGGATACAATTTTTCTTTCAATTTAATTCTTTGCACGGTTTTAAATCCACAATTTCAGATGGTAAGTATAACACTTAATAGCTTATGGGTACAATTCATTACACAATGACCCACAATTACAAAGTCATTTTACATTTCAATTTAACCCAAATCAATTTAATTCTAAGTCCAATTTATTTAACTTTTCCCAAGTTAAATTCAAATTTTCTATTCACTTCCATATACGCAAGTGAAATTTTAATTCCAGGATTAAAATTTTCATTTCCTTCTTATTAATATCAATTTCACTTAATTAGTTCAATAGTTGATTCATTTTAATACACATTATTTAAATAGAATTTTCCAGATTTCAATAGCCCGGTTTTATTTCAAAACCATTTTAAAATAATAGTCAACACATACCTACTTGGTATATCAAATCAATTCTTCGGATTCCAAATAACTTGTTTATACCAAAACAAATTTCCTCCTTGAAATTTCTAAAACACTTTGTATATCAAAAAAACTAAACAGATATCATACCCAATTACTATGGAAGTAATTCATCACTTTAGAAACTCAAAAATGAATTCTAATGATGTAGCCATCATCATCAGGATTATTTTCCAGCGACTGAAGTGAGTTCAGTGCTTCCTTACTTTCACAAATTCATTTCAAAACAGTTTCCATTCAACCATATTACCCAAAATAATATTCCATTATTGCCTTCAAATCTTTGTAAAACATTCCCAAGATTTTTAATTTCCAATTTTTTTTTCCAATACATTTAAAACACTTTTCAAAATTTTCGAGATTTATATTCTGGTTTAATTCAAATTTAGTTATTCTTCTTTTGTATAGTTTATACTCATAGAATTTTATTTGATTATAACCATTTCAAATTTTAGATTCTTATATTTTATTTTTAATATTAACAATCGAACATCCAAATATATATAATAATTTCAGAAGATTATTTCAATTATATCAAAATATAATTTTGGGCAAAATTATTTCATTTACCCACTTTAAAAACAATACTATGTCGGTTTATCTTGTTTAACAGTTTAGAAACCCCTATCGATACGTTTGTACTTTCCATATCCACCAGAATTCATAAACACTCAACCGATAAGTCAACATAGTATAAAAACAATTTTTATATTCACTAACAAGTACGCTCTTATACCATTAATACACTCAACTCGTTATAGAGTACTATTGACTCTGTTTAATGAGCAATTTCCCCACCAAAGCCTAAGTTGTCGCCAGCCTAAGCTCTGATACCAATGTGACGACCCGTCCTTCTCGACCCTTAAAAATCGACACAAAATACTCCACAGTATAATATGCCGACGATCAAAAGCCGAAAAAGACAGATTGTTAAGGGAAAGAAAGGAGATAGAAGGAAGAAGGAACTAAACAATATCAGAATCTCACAGTCGCAGCGGAACAAAATATAATGTATAATAACAGCACTTTACACAAAATGAAAGCTATATCTGTTTTATACAATATATCATCAGAGTATTACAAACAAACAACAATTACCAGCCTTACAATCTCATATGAGCGCAGCAGCGGATGTAAACAAGTATGGATAATACGTCTCAAACTCCAGCTCCTCTCTTGCATTATAACATCCTATCCTGAACATATAATACTCGGTCTGACCCGAGCATTATAATGAAATAACACCCGAGTCAGTCTGGAATACCAGTTGATAAAGTTACACCCAAATTGATTATTAAAGTTTCAAAAATCCTTTTGAAAACAAAAGCATCTCGTAAGACCACGCCACAAATAAACATGTCGGGTTTTTACCTTACGATAGCTAAAACACTTTTTATAAAAATCCTCTGATATTATAATAGGGTCTATATACAAATACTTGTAAAATAACCAATATTGTTACATTCATTAAATTCTAGCTACTAGCCACAATCGTGGGTAATACAAACAAAACTCGTAAAAGGCGCGTAGGGAGAATGAATTTCCAACTAATGACTAGGCACTGGGGTACCACCTGCCACAGTATGTGGCCTAGATCACCATATCGAGGACCACTCCCGATCCCCTGCAACACAAGGCCGGGACTACCCCTTACTGGATAATCCCGAGTGAGATCACCCCATGGTTGGGATCAGCAACCGCACCACTAAGCTGAATAAAAAGGGACATCTAGACAGGGATGACCTCACCCTGAAATGGGTGCTACCCACCTAGCCTTGCTGCATAACCCCTGATTTTCAGTCATTCCCGGTTGATGAGGCTTGAGGCTAAGCGTTACCTTTTAGAACCTTTCATTTAGAATGCCCATCGCCCACCTGACGATGTTTCGAAAGCATTTATCCATACAAGTCCGTCCCGGGTTCGAATGGAACCGAAGGCACTACTCCTACTACATCCATTTTGGAAATATCCTCAGGATTAGTAGCAACTAGCCCTTGCACTTTACTGCTCCATCTTCGACTTCGAACTCGTTTTTCCTACGAAAACGTACAAACCGGATCGAAGTGGTTTTCGAGAAATTAATCCCAATCTCGGTCTCTTCGAAATGATCAACGCATTGGCCAATATTGATAGTCGTTGGTTTAACTATCAATTAACATCCATAAGCATCCATCACACAAGAAATAATTTCCCACATTATTTAATTTCCTCAAAAATAGCTTTGCAAGATATATTTCCATTTTCCAGTCCTTTTTGGAACAGTTTTCAAACCCAACTCTTTTCATGCAGTAAATTCTCAAGTCTTTACTTCCTCTGAAAACATCCGAGTACCAATACTTAAGGTTTAAAATAATTTGAATTCTTTATTCTTGAAAATACATTAAAACATTTATATTAAAACTTCTTACATACTTGATTTAAAATATATATATATATATATATATATATATATATATATACTTTTAAAAATATTTTGAATAAAACTGCTTTATAAAATATAAACTATTTTCTTCAAAATGAAGTTAAGTCATACTAAATATTAAAATAAAGTTATGAAACCATATATAAGTTCTCAAATAAAACTTTTAAATTAATTATCTTTAAAATAAACCCATTTTATAAAGTATAAATATTAATAATATTCTTTAAAACGTAATACTACTTACCCTTTTAAAATAATCACTTCTATAACTAATTTGATAGATGTTCACTTTTAAATTTCTTACCACTTAAATGATTTTCTTGAAACTATTCTTTAATACAACTTCAAAACTTCTAACCATTCAAAAATCTGCTTTAAAAACGTACTTGGCTTTTTAGGGAAATACACTTCCATTTTAGGATAACCCAAAGAATTTTTTTTATAAATCCTACACAATTTACCCCAATTCAATTTTACATTCATCCCATAAATTCCTTTCCATACTTTAAAAATAAACTCCTTCTATTTTTAAACACATTGCTATTCCCTGGAAACCACTTTCAAAATATATGTTCAAATATTTAAAATAAAGCTTCTAGAAATTACTTAATTGAAAATAATACTTAAGGAAATATATAGAGGTTTTCTAAGTAATTTAAGTCAAATTTAACTTTTAAAATAAAATTATTAAATCAAATATTTATATTATAATTTTCTTTTGAACACTTAATACTACTTTACTTTTAAAATAATTAAATACCATAATTACTTAAACAAATATTTACTTTCACTTTAAAACAATTAAAAATAATAATGATAATAATTTCTAAAATATTCTAAAACACCTTTGCAAAACTTTCAGTTTATACTTCGGAAATCTTTCTCTGAAACATGTTTGGTTTCCATGAAAAAAATACACTTCCCATCCTTTAAAAATAATTTCGTTATTATTTTTAAAACAATTCGCACTTCTCATAGGAATTCCCTCTGGAAATCTATATCTTCAATACTTATCCCCGATAAATATTCCAGTTCATTTATAATCCCAGTTTATAAATTTCTATTTCTCATTTCCCTTTAAATTACTGTTTCAAAACACTTCCAATTTCCCAACTAATTTTTGAATTTAATTTCCTTAAATTCATTGCTCAAAAATTCCTTCTCAATATCCCTTTAATCCCAATTTATTCCATTTCCATTTATATTTTAAAATACCAGATTATACTTATCCAATCATAACAGAGCACGGCTGAATTTCCAACTTTATCTATCACAATATATAAATGAAATACATCATCAATTATGAAAATAAATTTCTATATTGTGAGGAATCCAGTTGGATCCCTCCAACCTGTTTTCTTGCATCCACGGACGTTAGCACAACAATAAATATCGATCCAATCTGACAATAATTATCATATTCAACTAATCAACCAATCATTTAAATATTAACTATTTTAAACAGCTGAAAATTCCAGATGAACTCACCTTGAATTTGGCGTTTCAAATTTCAAATTAAATTGAGTCCATTCGATTTATCTAAAATTCTTACTTGCCCCAAACGATCCCAGATCTGCATCGCAGCATAGATCGTGTCAGTGTGATTCCGACGCCGCTAGTTTCGTCGAAATCTGACAACGTATGCTACAGTTATGAATTCATAAATTTTGAATATAAATTAGTACAATTAAATTTACTTTTCCTTTATTTTATACCCGGACTTCATTTTGGTCGCACGATCTAGAAAGAAAATCATGGACGCAAGTCTTCATCTTCAACAACGCACGTCTCCAACTGAAACCACGCAAATAGAACCCACCACGCACCACCTTTGACCAACGGTCGCCGCCCCTACGATCATCTTTCCATCGATCGGCCACCACCCTCAAGCACGTCGCAACCAGCTCCACCCACGGCTGAAGCACCCTCGAGCTCGGCCCCCTCCACGGTTGGGAAAACACGAACGAACGGCAGCATCCTTCGACCAATTTCAGGCTTCAAACGGCGACGTCGGCAAAGATCCACCGTTGGATCTGACGAGCTCAAAGAGCTCTATAATTTGCCAATTGGAAACTTTTGCAAAAGCTTAATGGATTTGAAGAAAAGTGGAGGAGAAGATCATAATGTTACGGCCATTAAAAATTGTTTGGTGTCGGCTGGAAGAAAATAGGGTTAGGGTTGGCTTTAACGTGAATATATGTGCGTATATAAATATTATTTTAATATTAAAGTCATTTTAAAGCAACTTTTTCACACGATCTCCAAATGACGCATGCCGATAGGCGATTATAATGTTTTACCCGCATTCCGAACACAATGGAACATGTTTTGGAAGCTAATTTGGTCGTATGCGCGAGTTACGGAAATAAACGATCAATTTTAAATTAAATCTTCTATATGTTTTGAGCTGTCAGGGTCAAACGACAACTCCGATTGCTACGAAAATTGAAATCCGATAATTACTAACTATTACGGATCCAAAAGAACTGGTTTCATCGAATTTCAAGACAGTGTCCCGGAAGGCTATTTTAGCTCGTCAATTAATTCGAGCGATTTTCAAAATCGTCGAAATCTCTTAAAGTTTCACTTTTAAAATTTTGTTAACTCTATTATAAATCGTATAGAATTTATATTCACATTAAAAACCATTCTGATTCATTTCGAACCAAAATCTGATTATTTGCATTATTATATTATTAAATCGATATAAAATTTCAAATTTAACCTATCCAATTTTAATTCCATCCAACAGTCCAACACTAATAATTCTAACCCAACCATATATTTTAAATAAATCTTGGAAACCATTTACATATCTAATTATATCAGATTCACAAACTATCTCAAAATTTCAAATAGTTAGTTATTATTATTATTCAAATTCAATTTGATTACCATTTTTGAAATTTTAACTAATTTTATTAATTTAACCAAAATCTTTTTATTTAAAAATAAAATTATAATACATATTCAACATTTAAAATGAATTAAATGTTCAAATCTAGCGACCCAAAATTCCAGGTCGTTACAGATATTCTAGTCGTCCCTAAATCGAAGCATGGTTCTAGAAAATAGCGCTCCACCCTGAACTTGATTTTTATTAAATTAACGCGATCCTTTTCAAATGCATTGATCGTTGGAAACCAACTATGGACAATTAAATTTCTCGAGCCAACTTGTGGCTTGACCTGAACCGTGCTTCAAACGTTCTTATGCTTAAACTAGAGAAAGCATCAATATTTCAAGTGCTCGAGTTGGAAAAATCTCCAAACGGTCAATTTGCAGCTCGGGCCAACGTAAGGTCCGAGTTTTCACATGCTTGGCTCAGAGCAAGGCCGTCCGCAGGCATGCTTCGGGTAAGTAGCACTCTGACTCGAAGCGCGCTTCGGGTAAACATCAGGTTGGACCCAAGAGAGCTTCGGGTAATTTCCAACTTGAACTATCACCAGATTGTATCGATTTTCCGAATGTCCCCCGATAGAAGCATGGTTCTGGAAAATAGCGACTCCACTTTGAACTTGAATTTTATTAAATTAACATGATCTTTTTCAGATGCACTAATCGATGGCAACCGACTATGGACAATTAAATTTCTCGAGTTAACTTGTGGTTCGATCCAAACCACATTTCAAACGTTCATATGCTTGAGCCAAAGGAAACATCAATTTTTCATGTACTAGAGTTAAGCAAGCTCCAAACGTTCGACTTGCATCTCAACCCGAAGCAAGCTTCGAGTCTTCACATGCTCGGTTCGAAGCAAGTTCGTCTTTAGGCATGCTTTGGATAGGTGGCACTCTAACTCAAAGCACACTTCGGGTAAACATCGGGTCAAACCCGGGCGAGCTCTGGGTAATTACTAACTTGAAATATTACCGGATCGTATTGATTTTGTAAACGTCCTTTGACCAAAGAACGGTTTTGGAAAATAGCAGCTCCACCCCGAACTTGATTTTAATTAAATTAATTCAATCTTTTTCACCTGTACAGATCAATGAAAACCAACGGAATACTATTAAATTTCACGGGTCAACTTACAGCTCGACCTGAATCGCGCTTCAGACGTTTGTATGCTTGAACCAGGGCAGCATCAATTTTTTACGTGCTCGAGCAGCGTTATAAATAAAATTAAGGATTTCGGTGAAAATGCCATCAACCATTTTAGAAAATTATTCAACATAGGATGTATTAAGAAAGAATTACCAAAAATCACTTGTAAATTGATAATTTTTGAATGTGTTCAAAATTATCTTAAGAGCAGTTTTGATATGGATAAGTTAAAAGAGGTTCTTTTTAGTGCCAAAAATAATAGATTCAGGTTCAGATGGAAACAATGGTGCAATTTTTAAATTTCATTGGGAGAAGCTTAAATTTATTTACTAGAAGCCATTCGGTGTGTTTTTGACTCATGTAAAATTCTTAAAGAAGTTAGTCATACATTAGTTTTTTTAATACCAAAGGTCAAAAAACCAGTCTATATTTCAAACTATAGGCCAGTTTCCTATTACGGTTTCATTTACAAAATATATCGGTGATGTTATGTAATAGATTAAAGTCTGTTCTTGAGAATTTAATCTTAGAAAATCAATGTGCTTATGTGCCAAACAAAGATATCGGTGAAAGAATTTTGATAGCTCGTGAAATTGTCAAAGGTTTCAATTGCAAAGAAAGTGTTATAATGTGTAGTAAAATTGATCCAAGCAAAGATATGATACCTTACGAAGAGACCTTTTAGTACATGTAATGAGATCTTTTAATTTTTCAAAAAAGTGGAATTGTTGGCTAACTAATTACCACACCAACTTTTTCTGTAAAATTTCTTGGTAACTCTTATGATGATTTCAGTAGCATAATGAGATTAGACAAGAAGATCTTTTATCTCCCTATCTTTTCACAATGGCAGTGGAATATTTCACTATGCTAATGGATAAACTGTTGATAATTGGATAAATTAGTCCATTAATGCACACAAACATCAAAATTACCCATTTAATATATGCAGGCGATGTTCTAATCTTCAAAGCTGGTAAAAATGCAGCCAAAGCCATCAAATATTTATTCAAAACTCTTTATACGGTGACAGGTCTAAAAAAGAACATAGAGAAAGCAAAAAAGATTTAGTAAAGGATGTAATCAAAAATCGGAGTTTTGTAATATCTTGGGAATAGAGGAAAAATCATTACCACTTATATACTTGGGGTTGCCTTTGCCACCACTTTATATAGACAAGGACTGTTGTGAAGCGTCGATTAACAAAATTAAGTAGAAAATTGAAGGCTGGGAAACAAGATTGCTAGTCTAACTGGAAGAATAGAACTAATCAAATCTACAATTTATCCCACAATCTTATTAGATGAAAAATTTTAAACTGCTAGTTAATTCCATTAGTAAAGTAACACAAGCTTGTTCTAATTTTCTATGGAAAGGAAAATTCAGTAAAATTCATTGGCAAATAGTGTGTTCAACAAAAGAAAAGTGGGGATTAGAAGATGTTGTTGAAAGTAATGATGCAATTGGCATAAAACTTATACGGAAATTGACGGATGGAAAAAATTTGTGGGCAAAATGGATGCAATAGAAATACATTAAAAACGGCTCATTTAAGACATGGAAATTGGAACCCACCAATTAGGTACGTGGAAACGCTTGCTATTTTTAAGAAATAAGGCATTACAATGCATGGAAAAAAGAATTGCAGATGGAAAAACAATGAAACTGTGGTTTGGTTCATAGCTACAATGAGTCAGATTTATTAACAGATTAAGTACATAGAGTTTAGATATATTAAATGATGAACATCTTCTTGTCAGTTCTATCATCAAAGTTGATGGCTGGAAGTAAACGAACTTAGCTATTTGAGACAGTTTAAACAAGAAATTGAAAATACTCCGTTTTTCAATGATAGAACCAAAAGACCGTTGGCATTGTTCACATACAAAATCAATGCAATATTCTTTCAACATCGCTTGGAATGAAATCAGAAAGAAATATATGCATGTTAGTTGGCACAAAATTGTTTGAGACAAATTCAACTGTTCAAAAATGGTGTAGCAAAACTTTTCTTTGCGGAAGCTTTTTCCAACAGATCTTTTATCGTCCAAATCACAAAGAGATAAGTTTGGATAGAAAATAAACGGATATGAAATAAAAAATCAATACACAAGAGATTCCACCCAACCACCCTCTTTATAGATTTATCAAAATTTGTTTACAATTAATCGAACAAAATAAAAGTAAATAAAATAAAATTGAACCAATAATCAAATTGAAAAAGAAAGTCTTGATCTCTATGTAAAAGTTTTGGAGGAGAAGAACAAAGATGGAAGAATATAGAATTACAAATAGATTTCCACTCATTTTATACTATGTCTTCCAGGCTCTATTTATAACATCAAATACTTAATGCCCAAGTTAATATTAGATGGCAAAAAGTCAATTGATTAGCTAATTGGAGAGAGAAATAAACATAACCAAATATGCCTATTAGTTAGGAGAAACAAAATTTTCTTTTTCTTCCTTTTTACATATTTATTTCCTTCTAGTTGTGATACTATATCACCAAATTTTAACACTTCATCTTGATACAAAATCACATCTCTCCAACATATCAAATATGTCATCTCTAGATCTATCATAACTCTTTATATCTCAATCATACCAAACTACAAACCTCTACCACCATCTATAAGTAATGCATCTCCCACTATGAAGTGCACTACACCAATCGGTCTCAAAAGCGTTTGTAATACCACAAAGATTTCTATACAGTCTTTGTGGATTTTCCAACTCAACACCCTTCTACTACTCGATCTGAGCTCATTACATGATCACCATCGATCCCTCGAGCATCATCAACATGAAGTCCCTTGTCTAAAATATGATCCTCAACATGATCATCATAAGTAGTGAACACATTAACCTCTCTGCCTGATTGTAGACTAGGCTCTCCAACTGTCACTCGCTTCCATAGTCGACTACATGACCAACCAAACTATAAAGGCTTTCTTCTTCCAATACTCCTCTCATCCTTACAAGACCACCCTTCTTCACTCTCAAAACTCCATCTTGAGTCTCATAAGTGCAACCACGGTGATCCAACTGACCGAGAGAAATAAGATTATGCGAACAAGTAGTTACATGTCTCACTCTAGAAACTTCTCTAATTACACTATCATGCATATGAAACTGGATAGATCCAATACCACAAATTGGTAGCTCTTCGCCATTGGATGTCCTGATCATGCTGACACTCTTCTCATAAGAAGAGAAACAATTCACATCTCTACAAATGTAAACTGGCTCCCGAATTCATCTTTCAAGGCTTCTCTTCACTAATGAAGAGATCATAAGAAGTATCATGGTCGCTACCTTCAGCTATGCCCGCCTGTATATCACTACCACTATCACTATGTATAGCCTTCTTTTGATCCCCTTTATATGCTTCACATCTATTGTGCATATGACCCTTTTTACGACAATAATAACAAACGATACTTTATAACATACCTTTTCCATTAGCGACTTTCTTCTTCGGACTTGTATCCTTCTTCGAGTCCTTTGCTAACATACCCTCATCTTGATCTAAATTCATACATGACCCTTTTCTTCTAAGCTTCTCATTCAAAAGACTACTTTGAATAGTTTCCAGTGAGATAGTTCTATTAGCATTGGAATTACTCAATGAAACAACCAAAGTTTTCCAACTTTCTAAAAGCGAACTCATCAATAAAGAGCTTGTAAATCATCATCAAATTTGATATTCGTATTTTTCAATTTATTTATTACATCTTGAAATTCATTCAAATTCTCTACAACAGACTTCTCTTCATCTAGTCTCGGTTGAACCAACTTTCGAACAAGAAAAGCCTTATTTGAAGAACTCTTCGACTCATACAAAGATACCAACTTGTCCCATATAGCCTTCGTGGATTCACAACTAGCCACATGATGGAAGACTGAATCATCAAGATACCGACGAATCAACGCAATTACCTACTTATCAATCTTCTTCCATTTTCCTTTGTCTACATCAAAGGGCTTCTTCCCATCTCCATCAATCGGATCATGAAAATCATTGAGGTACAAAACATCTTCCATCCTAGGTTTTCAAATACCCTAATTTTTTCATCCAAAATAGCCCTTTTTGAAAAAGAAATCATATCCTACATCTCAATAATTTTTCAAATCCAAAATTAATCTAAGTTTTGCGGTGATCTTGCTCCGATACCAATCTGTAGTGCAAAATTTTGCTTTGCAAAAGCTTTTTCCAATAGATTTTTTATCATCCAAATCATAAAGAGATAAGTTTGGATGGAAAATAAACGGACATGAAATTAGAAATCAGTATACAAGAGATTCCAACCAAATACCCTCTTTGTTGATTCATCAAAATTTGTTTACAATTAATCAAATAAAATAAAAGTAAACAAAATACAAATTGAACCAATAACCAAATTGAGAAAGGGTTTCTAAATGTCTATGGTTAAAATTGTTGGAGGAGAAAAACAATGATGAAAGAAGAGAGAATTAACAAATAGATTTCCACTCGTTTTACATTCTCTCTTCAATGCTCTATTTATAACATCAATTACTTAATGCCCGAGTTAATATTAAATTGCAAAAAGTACATTGATTGGCTAATTAGAAGGAGAAATAAACACAACCAAATATGCCTATTAAATAGGAGAAACAAAATTTTCGTTTTCTTCCTTTTTGCGTATTTGTTTCCTTCTAGTTGTGATTTTATATCTCCAAAATTTAACAAATGACACTTTGTTTATATGAAGCAATAACGAAATAACTATCGACGGTGGAAAATCTACAGCAAAAAGGTAAGACCATTCATAGTTATTGCAATTTCTGTAACAATCGTGAAGAAACTAATGCACATTTATTTTTTGAGTGTTCATTCACTTCATCTATATGGAGATGGTATAGAGAAAATTTGAATATGACAGCTACAACAGATTTAACATTGCATAACGAAATCGTTGCCATTTTAACTACTTTCAAAGCCAGAAACAAAGTCAGAGACCTATCGAAAGTAGTTTTATCTACTTGTGTGTGGGCATTGTGGAAAGAATGAAATGCTAGAATTTTCAACAGCAAGTTCAAAACAACAAGGCAAATAAAGATGAAATTTTAAGCTATGTAATAATCATCG
Organism: Allium cepa; assembly: GCA_030765085.1. Classification (NCBI taxonomy): domain Eukaryota; kingdom Viridiplantae; phylum Streptophyta; class Magnoliopsida; order Asparagales; family Amaryllidaceae; genus Allium; species Allium cepa. The sequence continues at coordinate 824,368,712 of CM060943.1, read as the reverse complement.
TGTCGAAATCCAAGAAATCCTCAACATCGTAGTAAGCTAACATTAGTATCTTAAACAAATGGAATATGCCTGTCAACTGAACCTCCATATTAAAATGTCATACTTGCCTCATTAGATCTAAAAGAAATCATGAACTTTTTTTGATCAGTCGATGGTGGACACCCTTGTAAGTTGTCATTCGTTTTTTGTTCTCTATTTTTTATCAGTTCTGTAGGTGCTATACAGGATTAAACATGAATTCGTACAAAATAAGAGTAAAGGAAGATAAATAAGCAATACTTAGCTTTAGAGATACTTGTAACATCAATTGCCAATAGAAAAAAAATAATAATAATCAAAGAGCCTCCGTGCAAGAAGTTGATATGGAATTAAAAAAAGAAACCCTAGATCCAGAAAAGTAAAATGGACGACTTTTATACTAAACTTTCACTTGGTTTTATATTAAGTAGAAGAGAGATTTTTATTTTTGACTTTAAGGTTTGAAAATTTTGTTTTTCGATGATGTTTTGATGTAGTGTACGTTAGTCTTTTTTAAGGAGATAAAGAGACTACAATTATATTTATTTTACTTAAAATAAAGGACTATAAGCGTATGAAGAAAAATAGTAGGTAATAAAATTTTAGCGGTACGTAGAAGCTTTTTCTTGTTGCCATTATATTATTTCTATTTCCGGGGGGAAAATATAAGAAAAACGAAAAAAAATAAATAAATAAAATAAAAAACCAAGAAATGTTCCCTTTTTAAAAGGTAAGAACCAACAAATCTAAAGCGACAAAATCCTTAAAACCTCCGACGACTCCTGTCCTGAAACCTCCTGCCCGACACTGATCTTCTCCATCTAAATCAATGCTCAATGATTCCTGACTCTAATTCGTAAATCATGTCCAAAATCCTAATCCTCATTCTTCTCCTTTTCCAAACCCTAAATCTAATCTCCGCCTCGCCACCTCCAGGCCTGGACACCTTCCTCTCCTCCCTCCCCCTCTCCGATCCTCTCAATGCCAACGACTCCTTCCTCACTCTCCCCTCCTCGCTCAAAAAGTCCCTCTCCCGAACACTAGACCCAGCTTTCAAGCTCCACGTCTCCGTCCCAGTTTACGTCAAGCTCGCCGGCTCCTTCTCCGCCGCCGCCCCAGGCACCCTCGCCTCCTTCATCTCCGCCGCGGTCTCCGACGAATTCTTCTCCATCATCGGCGGACATCCTGACCACCGCTTCTCCATCTCTCACTCCCTCCACCTCGATCCTTCTCTCTCCCATCTCTCCTCTAAGATCTCATCAGCCATAGCGTCTTATTTGAACTCCAATTCAGGTATGTCTGCTCTAAACTCAGTCCCATACACTGTCGTGGATGACATCGTGAAGAAGGATTATGATGCGGAGAGGGAGAGAAACCCACCAGGTTTTTATATCTATCTGTTGAATTTGGATAAACAGGAGAAACCTTATGCCTATAGCTATGATAAAGAAGGTGATAATGGTGATATAGCAGCATCGTATTATTCAAAGTGTTTAGGAGGTTTGTGGACAGGGAAGGAGAGGTACATTTGGGTCGATTTGGCTGCAGGGCCTGTCGACTATGGACCTGGGTTATCCGGAGATGGAGTTTTGCCAAAAGGGGATTTTCATGCATTGGCAGCTGTTAGAAAGAAGGGCAGTTCCGAGAAAGTTTTAATGTCAGATTTAGGAGGTTTGATTATGAGCGCTTACAAAAGTCTTCTCGTCCCTAGTCTAAGGGTTTCCATAGATTACGAGAGTTCTTTATTGATTCAGTTTGTGCATGTTCATGGCAATGACAATATGAATACAGGTCTAGATTTCGAGTTTGTGGAGAGGACGATTAAGGAGAGCGAGTTAACGTTTAAGGCTCAAAGACTGAAGTTTAAGGTTCATAGTGTAAAGATGGAGGATTGTGCACTGTGCAACTTTGCACTTACAAAGTCTATGAGTTTTTACACCTCGAGGTTCTTTTTCGACAACTATACCATGATTGTTAACGAGTATTTAGACTCAAAGAGTCTAAGACATATTCTATCCCAATCCATGGATGAAATTAATAAAGTGGCAGGTATTGGGACCGAGCCCTTCGATAAGGTTTTACCCGTTTATGTGTTCGATTTGGACTATGATGAGCTTCTATTGCTCGATAGATTTCATCAATCTGTAGCTTTTACGGACATGGTGATCGCGGTTAGAACTAGAGCCACCCAAACAGTAAGCGACTACACTTGCAATGGACGTCACATGATCACACAAACTAGAAATCTCAACCGTCCGATCGTGGGTTCAATACTTCAAAGCATGTGGGGCATTGCACCTACACACCTCTCTTGGAGCTTTCAACATAACCAAACTTATGTAGATTATACATGGAGCGTAGGGCAAACTCCTTTTGGGCCATTTTCGACGTCTTCGTCTCTTTCTTTTGTGCAAAGAGATGCAGCTAAGAGGAATGCATTGTTGACGACTTTGAGTTATACGGAAATGAGCCTGACTGAACTGTTGGATAGCGTGAAGTTGCACAGTGGGGAGCAGAAGCTTCTGGAAGGGGGGAAGTATGTTGAATTTTTGCAGAGGTGGAACTTTTTGAAGTATAAACTTGAAAGGGTGACGTTGGCTATGTCACATTTGGATTACGAGAAGGCGATGTATTTCATGAAGTCATCGGAGCATGACCTTTACGAATTGCATTTGTTGGTTTATCATGAAACTCAGAATTTGGAAGCTTCACTCGTTTGTTTCAAGGATCCGCCATTTCCATGGGTGTCAGTTTCTGTCTCTGCAGCATTTGTGTTCGGATTCTTTTATGCTTTTTCGAAGAAAGACAGGTTTCTGAAAAGCAAGAGGAAGCAGTTCTAACCAATCATCTATATATTTGGACTCCTGGAAGCTGTAAGTTTTTCGTATCAAATACTGTATAACTTGATCATGGATGAATTGTTTAGCCGGATTTTTTGAACTTTCAAAAATATCAATAACTGATACACTATAGATTATATAGTAATGATGCTTCAGATTTTACATGACAATACAGTGTGTTTTACTCTGCAAATATATTTTTGTGAGAAAGTACAGAGTCTGGATTTGATAGCTTTATCATTCTGATGCTTGTTAGTTGGTACAATTAAACCTCTACGTTTCTAAATACAACTGTTGCATTGTAGATGATGTTTGGTGTGTAGATATTAACATATTATACTTGTCATATTAAAAGATTATACTTCTTAGTCCACATTCATGCTTTAAATGTATTGTGCAAGGGTTATACAAAAAGTTGGGCTTAAAAAATATAGGGCATATGTCTGTAATAATGTCCGTGATAACTTTGTTTTTACTGTAGAATATTCAACCAGACATGAATGGACGTCATCTGCATATAAAGAGTGTTTTTTTTTTCAAAATGCACACTAAAAGGGGTATTCTTTAACGAAAGCAAGAACTGTGAAAGTTGATTGATTTCAAAATTTTATTTGTTTTAAATTGTTTTAAGAATTTTGACTAAATCTTTATCAATAGTTGGAACTATGGCTGTTATGGTAATGGTTACCGTTACCATTTCACAAATACCGTTACCGTACCATTTTTACTGGTAAATGAAAATAGCTTACCGTTACCGTTACCGATAGGCTGGTATACCGAAGACTAGTATACCGATAATCTGGTAACCGTTACACTGATAATGGTAAATCACCGTTTTTCTAAAAAAGGTTAATAACATAACACGTATTCACACCATAACGGTGCTTCACTATACAATTTATAGTGTTACTTAATAAAACACATAAATGAGAAAGAAGTGAAGTGTATTTAACATTATTCCACTTGATTAATAAAATAAATTTAATCATTTGTTTGGTTCTAAATGCGTACAATAAAGCATGTTACGTGAACATACATGTATTATAAATTGACTGGTAAAATTACCGTTACCGTTGGTATTGAAGAAATGTTACCGATGATTACCATAGAAAATGGTAAATTTACCGTTATCATACCGATGAAACTGGTATACCGATTTCACTCGAAAATGGTAACCGATTGGCTGGTAATGGTATGGTAATGGTAAATTTACCGTCACCATAACAGCCCTGGTTGGAACAGAATGAAAGAGGGGGCTATGCAGTAGGATCGTGTAATATAGAATAACGGAATAGTCTAGATAGATAAAGTAGGTAAATGCAAGGAGACACCAGGATTTTATACTGGTTCGGACCTCTAGTCCTACGTCCAGTCTCTAAGCTTCACTTAGGAATTTCATTAACTAACACCCTCACTTCACCCGGAGGAATAGGTTTACAACTTACCCGAACAACCGAACGGAATTTCTTGCCTCAACTACCGAAGAGGACTTCAACTCAATTACTAAAATACAATATTCGACTTGTTGTGTTCTTGTCAACACTAATGAGTCTAATGTAGTACAATATTCATATAATCTTATCCTCGAGAGTTAGCAATGTGTTTATGAAGATTTAGGAAATGTGAATTGCTATGAATCAAAAGAATGTTATAAACAAAACAGTGATTCAAGCAATAGATTGGTGATTGCTTTGAGAATATTTAGAGAATATGATTAAGAAAATAGTAAGATTAAAGTAAGAGAATTCGGTGAATTAAATGATGTTAGAATCATGTATATATACTTGTAGAAGAGGTGCATTTGTTGTCAAAGGTTGCAAACAAGAGATGCTTCCATTTCCATTGGTGAATGGTTGCAACTCTTGGGAGGAAGGTGTTTTTTCGAAGAAAATTCGCAGGTTCAAATTCAGTCGACTGAGCAGAGAATTCAGTCAACTGAAAATATGAAGTAAAATTTTTCGGAATAAATTCAGTCGACTGTGCAGGAAATTCAGTCGACTGAAACTGTTCATGTTTATATATTTGTACTAGTTTTAGTCGACTGGATATTCCTGTTCAGTCGACTGAACTTATAAAATATGCATAGTGAAAGCTTAAATAAAAATGAAGTTTATAAAATGTTTTATAGTGGTTTTGCAAGCTTCTTGAGGATAAGATTTTAACAATAAATCTAGATTAAGACCTATAAAAAATCATACTTATGTTTGTTTGGTCTTCATCGATCTTCCTTTAGCTTTGCACATATCTCTTCATTTTTTTGTTGAAGCACATTGTCATTGATCAAAATCTTCGCGTATCAACATTCTTTCCATTTTTGATTGATGACAATACTGATTTATTCTAGAGATGTATTTACTTATTTTCTCCTCCAATGTATGCACTATCTTTCCTACAAAACGAAGTTAGTACCATAGATTTTCTCCCCCTTTGTCATCGACAAAAAGAAAGAACTAACAGTAGAAATATTTTATCAAAACATTCACTGAAGCATAGAGAATAGAAAATTTGCATAAAGAACTAACAGTAAAAAAGTTAAAAATGTTGCGTCGAACAAGCACAAAATGGCTATTTATACAAGCCATGAGAAAGTTATAAATAAACATAAAACCATACTAAAATTACTCATCTTTATCCCAGTCATATGAACCTTCTTTTCCTCCTGTTGGTTCACGTATGACGGGTCCTCCCGTTGGTGGTCTGTACGCTCTTCCTCCTTGGCCACAACTAGCTCCGCTTGCGCTGCTACTTGTATGTTCTTTGGATGTCGTCCATGTAAGCATAGGTGCCGGACGTTTGCCACGAGATGTCGAAGCAGTAGTGGTGCTTGAGCACGAGATTGCATCCCATAGCTTGTTGAAGAATCCTTTGATTTTGTCAAGCTTGTGATCTACCTTTTTAAGACGAGTGTCAAGAATTTGTTGATTTCTTGACAATATCCCCAAAGATTGGTTGGTAGTAAAGCTTGGGTCAACAAGACGAATTTCATCATCTTGTTCGAAATGTTCTTCGTGGTGAGGTTGGGGAGGTTGTTGTTGTTGTTGTTGTTCTTGATGCCTTGCTTCCCATTCGGCGAGTGATATTATGCGAGGAGGTCGAGATGGGAGTTGCATTAGGCTTATGGTCCGGTGGTTAATTTGATGGACCATTGTATTCTCTGACTCGGGTAATGACGTATCGACATTGAGGAGAAGTCGCATGATGTATTCTCCAAAATAGATAGTGCGCATTTTGCCATTATTAAAAGTGAGAAACCCATCAAGAATAAGTTGTATCCAATTGACTTATATATTGCCAAAAATAGCATATAGAGCTCGATAGTTATTCGGGTAGACAATTTCGTACGAGCCCGTGCGAGGAGTAATTGTTCTCATTAGGGCTTTGTGAATGATTCTTGCCATAGGTCGAAGAGAGGTGGACTTAAAATCTCTAAAGTTGATATTATCATACATAAATCGATGGTTTATGTTATCGCGAATATGTGGATTGAATTCTATCTCCTCTAGCTTTCTCCCGACATTTGGTGATTCTAGAATGTGTGCTATTCTATCTAAGGAAAAGCAAACTTTCTTTCCACATATCATACTTCAAACAGTATTGTTTGAATTTCTTGGAGTTTGGTGTCCAAGATTAAGGTTAGCATAAAATAATTTGACCATTACATGATTTACGGCATCGTCATTTCTTTTCAAATCCAAAAGAGAAGTTAAACCTGCTTGATCGGCTAACGCTTGGATGTTGTAGGTTTGAAAGCTTTGGAAATCAACGAAGGAATGCTCGAAATATTTTTCTTAGATTTGAAAGATGATTTCGTTAATTTTCCTTTTTGACAATCATCACAAAGATTATTTATTTTAAAGTTTATTTTGGGTAAACCTTTTAATAATTCATTTTTAGAAAGTTTTCTAATAGTTTTAAAATTTATATGACAAAATCTTTTGTGGCATAAGCAAGGATCATTATCTTTGGCTAGTAAACACATACTTGTATTATGATTAATATTCATATTTAGAACATAAATATTTCTATCTCTATTTACTTCAAAAACAAGATTTTGGTTTTGATCAAAAATACTACATTTATTATTCGAGAAAGTTACTTTAAAACCTTTGTCACACAGTTGACTTATGCTAAGTAGATTATGTTTTAAATTTTCAACTAATGAAACATTTGTTATAAAAGGTAAATTTGATGTACCGTAATTGTTCACATCTCCTTTGTCAATGATATAGCCTTTTGAATTATCTCCGAAGGTAACCGAGCCACCGTCAAAGTATGTGATGTTTGTAAGCATATCTTTGTCTCTGGTCATGCGTTTTGAACAACCACTGTCTAATATCCATTTTTTCTTTTTGAGTGAGACCTCAGAATCTTGAGCCATGAAACATACATTTGCCTGTTCATTGTCGCTATCACTATCATTTTCGGATGAAGATGAATCTGAATCGTCCCATGTTACAGAAAATGCCTTCTTTTTGAATTTATCCTTCTTGTTTTTGTTGTTGAAGCTTTTCTGATTTTCCTTCATTTGTTCTTGACAATCTTTTTGCATGTGTCCTTTCTTGTGACAATTGAACCATTCTATATTTGAGGATGAAGATTCGTTCAAGAAATTCTTTTTGAATCCGTTTTTGTTTCCTTTTCTATACTTTAAGAATTTTTTGAAAGTCTATATATGCTAGATCCTCATCTTCAGACTCTGATTCTTTCTTTTCCGCATGAAAAGCAACATTCTTTCTTTCTTGAGCTTGATCTTTCTTAAGCTTGCATATTTACTTCATATGACATAAGATTTCCAATCAATTCTTCTGGTTTCATTGCAGATAGATCATTTGCTTTCTCGATATCACATAAGATTTCCAATCAATTCTTCTGGTTTCATTGTAGATAGATCATTTGCTTCCTCGATTGCTAGTACTTTTCTCCCCCATTCATCAGTGAGTGAATTTAGAACTTTAGACACAATGTCAAAATCCGTGTATCTTTCTCCTAGTCCGATTAGAGCATGATGAATGTCTTGAAATATTGAGTACATGTCATTGATGGATTCATTTTGTCGCATTCTAAAGTTTTGGAATTGATTCTTCAGCATGGATATCTTTGTTTGTTTAACCATGTTTGTGCCTTCATGTATGACTTTAAGTGTTTTCCATATCTGATATGTAGTAATACATATGCTAACACGGTTGAATTCATTTCTATCCAGGGCGCAAAATAGCATATCCATGGCTTTGGCATTTGCACTAGCTTCATTCTTTTGAGTTTGTGTCCATGTAGGATAATTGGTTGTGGGTACAACGAACTCTGTTTGAGTAGCATTGCAGGCTTCGAAACTTGTTGCTTGCATATAAATCCTCATCCTTGTAGCCCAATAGTTATAGTTTAGTCCATTGAATAGAGGAGGTCTTTGGGTAGATTGTCCTTCCGCAAATGTAGAACTATAGGCAGATGTTGTGTTTGTACTTGCGTTATTTTTCATATTATCAATATGTCTAATAACGGTGTTATGGTTATAGGACGACCTTGCTCTGATACCAATTGAACTAGGGGGCTATGCAGTAGGATCGTGTAATATGGAATAACGAAATAGTCTAGATAGATAAAATATGTAAATGCAAGGAGACACCAGGATTTTATACTGGTTCGGACCTCTAGTCCTACGTTCAGTCCCTAAGCTTCACTTAGGAATTTCACTAACTAACACCCTCACTTCACCCGGATGAATAGGTTTACAACTTATCCGAACAACCGAACGGGATTTCTTGCTTCAACTACCGAAGAGGACTTCAACTCAATTACTAAAATATAATATTCGACTTGTTGTGTTCTTGTCAACATTAATGAGTATAATGTAGTACAATATTCCTATAATATTATCCTCGAGAGTATGCAATGTGTTTGTGAAGATTTAAGAAATATGAATTGCTATGAATCAAAAGAATGTTATAAACAAAACATTGATTCAAGCAATAGATTGATGATTGCTTTGAGAATATTTAGAGAATATGATTAAGAAAATAGTAAGATTAAAGCAAGAGAATTCGGTGAATTAAATGATGTTAGAATCATGTATATATACTTGTAGAAGAGATGCATTTGTTGTCAAAGGTTGCAAACAAGAGATGCTTCCATTTCCATTTTCATTGGTGAATGGTTGCAACTCTTGGAAGGAAGAATGTCTTTTCAGAGAAAATTCGCAGGTTCAAATTCAGTCGACTGAGCAGAGAATTCAGTCAACTGAAAATATGAAGTAAAATTTTCGGGAACAAATTCAGTCGACTGAAACTGTGCATGTTTATATATTTGTACTAGTTTCAGTCGACTGGATATTCCTGTTCAGTCGACTGAACTTATAAAATATGCATAGTGAAAGCTTAAATAAAAATGAAGTTTATAAAATGTTTTCTAGTGTTCTTGCAAGCTTCTTGAGGATAAGATTTTAACAATAAATCTAGACTAAACCTATAAAAAATCATACTTATGTTTGTTTGGTCTTCATCGATCTTCCTTTAGCTTTACACATATCTCTTCCTTTTTTTTTTGAAGCACATTGTCATTGATCAAAATCTTCGCGTATTAACACAGAAACACAATATTTTAGTCCGACCATGAAATTCCAAAAATATCCTTATACGCAAACAAGTGGTTAGAAGTTTGAATCTCACTATGAATAAAAATTAACATCCATTTTCAAATGAAAATTTAAATGTTATTATCTGTTTTCAAATGGAAATTCAAATGAAAAATTTGAAACGTAAACAAAATTATAAGTTCAAACTCTATTTAAACAAAAAAGATAGAAAAATTTCTTTGTGTTTTTCGGTTTATTTTGTCAAACTATGTAGAAATTTAATAATGGGCTTTTATATAAACATGCAATGCACGTGCCATAACGTCTCTGTTAATAATTAATATTAAACTAGTACAACCGCAATACGGTAATAAACATAATTTTGGAAAAGATATTTATTGCAAATTTTTATTAAAAATTTTAAACACATAAAGATAACATGTTCGAATAAGTTTAGCATTTTAGATTCGGTTTTGAAGTGTAGAATTTTTAGAATATGAAATTCGAGTTAGGATTAGGCAATTTGAAAATAGAACTAGAACTTTAGAAAGAAAGAAAAAATTAAATTAAAATATTTCAACTTTTATAAGTTCAAAAAAAAAAAGGGAAAGAGAGAAATTTTAGAGATATCAGTAAAATTGTGACTCATAAGGTAAATTCAAATTAAATTTGAATTCAAGATATGAATTCTAGAAGGTACAAAAAAGCTTGAAATTTGTCATTTTGACCGTTGAATCTTGCATTTGAAAATTTGAATTTGAATTTGAAAGTTAAAATATTTAGAAAAGCATACCATTGACATGAATGACACAAGCATGCGCAACGTAGCAAACCTTTTTCGAACTACCGAACATGAGGTTCGCATCTTATTCAAACATCCACCTCTAATGCAATTAAGTTGCAAAATCAGACCGTTGATACCCCTTAGAACATCAAATAACTGGTTCAACATTACAGACTTCTATTTTTGTTGAAGATGATCAGAGTACACATATATTATCTATTTTTCCAAATTTACACATTGTCAAAGTAATGGTACTATCATGAGACATACTTAAGATTTTGACTGCCATTAAATGACATAGAAGACTACTTTTGTGAAAGGTAAATAATAATCTTTGATGATCTATGCAGAGTAAAAAGGTTAAAAGAATTGAATGGCATACATTCAAAGTTATTAGTATTCGAAAAATTAATGTATGAACAGGAAGTAAAACATAAACTAAGAAAAGTTGCACCATAAATAATATTCTGGAACACCAGCTTATATCTGGATATCTAATATATATTTTATAGTTTGAGAAAATCATGAGAAAATTGACACTGCAAATACACACCTTTAGTGAAATCATACCTTAATAAATTTCAATCCAAGTTCGGTTGTGGAATGTAATTATAAAGTCCGTAGCAGCTTTATGGCTAAAAAATGACATTTCGGACCACAATTTATTGTTGCACTCCTGTAACTTAAATAGAAAGTATGGTTTATTATAATTTAAATAGAAAGTAATTTAAAGTTAAAGTTAATATTTGTTTTGGTCAAGTTTTTGTTGAGAGTTTATCTAGAATTTATTTCTAATTAAAAGTCTAGGAAATCTAGAGTAAGGGTTGGAATTCTGAGCATTGGAAAAATTAGACAACAAAAATCTAGTGAAAACCTATCCTGTTTCTATAGAGTTTCAATATCTAAATATAAATGCTACAGATTATACTTAAACCAAGGTAAAATGCCCTTCTAAAATCCTGCAATTTATCCTTTTTTCTTGTTCTTTCCCTTTATCTGGAAGATGTTGTACTTGCATTTAGGACTTTCTAGCTGGAGGAAAAGTGTACTGGTAGTGACTTTTACCAGCACTGTAGAAAAGTTGATAAAGTTTAGTACTGTTTAGATCTTGGGCTTTAGAAGGTAAGATACAGGGCCCATCATTTTAAAGATATTTCCTTTGCAACATAGGCTGAAACATATGGTAGTCCAACTAAAGTCAATTAATGATTAAATAAAATACCATTAACCATAATGAACATGTGAATAACATAACTGAAATACAAACACTATAACACAGCAGATTCAACCTTACAAACAAAGACATGCTCAAAGACTGCATTTTCAAACCCAAAATTTGCTAAGGTAGCAAGGAAGCTACCAAGAATTTCGCATCAGGACATGGTTGAAGCTTCAGCACATATTGCATGACAGCGAACTTGCAAATGGAATGGCAGAAGGAAGCTGAGCTTCAGCAAGTACTCCAAGAGCAACAATCAAGAAGCCCATAATGCTCAACTGACCAGAACAAAGATTGCTCGCTCCGGCTGTCCGAGGCAATCCCCACGGAGCAAGATGATGTGGACAAAATATGTGTGATCATAGCTCCAACATAGCTCACTGAAGTGGAGAATAAATCTCCATCCCACAAAACTAGATTATTACAAAGCACCCACTCTTTACACGAAACAAATTCCAATGTTACACTTAACAAAAAACAACATCCCAAAAGGCCCAATATGGCACAAAAACTATCACATAGAGATCCATACAAAAGCAAGGACCTGCAGTACCAAAGCCACACCTCATAGCGGCCAGTGGAAAATCCCGATCAGGTAACCAACGAAACATAGCTATCCAAAGGCAGTAGTGGCAAAGAGCAATAATGACGGTGTAGGATGTTATGTTAGTTGATTGTTTGTAGGGTTTGAATGTCTCAGGTTATTCTAAATTGCTAGTTTCTAGGATTCAAGGTAGGATCTTGACTCTTTCAGCTGTAATAACCACGAGCATTTAATCATGCTAAACGAGGTTGCATTTCCTTTTTCTTATTGTTGTATGGCCATAAAATGACTGTCCTATAATTCAATAAAGGTAAGATTACTCATCCAATTTGCTTAGAATTATGTTTATAATATTTCCATCGAGTAATCTCTAACAAATTGGCATCAGAGCCCCACTGGGTCTGAAATTTAGGGAGCAGCAGTCTTCGAGTGATCTAAATAAAGAAAAAGATGATGAGTGGAATGAGTGAAGGTTCTTTTGTCTAACCTGCCATTCCTCGCTTTGATGGTCATTAGTACCATTGGAGCATGCTTATGGAAAACTTCTTGAGATCTAAAGAATATTGGAGTTTGGTTGAGACAGGATACTAAACCTACAGCAGGAGCAGTGACGTCCGAGGTGGAAAAAAAAAAAAAAGGTTGGAAGATTTTGAAGCTCAAGGATCTCAAGGTCAAAAACTACCTGTTTCAAGGAATAGATAGGACAATTTTGGAGACGATCTTGGAAAAAATACTTCAAAGCAAACCTGGGATTCCTTGCAAAGAAAGCACGAACGAAATGCTAAGAGTAAAGCGGTCTATTCGTCAGGCCTTGAGGAAAGAATTTGGGACTCTGGAGATGAAGATAGGGGAAAGTGTCACTGAGTATTTTGCTCGAGTGATGACAGTGGCCAACCAGATGAGGACTCAAGGAGAGGTAATGCGAGGTGTTATCATTGTCAAAAAAAATCTTAAGATCTTTGACGGATAAATTTAACAACATAGTTTGTTCTATCGAAGAGTCTAAAGATACAGATACAATGTCTATTGATGAACTTCAGTTCACTAATCATGCATGAGCAGAAATTTCGTAAGACAAGTGCGGAAGAGCATGCTTTAAAAGTGAGTTTGGAAGAGAAGACTGCCACAAGAGGAAGAGGCAGGAACAGTTTCAAAGGAAGGCTAGAGGGTGAAGAAGACAAATCTTCAACCGAGCCACAATTGAATGTTTCAACTGTCATAAGCTCGGTCATTATCAGTATGAGTGTCCATATTTGGATAAAGAAGTCAATTATGCCGAATTTGACGAGGAAGAAATGTTGTTGATGTCCTACGTAGAGCTACAACAATGCAAGGAGAGGAGAAGCTTGGTTTCTAGATTCAGGTTGCTCAAACCACGTGTGGAGACAAATCAGCATTTAGTGAGATGGATGGAGCTTTCAGACATATAGTGAAGCTTGGAAACAACACTAGGATGAATGTACTTGGCAAAGAAAGTGTGAGGCTGAATTTTAGTGGATTAAATCATGTGGTTCAAGGTGTGTTCTATGTACCTGAACTCAATAATAATCTATACTTCAGCTGTAGGAAAAAGGTTTAGCTATTCTAATTCAATCGGGAATGTGTCGGATATATCATCCCAACAAAGGTTTGTTTATACAAACTAACATGACTGCCACCAGGAGGTTTGTATTATTTGCTCGTACTGAGAAGAAAGAAACATGCTTTCAATCTACGATACACAAGATCTGCGGCATTGCAGATATGTTCACCTCAGCCACAAAGGCTTAAAAACACTTCAGCTCAAAAAATTGGTCCCAGGTCTACCTCGTTTACCTGCATCCACAACTGTGTGCACTGATTGCGTGAAAGGAAAGCAACATCGTGATCCGATTCTTAAGAAGAGTCGATGGAGAGCAACTCAAAAGCTTCAGCTGGTCCATGCAGACATTTTGGCTCCATCACTCTAGCATTTGACAGTAAAAAGAGGTACAAATTATGTTTCATAGATGATTATTCTAGAAAAGCATGAATATATTTCTTGATAGAAAAGTCCAAGACATTCTATTACTCCAAGAGTTTCAAAATGCTTGTGGAGAAAGAAAGTAGTTTGCCTGTTAAGTGCTTATGCGTTGATAAGGATGGGGAATTCAATTTTATAGAGTTTAATGAATTTTGTAAGTCGAATGGGATTAAAAGACAGCTGATTACGCCCTATACTCCATAACAAAATGGAGTAGCCGAGCGTAAGAGTAGGACTACCATGAATCTTGTTAGAGAAGAAGATTCCTAAAACCTTTTGGCCAGAGGCTGTGAGGTGGACAACATATGTTCTTAATCGATCGTCAACATTAGCTGTTAAGAAGATAATACCAAAGGAGGCTTGGAGTGGTGAGAAACCATCAGTGGAGCACTTTAGAGTGCTTGGTTGTGTGGTGTATGTTCACATCCCAAATCCGAAAAGAACAAAGCTTGAAAAAAAGGGGTTAGTTGTGTGCTTGTGTAAGTGACTAGTCCAAGGGTTACAGATTATACGATCCCATTGCCAAGAAGAGTATATACGATCCCATTGCCAAGAAGAGTATGGTGGGTAAAGATGTGTTTTTTGAAGAAGAAAAGCAGTGAAATTGGGATGCAAGTTACAGAGAATAAGTGATGATGGACTTGAAATGGGAGACAATAAGATTGTTGTTAGTGAGGAGGAACTTACAGATGACAAAAAACGAAAGAGAAGAAGTTGGCGATGGCAATGAAACTCCGACTATGACTAATGAAGAAGGCTTGAATACTAGGGAGGGCAGAATTAGACATTCTCCTTTGTGGATGGAGGACTATGTTCAGGAGAAGGCTTATCTGAAGGAGAAATGTTGTTAACATGGCTTTAGTTGATTCCACATATCCAATAAGTTTTGGAGAGGCATTAAGGAATAGAAAATGGAAACAAGCAATGGAGGCAGATATTAAAGCCATTGAAAGGAATCAAACTTGGGAACTAATGGAGCTTCCAGCTGGTGTAAAAAGAATTGGAGTCACAGAACGAAGCTAAATGAGTTTGGTGAAGCAGACGAGCACAAGACGCGGCTAGTGGCTAAGAGCTATTCACAAGAACAAGGAATTGATTATACCGAGGTTTTTTGCACTGGTAGCTAGGATGGATATGGTGAGGATGATGATAGCACTCGTTGCATAACGGGGCTGGAAATTATTCCAACTTGATGTTAAGTCTGCCTTCTTGCACGATACTTTAAATTGATTGTGTATGTGGAACAACCAAAAGGCTATGAGAAAGGAAGCGAGCATATGGTCTACACACTCCACAAGGTCTTATATGGTCTAAAACAAGTTCCACGAAGTCGGTTTAGCCGCATTGAATCCTACTTTCTTACTGAATGATTCAAAAGAGTCAAAGTGAGTATACACTTTTCTTCAAATGGAACAAGGAGGAATAGAGTTCTTATTGTTAGTGTATATGTTGATGACCTCATTTATACAGACAATGATGAGCTTATGATGACTAATTTTACAGGGTCCATACAAAAGGAATTTGATATCACAGATTTGGAAACGATGAGGTGTTTTTTGGGTATGCAATGGACATTTTGAGATGTTTTGGTATCGAAGAGAGTTAACTTGGTGTGTAATCCAACCGTGCCAGGTTATAAGATGAGTAGAGATAGAGGGGTCAAGGTGGATGATATTCGGTTCAAATAAGCACCGGAAAGCTTGATGTATGTCACAACCACACATCCAGATGTTTGTAGTAAGCTTAATTTGTCATTTTATGTCAAAACCAACCGAATTACATCTTCAGCCTGCAAAAAGAATCCTTCGGTACTTGAGAGGAACCACAACTTGGCATTCTGTACAAGAAAGGAGGAGTGAAAGAATTAGTGGCATTCACGGACAGTGATTATGCTGGAGACATAGATGATAAAAAGCGCACTTCTGGATATGTGTTCTTAATGAGCAGTGCAGCGGTTGCATGGTCCTCGAAAAAGCAACCCATTGTCGCGCTTTCCATAACCGAAGCTGAGTTCATTGCAGAAGCTAAATATGCATGTCAGGCTGTTTGGATAAGGAGGACCTTAAAAGAAACGGGGAATGCAGAATGTTGAATTTATTAGGGTAGATGGTTTATATCGGCTAAAGAAAAAATAAAGCAGGAAAGAAGAAGATATTATCAAACCGACCGTTAGGTAGGTTTGCTTACTTTCACTGGCCAAAATCAATTTTTCTGAATCCAAAAAAACACGCCTACTGTCTCACCGCAATTTACAAACACAAGCTTTCATACTGCTTCGGCCGTAACAATAAAATCTCTCCCCATAACGTCGTTCAAATTCTTGATCCAGATTAATTTTTCTCAACAAAAAATTCAAACAGTTCGAACCCTAAATCAACGCATCAAAACTACAGCCCAGATCTCCACCGTCCACCACCAGACGCTGCAAAACACCTATCGACATCACCACAGCTGACCATCTCCCTATCAACATCAATACGTCTCCACAGCCGGCCGTCTCCCTATCGACATTGGTACATCAGGTATGAAAAATTAGACGTGAGGAGAAGACGAAACTTTTTCCACACAAACTCTCGATTGGGAACTTCCAGAAAAGCATCACATAGATTCTCCTTTCCATTTCTTATCTCTTCCTTCTGAAGAAATCGTCAGAAATATTGCCAATAGAAGTAATCTGTTGTACTTTTCCTGTTGGGTTTGTGTATGTTTGTTTGAGGCGATGCTTCATTTATTTGCTTCGTGATACATAAGCTATATATATATATCTTGTATTCATGGGGTTGGCTGTTGAACAACCTGTTATGTATCTTCGATTTGTGCTAATATGATAAGAGAATATTCTCATAATATAAGAAATTAGCTTTTGTGTGGATTGATTTTCCGTAAATATTAGTTGAGTATGGAGGACTTACTCACGCTATACTTGAGAAATGAAATGTGGTAAAATTTAGTTCCACGTAAGATAGTAAAGCTGGGTATATATATTCATTTCCATAAACAAAATTCTACCCCTGGCTTACTCTCTGTGGTGGATGTGATTAAGTTGGGTACATATATTCATTTGTACGGTCTGTTTTACAGTTGATGGTATAACTCTTATAGTTATCGGGATTGCATATATAAATATTTTCTTAATGTTTCTGCTGTAAAGTACTTCCTACTATCAATCGTTATGTCACACATATACCATGCATCACAATTGCAGGCATTTTAGTGAAGGGAATTTATGAAATGTGGGGATATGGAAGCACATATGAAGAATTGGAAAAGTCAATAAATGAATATCCAGAAGATCGCAAGTCACCATACTTGGCAGCAGATAACACTTTTAGAATTGTTGTCGACACTTTTGGGAAGACACTCACATTTCAATAACAAAATGAACGTATTCGTGGACTTGAGTACATACCATTCCAGCTTTGTTTGAAGTGGCATCCTGCACATTTAGCGCTGATGTAACTTTTATGTACTCTTCACGTTAGGATATGTTATAGTTTGTTTTCTTGGCGATTAGTAATTATAGTAGCATGTTTACCTTTAACATCCAAACCGCTTCTTGTTATCCTAGACTTTCGGACATACATTTTCATATCATAAATTTAGGATAAGGTTAACATACGAAACCCAGATCATGAATTCTGGCTTATGGAAACCGATGATTAGGATTCCAAGAATGGTCTACCACCAATTGTGCAAAAGACCATATTTTTGGGTTGAGAGGTTGGAGCTGCAGATTGAACGCTATTTCCTATATGTCAATTGAAAAGCCGTACTATCTTGGCCTCACAGCCATGGATGCAGAAATGGCATTTCTTATGGCCAATCAAGGCTTAGCTGAGTCAGGAAAATTCGTTTATGATCTATTTGTGAGAACTGGAAGCATTATCATTGCTGCTGCACATTTTGGAGCTATGACCATGGTAGGTGTTTGATTTGTTACCTTGATTTTACTTGTCTTTGATCTTAAGTTGTAGATCTTGCAGTTTATTTGAAATCATGTTTATTGCTTTATTCAGGGTGCAAACACTGACATAAGAGTGGTACGGGATGAGAAGGGTCCATGTTATAATGTATGGAGTAATTTCAAACATGTGATTTTCTATAGTATAAATAAAATCGTCTTCTGAGCTTTACATATATTGTTTTACTTTTTTTTCATATAACTTGTGTGAGAATGTAACTATTAGTGCTTGGTAGTTAGATTCGCTTTTGGTTTTCCAATGTGATTGGTTGGATAATTAGACCTGTACAATTGCTACTGATTGTCTAGCTCCTTTGTTAGAGATTTATCATTTCTCTACATACAAGTGCTACTGATTGCCTAGCTCATTTTGTTAGGGATTTATCAATTCTCTACCTCTGTCCGCTTAATGGTTATTTATAGGCCTAAAACGTTCATTTGAAACAAATAAAATTCTTTTTGAACATGTAATTGGAGTATGAAGTAAGGGGACTATTAACTTCGTGCATTGAGTGTCTGATATCTTTAATTAGAGCACAATGCTGATGTAGCTAGAATAATTTTGTGCATTATGTGTTTTGTAATAACTGTATGTTGCTCCAACATGTAGTTAAAGTCATTATTGTCAGAAATCATAAAATATTATGATTTAACTTCTAATTCAGATCAGATTCTTCCTTAACGATTCGATTTACATTCTGATTCAAACTTGGTCAAAACAATAAATAAAAAACATTCAACTTGTATGAGCATATGTAATACACTTAATTAGATTCACAGTTCTAATAATAATGTTTTCAAAACAAAATAAAAGTGGAATAAGAGAGAATATTGAGTTTTATGTTTAATTGTGGAATTCAAACGTCAAAATCAATTACAAACTGCGTGCAAACCTTAAAGTACAAGTCTTTTGAATCTACGATATGCAATTTGAATCTCGTTTTAATTTAAAATTTTAACTTTGCGCTTTACAATTCAAATTCCGTTTTGAAAACGTTTGTTGGGGCAACCACTTTAGGTTCTAATAAATATGTGTTGCTCCAACATGTAACTATAACAACCAAATGTAGTCTCTTGCTAGCATATTGTTGGGACAATGCTCAAACTGAGTGAGCATTGCAACTGAACTACGATAAGAGAAATGTTTCATTGTATTGCAAATAGTCCAATCGTAATATTTATTGTGTATTAGGAGGTTGATTGGTTCGATAATTAACGATATTGAACAAACAAATTGTTTCAGTTAATCAGTTTTCCTTTTAAAAACATGTTTATGCAAGAACAATGTTGTTAAATCCATTAGAAACCAAGCATGCTAGCATGGTTCATCATAGTTATGGTTTCAAGTATCGGGGCATACATATTTCGTTTTCCTCATGTACCTCCAACTACTATGTATGCCATTAAATATTGGGGCCACTGATGGTGTGGAATATTCGGAACATTCAGATAAGAATGCTTTGAAAAGAACCGGACAATTAGAAGCAAATCCCGAATCTATAAGCACTTTTGTTTAATTAATCACTACCTTTTACCATGTTTAGGCATATATGACAAATAATATATATCATATTGATTTAGATACATCACCTTTAATGAGCATGGGTTTATGTTGGGCAATAACAATACATAAAAGTTCAGGAAACAATCATTAATATTGACGATCGAGAAAGTCTTGATTTAACATTTGTTGCATTATCAAAAACTAGAAAATTAGAGAATCTTATTTTCAATCCTATGTTTGCTTTTGAAAGACTTGCATAAATTAGAAAATTCAAAGGCCTGCCTTCTAGAATATTAGAGGAAGAACGTTTGAATGCAAGTGTCTTTTGGATAAATGGTAAATAAAAACAATCATTATTTTTTCTTTTTATAATAATCAATTTTTAAGAAAAATATGTATTAGTGCTAACATCTTTAACATATTTTGCAGATATGAGACATGCATTATTCCCATTAGTGCCTTCTTTGCTTTGAATTTGTGGGAAGACCCTGTTTAAATTCAATATTCATGTTTTCCATCGAATTTAGGTGTATGGCCTTTTTCTTTCAATATTTCCTTCTAATTATTATATGCTTCCTCAAGGTCGTCAATGCTTGTATTAAAACAACATATAAATTTTACTTTAAGAAACTATGTTTATTGCGACTTCTCATGGCAAAAGGAGGTGCTTGACTGTTCACAATAAAGCTAATGGAAGTATCATCGATACCATATTTATTAATCAGTAGCAAGGAAACAGTTTATCGCCACACACATGGCACCTTGCATTGGGATGCTTTCAAACACTCAGCAATTAGCTATGATTTATTGTTAACTTGTCCATTTTGTCAATAATAGCTGGAAATGATCCTTTCAGTGACTGTTCAATGCTAGACAAGATAAACTTCCCATTGACACTGAAGCTCAAAATGCTAATACTAATATTTTTCAAGCACCTGAATGTAGTATTAACGAAAAAATGAGACAACGTAGACCTAGGAAGCAATGATTATTCTGATTCAATCGTTAGCTTAGTCTTATTTATTCAGTAACTAACAATTATTTACCATCTTGTTGTGGTACCATATGCAGGTTGTTGAAAGTAAATGATGATACAAGTGGAGATTGCAAGAAATGTAAATGTGTGAAGTCTTTATGTTCAAAACTGTGGGTTCTTACGTATTTGCTCATAATTGCACTGTGTTATATTGATCATTATAATACAAAATATGCTCCCACTATTTCAACAACGTTAGTTATTATTTTAGTATTTTTATTTAAACGATGTTAGTTTTTTGAATAATAGTGGTACTTTTAGGTAATTTATTTAAATACCGTAGTTCAATACTATGTGATTTATTTATTGCATCTATTCTTGCATTTTTCATCTTCTTTAATTAAATGTTCAAAAATATGATGGTATATTTTGGGCTTATATTTGTCTGATTTTTTCTTTTATTTTCAAATCTAGTAATGATTTAAAGCTACAAAGAAGCTCAAAATTAAGAGTATATCGATCATTCATGATATATACATATATATATATATATACACATGTATATATAGCTGTGAGTGATTCATGTCAATATATTGATAGCAAATCTTTAATATCAAGTTGGCTTACATTTACAATCCTTACTTTAATTGGATTTACACTTTTCCAGTTACTTTCGTTTTTTGTAAAAATACAATTAATTTTTCATCAAATTCATAGTTAAGAAAAAAATTAACAAATAATTTTTTGCTTTGATATCATATAACCCAACGGTCTGTTTTTCCACCGTTGTGCGGTTATACTAGCATCACGGGATATCATTTTATTATTCACTGTAGTGCTATTTATAAAGAGGTAAAACATAACTGAAATACAAATATCTTCCTAAAAGCATGACATGTTTATAAACTAAAAGCCCCAAGTACTTGTTCAATATTGACAAATATTTCGCAAATATAAAACTAAAGTTACTAAGGCACATTTTCAACACTCCTCCTTGCCTTAGTAGCTGCAGAGGACTAATTTGATTCTTAACCTTTCAAATCTAGCTTTTGGTAGAGCCTTGGTAAACGCATCTGCAATTTGATACTCAGTCTTGCAATAGAGTGGTTTAATTTCATCAGTCATTTGTACTTCCCTTAGGTGATAAAACTCGATCTTGAAATGCTTAGTCTTGCCATGAAAAGCAGGATCATTTGAAATGCAATTGCAGGTTGATTATCAATATGAATCTGTGTTGGCTCATTTTGCTCCATATATGAACCAGCAAGTATTTTTCTGATCCAAATATTTTGATTTAATGTACGCATTAACAACTACAAATTCAACCTCCATTGCACTTTAAGCTATCACGTCCTGCTTCTCTGAAGACCAAGAGAAAAATCCTGATCCAAAACTAAAACAAAAACCTGTTGTACTTCTCATATCACCAATGGAGCCTGCCCAATCACTACCAGAAAAGTGATGAAGTTTGAAATTATGACAGTAAGAATACTTAATACCATAATTTATTGTGCCCTTGATATATCTTACATTTCTTTTAGCAGCTTGAAAATGCACTTCACTTGCACAATGCATGAATCTGGGGGCTGTAAGATACATCGAGTGTTAACGCTAAAATTTGAACGCTAACACCTCGGTGTATGAAGTGAGATTGTGAAAGCACCACCCGATAGTTCGGGAACAGATTATAAGCAGATAATAGTGAAAAAACAGTAAACAACAGCAATTTTATAGTGGTTCGGCTTAAGAGAGTGCTTACGTCCACTTTGAATATCTTTATTGACGATTTGATTACAAGTCAATGCAGTTACACTTTGATTACAACACACTTTGAGTTTCAAGTGACTTAGAACAAGTAGCCTAAACTTCAATGTCGATCCAAATCTTTGAACACATGTTAGACATGTTTGATTTCTTTGTGAAGTTCCTTGAAGGTGTTGAAGTAGTTCAGAGTGCAGCAGAGTAACGGTGCTTGAAATGAATGAGCCAAAAGTCCTTCTTCAGTTGGAACTAGGGTCGTATTTATAGGCATTTTTTGGAGTTAGGTCGTAGGTCGTGACCGGCCTAAGATGCACTGACTTCTCTTTCACAAGGGCACTCATGCTGATTTGCATAAGTCCAGGGTCGTGAGCGACCTATCCCCTAGCGGCATGGCATAGGCGGCTTCTTTATTCATGCAGATAGGTCGAGAGCGACCTATCTTAGGTCGTTAGCGACCTATCGTAGGTCGTGAGTACTTTTCTGTAACCATAGCTGGAGCCTTTAGGTCGTTAAGCCTCTTAGGTAGTGGCCTCTTTTAGGTCGGGACATCTTTTATGTCGCAGCTTACTTAGGTCGTGGCCTTTTTAGGTCGGTGGGCAGTTAGGTCGCTAAGACAATCACGTCGTTAGGTCGCTTCATCCCTTAAGTTGTAAGGTCGCTCTGGTTCATAGGTCGCTAAGTCGCTGAAACTTTAGGTCGCTAGGTCACATTATCCTTTAGGTCGCGGCCTCCCTTAGGTCGCAGAGCTCTGTAGGTCGCAGCTTCCCTTAGGTCGCAGCTATTTTTAGGTCACTTGATCAGTTAAGTCGCTAGGCCATTCCTGTAGTTAGGTCGCTCCATATCTTTAGGTTTTAGGTCGCTAACGAAGAGGAATTAACATTTGCCCATCGAAGTACGTGCCTAGGTCGTAGGTCGCGTGCTTCGACCTGACTTAGCTAGGTCGTGAGCGACCTAACACTTGTGCCAATACGCGTGCCTATTTGTCTTCCCATTTTTGCCTCATATAAAACTGTTAGGTCGCTACCTCTTCCTCATTCCATTGCTCTAACCTCCTACCGCCATTAACGATTCTCTGAGCTTCCAAAGGCGAATTCAACCCATCCAGTCACCGATTCATCTTTATCATTACGTCTTGTAAGTGAACCTGGTCTTCATCCCATCATAATCGCCGTTGAATTATGAATTCTCACTTTCCGACCTTAGCTCAACTCCATGTATCACGCTTTATTTCGAGTGATTGTTGCAATCGATTTTCGGTCGTTATTTGGTTGATTTAGGAAGTCATGGCAATGCGTTAAATTTATGATGGATTGGGGATTTTTTGGTTAGGTTTTGGAATGATCTGGTGGTATGAAGAGATGGTAAATTTCATGGAGAGGACGATGAATCTCTTCGGGTAGTTGATGGCGGGTTATTGGGTCCGGTGCAGAGAGGAAGTTAGGCGACCTAACGAATTTGAGTGACCAAAAATGCTTCACGACCTTAGGGCCCTTGAGACCTAAAGAACATTTTCGACCTACGTTAGGTCGCTGAACGACCTAAAGCTTGCATAACCAAAATGTCATACGTCCCACTGACAGCTGAACGACTTAAAACTTGTACGACCTAATTTCTGCAGCATAGGTTTTTAGGTCGCAGCCGAGTTAGAACTTGAATAAATTTGCATTGCTCTAGACCCCTTTAATTTGCACAGTGCGACCTAAAAGAGCTCTGACCTATACTAGGTCGTTGGTCGACCTAGGACTTGTGAAATTTTTGAGAGAATTTGATTGAACTGCTTGGACTTGAATCATTTGAAATTCATTACATTCCTTTGCAGATTGCTCTAACTTCTAATCTAACAACCTGTTTAAACATAACATTTGCAGAAAAATGGGACGAATATACTGTCACTGACCGCCCACATCGAATGACAGATTAGTCGATAAAGAATAATCAACTTAAATGAACTGTGTGAGTGAAATGCTGTGAATCAACCGACTCAAATGAAGTGTTAAAGCAAAGCTAAAATTTTGTTTGAATTAACACTACGCTTGAGTTTTAAATTAACAAGTCCTGAAATCTCACAATCGATCAGTTGTCAATTAGTTTAATTTCAGTTATTTCGCTTGTTATTTTTATTAGTTTTACACAACACTTCACACTTTTAGGAAACGTGCACCTTCACACCTGAACATTCAGTTACTCATGTAGAATGACGTCTCAACAAGAAGAGATGATAGAACACGTCAAAGGGGCTTTCCCGGTTGCTATTCCACTAGAGAACCCTCCGGAAAGAACTCCTACCCTTCTGAAACAGCGGGTGCTTAATCAATTATGTGTTCAATTTGGCATTGCCGAGGCAGAAGTTTTACTCCCTGGACCAAATGATTTTGCTGATAGACCACCTTCCGGTTTTGTTGCCATTAATCGCCAAATGTGCTCAAGTGGAGTAATTCCTCCCTTTAATGAATTTCTTCAACAAATCCTTCTTCGACTAACGATCTCTCCCTTCCAACTGCATCCCAATGGCTATGCCATTTTGATGGGATTGTGCGTTCTGTTCAGGAGAACTCTTGACCGTCTTCCGAGTTTCGAGGAAATCTGTTATTTGTGCACTTTTGCGAAGAACAAGGACCACCCTTCAATTGTACTTGTAAGAGGTGCGAGGAACCGCAAACTAATTTTGGATTTGCCGGAGAGTGCACATGGTTTTTTGAATCAATTCTTCTACATTCGTTGCCCCGCAGGATTTTACGCAGACTGGAGAATAGGAAGTGAGATCTTCTTTCCCTTCTTTCTTCAATTTTATTCTAAGTTTTTCATGGTTCACATTGCTAGATGCTGATTCCATTCCTTATTTTTACAGCACTTCCTCCTCCTTCTAGAGATTCCAGTCATAAGCCAGTCTTTGAAAGGCTAAGCATTGTGGCTGCTGAAGAGAGGAGCGCAAAATTTCTATTGACAGATGAACTTCTTCATCGGTTTGAGCTTTTACATTCTTCCCGTTCTACTCAACTTCATGAAGTTCCGACTGAAGTTCCCGATTCTCCGATGAAAACTCCTGATGCCCCGGTCTCTATTAAAGAGCACATGCGGGGAGGAGCCTCTATAGAAACTTCACTAGTAAAATGTTCCACTCCAAGGGATGATGCGGAGCCGTCTGCAAAGCCTGCACTTGCCCCCATAACTGAAGAAGAGGGGTCCCTTCCTCATACTGATAAGAACGTTGATCATGGAGTTGATATTTTTGGGAGTTTAAGTGACATAATGGTCACTTCTCAAGAACTTTTTAGGGATGATGTTTCCAAAACTATCTCTTCTGTAATTGAGGCGACATCTTCTCTACAACAAATGTCAACCCCTTCCACTCAAGTTATCACTACCTCTACTCCACAGAGTGGTCTGTAACTTGATGCATGTAGCTTACACGTTACACAACACTTAGGATTTTTCAGCACTTCTACGCATTCATCTTCTTATACTTTAAAGATTTCTAAAGCTTATTATTTTTATTCCAGATTCTCCAATGGGGCGCAGCAGCTCATACTATGATGATTTCCAGCGCTATGGGAGGCGTAGCCAATATGATTATAGGCGTCACCTCCCCTCTTACAGAGAATCCGATGAAGAGAGGGCCATCGGGAAAGCAGACGAGAGACGAGCATATGAAGAACGTCATCGAAGAGAACAAGAAAGACATGACCCTCCCCACAGAGATGATGATACCCAAAAAAGAAAGACTCACGATGAGAGAGGTAAAGGTCACATGGACGATTCTTCTAGCAAGCGGGCTAAACTTACTGAAGAAACAATGCCCACAGCTTCTGAAAATGTTCCTGCTCAATCTCCTGCCCCCGTTCGTTCCGACATTCAAACAATCATCAACCGGCCTGCATACCAAGTTGGGCAAGGTCCTCCCACTCTTCAAAGTCGATTCCCTCAGTGGTGCCTGAGAGGGGTTCGATTTGATCACGACTTGGTTCCTCTCGACAAATCGGCTATGCTGCGAAATCTTGATACTGTCAGGACCGATATCGAAAGAATGTCGAACTGGCAAAAACTTGTCGACGAGCTTCAGAGGGTTAACCGAGCCAATCTCGAGGCCATGCTCACAATGGAGAACGATAAGGCTGAGTGGCAGAAGACTCTCGAACAGCATGACGCCGAAATGAGAAGTATTGCTTCCTATAATGAAAAGCTGGAAGCGGAAGTAGAAAAGCTTAAGGAAGAATTAGCTACTTCGTCTAATTTCTATTCTCAAAAGGAGAGCATGCTTCAGCAACAAGTACGAGATGCGCATGCCAGTCAAAGGGCAGTCGAAGATAAGCTTACACACAAGGAGAAGGTCATAGAAGAATATCGCGCTGAAACTTTACAGCTGCGAGAACAGACCGGCTCTCAAAGCTTGGAGATAGAGATGTTAAAAGCTCGACTTGCTATGGCCGAAAAGGAGCGTGACGAGGCTGTTGCTGGTAAACTCGCGGCCGAAGAGGCCCATCAAGCAACCAAAGCTGACATTAGCTCCACATTATTTGATTTTTATCTGCACAGCATTTTGGGGCGTGGCAGCCTTGCCTTTCTAGGCCCTAAGTATGAAATTACACTAGCTGAAATTTGGGAGGCAGCACTTGATATGCTCGGTGGTAAAGGTGCTGGCTACGCTGAATCAGCTCTTGAAGAGCATTATCTTGATGATGATGCCCGCGCCGCTCTTGCCAAGGGAAAAGAGCAACTCGCCAGAGTGCGGGCCGGAATGGCGGAAGGAGAACGTTCTGAAAAAGAAATACCACTACCACTTCTGAACGTCCTTTAGTTTCTTCCGAAGTTGACATTACAGGTTCCGGTGCTCATTCGCTGCCTCCTACAAGAACCGGGGTAATTACCCCTACTGATGATGAGGCTTTGGAGGATATCGGGGCTCAAAATTATGAGATTGAACTAACGAAGCAAACATCTTCAGGTAATTTTGACATTGGTCCGATTCAGGTGGATCGCTTGCTTGCTCCTCAAAAGTTTGATGAGCTTCTCGATTACTTCTTGAATCTCGACGAACCCATATCTCCCTTCTTTCGGGGAGATACTAATATTTTTAATTTCTCTTCTTCTGCAGTTGAAACACCAAGTGCTGTGCAGACTTCACTTCCTCCGGTTATCCCTCCTCCGTCTCTTCAGGTGACTCCTCCTTCTGCTTCACAGCCCGGGTCACAAGAGGAGCAGATTGAGGCTCTTCATGGCTTGGATGACCCTATCGCTTCGCAAGAGCAGAAAGACGAGGGACTTGAAGGAGGCGAGATCTCTCCGGAGCGGACACCTTCTGATGACGTAGTTTTGTCCACTCTTGTTACTCCAGGGAGTGAGTCTTCTTCGAAGAGAAGAAAGAAGCACGGAACATCGAAGAGGAGGGGGAAGAAAATCATTGCTACTGAAGAAGAACCGGAAGTTGCACCGGTTGCACCTCCCTCTCCTTCTTCCCTTATGCCTGTAGATAGACCTGAAAAGCTAATCATTCGGCCGGGCAAAGGGTCCAAAGGTGGTAAGAAGAAGTGAAGCGTCGGGCTTCGGGCTTTTTGATTCCTTTTTTGTGTAATGGTCGGGTGTTGTGCAGGCACCGACCCCTGCTTTTTTATTTTGAAACCTGTATCTGCAATTGAATAAAATGATCCTTTGTTTGTACAGACTCTTGTTTGAATTTGAGAATGCATTTATTATTCATTTTTGCACAAGTTTATTTATATGATATTGCGGTGAGCTTGTGGTATGTTGTTTGAGCATACTTTACCGATGTAGCTATACCATTTTGTATGTAACTATACCATGTTGCCCCCATACCATAAGCTTGCTGCAATATTGTATACTTTGAGGGGACTTGCACTCTTATTTTCTGAAGAATAATTACTTCATTCTTGAAGAAATTATTCGTAGAGTACAACTTCACTTTTTTTTTTTTTTGCTTATGTACGCATTTTGCCAAGTGAATTCTTCTATGTGGTAAAGCGGGCCTCTGAAGGGTACTTTAACTTTTTTTTTTTTTTTTTTGAGGGAGGTTATTTTCTAGAATAGGTAAATCACTCTTCCTTTGAAAGTTAAAGTATGCCCTTGATGAGGATTTTTTTTTAAAAATAGAAATTTGTACTTCTGAGGAGGGATTTTTCACGTTTCAACACTTGGAAGTTTTATTTCAATCTTGGTGAAACGTGTATCTCCACAGAGTTGTGCCTTTGAAGAAAGCCTTTTCACGTTTCAACACTTGGAAGTTTTATTTCAATCTCGGTGAAACGTGGGCTTCCGAAGAGGTCTTTCTTTTTGAATGTGTCCCCGGGAGGGGGTTGTACCTCTGAGGAGGGATTTTTCACGTTTCAACACTTGGAAGTTTTATTTCAATCTTGGTGAAACGTGTACCTCCAAAGAGTTGTGCCTTCGAAGAAAGCCTTTTCACGTTTCAACACTTGGAAGTTTTATTTCAATCTCGGTGAAACGTGGGCTTCCGAAGAGGTCTTTCTTTTTTATTGTGTCCCCGGGAGGGGGTTGTACCTCTGAGAAGGGATTTTTCACGTTTCAACACTTGGAAGTTTTATTTCAATCTTGGAGAAACGTGTACCTCCAAAGAGTTGTGCCTTCGAAGAAAGCCTTTTCACGTTTCAACACTTGGAAGTTTTATTTCAATCTCGGTGAAACGTGGGCTTCCAGAAAGGTCTTTATTTTGTTTTGCATTTCAACTTTGGTGAAGTGAAATTCCGAAGAGCGGTTGTTACACTTCAACTCCTGGTGAAATGGGCCTCCGAAGAGGGCTTTTATTTTGATTGCATTTCAACTCTGGTGAAGTGAAATTCCGAAGAGCGGTTGTTACACTTCAACTCCTGGTGAAATGTGCCTCAGAGAGGGTTTTCATCGCCTGGAAGTTACTCTCTCATGGTTGGAGGGTCATGACTCCTCCAATCTTTTTTGTTGAGTAGAGAACTTTCTTTTTTGTGGCGTATGACCCATTAGAGGTCTTTATCCTCTGAAGAGTTGTGCCTCCGAAGAGGACTTGTGCTGCCGATGATGGCTTTGGTTGTTCCCTTGTCCACTTGCTTATGCCTTTTCAGCGATCCTCTTTTTTTTTTTTTTTTTTTTTTTTTTAAGTAACTTGTTTAATCCAAGGAAGTGTACTTCATTGTCAGGCAAGTTCGTGAGAACGAGCATCAGCTTCTTAATTGGATGTTTGTTTGTTCAAACGATCTCAATTTATTAGCAAAGGCCCGTTTCTGTCGAAATCATAAGCCGTTCAATTGAAGTACTTCCTATCTAGGATTTGAATTCGGAGCTTTTGTGACTTGAAATTTGGCGAGAATCACTTGGTCTTATTATGTGCAAGTTTCACTTCCATTGTCTGCAAAAATTTAAATCGACATTTCAGCAATACATTCTATGTACTTTTTTTATATCGAAAATAAAGCAAACATGTAATAAGGAACACAAGATTTATAGTGGTTCGGCCAGGAAATTGGGCCTACATCCACTTTATATTTTTTATTATTTACTTGCATCAGTTTTACAATTGCGTTCAATTACAAGAATCATACATTCATAATTCTTTTTACAATATTTCAACAAAATTTTCAAGTAAAGTATGGACGCAAATGATTGCTGTTCCATGCCCTTGGAATTTGATCTCCTTCAACAGTAGTGAGTTTGAATGTGCCGTCAAGAAGCTTCTGACCTATGACATACGGTCCTTCCCAATTTGGCCCAAACACACCTGTCGCTGTCATAATTCTCTTCAGGACTAGGTCTCCAATCTCAAAGTTGCGTTGGCGAACTTTGGAATTGAAATGTCTGGCTATCCTTTGCTGATGAGCTGCAATTCTGAGATTAGCCTCATCTTTTTTTCATCAAGGAGATCTAGCGCTTCAAGCTGTAGCTTTTCGTTTTCTGCTTGATTGAAGTGGATTCTTCTATGTGAAGGGACCACTATTTCTACCGGAATCATTGCCTCTGACCCGTATGCTAATGAAAACGGAGTGTGCCCAGTCGCAGTTTTGTGAGTGGTTCTGTATGCCCATAGTGCCAGTGGTAGCTTATCGACCCAACCACCTTTTGCTCTTTCAAGTTGCTTTTTGATGGTTGACTTAATAATTTTATTCACGGCTTCCACTTGCCCGTTTGCCTGCGGATGAGCCACTGCTGAGAAGCTCTTTCGGATTTTGAATCGCTTGCAAAAATCTTGAAATTCTTCACTTTCAAACTGAGTACCATTGTCTGTAATTATTTTTTGAGG
Organism: Allium cepa; assembly: GCA_030765085.1. NCBI lineage: Eukaryota > Viridiplantae > Streptophyta > Magnoliopsida > Asparagales > Amaryllidaceae > Allium > Allium cepa. The sequence continues at coordinate 824,338,296 of CM060943.1, read as the reverse complement.
CACATCATATCTGCAAATGATGTTTTTAGTCACAAAACTTATCATCTTCTTTGAGGTGATAGTAGCCAGTGGTTCAGCTTCTGCCCACTTAGTAAAATAATCTACAGCAACAATGGCATATTTAATTCCAGATTTGGCAGTTGGTAATGGTCCTACAAGGTCTATCCCCCATATTGCAAACGGCCATGGACTGACCATCTGTGTGAGTTCAGTGGAAGGTGCTCTAGGAATTTTGGCGAATCTTTGGCATCTGTCACATTTTTGGGAATACTCTGCTGCATCTCGATTAATTTCTGGCCAAAAATATCCGTATCGGAGAATTTTCTTTGCTAATGTTTGGCCACCTGAATGATCGCCACACTCTCCTCCGTGTACCTCCGCTAGGATTGCTTTGGACTCTTCCCTGTATACACATCGAAGTAATGGCATTGAGAATCCCCGTCTGTATAATCGGCCATCCTGGATTATATATCGAGAGGCTTTTCTCAGTAGCTTTTGTCGTTCTTTTGAGTTCCCTGGTAAGGATCCATTGAGCAGATATTCTGTTATCGGAGTCATCCATGATTCTTGCTCTTGAGACATGCTCATGATCCAATCAATGTCCATCTCATCAATGCTAGGAGTCGACAGGACCTCCACTGGAGTTAACCCCAGAAATTGAGCTTCGCCTGTGCTAGAATACTTTGCGAGAGAATCTGCTTTCATGTTTTCTTCTCGAGGAATGTGACTTATCATGTAATGATCGAAATCACCTAGGAGTTCCCAAGCCTTTGACAAGTAGGCGGGCAGATTCCCCCCTTTTGCTTGGAATTCCTTTTTGACTTGGCATACAATAAGCTGAGAATCACTGAATATCTGTAACGCTCGGATGTTTAATTCTTTAGCAATCCTTAAGCCAGCGATAAGGGCTTCGTATTCTGCTTCATTGTTTGTTGAAGGAAATTCCAATCTTAGCGCATAACATAATGACCGGCCTTCAGGGGTCTTAAGTACAACTCCGGCTCCAGAACAGTAGTCGTTTCTCGCACCATCAACATATAACTTCCATTGGATTGGGGAATCGTTGACCATCTCTTCCTCACTGTTACCCTTATCTGTGAATTCTGCGATGAAATCCGCTAAAGATTGTCCATTGATCGCTTTTCGGGGATGATAAGTGATGTCATACTGACTGAGTTCAATATTCCACTTTAGAAGGCGACCCGAAGTCTCAGGGCGAAACATGACTTGCATTAAAGGTTGATCAGTGAGGACTCTGATAGGATGAGCTTGAAAATATTGCCTCAACTTCCTAGATGCAATTAGTAGGCAATAGGCGAGTTTTTCCAACTTAGAGTAATTCATCTCTGCCCCAGTGAGTCTTTTGCTGATATAGTAAACTGGATGTTGAATCCTCTTGTCTTCTCGTATCAGCGCTGCACTTAAAGCATGAGATGATACTGCCAAGTATATAAGAAGATCCTCGCCATCGCCAGGCCTAGAAAGTATTGGAGGCGTTTCCATATGGCGGATCAATTCATCAAAGGCTTTTTGGCATTCGGGACTCCAATCGAAGTTTTTCTTTCCTTTCTTTAGGGCGTCAAAGAATGGGATGCATTTATCTGTGGCTTTGGAAATGAACCGACTCAAGGCGGAGACCTTTCCATTGAGACTTTGCAATTCCTTCTTTGTTCTAGGAGCTTTGACTTCCTTTAATGCAGCAATTTGAGCTGGACTAGCCTCAATGCCCCTAGCGCTCACGATGAAACCTAAAAACTTACCGGATTCCACTCCAAATGAACACTTTAAAGGATTGAGCTTCATTCTGTATTTTCGGAGGGCTGCGAACATGTCTGCTAAGTGTTCTATGTGATCCACTGCTTTCTTAGACTTTACCAACATGTCATCGACGTAGACTTCCATAGTCTTGCCTAATTGCTGTTTGAACATAGCATTAACAAGTCTTTGGTATGTTGCCCCTGCATTCTTCAGCCCGAAGGGCATAACTCTGTAGCAGTAAAGACCAATGTCGGTGATAAAGCTCGTGTCCTCCTGATCTGGCTCATGCATCATGATCTGGTTATATCCGGAGTAAGCATCCATAAAAGATAACAATTCATGTCCCGCTGTTCCGTCTACCAGTTGATCGATTCTGGGTAATGGGAAGCAGTCTTTGGGGCAGGCCTTGTTTAGATCTGAAAAATCGATGCATACTCTCCATTTTCCGTTGGCTTTCTTAACCAGCACTGGATTTGAAACCCAATTCGGATAGGTAGATTCTTTGATAAAATTATTCTCCATGAGCCGATCAACTTCTTCTTTTAATGCTGCCGACCTTTCTGGGCCTTGAGTTCTCCTTTTCTGCTTCACAGGTGTAAATTTTGGATCAATATTTAGAGCGTGTACTGCAACTTCCGGGGATATTCCGCACATATCAGCATGAGTCCAAGCAAAAACATCCAAATTTGCCCTTAAAAAAGATATTAAGATATTCTGAATTGACGCATTAAGTTGCGAACCCACATTCAACACCTTGTTTGGGTCCTTTGGGTCAACAGGTATTGGTATTGTCGTTTCCACTGGTACCACTCTATTTTCCCCTGCACTGACTTTTCTAGGGTCCATCTCTTTCCTTGCTCCGCTGTGCTCGCCAGTGCAGGGTCCGCCCTGTAATTGCTACAAGGCTTGTTCTTTGATGCGGACTGGGGCTGCCGCATTCTTTCCCATCTCTCTTTTTCTGGTTTCTCGTAGCTCTGTCAGATAACACTCTCGCCCAACATTTTGATCCCCTTTTATAACTCCTACTCCATTGTCTGTAGGGAATTTAATAGTGAGGCACCACGGGGCAAGAACAGCTTTGAACGCTGCCAGAGTTGGACGACCAAGGAAAGCATTGTATGCAGAAAATTCGTCGACAATCACAAAAGTTTGCTTGCGGACCATTTTTCTCTCTCCTTCTCCAAGTTCCACAAACAAATCAATGGTTCCTACCGGCTGCTTTGGCTCCCCAGTGAAGCCGGCAATTTTCTGCAATGAGGCTTGCACATCAGCCATAGGGATCTTCATTTTGTCGAATGTTTTCTTGAAGAGGATATTGCAGGATGCGCCACAATCAATGAGAACTCTTCTGACAATAGCTGGCCCGATACCAGCAGAGATGACTAAGGGATCCAAGGTAGGAGCTTCAATACCTGCAGAATCCCTAGCTTTGAACACAATATCATCATCGAAAGTTCTTTGTTGCTTCAAGGGCGTAGCACCTTCCAAAACGAATACATCTTCCTCGGTCGGTACATACCTTAAAGCTCGGGTATACCTTTCCATCTCACCCCAGCTTCTGCCTGCTGGGTGAGGTCCTCCTGTAATGACATTGATAATGGGCCTTCCAGATTCATCCCCTGCAGCCTTCTCACTCGTCCTAGGCTGATGAGTAGGAGCCTGTTGCCCCTGACTAGATGAAGCAGGATTGTTGCTATTCTTTTTCACAAATTGCTGCAGTTTGTTTTCCCTTAGCAACTCTTCAATCAGATTTTTCAACTGGCGGCATTCGTCGGTCTCGTGACCGGGTTGATTATGGAAGCGACAGAACTTCCCACTATGTATAGCCTTTTTCCCGGTCCTTAGAGGAGGAGGTTTAGGAAAGTCAATAGAATCTTTAGTGGCAAGGTAGATACGCTCCGGCGTATCTGATAAAGGAGTATACTCTGATGGCTTGAAGGATCGGGGATTCTTTAGATTACTCTGCTTCTTCCCATTGTTATTTTCCCTTTTTTGCCCTACAGATTCATTCTTGCGTGGAACAACAGTGTTATCTTCAGCTTTTTCCAACACTGCCTTTACTGGTACGGGACGGCTTTCTAAGCGTATGAATTCATCTGCTTTTTTATAGAATATTTCAAGGGAATTTGGTTCCTTCATGTTTAGCCATTTCCCAAATTCGCTCGACTTGTCAATACCCTTCATTAGATAAGTCAATATCATTCGCGGTTCTGCATTGTCCACCTCAGCTAGCGCTATATTAAAGCGGTTTAAGAAAGATCTGATAGTCTCTCCTGGATTCTGCTCCAAACTTGACAGTGACATAATATCCTTGGCTTTTGAGGCATATAGTCTGAACTGCTCCTTGAATTTCCGGGTTAAGTCAGAAAACTAATCTATAGATCGGACTGGAAGTTTGGTGAACCAAAGCAGAGCTACACCTTCGAGATACACAGGAAAATATCGGCACTTTATTTCATCAGAGGCTCTGGCACCTGTCATGTGCCAATCATACTTATATAAGAATTCGTTCGGATCACTTGTCCTCTTGTAAGCTGGAATGGTTGGAGGGACAAACTTCCTTGGGAATTCAGCCTTTAAGATTTTCTCAGTAAATGGAGTTTTACTTGGGGCGAAACCCCATTCTTTCTCGTCTTCAACCCTCTGCATACTCTCTTTCATGATTTGTCGGACCATTCCAGAAAGATACTCCTCATCATGTCGAGTTCTAAATCCACCAACCTCAGGAAGTGTTTGTTCAAAGGGGCTAGCAGCCCTTTCTGGAGCATTTCTTTCTTCAGCATCATGGATGTTGCCAGCAAAATTCCTTTCATTACCTGCCGGTTGACGGTTTGCCCCAAGCAAATCGTTCAACCTATTCAGAATTAGGGCATTCTGGGCATTCTGAGCCTCGAATTGCACATTTTGGGCATTTATCTGTTGGTTCAGCCCTAAGATTGCAGCATCCAGCTCTGCCTTTGTAACTCCGATAGCTGGAGTGGCTTGATTTGATATAGGGGAAGCGGAGGTTCCCTCTTGAATATTTCCAGATCTGACAGATCTACTTTTCCTTCCAGGAGCCATAATCTCGGATAGACTTCTGGTCTTCAAGGAAATTCTCTCTACAAACCTCTGTGAAGCAATGATGATAACTCGCCTGAGTTCGACCTTCTCAGTGAAAGCACCAAAAATGTTAACGCTACAATTTGAACGCTAACACCCCGGTGTATGAAGTGAGATTGTGAAAGCACCACCCGATAGTTCGGGAACAGATTATAAGCAGATAATAGTGAAAAAACAGTAAACAACAGCAATTTTATAGTGGTTCGGCTTAAGAGAGTGCCTACGTCCACTTTGAATATCTTTATTGACGATTTGATTACAAGTCAATGCAGTTACACTTTGATTACAACACACTTTGAGTTTCAAGTGACTTAGAACAAGTAGCCTAAACTTCAATGTCGATCCAAATCTTTGAACACATGTTAGACATGTTTGATTTCTTTGTGAAGTTCCTTGAAGGTGTTGAAGTAGTTCAGAGTGCAGCAGAGTAACGGCGCTTGAAATGAATGAGCCAAAAGTCCTTCTTCAGTTGGAACTAGGGTCGTATTTATAGGCATTTTTTGGAGTTAGGTCGTAGGTCGTGACCGGCCTAAGATGCACTGACTTCTCTTTCACAAGGACACTCATGCTGATTTGCATAAGTCCAGGGTCGTGAGCGACCTATCCCCTAGCGGCATGGCATAGGCGGCTTCTTTATTCATGCAGATAGGTCGAGAGCGACCTATCTTAGGTCGTTAGCGACCTATCGTAGGTCGTGAGTACTTTTCTGTAACCATAGCTGGAGCCTTTAGGTCGTTAAGCCTCTTAGGTAGTGGCCTCTTTTAGGTCGGGACATCTTTTATGTCGCAGCTTACTTAGGTCGTGGCCTTTTTAGGTCGGTGGGCAGTTAGGTCGCTAAGACAATCACGTCGTTAGGTCGCTTCATCCCTTAAGTTGTAAGGTCGCTCTGGTTCATAGGTCGCTAAGTCGCTGAAACTTTAGGTCGCTAGGTCACATTATCCTTTAGGTCGCGGCCTCCCTTAGGTTGCAGAGCTCTGTAGGTCGCAGCTTCCCTTAGTTCGCAGCTATTTTTAGGTCACTTGATCAGTTAAGTCGCTAGGCCATTCCTGTAGTTAGGTCGCTCCATATCTTTAGGTTTTAGGTCGCTAACGAAGAGGAATTAACATCGAGCAACCAATCAAACTTATATATTTGCTTTCATCAATTTTTTCTACTCCGTCATCTTTGCTAAATTTCCCCTTATGATTCATCGACGTGATGGTGCTTTTGCAGTCTTCCATGTGAAGTTTTTTTTAGTATTTCCCTGACATACTTCGTTTGACTTATAAAAATTCCATCATGCTCTTGCTTCTCCTCCACACCCAAGAAATAGGACATCAAGCCAAGGTCTATCATCTCAAATATTTAAGCATTTCAGTTTTGAACTCCTTTATCAATTTCTCATTACAACATGTAACAAAAATATCATCAACATAAACAGAAACTATAATTGAGTTAGCAACTGTTCCTTTTACTTATAATGTATCCTCACTAGGACTTTTAACAAATCCAGGACTATGAAGGTGTTCATCAATTCTGTTGTACCAGGCCCTAAGAGCTTGCTTAAGACCATATAATGCTTTCTTTGCAAGTTTACATTCTCCTTCTGTCCTTTGACTTGGAATCCTTCAGGCTGCTCTACATAAATCTCTTCTTGAAGATACCCTTTTAAAAAAGCAGACTTTATCCAATCGATAACTCTTCTAACCTTTTTGTGCTGCCAAAGCAAGTAACAACCTGATTGTATCCAAATGTGCAACCGGAGCAAAAGTTTATGAGAAGTCAACTCCAAACTCTTGACAATATCCCTTCACCATTGTTCTGGCTTTGTATTTATTTACAAAACCATCTGCATTAAGTTCGGTCCTGTAAACCCCTTTAACTCCAATGATCTTTCTGTGTTGTGGCTTATCCACCAGCTGCCAGGTATCATTTTTTTCCAATCATTCCAAGCTCCTCTTTCATTAATCGAATCCACTTGTCGTGCTTCGTCGCTTCTTTAAATTCTACAGGCTTAAAAACAGCAACATTACTTCTTTCGTCAGCATCAGATAAGGGCCTTGTACCTCTACCTAAAACATCATCTATATCATCTGTTGGAACCTTTTAGATGGTGAATGAGATATATCCCACATCACCAAAAATATGTCCATTTTTTTGTATATATTATATACTCTCATCCCCTATATTGGCCCTTAGGGTCAAGTATATTTTGTGCGAGGGGGAGGACCTATATGGCCATGGACTAACACACGCGTGCCGCCCGTCCGACCGACCGAACCGGGTGCGGGTCTAATATGAGCGGACCCGACCCGGTTATATTTTTGGTAAATAAAAGTGAACAGTTTTATTGTTTGAATAGATGCAGGTTTTTTGAACGATGAAGAGATGCGACGTTTTTTAAACAGCAACATTTCTGGACCATTGCAAATGAACAGATGCGACTGTTGCAAACAGCAACAGTTTTGGACCGTTGCAAATGAACGGACGCGATTGTTGCAAACAGCAACAGTTCTGGAGTGTTGCAAATGAAAGGAAGTGACTGTTGCGAACAGTAACGCTTTTTGACATTGCAAATGAAGAGATGCGGCTTTTTCCAACGGATGCAGCAGTTGGAAATTCGACTATAAATAAGGAGGAAACCTGATCACTTTCCTCACTCATTTTTTTTCTCAAACCGAATTATCTCTTCTATCCCTTCATCTCTTAAAATCATCTTCAGTCCTATCACACAGAAGATCATACACATCACAATCTCGTGCAGATTACGTTTGTTGTATATTGGGAGAATTTTGAATAAAATTCTTAAGGAAATCGTTACGACGAGCCTCAGACATTATCCGGTTAGAATTTTTAATTCTTTCTTCTATTTTGTTATACTGTTTGTTCAAAATAGTATAACGCTGTTGTTGTAATTCATTTACAACATTCATATTGTTATAATATTTACTATAGAATTACAATGTAGTGGAAATCTGAGTTATAAACTTGTGCGACGAGTTTATATTTGATTATTCTCTGTTTTGGTATACTAGACGTATAACATCTTAAGAATTTTTCTGTTTTCTTACTAAAACAGAGATGGCAACCGTAGAATTTTCAAAGAATACTACTCACAACAGACCTGAACCGTTCAAGGGAGATGGTAATGATTTCTTGACATGGCAGAATCAGATGTTGTTTTATCTCACCACGCTCGGTCTACAAAAGTACCTCGACGAGGAGGAACCGATTCCTGCACCAGGCAAGGAAGCAGACGTGAATATGTGGAAGCATTCCGATTTTTTATGCAGAATCTATATTCTGAATTGTCTCGACAAGGTGCTATACAAAGTATATCAGCCTTTAAAGACGTCAAAAGAACTCTGGAATGCACTTACCGCAAAATACAAGACGCAGAATATCAGTCTTAAGAAATTTATTGTAGACAAATTCATGGACTACAAAATGGTTGACTCCAAACCAGTAACCGCTCAACTGCATGAACTGCAAATCATCATTCATGAACTCGAGGCGGAAGGTCATAAGGTTGGAGAATCATTTCTGGTTGAAGCCATCACAGGAAAACTGCTGCCGTCGTGGAGAGATTACCGCAATTATCTAAAGCATAAAAAGAAGGAAATCTCTTTGCAGGATCTCATAGTCCGATTAAAAGTTGAGGCAGATAACCGTGGAATTACAAAATCAAGCGAGGAGGCATTTGTGGCTGAAGGGTCGAAGACCAAAAACAAAAAGAAGAGTTTCCAGAAGAAAAGGAAAGCTCAAGACAACAAATCAAAAGATAATAAACGAACCAAGAAGTTTAATGGCGAATGTTGGGTTTGTGGAAAAGTTGGACATGCCGCTAAAGATTGCAGACTCAAGAAGGAACGCAATAAAGATGCAAATATAGTGGATAACATGGAAGTAGACGAGTCCAACTTCTCGGCGGTGGTATCTGAATGCAATCTGGTTCAGAATCCTAACCAATGGTGGGTAGATACGGGCGCTACTCGTCATGTTTGTTTTGATAAAACCATGTTTTCTACATATCAGAAATTCGATCACGAAGAAAAACTCTACATGGGTAATTCTGCAGTTTCCATGATCGAAGGCAGTGGCACAGTAATCATCAAGTTTACTTCAGGAAAAACTGCCAAGTTGAATGACGTGCTCCACGTTCCAGACATACGCAAGAATCTCATCTCTGGTGCAGTCCTATCAAAGAAGGGATTCAAGATGGTATTCGAGTCAGACAAGATGGTTCTGTCCAAAGCTGGAATATATATAGGAAGGGGATATTTATGTGATGGCCTATTTAAGGCAAATGTAGCCGTTATCAGCAATAAAACTATATATTCTGATTGTGCTATTAATAAAATTGAAGTTTCTTATTTGCTTGAGCACGAAATTTTACTTTGGCATGATAGATTGGGACACATAAATTTCCGTAAAATGAAAACATTATCAAACTTGGGATTAATTCCAAAATTCCAAGTAGATAAAAAATACAAATGTGAGACATGTGTAGAAGCAAAAATGGTCAAACAACCATTTAAATCTGTTAACAGAAGCACCGAACCATTAGGTTTGGTACATACAGATTTATGTGATTTTAAGTCACTACCTACGAGAGGTGGGAAAAAGTATTTCATTACTTTTATTGACGATTATACGCGATATTGCTATGTATATCTTTTAAATAGTAAAGATGAAGCAATAACAGCGTTTATAAAATACAAGGCTGAGGTAGAAAATCAGTTAAATAAAAAGATCAAGATACTAAGATCTGATCGAGGTGGAGAATATGAATCACCATTTGAACAGTTCTGTGCCGAAAATGGTATAATTCATCAAACAACAGCTCCATATTCACCACAACAAAATGGTGTAGCCGAGAGGAAGAATAGAACGTTAAAAGATATGATTAATGCCATGCTTTTAACTTCTGGTCTACCGACGAACTTGTGGGGGGAAGCCTTAAATATATCTAATCACATATTAAACAAAGTTCCTCACAATAAAACGGGAACAATTCCATATGAGATATGGAAAGGACACAAACCAAGCTTTAAATACCTCAAAGTGTGGGGGTGCTTGGCAAAAGTTCCTGTTCCGCCTCCCAAGAGAGTCAAACTTGGACCAAAAACAGTAGATTGTTATTATCTTGGGCCAGCCCAAAATAGTAGTGCCTACAGATTTTTGGTATTCAAGTCTGATATAAATGATATTCATGTAAATACAATCATGGAATCAAGAGATGCCTCGTTCTTTGAAGATGTGTTCCCACATAAAAGAAACGATGGAAATCCTGTCCCAAAAAGGACAAGAGATAACAGAGATGAGACATGTGAAGATGAAACTCATCAGGACAACGAGGAGGTTGAACCAAGAAGAAGCGTAAGGGCAAGAACTTCCAAAACATTTGGTTTGGATTTTTTAACTTATATGTTAGAACACGAACCTCAAACGTACAAGGAAGCAATGTCATCTTCTGAATCCTCATGTTGGAAAGAAGCAATCCAAAGTGAGATTGATTCAATTCTAAGTAATAAAACTTGGGAAATTGTTGATATTCCACCAGGAATAAAACCAATTGGCTGCAAATGGATTTTCAAGAAGAAAATGAAAGCAGATGGCTCTATCGACAAGTATAAAGCCAGAATAGTAGCCAAAGGATATCGTCAAAAAGAAGGAGTAGACTTTTTTGATACATATTCGCCGGTAACACGAATAACCTCTATAAGAATGTTAATAGCAATTGCATCCATCTATAATCTAGAGATTCATCAGATGGATGTAAAAACAACATTCTTAAATGGAAATCTCGATGAGGAGATTTACATGGAGCAACCTGAGGGATTTATTTCCAAAGGAAATGAAAACAAAGTCTGTAGATTAGTAAAATCATTATACAGACTAAAACAAGCTCCAAAACAATAGCACGAAAAATTTGATAGTGTCATGATAAGAAATGGTTTTTGTATAAATGAATGTGATAAGTGTGTTTATTATAAACAAATTGGGCAATCATATGTGATGATTTGTCTATATGTAGACGATATGCTAATATTTGGTCCAAATACTCAAGTCATAGAGACCATAAAGAAAATGTTAACTAGCAATTTCGATATGAAAGACTTAGGAGTTGCAGACGTTATTTTGGGAATCAAAATAATAAGAACTCCTAATGGAATTGAATTGTCTCAGTCACACTATGTGGACAAAGTGATTGAAAGATTTCAAAATTTTGGAATTAAAGGAGTAAATACACCTTTTAATCCATCAGAAGTACTGCACAAAAACACTAATGAGAGTGTAATGCAACTGGAATATTCTCGTGTAATAGGATGTCTCATGTATCTCATGAATTGCACAAGACCAGATATAGCTTATGCAGTAAGTCGATTGAGCAGGTATACAAGCAATCCAGGGAAGGAACACTGGAAAACACTAATGAGAGTGCTTGGATATTTAAAAAATACCACTAACTATTCCTTACATTATGGAAAATATCCTGCCGTCTTAGAAGGATACAGTGATGCAAACTGGATTGCAGATTCAGAGGAATCAAAATCAACGAGTGGTTATGTTTTTACCCTAGCAGGGGCAGCGGTGTCATGGAAATCTACTAAACAAACATGCATAGCTCGATCCACTATGGAATCAGAGTTCATTGCATTAGATAAAGCAGACGAAGAAGCAGAATGGCTTCGTCACTTTTTAGAAGATATTCCGTTTTGGCCTAAACCTGTACCGACCATATGCATACACTGTGATAACCAAGCAGCGCTAAGCAGAGCGCAAAACTTTGTGTATAATGGAAAGTCACGACATATTCGTCGACGCCATAATACAGTTAGGCAGTTACTCTCAAATGGAACTATTTCCATAGATTATGTGAGAACAAATGATAACCTAGCGGATCCATTTACTAAAGGTTTATCAAGAGAGAAAATTGACTGCGCATCGAGGGGAATGGGCTTAAAAGCCTAAACCATCAAGAGTTATCTTATACGGAAACCTATTCTAGCGACTGGAGATCCCACGGACTAGGATCAATAGGCAAACCAGTTCTGAATAACTCAAGACGTAATGCATTTACGTGAACATAGTCCAACTCCATTCCTATGGTGCAAAATATAAATGCATGCCTACAGAGGTGTTTAAAGGTTAAAACTATGTTTTTTAATGATGACCATATCTTGACAATAACAAGTGGGGTATATGTAGGATACTCTTAATGGTTGCGATCACCTATGTTAGTGTGAGCTGGGTCGGCTCTATGAGAATATTCAAAGGCTTTTATTCTCTAAAAACACTCGCAGAACCAAAAATTGTTCAGGACCAAAATGAACACAATCAAGAGATTGGATGTGAAGGGAAATAATGCTTTGTAAAGCTTATTGTCTGGTTATACAATAACGGCTGACGGTTCAAGATGAAATAATTCACCGATTAGCCAAGTATATCCGATAAGTTTTAACTAGGGAAAATTCAAAGTGAAATATCTACTTATCCTCGATATAGCATTATTTTTATATGAACTGTGTGATATTACACTTTGTGTGGAGGAGAGATATATCATCATTCATGTGGGGGATTGTTGGAATTCCTTTTAGATAGTGAATGAGATATATCCCACATCACCAAAAATATGTCCATTTTCTTGTATATATTATATACTCTCATCCCCTATATTGGCCCTTAGGGTCAAGTATATTTTGTGCGAGGGGGAGGACCTATATGGCCATGGACTAACACACACGCGCGCGCCGCCGCCCACCCGTCCGCCCGACCGAACCGGGCCGGGTGCGGGTGCGGGTCTAATATGAGCGGACCCGACCCGGTTATATTTTTGGTAAATAAAAGTGAACAGTTTTACTGTTTGAATAGATGTAGGTTTTTTGAACGATGAAGAGGTGCGACGTTTTAAACAGTAACATTTCTGGACCGTTGCAAATGAACAGACGCGACTGTTGCAAACAGCAACAGTTCTGAACCGTTGCAAATGAACGGACGCGACTGTTGCAAACAGCAACAGTTCTGGAGCGTTGCAAATGAAAGGAAGTGACTGTTGCGAACAGTAACGTTTTTTGACATTGCAAATGAAGAGATGCGGCTTTTTCCAACGGATGCAGCAGTTGGGAATTCGACTATAAATAAGGAGGAAACCTGATCACTTTCCTCACTCATTTTTTTCTCAAACCGAATTATCTCTTCTATCCCTTCATTTCTTAAAATCATCTTCAGTCCTATCACACAGAAGATCATACACATCACAATCTCGTGCAGATTACGTTTGTTGTATCTTGGGAGAATTTTGAATAAAATTCTTAAGGAAATCGTTACGACGAGCCTCAGACATTATCCGGTTAGAATTCTCAATTCTTTCTTCTATTTTGTTATACTGTTTATTCAAAATAGTATAACGCTGTTGCTGTAATTCATTTACAACATTCATATTGTTATAATATTTACTACAGAATTCCAGTGTAGTAGAAATCTGAGTTATAAACTTGTGCGACGAGTTTATATTTGATTATTCTCTGTTTTGGTATACTATACGTATAACATCATCATCAGAGTATTGTGGTGGCACTGCAAATTGTTTCTCTATAGGCTTCTTCCTTTTCCATTGCTTATCCGCCATAATTTTGACATCTCTACTTACAAGAATTTTTCATTTTGTGGTTGGAAATATTCTACAAGCCTTTGAATAATCAGTATATCAAATAAAAACACCTGGTTCACCTTCTTATTAAGCTTGTCCCTTTTAACCTGTGGCGCATAGGAAAAACAAAGACAACCAAATTTTTTAAAATTTTGTAAATTTGGTTTATAACTAAACCAAACTTCAAATGGAGTTTTTTCTTTCTTCGGTAAAACTCTTGTTGGTGGCCTATTTAGCAAAAAAACTACAGTGCTTGCAGCCTCTGCCTACAGCTTCTTTGGCAACTCCTTCTCATGCAACATACATCTTGACATCTCCATAATGCTTCTATTTTTTCTCTCAATTACACCATTCTGTTCTGGTGTGTATGGAGTTGTGAGTTGATGTTCAATGCCAGCCTCTTCATAAAACTTGTCAAAGATGTCATTGGTGTATTCCTTCTCGTTATCGGACCTTATCTTTTGCATCTTGCAAACACTTTGGTTTTCTACTAATGCTTTACATCTCCAAAATACATTAGCAACTTCAGATTTGAATTTCAAAGAGCAAATCCAGCAAAATCTGGTATAATCATCAATAAATATAATATAATACTTATTTCCATTCAAGGATGAAGTTTTCCGAGGTCCTTCGACGTCTGTGTGTACGAGTTGTTGCATATATGTTAATTTCCATGTTGTCCGAGGAAAGGCTTTCCAGCTTGCTTACCATATTAACATGCCACACAATCAGCTGATTGGTTTTCCAATGAAGGAACTCTTTTCACCAAATTATGTTTATGCATGTATAGAAGTCCATCATGGTGGAAATGCTAGAGCCTTTTGTGCCATAATTCTGTATTTCTTTCAATACTTGAAAATGCCGTTTGCTCCTCCTCTAATAGATTTAAAGCAAAGCATTTTTCTTTCATTTTCACCTTGAATGCATTTTTTCCTTTCACATCTTTGATCAAACACCATTAGTCTTCAAATATGACTTTTCAGCCTTTTTAATCATCCGCCCAACACTAAGCAGATTTTGATCAATATTAGGCATGTATAATACATCACCAATATATGTCAAACCTGTTAATCTTTCTATAGCGACGGTTCCTTTTCCTTTGACTGAAAGGAATTCTCCATTTTCAAAATTTTACTTTAGAAATAATTGTTTTATCAATCTCTTTGAAGAGCTTTTAGTCAATAGTCATATGATTTGTGTAGCCACTGTCTATCAACCATGAATCGCTAGAGCTGTTGCTTGTGGCCAAGCATGTTGCAACAGAAAGTTGTCAGCATCTTCATGTTGCTCAGTAGAAGCCATTACTTCTTCCATATCTCTAATCTTTTAGCATTTTCAGAACTTGACAACAGGCCTCCACCAACACTTATGTTGCGAATGATTTGTCTTTTTGCAGTACAGATAGGCTGGATAAGTATCATCTATGTTTTTGTAGTTGTTTTGACATGCTTCTTCTTTTTATTGTTGTTCTTCCTATCTTTATTTGCTCTTGAACTTTCTGCCTTTGCTTGAAGAGCACCCTCCACTAATTCTTCTTTTATCATGATTCTCCTTTGCTCCTGTGCCTGCAATGCATTCACCAATTCTGCCAAAGGTATGAAGAAATTTTAAAATCATATTTATCAGGCATGGTAACTTGAATTTTTTTGATAATATGTTTATCAAGAAAGTCCTTACCAAGCAATCTCATCTTATTTACAATTCCCAGCAACTTGTCAGAGTATTCTTAGTGCATCTCCAACAGTTCGGAGTTCGGAAATTGGATTTTCCGCACTTTGAAATGTTAGAGGCCTCATTTCTTCAACATAAATGAGGCCATGCGCCTGTTGAGCAGGCGCCCGAGTACGAAAGAAACCGGATGCCTGTTGAACATGCGTCTGGGATTTAGACGCCTGTTCAACATGCGCCTGATGCTCTCCCCTTCCCTTCATTTTCAAATCTTTCATCCTCTTTTCAGTTAATTTTTTTTATTTTACTTTGCGTCCAAATGCCGCCCTATCCGATCAAAACTGGAAGACGCACCGTTCGATATGATACTGATGCCAATATCAGACCTTCTCATGTCCCTCTTAATGCTACCGTGACTCTAAAGGATCTTCGATCCTTGCACGACTTGCCCCCGACCGTTTCACATCGACTTACTACAGCTATAACGACGCCGCATGTATAAGTTTATTTCTTTATTGCCTGATGAACAACCGTGTAACTGTACATGTATGATAATTGTTTGTTTATTTTAACATTAAATAATCATATATTTAGGTTTGTCACGTAACAGTGCAAGGTAGTTGGTATAGGTGTATGTCTGAGTATTTTGATAAGTTACCGCAGCCGATTTTGGATAGGCTACATGCGTCACCTTTTGGTGAATTTCTAGATTTACCTACATTTGCACATGTAGATCGTTGCCTGGTAGAGGCCCTCCCGAGAGATAGTGGTCTACAATTCACACATTTTATTTCCCTGATTTTGAGCTAGGACCGACTCCTCTTGATTTTTATATGCTCACTGGCATAGAGGTTGGTCTGCCGGACCGTCTCCCTGTTCCATTTGATAGTTCATTTGTGGAGTTCGAGTCATATTCAGCTTATTTACCAGCTTTGGCTAATGAGGAGGTTAGAGGAGGAGATGTTGCTCTCACTTGTCTGCAGTAGTATATAGTAGAGTACATGGCCGTTGAGGATATGCACCCTCTAGCTATCCGTGCCTTCATATTATACCTTTTTGGATCTACATTTTTTAGTAATAATAAATGTACTATTTTGCTTGGCTTTTTGGTTGGATTAGTATATGTGGATGGACTGCATATATATGGTTAAAGTACTGCTATTATTGGTTATTTATACGTAGCATTGGATACTTATGCGCTTCAGCAGTCTAGATAGATGTATGGATTTTGGTACATTCTTCCATTTTGGTACTACGAGTATACTGCCAATACGCACCTTCGACTTATTTTAGAGACGAATACCACACCTTATATTTACTTTCCTAGATTGCGTCGTTAGGGTCTTCCTATGCATTTGTCCCGTGTTGCACAAGGGGTGCACAATGAGCTGATGGAGGCTAGACAGCATATGGATATGAGGCGGCGTGGTAACATTATTGTTCGTCCATGGGATCAGTATTTAAATTTCCTAGAGCCCGGTCCTGGTCATTCACTCACTTTTCAGTTTCCATGTCGTGATGCAAGGTTTGCTTTCAGGTTCCTACATGTCCATTCATATTGTATTTAGGGGAGCGATGTTGGCTATAGTTCGCATTCCATCAGATCCGCTACCATGGGATGATATGTATGGTGATATTAGGGTTGGACCAGCTTATATTCATGCGATAAGGGGTGCGGAATGAGTGGATGGTGAGCCTTTTATAGTTCTGGGAGATTTGATTCATATTGCGCTCGATTTGCCCCATGTGTTTACACGTTTCTTGATTATATTCGAGGTTTAAACTCCGATTATTGGTCGCGTACCTCTTCTGGAGTTCCACTACCGCCTGCCACCTTTGAGCCTACATCATCTCAGTACACACTTTCGACCCCTTCCTCATTCGTTTAGAGCGTATGATGTATATGGTCAGGTGGTAGAGTATCCCTTGCAGTATCCTACAGATGACGCTGTTACAGGTGTACCATCCATCAGACTGTATCAGCCTCATCAGGTTTGTAAAAATTTTAAATTTTCTTTAAATTGCTTGTCAGTATATTCTCCACCTATGTACAATTTTTCTTGTGCGCATATCAGTTTTCTCAGTACATGGATTATGATAGACGAATGATTGCTATATTTGAGCATATGATGCTCAATTGTACACAGATGATGTATCAGAGTTACCAGACTGCGGTCCAGCAGCAGCAGACTCAGTATGATGCGTAGATACAGGAATTACCGATCCAGATTCAACAGCTTCAGGAGCAGCTCCATGCGAACCTGAGCCTCACAACTTTGATGACATCAACGATGACAGTGACGACGATAGTGGAAACGATGTGGAGTTTGATAGCGGTTCCGATCACATAGACTGATGTGCTGCATTTAGATGTTTTAGATTATGTTATTATTTTTCACACCTTACATTAGATGGCTGCATATTATGTTAGTGGTGATGCTACTGTTATATGTGATTGTCTATATGTTATGGTATTGTGTTAATTATATTTTATGCTGAGTATGGCATTGAGTTGATCATAATTTACACTTGTTTATTATTAAGCATATATGAAGTCAAAATGTTGAAGTAACAAACACAGTTGTGTTTGTTTGTCAAAAAGTTTATGGATATTTGACACGTGGACGTTAATCTTATGCTTCATTTTTTTGATGCGAATTGCGACCTCTTTATTTAAGATAAAGCGTTATATTCAAATGTTACAACATTTAAAAGTTTGGTAAATTTAATCAATGTTTCACATAATATTTTCGGCTACAGAATTGAAATCATTAGTAAATTTTTTTATACAAACTGATCAGATGTGCGACGATGAAGAGATAATGGCAACTCAGTTTTGAGACACTATTGCTGAACTTTACAATAGCAATGTTGAGTGTAGCAGTAGACGTACGAAGGTAGAGTTGAGAATTGCTTATGGGAACTTCTGTAACGCTTGTATGCGGTACGGTACGGTTATCAATGAGGTTATATTTGAAAATTTGTTCGAACCAACCCATTATACGTTTGAAGGTCGTTATTTTCTCAAATATCACAGCACATTCACTGGACATGAGGCTTATATTATACGTCAAAATTGGATAGAACGCTTTGGATATCCATAATTTGAGTGTATTATTGTTGAGTGTATTACTGTTTCTATGTATGTGCATTTATTATTGTCTTGTTTATGAGTAATTTCACTTTCTATTGTACTGTCAAATCAAAATACAGTGCTCATATTTAAACATAAATAATTTTTAGCATTCACACGCTTCAATATATATGTAAGAGCTTTTCTTCTCAAACACACAATTCAGTTTTCCGTTCCTTCAATCTTCTAATCCTTATACCAATGCCTTCCTGGTCATCATCTATTGACTCTGATTTAGGCTACGTTCCAATGGAAAGCGAACATATCGATGAAGATTGAAATATCAATTACCAAGGCCAGCATTACAAGGATGTTGCTCATGAATTCCCAAATCTTGACCAACTCACACTTCAAGAAGATGTTCAACCTCTGTATGAATGTACGGTTGTCAAACCTCTGCATGAATAGTCGGTTCATCAACAACTATAAGAGGTTGAACAAGTAGCAAATTTGCAACCTTCGGTTAAACAAGAGGTTGACTCTTACGTAGTTTGTTGCCAATGTGGTTATAAGGTCGAAGTTGTGGTTAGAGCCGACGACGAAGATATTGCTCGTCGAATCCAGTTGTGCCCTCTCTTGCCTGAATGGTGCAATCATGCAGAATGGGTTGACGAACAACTATGCCCAAGGCCCATAACATATGCCAACGAGCTGGAACAAGAAATAAGACATTTTTAAAATGTCGTACAAAACTTACAATTTGACCATAACCGGTAGTTTCTTAGTGTCAGTTCTAAGTCCTAGTCAGGCTATTTTTGTTGGTTGTACTATTGTGGAGTGTAAAATTGTGGAGTGTATTATTGTTTGTGTATGTATTATCGTTGACTATATTAATGTTTAGGTGTTTCAGTAACATTGTCTTGTTTCTTTCTTTATTATTTCCTTAAGAACATGGCTACAGTTGTATGATGGGACGAGACACTACATCAATAGTCAATAGTGTATAGAGGGGACGAGGCACTGCAGACGTGACACTGTAGACGGGACACTGTATCAACAGTCAATAGTGTATGTTAAGAACATGGCTACAGTTGTATGATGGGATGGGACACTGTGACGCCCCACCTCTATACCCACTCTAGCCAAGGACACTACAGCGTAATGCCATCAACTAGCATGGAGAATAAAGCTGTTGAGGAGCGACCATTCGTGTAATTGCTTTGTGCGAGCACCGATAAGTCAGATAGTTTAAGATGCATTTCATTTCAAGAGGAAATCCGACATGCCGATACAAACTCAAAGCTACTACTCAGTGTCTATATATATATTCTTCAAAAACAAATATAGAAATAAACATAACACAAATCAGTCACAGACATCCATATCACAAAGGCGGAAATAGATATGAATATATAACACATAAAAGTGTTCATTAGAGTAGTGGTCAGACAAGATCCACAATATCATAAAAGAATAGCTACAAGTGCTAGACAAAAGAATATGGATACATTAATGAGTCTATATCTCAAATGTATACAACAAAAACTACCAATCTAAGTAGTTAGCCAAAAGTCAGGCAATAGTCCCTGATAAGAGGTCAAGAGGAAGCACCTGTAACATATCCGTCTAACCCGAGTATTATTTAATAAGAAAATAATAAACGGATCAGTCTAACTATAAATATCAGATGAAATGATATAGAATAAGAGATATGACAAAAACATATGATAACCATAAAGCCATACTGTGATAAGTATGTAATTGAAAACCAACTAAAGATTAATCAATATCATAAGAATCTTCTCAAAGATAAAAAAGAATGTCATACTCTTTATTTTTATTCACCAAACCATAAATATTGACAATTATATCAATGCCAATCACAAAAGTCAATGACACACAAATTCACCAATGCACAAATATTGATAAAACTTATCAATGTAAATCACGAAAATTAGTGAAACACAAATTCTAGAAATCACCAATGGAAATCCAGAAATCACAAAAAGTGGGAGGCCTATCACAAAACGGGGGAATGAATGTATCACAAAATGGAATGCTATTCCATGGTTGCTAACCATTAATTTTGAGCCGAAGCTCCACAAAACGGCTCGAAGACCATGGGTCGCTACTCCACCAAATTGAGCCGAAGCTCCATAAAAACGGGGTTTAGTCTCCCTCGTAGACAAAGAGACATCGCACATTTGTTAGTCTAAATCACAAAAATGATCATCAACGATCATCAGGAAGTGTCAATTACAGTAAGCTAGTAAATATATAAGCTTAGTCTCATGTCCCATAACCACTAGCTTAACTTAAATATTTACGAACAAACTGTAGATCTCCACTCGAAAATTGTCACAAGAAATTCAATCGGACAAGTCCAATAATTAACCGACGAAGTAAATGCAAGCGTTTCATACCACTTTTTTTACTAAGCCGTTTAATTAGATTTCTCATACGAGTGAGGTAAAAGTTTGTATATGCTAGTAGATTGGAAAAACGGTTTAAGAAACGAGCTTTGTAATAAAATAGTGTTGAAATCGTTTTAATGGAAGAGTTTTGATATCTACTACTAGTATTGAAACCTTTATATTTTTAAAAGTGACAAATCACAGAAATGATAGTAGAAACAATCAATCACCAAAATTCACATACGAAGACGTGAATTAATTCCAAAGAAATCGATATCAAATCCATAAAAATGGATACTTCCAGAAGTTCCATGTTAGAAGTCATCAAAGTCGAATAATTGATAGCATCAACTAGGAATCAAAACGAATTGATAAAAATTGGAATCACAACCCAAATAGGCAAAAAAGGCATAATAGGCATTTAAGAGCAGGTCGGTCGACTGGCTCAATGAGTTCAGTCGACTGAACTCAGTCCTGGAATATTCGCGGGATGTTGGTTAGTCGACTGGACTCAGTACGCCAGTTGACTGGACCAGAACCTGAGATGAGCACAGGTAGCAGGTCAGTCGACTGGACCAAAGTTCCAGTCAACAAGAGCCTGTTTACTGCACTTCCAAGCCTATCTAAATGAAGGCAAATTCCTTCCAAAATGCATTAGGTCGAGCAACGGCACTAGGGATTTATGCGAATCAGCTACCTGGCCCTATAGGCTCTTCGATGCATCACCAAAAGCATGTTTAAACAACAAAGCTATGATTTTTGAAGATTTGAACTCAAAATGCTAAAAATTGGAATATTCACAAAACCAATCCAAATCAAATCAAATGCACATGAATAAGTGTTAGGAATTCATACCTAACAATCAAAGATAATCATAGACTTAGATGTGAGATAAAAATCTCACCTTTTCACAAAATTAAGGAAGGAGAAGCTTGAAAGAAAAGGAAGAATCAACCACACTTCAACACAACCCAAATGAGCTTGAATCAATAGCTTCTCATTGGATTTGGAGCTAGAACTTGATTTGCAAATGGAAACTAGGGCTTGGAGTTTTAATTTCTCATTCCTCTCTCCATTGTTGCAAAAGCTTGAGTATTAGGAAATAGAAATGAACAATGAAGAGAAGAGGGGTGAAGCTTGGGTCTAATGGGATGAAACAAAACCAAAGCCCTAAGTGAAAAAGTAGCAAAATTTCGCTAACTCCAAACATATCAAAATTTATATTCAAAAAGATCACAAACGTCATTTTGAACTCAATGGGGGTGGTCTCGAGTCCTAATTTGACCGTCTAGCTTTTCGGACAATAGTCCGACTAACGATGAATATTTAAAATAAAATATTTAAATATTAAATCGTAAAATATGCGGGTTGTTACAGACTTCCCTCCTTAAAGAAATTGCGTCCTCGTAATCTTAAAGAAATAAATGAATCAAAAAGTAACAACCATATTAGCATATCAACACAAAAGAAGAAATTTGGAATAAGAAGTTCACCTCAAAGAGCATGAGAAAGTAAGTCTGAATGTGTTCGCTCGATGAATTCTCTAGATTCCTAAGAGCAATCCTTAGGATTTGAGGACCATTGAACTTTGACAAGAGGGGCATCTTTATTTCGAAGGCGTTTAATCTCCGAAGCAATGATACGAATAGGATGTTGCTCATAAGTCAAATTAGGCGAAACCTCAATTTCTTCCACAACACTGGGCTCAAGAATAGAATCGGAATCCCAAAGGCATTTCCGTAATTCAGAAACGTGAAACACGTCATGAATAGCAGAAAATTGAGCCGGTAATAAGAGGCGATAAGCCACGGAACCAATACGTTCGGTGATGGGAAATGGACCAATATATCGAGGTGCTAACTTTCTCGATCGACTGAAACGTACAACACCCTTCATAGGTGAAACACGAATAAACACAAGATCTCCCACAGAAAATTCTAATTTTCTTCTTCGGTTATCGGCATAGGATTTTTGTCTACTTTGGGCTTCTTTCATCCTATAACGAATGAGATCAATCTTTTCTGTGGAATCACGAATAAAATCTGGACCTAAAACCAGCCTCTCACCGGCCTCAAGCCAACAAGAAGGAGAACGACATGGCCTTCCATAGAGTGTCTCAAAAGGTGCCATACCAATACTAGATTGGAAGCTATTATTATAGAAAAACTCAACGAGAGCAATATGATCTTCCCAACTTCCACCAAAATCAAGAACACATGCACGAAGAAGATCTTCAAGAGTTTGATTCACACGCTCGGTTTGTCCATCGGACTGAGGATGATAAGCGGTGCTAAAATTAAGCTTCGTTCTCAAAGCTTTTTGAAGACTCTTCCAAAATCCACTAGTAAACAATGGATCACGATCACTAACAACAGAAGAAGGAACTCCATGCAATTTTTAAATTTCTTTAATAAAGAGTTTGGCCAAGAGAGAAACGGTTCAATTGGACCGAACGGGAATAAAATGGGCGGATTTAGTAAGTCTATCGACTATCACCCATAAGCTATCATGACCCGAATGAGAACGGGGATGGTCATCTATAAAATCCATAGAAATTTGGTCCCACTTCCAAATTGGAATTTCTAAAGGTTGCAATAACCCACCGGGTCTTTGGTGTTCGGCCTTAATGAGTTGGCAAGTCATGCAACACTTAACAAAGTTAGCAATATCAGATTTCATTCCCTCCCAATAATAAAGTCGCTTCATGTCCGCGTACATTTTACTACTACCGGGATGAATGGTAATTTAGAACGATGAGAATCTTCTAAAATGTCTTTACGAAGATCATTAATATTTGGCACGATAAGTCTACCAAATTTTTGAATACCGCTACGAGAATCAATATCAAAGTCTTTCAAACCTTCAATATCAGTTTTATCCCTAAAATTTTGGCCAAGAAGAGCCAATTCGGGATCTAGCTTTTGAGCTTCAAGAATGCGGTCTAAAAGAGAAGGATGAGCCTCAAGGCTACATAAAACAAGAAAAGAACATAAATCGGAAACACGATCCTGAATCTCATAAGTGGATAGAATTCTGAGATTATTCCATTTGGATATCATCATAGAAACGACCGCTTGTTGCTTACGACTAAGTGCATCAGCAACACAATTACCCTTTCCGGGAGTATAAAGAATATCAAGATCATAAGATGGGAATTCGAGCCAACGTTGTTGACGCAAATTAAGTTCCTTTTGAGAAAATAGATACTTTAAAGATTTATGATCGGTGTAAAGAATAAATTTTTCTCCCAAAAGATAATGATGCCAAATATGAAGGGCGAAAACAATAGCCGCGATCTCTAAATCATGAGTGGCATATCTAGTCTCGGCTGGCTTCAATTGTCTAGAAGCATAAGCAATAACACGTTCTCTTTGCATAAGAATGGCACCCAAACTAACGCGACTAGCATCGGTATAAACAATGAAATCTTGGTTTCCCTCAGGAATCACAAGAATAGGAGCATCGGAAAGGAGTTCTTTTAATTTCTGAAAAGAAGCTTCATATTTGTCCGACCAAATATATTTAACTCCCTTCTTTGTCAAGCTAGTAAGAGGCACGACAATTTTAGAAAAGTCTTTGATAAAACGACGGTAATAACCCGCCAATCCCAGAAAACTATGAACCTCCGTCACACTCTCCGGTCTCTTTCAATTTTGAATCGCTTCAATCTTTGAAGGATCCACCGAAATCACGGATTCAGAAATAATATGATCGAGAAACTTCACACGAAATTGCCAAAAGTGGCATTTAGAAAATTTTGCTTTTAGTTGATTACTCCTAAGAGTTTCCAACACAATCTGAAGATGTTTTTCATGCTCCTCGGTTTTAGAATACACAAGAATATCATCAATAAAGATGAGAACAAACCAATCGAGGAAGTCTTTGAAAACTCTATTCATAAGGTCAACGAAATAAGCCGGAGCATTCGTTAAACCAAATGGCATAACGAGCCATTCATAAGATCCATAACGAGTATGGAAAGATGTCAAAGGAATGCTATCCTCTGTAATACGAAGCTGATGAAAATCGGTAGCTAAGTTTAATTGTGAAAAGACTCTAGCACCACTAAGTTGATCGAATAGATCATCAATCCGAGGTAAAGGATATTTATTTTTGATGGTAAGATCATTAAGCTTGCGGTAGTCAACGCAAAGCCTAAGTGTACCATCAGATTTCTTCACAAAAATAGCCGAAGCTCCCCAAGGCGAGGAACTAGAGTGAATAAATTGCTTCGTCTCCAATTCGGATAATTGTTTGCGCATCTCCTTATTTTTTATTGGACATACGATAAGGAGGACGAGTAATAGGTTGAGCTCCAGGGATGAGATTAATTCTGAACTCAATTGCTCGCTTAGGTGGTAATCCTAAAACAGGCTCAAATATGTCGGAAAATTCACGAACAACGTGACTAAGAGAAACAATATCTTCCTCGTCATCATTATCGTCATCATGAGGATTTAAAGAATATAAAGATGCAACCAAGCTGGAATCCGAATCTTTAAGGTCAATAGAAATCTTCTTAACAAATTGAGGATGTCGAAGATGAATAACCCGCTCAGGACATTGGATTTGGGCTTTATAGTGGTTAAGCCAATCCATTCCCAAAATCATTCCAAAGCCTAAGTAGCGCATAACATGAAAATCGGCTCGGAAAGAAAAATCACACAAAATAATCTCGACATCTTTACACAATAAACTGATTGTTGCGGATCCACCAACCGGATTTTCAATTCTCAAAGAAGTCATTAAACACGAAACATCCAAAGAAAAAGTATCTACAAGTTCTTTTGAAATAAAAGAGTGGGACACACCCGTATCAAAAAGAACTCGAATAGGGTGATCACGAAATAAAATAATGCCATCAAGGATAGAATGAGAAATACCTTGACCACGAGAAGTGTTACTAGGAGTTTGCACCACATTAAATTTTCCCTCCTTCCTGCCTTGAAGTTTGGGACACGAAGACATATAATGGTTCGGGCTTTTGCAATAGTGACAAGCACGGGGCTTTGAACACTTATTCGCCTAGTGGTCCTTAGAACCACAGTTGTAGCATTGCCCACCACTTGAGGTAGAAGTCTTAGTTTCCGGAGAGGCTTGCTTCCCTTTCT
Source organism: Allium cepa (assembly GCA_030765085.1). Lineage (NCBI taxonomy): Eukaryota > Viridiplantae > Streptophyta > Magnoliopsida > Asparagales > Amaryllidaceae > Allium > Allium cepa. The sequence continues at coordinate 824,312,538 of CM060943.1, read as the reverse complement.
TATTGTTGGATAAGGACCTTTGAACTTATTAGGCCTTTTCTTGTTGGTGAAGTTCGGTTTAGCACTCCCAACCTCAACATCACTTACCCTATCAGCCTCTTCAAGTCGAAGAGCGATATCAATGAGTTGATCAAAAGAAAGTTCTAATTTTAGAAGTAATGGCTTCTTGAGATTTTTGTTCAATCCATAGACAAATCTTTGATTCTTCTTCAATGTGGTGTTTATGTATTCGACCCCGTATTTAGAAAGTGACTCGAAGGATGCGACATAATCTGCCACGGAGGATTCACCTTGAACAAGGTCAATAAAACGACGAGCCAATGTCACCTTCTTAGCTTCTGGCACAAACTTTAATTTGAATCGTTCCCGGAATTTCTCCCAAGTAAGATCCTCTTCATTTATTTCAGAAATCAGAAGCTCGTACCAGTCTAATGCTCTTTCTTGAAGCATACTTGAAGCCACTTGGACACGGTGAAGATCAATAAGATTCATGTGTGAAAAGATTCGATCGCATGCTCTTAGCCAAGCCTAGACTTCAATAATGATTTCAGAACCTTTGAATGGCTTCCCACCCAAATTGGTATAATCGTTGCACAAACGTGCAAATCCAGACTTAGGGTGAGTAGATTCCGAATTAGAACCGGCTGCTTGAGCATTCTTTACTAGATCAAGAAGCTGCTGGGCAGACATAAATACTCCATCCTGGGGAGTAGCACTAGATTGACCGGCGCTAGGACGGCCAGGTCTAACCATTTCTCTTCATAAAGAAAGAAAGAAGAAGAAGAAAACGGTTATTCACAAAATGAATATCAAACAATAATGATTGATAAAACAAGGAATCACAAATGAAAATAGGATAGGACGGTTCGAAGACCTGAATAAAATCCTAAGGCACGACTCCTAAGATGGACTTAGGACGATGATCCTTGTTAAATTATTCTACATTGTTTCGAAGTTTGGCTCTAAAACCAAGCAGTGACGCCCCACCTCTATACCCACTCTAGCCAAGGACACTACGGTGTAATGCCGTCAACTAGCACGGAGAATAAGGCTGTTGAGGAGCGACTATCCGTGTAATTGCTTTGTGCGAGCACCGATATGTCAGATAGTTTAAGATGCATTTCATTTCAAGAGGAAATCCGAAATGCCGATACAAACTCAAAGCTACTACCCAGTGGCTATATATATATTCTTCTAAAACAAATATAGAAATAAGCATAACTCAAATCAGTCACAGACATCCATATCACAAAGGCGGAAATAGATATGAATATATAACACATAAAAGTGTTCATCAGAGTAGTGGTCAGACAAGATCCACAATATCACAAAAGAATAGCTACAAGTGCTAGACAAAAGAATATGGATATATCAATGAGTCTATATCTCAAATGTATACAACAAAAACTACTAATCTAAGTAGTTAGCCAAAAGTCAGGCGATAGTCCCTGATAAGAGGTCAAGAGGAAGCACCTGTAACACCTCGGTCTGACCCGAGTATTATTTAGTAAGAAAATAATAAACGGATCAGTCTAACTATAAATATCAAATGAAATGATATAGAATAAGAGATATGACAAAAACATATGATAACCATAAAGTCATACTGTGATAAGTATGTAATTGAAAACCAACTAGAGATTAATCAATATCACAAGAATTTTCTCAAAGATCAAAAAGAATGTCATACTCTTTATTTTTTTTACCAAACCATAAATATTGACAATTATATCAATGTCAGTCACAAAAGTAAATGACACACAAATTCACCAATGCACAAATATTGATAAAACTTATCAATGTAAATCACGAAAATTGGCGAAACACAAATTTTAGAAATCATCAATGGAAATCCAAAAATCAAAAAAAGGGGGAGGCCTACCACAAAACGAAAGCATGAAAACTCACCAACACGTGTATCACAAAATGGAACGCTATTCCATGGTTGCTAACCGTTAATTTTGAGCCGAAGCTCCATAAAACGGCCCGAAGACCATGGGTCGCTACCCCACCAAATTGAGCCGAAGCTCCACAAAAAGGGGTTTAGTCTCCCTCGTAGATAAAGAGACATCGCATATTTGCTAGTCTAAATCACAAAAATGATCATCAACGATCATCAAGAAGTGTCAATTACAGTAAGCTAGTAAATATATAAGCTTAGCCTCATGTCCCATAACCACTAGCTTAACTTAAATATTTACGAACAAACTTAGATCTCCACTTGAAAATTGTCACAAGAAATTCAATCGAACAAGTCCAATAATTAACCAACGAAGTAAATGCAAGCGTTTCATACCACTTGTTTTACTAAGCCGTTTAATTAGATTTCTCATACGAGTGAGGTAAAAGTTTGTATATGCTAGTAGATTGGAAAAACGGTTTAAGAAACGAGCTTTGTAATAAAATAGTGTTGAAATCATTTTAATGGAAGAGTTTTGATATCTACTACTAGTATTGAAACCTTTATATTTTTAAAAGTGACAAATCACAGAAATGATTGTGGAAACAACCAATCACCAAAATTCACATACGGAGACGTGAATTAATTCCAAAGAAATCGATATCAAATCCATAAAAATGGATATTTCCAAAAGTTCCATATTAGAAGTCATCAAAGTCGAATAATTGATAGCATCAACTAGGAATCAAAACGAATCAATAAAAATTGGAATCACAACCCAAATAGGCAAAAAAATAGCATAATAGGCATTTAAGAGCAGGTTGGTCGACTGGCTCAATGAGTTCAGTCGACTGAACCTAGTCCCGGAATATTCGCGGGATGTTGGTCAGTCGACTGGACTCAGTATGCCAGTCGACTGGACCAGAACCTGAGATGTGCTCAGGTAGTAGGTCAGTCGACTGGACCAAAATTCCAGTCGACTGGAACATGTTTACTGCACTTCCATGCGTATTTAAATGAAGGCAAATTCCTTCCAAAATGCATTCGGTCGAGCAACGGCACTAGGGATTTGCACGAATCAGCTACCTGGCCCTATAAGCTCTTCGATGCATCACCAAAAGCATGTTCAAACAACAAAGCTGTTATTTTTGAAGATTTGAACTCAAAACGCTAAAAATTGGAATATTCACAAAACTAATCCAAATCAAAATCAAATGCACATGAATAAGTGTTAGGAATTCATACCTAACAATCAAAGATAATCATAGACTTAGATGTGAGATAAAAATCTCACCTTTTCACAAAAATAAGGAAGGAGAAGCTTGAAAGAAAAGGAAGAATCAACCACACTTCAACACAATCCAAATGAGCTTGAATCAATAGCTTCTCATTGGATTTGGAGCTAGAACTTGATTTGCAAATGGAAACTAGAGCTTGGAGTTTTAATTTCTCATTCCTCTCTCCATTGTTGCAAAAGCTTGAGTATTAGGAAATAGAAATGAACAATGAAGAGAAGAGGGGTGAAGGTTGGGTCTAATGGGTTGAAACAAAACCAAAGCCCTAAGTGAAAAAGTAGCAAAATTCCACTAACTCCAAACATATCAAAATTTATACTCAAAAAGATCTCAAACGTCATTTTGAACTCAATGGGGGTGGTCTCGAATCCTAATTTGACCGTCTGCAAAAAGTAGCTTTTCGGACAATAGTCCGACTAACGATGAATATTTAAAATAAAATATTTATTATTATCGTAAAATATGCGGGTTGTTACAGACACTGCATCAACAGTCAATAGTGTGTAGATGAGACGGGACACTGTAGACGTGACATAAATGGAATCTACTTTATAGATAGTGGTTGAATTGAATTAATGCTACCCGCATGTGATTGTTTGTTTTGTTATGAAAGCCAGCATGTGATTTAAGCTATAAAAAGCTTGTTAGATGCTGAGAAGTATTATCGCTCATTCTTATTTCATACAATTTCAAATATAACAAATGTCTGCCATAGATTGTATTTTTTGATGATAGCGATGATGAATTTGATGAAATGATGGAAGGCCATTTTCGTCGCGAAAAGGAACTGATAAATATGGCTGCATTACAGGCTGGTCAATCGAGCAGGCAACATGGTGGATCAGTTGTTGGTCGTCGGTATAAAAATTGTAGACATTCATGGTACAATGATAGACTGATGGAAGACTACTTTGTTCCAAATCCTACATACACAGATGCTGATTTTAGAAGAAGATTCTGCATGTGGCGACCTCTATTTCTTAGAATCCTATAATGTATTAAGCAGCATGGCAAATATTTTAGCTTCAAACCCAACGCATCTCGTACAACGGGATTGACTGGAATTCAAAAAATGTCAGCTGCACTAAGAATGCTTGCATATGCAGGACTGACAGATGTGCTTGATGAAAATTTGAAAGTGGAGGAAAGCACGGTATTAGAAAGGTTGAAACATTTCTGTCAAGCTATCGTGGACATTTACGGTGATCAATGCTTACGCAGACCGAACGAGGCGGATATAGTAATGTTATTAAATATGCATGGTAGTAGAGGTTGGCCTAGAATGTTAGGCAGTATAAATTGCATGCATTGGGAGTGGAAGAATTGTCCAAAGGCGTATGTTGGAGCTTATCAGGATAAGTCTCCTAGGTCCTCTATTATTCTTGAAGCCGTAGCGACGTATGACTTATGGATATGACATGCATTTTTTAGAACGCTGGGTTCGAACAATGATCTTAACGTAGTTGAACGATCTACGTTGTTCAGTGATTTAGCCAACGATAGATCAACTCCTTGTATCTTTACTTTAGGAGGTAACGCGTACCATCATGGATGTTATCTTGACGATGGTATATATCCTAAATGGATATGTTAGGTGTCTTATGTAAACTAATTGTAGTGATTCCTTTTTAGTTTAAGGTAGGGATTGTTATGTTAGTTGCTTGTTTTTAGGGATTGAATGTCTGATTTCATTCTAAAATGCTAGTTTATAGGATTCAAGGTAGGATCTTAACTCTTTTGGTTGTAATAACCATGAGCATTTAATCATGCTAAATGTGGGTTGCATTTCCTTTTTCATAGTTGTTGTATGGCTACTAGTACAACCGTACAATGGTGGAAAACCAACCGCTTAATGTTAATTACTTCATAAAAATAATTTTAAGATTTATTATATTATCAAGTTTAAAAAATATTATGGATATATTTAGAATAAGAAGCACGGTGTAAATTTAAAATAAAATTTATTGACTTTAACCATAGGTTCCGAAATAAATGATAGTGTAGTGGGAAGAAGAAAAAAAGTAGTACTATTTAAATCGGAACTTGCATTAGAAATCAAAGAATCAGAGGTGTAGCAGAATACACACACTCTCTCTTTCCTCTTCTGTAGCGAAGGCTAGATGGCACAAGGTTAAATGATTAATCTATTGAATTAACTAATATAAATAATGAACATATAGAATGCACAAAAAAACCATAACTCATCAGCTAATATCGTGATGCATACATCAAAGTCAAACAATATATACAGTCATATACTAATATAACAAAATATTACTTATGTACAAACTGAGCTTAGAGTGCTAATTCCGTAGAATACAATTATGAGTTTAGAGCCATTAGACATAATAGACAATTTTTTAGATAGGTTTTCTGTGAAAATAAAAATGGTACACAAAGAAACATTATATTTTACAAACGAAATTGCATTCCAAACATCTTCCACTATTGCTTCACTAGCGATGCTTGAAATCAAAGTCTTTCTCGGCTTCAATATATTCTATGCATTTTAGTAAAGAAAGGATGTCTGAGAGCTTCATATGTTTCCATTCTATTTGCAGGATTATATTTCAATAGAAATTGTAATAAATCTATCAAATCCCTTGTTGAGTGGCAGGGCTGTCAATGGATACTCGAAAAATCTGAAATCTATCCGCGTCCGCATCCGAAAAGCGGATAATATCCGATATCCAGAAAAACGGACGTGGATGCGGATACGAAAACATTCGTATTCGAAAATTATCCGTCCGATTTTTGTCAAGGTTATAGCTCAAATTTTGTGTATTTTAGTACAGTGAAAGATGTTTGTTTATTGCTTTATTAAGTTAGTAGTTTATATTATATGCACTTAATACTTTTTAACTGCTTGAAGCCGCAATATTTTTAGAAAAGTATTCTGGACATAATTCAAAATCAACTTAATTGGATCTTGATTTTCTTTCTTCATTGGAGAACTATTATCATTGTGGATAAGAATTTTTATTTCGAAAAAAACCGACTTATAAATCATTCTTCGTGTTAATTTGAAGTTACAGTCGAAATTTATGAACTGCTGCTACGCAACAGGCTCAATTTTGACCAATTTTATGAATTGCTACGGAACTTGTCTGAAACGCTTCAAATTTGTTTTAAACCGTATTTAAACTATTTTAACTTATTTAAAACAATATTTTCATCATTGCAAATTCATTTTTCATTTCATTTCATATTATAATATCATATTATTATAATATCATTTTCAATCTTTTTAGATATTTTGAAATCTTTAAGAGTCTTAATAATTTTCATATAAACATTTGTATGGATTTAATTTCTATTGAATTAACTATACTTACTGACCATTTCTCTTATCATTTATTAAACCAAGTTATCATCAATATCACAAACACATAACCAACCATAATATCAACCGAGTTATCATCCATTAAATCATCCAACATATAACAAAATTTTCATATACTTAACTTGAAATATTTTTTAAGAATTAGTAACTTAAAATATGAATATTCATCTTTAATCAAAGATTAACTTCCTACCAACATTTTTTTAAACAACACTTCACTAAATCATCATCTAAGCAATTCCACCTTACTTTCTAGTGCTCGCCATCACTTTATTTCCACTTGCTCTCGACCATAGGTCTTTCCTTATTTTTTGCTCTTGGCCAAACATTCCAACAACATTAATAAGCTCGGCCTCCCCTTGATCTTCCCCATCCTCCATTATTTCTTTACTTCTTAGATTCTAAACCATGTTTTAATAGCATTTTAAAGTCTTTGGTAAAGTTTGATGGTGTTCGAAGTTGATTTGATATGATTTTAAAAAAATTACTAAGGAAAGAGAAGAGAAGAAGATATTAGAGAGTGGAAGAAAAGCTTGAAAAATAAAGAAGAAGAAGTGTAAAAAAGTGAGAAAGTGCATGATTATTTATAGAAATTTTTTTGGATTAAAATAATATTTTATGAAAAGACCAAAATACCTTTTATTTACATTTTAAGCAACCTTATTTTTTCAACATTTAACATTACATTTTAAATCATCACTTTATATCATTTTCACTTAACAAGTAAGTAAGGGATATAATAATTATGTTTGTTTTGATTTGATGTTTACCTTTTGCTTTGAAATGACATGTTTGTCGTTTTGTGCTTACTTTTTCTTAATTATATTCTAAAATTTTCTAAGCATGTTTATTAAAAGTAAACTTAATTAATGAATTAATTAATTAATACTTACACTATTTGAATATATTTTCCTGTATAAGAAAATAAAGGTGCTACGACGTTGCGACAACTTTTAATTGATAAAACGTTAATTTTCGACAAAATGTTTTACGGTCAAATTTTGACATTTTAGTTAAACTATTTATTTATGTAAAAAAAATTTAAAAATAAATTTTTAGATTGATATTTAAAAATATAAACACTCATAAATAAATTAAAATAATTTATTTAATCATTGAAACTTACTTTTCTAAAATCAGCATTTTGTCACGTTTGCCGATATAGGCAAATGTTACTACTTTTATGTATACTTCTCTTTCCAAATCTTATCTAATATTATTTGAATCATATCACCTTACTTATTTTACATTTAAAATCACTTTAAATAGTATATTTTAAAGTGGTCAAGTTCTAGATGGTCACATTCTCCCACACTTAAAAGAATTTCGTCCTCGGATTATACGAAACAAAAGTTTGCCTAAAACATTTATATTTAAACTTAATTCCATATAATATAAATAGATCATCCATATGAAATGTCTTATTCGATCTCCTATTCAGATGCACAACTTTATTTTCGAACTAGTATTGATCCCCGATCCTCTAGTGCGGACTCTGATCAAGCTTCAAGATCAGAATCTTTGCTTTCCTTGCATAGTTCTCAACTATGATAGAAAATTCAAGTACCTAACCACAAACCCTCTGCAATGTTCTTCATCAAGAATCGAGTGATAAATTCTTTTTCAGACCAGTGTAAACACTTCAAAGTTTCGTACTCGAATCTTAGATCAACATTTGTGTGATGAAATGATCTACACATAATATATTTATTTAGTATCTTTCAAAAAAATTTCATAAATGTTTATCTTAAGTTTAAACATTTAATAAAGGTGCTTCTTTAAATAATCCCTTTAATTATTTATTTTCAAATATTTTTATTAGAGGAAAATATTCTAAAGAAACCATTTATCACTCAAAAGATGATTTATTTTTATTATAAAATTTCTTTTCCACAATCCTCTAATTTTGTATATTTCCTTTAATACTAATATTATTTATGAATCATTTCATAAAACTATTACTTAAGTTTATTTCATCTTATAACTTATGCAAATCAATCACATTTTAAAGATTTAAGTCCAAATCCTTAATTAATGCTGGAATTCACTGATAAAACATTTTTCCAGGTTATAATTACCTATTTGGGGAGCCATTATTTTACTTAATAGTTCATGAATTAAATCTATATTTGTATGATATACCTTTACATCCTTAGAGTATATACAAATCCCAAATTTCAAATTGGTTTTACTTAAATCCGTCTGTTTAATAAATTTAAACTTTGTTGTAATTTACTATAATCTCAAATCCATAGTTTATAAAACTTATTTCTAATTTAATACTATTATTAATTTTCAATCTTTGAAAACAAATATTAAAACCACTTGCATTTAAATCCTTAAACTCTTAACTCTTTTTTTTCTTTTATGAATCTGATTTATAAATTATCCTTATCTTATTTCATTTACTCAAAGTATTTCAATCTTTTGCCAAACGTTTCATAAATTTCTTAGCTTCGAGTTAGGTGTGATTCAGAAATTTCGACTGTCCAAAATCGTCGGAAATTCCGCTTTATTTTAGCAATTAGCGATCCCAATTTATATTTAGTTTAAATACTTTTACAAAGATAATCAATGATTTACATTATTTCTTTAACTTAAGAAAATTATATAGATCGAGTAATTCAAAAACAATCCATGGAACTATGTACTACCAATAGTACCCTATATCCTCTTAACAAGAAGAGTAATCTTAAGAGAAGTGCTTATCATCCGAACACATCTCTTGCCCATTTTTAGTTTATTCTCAAGCCAATCGAATTAGTAATAATAAAATATCCCTTTTTATTCAAAATAATACCATTTTCAAAATCCTTAAGAGATTACTTTATAAAAACTGTTTTATAAATTCATTTTATAAATTTATCTTATATTAATTAACTTCATTGAAATTTCCATAACTCTTTTACTTGAATTTAAATTCTCATTTCTTTTGTATAATTTTTCCTTTTACATAATTATTTGCAAATAATTTTCATATTATATATTCATTGCTTAAACAAATCTTATTATCAAACACCTTATAGTCAAATCATGAAACTTAATTCACAAGGTATTTGTACTTAACTTTTAAATCAAACAATTGATCAATTTATGATAGTAACTTAACATTATCATTTCTTAATTTATTATTTTATAATAAGTATTAAAGATCTTAATTACCTTATCGGATTTCGTACTTATCTTTGTGAAACATCTTATAGTCAAACTTTGAAATTCTAATCACAAGATGTTCATATTTAAATTTCACTAATCCTAATTCCTAATTATACAAGTTTTCAAAATACATACTTTATATTCAAAATATAATCCTTGGTAAAATTATTTCATTTACCATTTTTTTCAAAATCAGTGTATCGCTTCGTCTTGTTTAAATGTTTAGGAACCCTCATCGATAATGGTGATCAGGCGTATCGATTGGAATCTATAAATCACTCAACAGATAAATAAACACAAAACAATTTATTGTCACTAATAAATACACACTCATATATAATACAATCAAACTCATTTTAGCGTGTTACTAACCCTATCTCCAATGAGTCACTCATCCTAGTGTATTACTAACCCTATTTTTGATGAGTCTTTACCTCACCAAAGCCAAGGTTCTCGCTTATTCTTCAGCTCTGATACCAAATGTAACGAACAGTTTTTCCATACCCTTTGAATCGATCATAAACCACACATATCCAACTCAAATTGCACGAATAAGCAGATCATTAAGGGTAGAAAGAAAATAAAGACAGAACATAATCTCACACGAATAAAATAACATATATTATTTCAAAGATAATCTTTACAGTGGAAAATTTTAAAATACAATATAGTAGTCTAACCTAGATTCAGCCTGGATAGTTATAAACTCCTGTCTTACAAATGTTGAATGCAACAAAACAAATGCAATAGATGTAGCGGGTTATAGGATACGTCCATATGATGATGATGATCTCTAGCTCTCCTCTAGAAACTCCAAGCGTCTTCAATAAACCTAAAACTACTCGAATCTGACCCGAATACTGAAAATACCCGAATCAGGCTTGATAAACCGGCGTGAGAAAACTCAATAATAAATGATAGTGTCATATACTATCATTTAAATAAAATCCTTTGAAAAGAAAGAGTATCTTATAAGACCACGCCCACATATAAACACGGATTGGTTTTTACCTTATGATAACTTAAACACTTTTATATATCAAAACATTTGATATAATTTCTAATGACATTCCTTTGAAAACATTTGAAAATAAACTTGTTAATCCTAGCCAAAATTGTTACATTGATTAAATTTTAGCATAATAGGTTTACAATCAAATCCGTAGGTTCTTATTGAAGAATGGATTTCCATACAAATGACCAGGTGAAGGGACTACCTTCCGGCAGTACATCTTAAGAGGAATGTACCGAGGATCATCACAAAGGATTCTCTACCAAAACAAGACCGACCTATCTCTGTAATTAGATAGTACCGAATATATCATCCCTCGGTCCGTACCGACCTTTAACCGAGCGCGCCCTAGCATACAAACTACGTTAATTTACATCCCAAACGTCATAGCGGGAAGAAATATATCTAGAAGGGGGCGATCATACCCTAATTGGGAATGACCCACTTAGCCTTGCTGCATCTAACCCTGTTTCGCTCATTTCCGGTTGATGAGGCTCGAGGCAACGATTACCTTTTCACATAACACGTCTTCTTTCACCTTGAATGCCACACTGCCATTTCTTTGATCACTATCTGACTCCCACAAGCATACAAACTGTAAGCTTGTATTTTTCAGTGAAGGGTGTTAAGCTAAGAGAAGTTGCCTTCTCCGCCACCTAGCAGATGTACATTTATAAAAGTCAAACACTGTGTCTCAGAAATGCAATGTCGGACATTCGTCCATACAAGTTCGTTTTGGGTCTGAATGAAATCGAAGGCACTTTTCTCGGCCATTACTAGGTGAGAAGCCCTTGCAATCCGAAAAAACCTCCACAACGAGGAAACCACCGCTATAAATTACTCTATAATGGGAGCGATCCAGAGCATGTCAACAATCAGTTCTCACGCTATGAAAATCCATAGTCTTCAATAATCATCATCTTCAATATCTTCACTTTCAAACGTATATATTGGTTCGAAGTAGTTTTCGAATAGGAATCACCCAAATCCGACCCTGGTTCCTTTGAAGCCAATCATCGCTTTGAAAGATGTTAAGTTCATATGCAGATATAAATCATCAATCAATTACTTCATCTTTTATTTAAATCAATTATCTTTCTTAGATATATTCCTTTCAATTTATTCCATTTTCTTTTCAAGAGTATACGGAATCATTAAGTCTCATTTGTCAAATCATTTGGTTTATTTAGACCTTTCTTAAATCCTAGAATAATTTGAAATCATTTTCTCTTTTACATAGAAAAACCTTCCAAATCATTCTTTTAATCTTAATCAATGATATCTTGTATTCAAGTTATACTTTTAACTTAGGAAAAATATCCCAAATCATTCATTAAATCCTAATCAAAGATTTCTTTCTTAACTTCAAATCATATTCTTGAAAATTTAAGATTTTCATAATAGAGCAATACTGCCACCTTAAATATGGTAAGTTTCACATCCATAGACTAGTGGCAAGTAATCCTACATCATGAACATCTTTGTCTTCAATATGTTTTATTTCGAAAATTAGTTTGAAGGGGTTTTCGGATAGGAATCACCCAAATCCGATCCCGGTTCCTTCGTTCTAATCATCGATAAAAGGATGTTAAGTGGTTAATTAACATTCAAAGAATTTGTTTCTTTTCTTTTATCTTTGAAAAATTTAAATATGATCTTTTAGAGTATCCAGCCTTTCCTTTCAATCTATTCCACCTCTCGCCTTAAAAGAGAAAACATAGGCGAGGTAAGTTCAGGGCAAGGGTTGCTCTATCTCTAACCTTAGTTAAACACCTTATCTAATCTTTCCAAATCTCTTGGGTGGGACAAACGTACTAGTTGTTTCCATATACTCAATTATTAGCTTTATTTTAGAAATGATTTATTAAACATTCAAATCATCATTTAAAATATTTAATTATCCTTTTAAAAATATTCATAATTGATTCTAGGAAATACCGTTACGTTTAAGCTCATATTCAAAAGACTATAGAATTCGCAGCAAAAAAGTGTTGTAGAAAGTGCTATATAAGCTTATTTGATTTAAAGAACTTTTTAATATTTGAAAATTGATATTTTACATTACAAATCTTTTTTAAACCATTTTAATAGATTTAGCAAATTTATTTCATATTTTTAATTATTTAAAAATATCATTTATAAAGAAATTCATTTTTGGATTCCGAACTGTAAAACCGCAATGTTTTTAGAAATTTTTTTTGGACATATTTCAAAATCTACCTAATGAAATCTTGATTTTCTTTCTTTGTTGGAGAACTATTATCATTGTGGACCAAATAATTTTTATTTCGAAGAAATCCGACTTATATATCATTCTTAACATTAATTTAAAGTTACGGGTCGAAATTTACGAATTGCCGCTATGCGATGAGCTCGATTTTGATCAATTTTGTGAATTGCTTCGGAACTTGTCCAAAACACTTCATATTTGTTTTAAACAATATTTAAACTATTTTAACTTATTTAATACAATATTTTTATCATTTCAAACTCATTTTTTCATTTCATATTATAATATCATTTTCAATCTTTTTAGATATTTTGAAATCATTAAGAAGCTAAATAATTTTCATAACACATTTGTATGGATTTAATTTACATTGAATTAACAATACTTACTAAACATTTCTCTTATCATTTATCAAACCAAGTTATCATCCATATCACAAACATATAATCAACCATAATATCAACCGAGTTATCATCCATTAAATCATCCAACATACAATAAACTTTTCATATATTAACTTGAAATATTTTTTAAGAATTAGTAACTTAAAATATGAGTACTCACCTTTAACCAAAGATTAACTTCCTACCAACATTCTTTTTTTAAACAACACTTCACTAAATCATCACCTAAACAACTCCACCTCACTTTTTAGTGTTCGGCTATCAATTTACTTCCACTTGCTCTCGACCACAAATCTTTCCTTCTTATTTGCTCTTGGCCAAACATTCCAACAACATCAATAAGCTCGATCTCCCCTTGATACTCCCCTTCCTCCATTATTTCTTCACTGCTTAGATGCTAAACCATGTTTTAGTGGAATTTTAAGGCCGTGGCAAAGATTGGTGGTGTTCGAAGTTGATTTGAAATGAATTTAAGAAAAGTCAGAGAGGAAAGGGAAGAGAAGAAGCCATTAGAGAGTGGAAGAAAAGATTGAAAAAGGAAGAAGAAGAAGAAGTGTAAAAAAGTGAGAAAGTGGATGTTTATTTATAGAAAAAGTTTTGGATTAAAATAATATTTTGTAAAAACACCAAAATACCCTTTACTTACTTTTTAAGCAACCTTATTTTTTCGGCACTTAAAATCACGTTTCACATCATTACTTTATGTCATTTTCACTTAATAAGTAAGTAAGGAAAATAATAATTTTTTTTTTGATTTGATGTTTACCTTTTGCTTTGAAATGACATGTTTGTTTTTTGTGCTCACTTCTTCTTAATTATATTCTAGAATTTTCTAAGTATGTTTAGTAAAATTAAAATTGATTAATGAATTAATTAATACTTATACTATTTGAATATATGTTCCTATATAAGAAAATAATGGTATGACGACGTTGCGACAACTTTTAATTGACAAAATATTGATTTTCGACAAAATGTTTTACGGTCACATTTTGGCGTTTTAGTCAAACTATTAATTTATGTAAACCAAATTCAAAATTAAATTTTTATATTGACATTTAAAAATATAAATAATTTATTTAACTATTGAAACTTACTTTTCTAAAATCAGCATTTTGTCACTTTTGTCAATATTGGCAAATGTTACTATTTTTGTGTATACTTCTCTTTCCAAATCCTATCTAATATTATTTGAATCATGTATCCTTAATTATTTTACATTTAAAATCACCTTAAATAGTATATTTTAGTGTTCAAATTCTCTATCTTTACATTTAACATTTCCTGGGAAATGATTAAATATACCATTACAAAATACGTCAAGAGCGACATATGATGATGCCCCAATGGTTGATCAAAGCAATATGGTCATATCTGACTTATATACACAGTGGAATCAAAACGCAACTGCAATTCCTAATTAGCTATCCACTAGCCACCTCCTCATCTCTGGAAGCTTTATTTGCCAAAAGACTAAAACTTGAAAACCTCAACCCTCGGCCTAGTCAATTCAATTTTGAGTATCCAAAAGTTTAAGGGGAACAAAAACTTCGAGTCAGACATAAAACCTGGTGTCAATAATTTTTTTACGTTTTCGTTTACTGATATTAAGTGAGACCACGCCGTTTAGCGGAACGGGCTTTCCCTCACTAATATTTTCTTTAAAACGTATATTTTGCAAATCCATTCCAGCAACTAAACTGGTTAATCATACTGATTATATCATAATAGCAATATCATTTATGCTAATAAATGGACTATCTTTTCGTAAAACAAGTAATATGTGAACTATCTGCCTACATATAATAGCAAGGTGTGTTATGCTACAAATGGATTATATGTCCATACAATTGGGTTGACTGCCCGCAAACTTGATTAACTATCCGAAATCTAGGTTGACTGTCCAGATTATTTTCTTAGGATTAATTACCCTTTAAATTTTCCTTGGAAACATTTCTCAAAATGATTTAGTCCTTCAAATCATATATATGTATATATATACACACACGAGGAAAATATATATTTAGCTTTATTTTAAGCCATTTTTCATGTTATATATAATTTTATTCAAAATAATATTGATGAATTTTAATGAGGATTAACTATCCTTCTAAAATGAGTTAAAGTCCTTTTAACTTGACGTACTTAGGCTATATTACCTATTCAATACATTCGAAACCTATGTTTAATAGCTTTAAACAACCCTTTCGATACTCTTGAAGGCAACCCCTTCGAAACCTATTGAAAGACCCTTTCGAAATCATTAAATATAGCCTTTCAAATACATTGGAAAAACCTTTCCTTTCTTTTTACTGTAAGCTTCAATATAGAAGACATCCCCTTTAAATTTATTTAAATATTGCCTTTCGAAAACCTAGGAAAAACCTTCCTTTTCAACTTTGTCGAAACCCTGGGGAACCACCCCTTTCGTAATCATTCATTAACACCTTTTGAAACAGTCAAAACACAATCCTTTCAAAAGCACTTTGAGTTAAATTTAAAATCTATGGAAACCTTTTGACACCATTCAAAGTTAACTCCTTTGAATCCCTTTGAAAATGTCTTGGTCGAAACCATTTGGATTCTGCCTTCAAGTAGAGCAAAAAGATTAGAAACCCATTAAAGTCGAAAGCATTTGTTTCCAAACCGTTCAAAACTATCTCTTTCGAAATCATTTGGGTTTTATTTTACTTAAATAAAAAGGGTCCTTAAAACATTTAAGTTGAAAGCTACTGCTTCGAAACCATTTCCTAAGTAATGAAGTAATGATGTCAGAACCATCCTTTGAAAGCATTGGAGAGGTGGCCGAGTTATTGAAAACAAAATAATCCTTTCAAAACCATTTGGGTCGAAAGGCAAAAAGGCGGCAGCAAAAGTTTTCAATCTAGTTGAAAGCAATTAGTTAAAAACATAGATGTAACCCAATCGAAACCATTTCCTTTTAATCATTTGACTTGGTTGAAAGCTACTTTGTCGAAAGCCATTTAGTCGAAAGCAAGCATGTGTATTTCTTTTATTTAAAAACAAAGGATTGCCTCAACCCCTTTGAAACCCTTGGTTTCAACTCCTTACCTTTCGCCATCATCCAATTCATTACCTACCAGTTGTCTAATACCATATCATTGGTTTCGACTGCGTTGGAAGCGAGGATGAGGAGGCGGAACCAGGTGCCGACGGGGTCGAAACAGAGAATAACTTGTAGCAAATAGTTCTTTTCATCTAACCTGCCACACATGTATAATTGTGATTGGTTGCCTCTTTCTTTACCAATAAAAGTACTACACTTTGTAAATACGGCTGCCGATTTTTCAGAGTTAATAATTCAAATCATTGTATAAAAAGTCTCTTCTCCTCTTTTAATTATGTAAAACATTTAAGTCTTATACCTTAAATAATTTTATATAAATCTTAAAACACTTAGGAAAAATCTACAAAAATTCCAAAAAATCTATTTTAACATGTTTTCAAACATATAAAAATTTCAGGCCCAAATAATTAATTATTTACTCGTAATTAATTTACAACCCAAAATACCATTTTCTTTATTAGAAAATTCATATTAATTCCAAAAAAAATTCAAAAAAAATTTGTAAATTGAAACTCTCTCCAAAATAATATTTACGATCTTTATAAAAATTTGCAAGGCAATTGGATATCAGTTTATAGGGTTTTCATCTTAAAACATATCATAAATTCAATATGAATAACCTTAATTTATCAACAAGTATATATATTCATTCCATCATTCAAAAACATGAAAAACCATTGCAAAATATTTGAAATTCATATTAAATCAGAAAGCACAATCAAAAATGAGATGTAAACATTATTCACCTTAGCCTTTAGAGATTATGGAGATTGGGATGTGAATAGATTTGATTTGAATTTGCTTCTTCCTAGCTTTTCTTCTTCTCTTCCTTGTTAATGATGGCAGCCGTGTTTTATAAAATTTTGAAATGAAATGAACATGTAAAATCTTACATGGTCAAGTTTTGTAGGAGATAGGAATGGCCTCCCTCCCCTATTTCAAGTTAACTCTTATTTTAATTCATAGTTAAATGGCATGGCAACACCTTAATTAAAATAAAATCTAAATCCCCTAATCAACACATTATTTTTTTAATCCAACTAATTAAATGTCCTAAATAATGTTACAAAAAATCTGGGGTGTTACAGACTCCCATCCTTAAAGAATTTTGTCCTTGAAATTACGATATGGTACACAACAAATCAAACAAGAAGGCAAAACATACCATCAAACAAGTCAGGATATGTATCTCTAATCCTGCACTCAATCTCCCAAGAATAGTCCCTGTCATCGTAGCTCCACTAGACTTTGACCAATCTGACTGTCTTGGTTCTAAGCCTCTTCTCATCTCTCACAACTATGCGAACTGGCTTCCTTACTATGGTCAAATCTAGCTCTACCACTAAATCATCTTGCACAATCAGTGCTATAGCAGTTTTTGGATCCCGAAGGCATTTTCTGAGATGAGAAACATGAAACACATCGTGGACTCCTATCAAACTGCTCGGTAACTCCACTCTATATGCGAGGTTCTCGATTCTTCCAACGATAGGAAAAGATCCAACGAATCTCGGTGCTAACTTCCCCGATTTTCCAAACCTAATCACAACCTTTATTGGTGACACTTTGACAAAAACTTAGTGTAATGACCCGCTGTTTCGAACCATTCAAGTCAACACTAAAACCACATGCGTCCAACTCGAGTCGTTCAAAACAACATATTGTTATATAAATTTTGAGGTAAATAGAATCTATTATAGAATCGCAGACATAGAATATGCAGCGGAATAAATAAAACATAGTAGTTCATGAAGCTACTAGAGAACAACAGAGTCGAGAAGATACAACAGAAATCCAAATACATAGAGATTCACCAATATAAAAGAAAATGACAAATGCATGAACTAAAATAACTGAAATAGCTGAAATAGATAAATAGATCTCCAACAAAGTCTCGAGCTCCAAACGGTGAGTCCTGAAAGCTGTGATACTCAGGCTGACCCGAGCATAAAGTAAAACAAAATACTCGAGTCGGGACTAACATTGTCATGTAAGTAAATCAACTCAAGTGAAATGCAACAAGTGAATGCAACAATAACTCAAAGAATGTTTGGGATTCCCATCCTTTAAGGAGTCCCATCCTTTAAGGATCCGTCAAACTGTTTATATGTAGTAATATGTGCTATATATGTATTGTCCATCAGTAAAGTAATGTTGAAAATAGCATTAAGGCATTATCCATACCCCTTAACACATTTTTATGGGAATTGTAGTCTATACAGTACTGTAAACTCCACCGATCCAGCTGAGCTATTAGGAAGCACTCCATAGGTATGATACAAATCAAAATTATAGTGGGCTCGATAAGGATAATATGACAAGGCACATGAGGCAATGCCCATGATAGGATTCTACCATTTTGCACTCCCGGACTGATGGTAACGCGTAGCAGCTACTACCGCCGCCTTGAACAACACTCCCAAAATCAAAGATGGCCACCAATCAATTACAAAGTAAAAGATATGGTACCGAAGAAGCGTGTTCGATTGGGGAATCTACCCCATTTGGTCCGGTATAGCTCCTATTTTAGTCATATAATTATGACCTGAAGATCAAGACTGCATTTCTTACCTTATTCCGATTGCGATTACCAAACCATCCTATTTCATTCTGGATTCTCCATTATGTGCACAGTTGTTAAAGTGATTTCGAAATTAGTAGTGAGTATGACAATATCCGATCTTGGTCTCTTTAACAACTAAATGCTTATTTCACACCATGGTCATTTTATTGAACATTATTAATAATAAATCTTAAATTACAATTTAAATCAATACTAAAATATTTAACTTCAATTATATATTTAAATTTGATACATTTCTTAGTAATTCATATTAAATTAAATTTTTACATTTCAAAGTTTTATCCTTTGGAAATTAAATAAACAATAACTTAAATAGAATCTCATTTAAATTTAAATTCTTTAAACCAGAATAAATTATGAATTTATCTCTACTTAACTTCTTACCTTTTATTTATTAAGGTTGCTATAAAAATCTATATTTATTTATTAAAGTAAATTTTAAATAAATCTCTTAAAACTATATAAAATATTTTATTAATTAAATTTTAAATAAATCTCTTAAACTATATTAAATATTTTATTAAATTAAAGTTTAAATTATTTAAATTATAGGTTTAAAACTAAATAAAATTATAAGTTGAAATCTTAAATTTACATTTAAAACCATATTTTAATTTATAATTTGAAACTTTAAAACATATAAAATAAATTATTTTTCAAATATAAATTTTTAAATAATTAAATAAAATCAAATTTACAAATCAAACATTCTTTAAAATTTTGCAAATAATTTAAAACCGACCAACGGTGACCATATATAATTTTCTACCACATGATCAAGAGATTGGGTATGTATCATTTCAACCCAAAATAGTTAAATTTTCCAGGTACATATCATATCCCAAATCAAAATTTTAAAATCCATAAAATCGCTCGAGTGTGTATCATTTCAACCTATAATGATTTTCCTTAATCAATAAATTATTCGGGTATGTATCATTTTAACCCATAATGATTTTCCTAGCTAACATATCAGGGTACTTGCAGTGTGATAGCGATAATTAGACAATATGACATATCAGTATATAATATAGTGAATATCATATACATGTCATTCATGTCACAGATGAATATCACGTTAGCACCAGAATTGGTCACTAACACCCTTGAGTAGAGTTATGTAGAGAGACTAATGAAGAGAATAAATTAAAACAGAAAAATAGTGTAATTTAATGCCAAAAGAACAATAAAAACGGGAACACCGGATTTATAGTGGTTCGGCGTAACTGCCTACGTCCACTTTGAGTTTAATCTTTATTGCTTTCCCAATCACTTGAATACAGATACAATCCGTAAATAAATTGCTTGAGTACAAGTTTGAATAATAATGAGGAGAGTATAAAAAATGGCAGAGTCTCCCTAGTGTTCTCCAAAA
Organism: Allium cepa; assembly: GCA_030765085.1. Lineage (NCBI taxonomy): Eukaryota > Viridiplantae > Streptophyta > Magnoliopsida > Asparagales > Amaryllidaceae > Allium > Allium cepa. Next base: position 824,292,151 of record CM060943.1, on the reverse strand, counting down.
AAGGTCCCTTTTCTGTGTGCCCCTGCCCTTCTATTTATAGACGAAGATGGGTTGGACTTCCTTCACGGGCTCAAGGCCAAGGTGACTTGGCCCATGTAGGGCGATCTCAAGCTAGTTGGTCAATTCTTGCTGAACCGTACCTAAATGCCAAAACATGTCGACTGCATCAAACCCGTATATCCTCAGGCTCTTCTTGGTCAGAATCTTGTCTAGTGCTAATGGTAATTTCTTCAACTGTCATCTTGTAGCCGGGCTAAGGTGCCGGTTAACACTTGCCCCCCAAAGTGTGTCGTGTGAAGCAACACGACATGCTTTGAATCGGCGAGTATTCCTTGCCTCTAGAAAGAAATCCATCGTGTTCCTTGAACAATCGTTATCCTTTAATTTTATCCTCCCAAGGTGTCATATCCTTCTTTTGTCATCATGATGCTTGGTCTATTCCCATTGCTATAAATCCAGGGTTGTAGTTCATCAGTGGCCATCCGTGTCTGATTCTACAGCGCTAGTAAGCTTCGGCTATCTGATCTAGTCTTTTCTTAATAACCCTAAGCGAGAATTCAATTTATGTTGATTTTAAGAAGTCGAAATTTTTCGGATGTACACATGCATGTTTGGGTACATGTTCTTACCATTGTCTCTCGGGTGCGTTTTATATGCTCATAAGTCATTGCCAATTCCATCTAGTTTAATAGCAATTCAATTGCGATTCCTTATTTGTATTTTCTATGAAATAAGGGTTGTAATCAGCCACTTGACGAGAGAAGACTTCAAGTTTTACATGGATGACGATCTCAGAACAGTAAGCAAGGGTGAATGGAGTACGACCAGTCACGGACCCATGGGTAGTTCTATATGCCCATAATGCTGTTGGGAGTTCATCCACACATTTGCCTCTAGCCTTTTCCAAATTTTTCTTTAGAACAGGCTTTATGGTTTTGTTCACATCTTCAACCTGTCCATTTGCAATAATAATATATCATAGAAGGTCATAAGGACAGATGACGTTACAGACAGTGAGGTTGATTTTTTTTTATTGGTTGTGGCTAAAAGTTATTTGTCTGCCTGTTTGGCGAAGTAAGCAACTGCCATGATGGTGTATTTCGCACCATCTTTAGGAACGGCAAGAAGATGATTTCAATGCCCCAAAGTAGCAAATGGCTATAGACTAGCCATTTGAGTAATTTCCATCGGTAGGTTTCTTGGATTTTTTGCAAACATCTTGCACTCGTCGCATTGTCTAGCATGATCAACCGCATCTGGATTGATAGTTGGCCATTAATACTTGTAGCAGAGTATTTTCTTTATCATGGTTTTCCACCTGATGTTATCGCCGCATTCTTCTTCATAGACTTCCTACAGGACTTTCTTTATCTCATCATGGGCTATGCACCGAAGTAAGGGGGTCGAGAATCCCCTTCGATACATTATTCCGCTCTCCATTAGATATCGCGAAGCCTTACGAATGACTTGTCGTCTTTTGCTCCTTCTTTCGGGTAAGACCCCATGTAGTAAGTATTGCTTAAATGGGGCCATCCATGATTCCTTATCGATTTCGGTTTCTAACACGAAATCTACCTCCATCATATTTATACTCGGAGTATGTAAGGTTTCAACGGGGAACAATCTCATCTGCTGCGCATCGCCAGTGCTTGCAAATTTTGCCAATGAATCGGCTGCCCTGTTTTGCTCACGCGGGACATGTGGAATATCACAATACTCGAGATTCGCTGGCAGCTCCTGAACTCGGACCAAATACGGGGTAAGTCTCTGCCCCCTTACTTGGTAGTCTCCCTGCACTTGGTACACCACCAGTTGCGAGTCGCAAAAGATTTCAACCGATCTTACTCCTAGTTCTTTGATGAGTCTTAATCCGGCTATCAATGTTTCATACTTAGCTTTGTTATTTGTTGCTGGGAATTCAAGCTTTAAAGCATAACAAACTGATCGGTTTTCAGGAGGCACAAGAACTATGCCAGCACCCAAACAACGGTCGTTAGATGCCCCATCGGTATTCATCTTCCATCGAACGGGTGGTATGACATTATGGCCGTTTGGGTCGTCTGACACAGTGAATTCAGCAATGAAGTCTGCTAGTGTTTTCCTCTGTATGGACCTTCGTGGCAGTAGGTAATATCGAATTGACTCAACTCTATATTCCATTTTAACATCCTTCCAGAAGTTTCCGGTCGTTAGAGTACCTGTCGCAAGGGTTGATCAGTGTAAACACTGATTAAGTGTGCCTGAAAATATGGGCGAAGCTTGCGTGATGCAATCATCAAGCAATAGGCTAATTTCTCGATCTTGAGCTAATTTCTTTCTGCCCCCGTCAGGCGTTTACTAACATAGTAAACTGGCTTTTGAACTCGGTCCTCTTCGCGGACCAAGGCCGTACCTATAGCATGCTGGGATATTGCCAAGCACACATACAACATTTCATGGTCTATTGGTTTCGATAGCACCGGGGGACTTTTCAAATGCCTTACCAGAGCACGGAATGCTTCCTCACAATCAGATGTCTACTCGACGTTCCTCTTTCCTTTCTTTATCACATCGAAGAAAGGAATACACTTGTCTGTAGCTCTGATATGAATCGACTCAGCGCAGCCACCTTTCCATTCAAGCTTTGTACTAGCTTCATAGTTCTGGGCACTTGTGTGTCTCGGATAGCTTGAATCTTCTCCGGGTTAGCTTCGATTCCCTGCTCATTTACAATGAAACCCAAAAACTTTCCCAACGCTATGCCAAATGGATACTTCAAAGGATTGATTTTCATTTCATAATGCCTGAGTATATCAAAAATCTCTGCTAGATCTCGGATGTGGTCATTTGATTGCTATGTCTTCACGAGCATGTCATCCACATAGACTTCCATCGTTCTACCATTCTGGTCTTTAAAATTCAATTCAGCAGACGCAAATAAGCTGCTCCCGCGTTTTTCAATCCAAAAGGCATTACTTCATAGTAATATAGCCCCACATCTGTGACAAAACTTATGCGTTCTTGGTCTGGAATGTGCATCGGGATGTGATTGTATCCCGAATACGCATCCATAAAAGACAATAATTCGTGTCCGGCCGTAGAATCGACGAGCTGGTCGATTCTAGGTAAAGGGAAACTATCCTTCGGGCATGCTTTATTCAGATCAGAGTAATCAACACTAGTTCTCCACTTGCCGTTTGCTTTCCTCACAAGCGCAGGGTTAGATACCCATTCAGGGTAGAGGGCATCGCGGACGAACCCATTGGCTTTGAATTTGTCCACCTCCTCTCTGAGTGCAGCGGACCTCTCCGGGTCCATGCCTCTCCTTTTTTGTTTTACAGCGACGTATTTCGGGTCTATGTTCAACATATGACTCGTAATAGCGGGAGAAATCCTACACATATCAGAATGTGTCCAAGCGAAAACGTCTAGGTTCGCTCGGAGGAAATCAGTAAGATCTTCGGCCAATGATGGGTCGAGTTGCGATCCAATCTTAAGGACTCATGACAGGTCATGCCGGCTGACTGGTATGTCAATCGTCAGCTCAGCCGGTGCTGCATTCGTTTCCCTAAGTCCCCCATCATCGTCTCTCGGATCTATGTCTCTATAGATCCAAGAATGCTGCCCGAGCCAGGGCTCGGGCACTACTTTCCAATTGTCAGTGTTTTGGATGCGGACGAAGCTATCCCCCTTGTCTGCATCTCGACTTCTAAACACTATATCGTCTGGCATCATGTGTTGTTGTTTTACAGGGGTTCCATCTTCGACATTCGAGCAACATTTATGATCCGCATGCCTCGGGTTGGAGTGATAGTTAGTTGCCCACTAGCGTAGGTATCGATTTAATGATTCTATCCCTAGGCATTCCTTCGATCGTAGCCTTGGGTAGTTGTAAACATTATATATAAGTTTCAATATTGAGCTATCGCAGCCAGTCTTTGGATGACCATGCGTCTGCTCCCAGTCTCGGGTTGATAAATGTACTGCATGGATGGTTGAGTCTCGTCCTAGCTATGTTTATATCCCCACCTATACTTCGAAAACATAGAGTTGATCGATGAATAGTCGGTTCACATTCATGTTGCTTCTAGCTCATGCCTCCAGGTCTGGGGAATATATACCAATAAGTAGGAAGGTCAGCCATGTCCACTTTAGCATTACTCTCTTTCCTGTTGAATCGGGGATCAGGTCAGTCGATAGGAGATGGGGTCTAGCATATCTTGGATTTTATCGTGGTTTTTCATTCCAAGAGGAAAACTTCGATGCCTCGTCAATTTTAGGGCGTAATTTGGACACTGGACGGTCATCCACGTCCACTTTGGTTCATGTTTTGTAATCAGATCTCGAGGTAAAGTTGGCTACAAATGCAGCTGGGTAATGCCCATCCAGTTTCATACTCCTCCTAATGGATCGAAGGAGGGTACTGAAGAATTTTTGACCAAGTCTTCATGGTTTACTCTCCTTTTCACACTCCGGAGGTTATAGTTTTTCAAGGAACATCCCAGTCACATTCATATATGCTTAGTGCGGATCGGTATTGACCCTCGATCTGAGGTATGATATAGTCAGTTGCTCGTAGCCTTGGATGCCATTTCGATTAGTTCTGTATTGAGGCCTCCATGTAGTCGTTCCCTTAAGTTATAAAGAACACCAAACTAGAGCTATAGTAAGCTGTCGTATTCAGCTTTTAGTGATTTATAACCCATCTCACAGCATTGATTTAGCCAGGCCACTAGTTGGATTGTCGAGCTCCATCCTTAGCGAGTTAATAATCCTCCTGTCGATTTTAGGCCGAAGTTTGCGGAATAGAGAATGGTCGGAATCCACTCTTCTATTTTTCGATGTTTATACACCACTCTACATTCTGGTGACTTATTTTTATTCTCCCTTTGTTCGACTCGCGCCCAATTTGTGTTCATGCTTCGGTCCATGCTCTAGGGACTTAGAGTTTTGTCGAACGATTTATACTTTAGTCCATAGTTCGGGACGCAGATATTTTCGTCCATTCGCTATGCTCTAGTCCGCATTCCGAGGACTGAAAGTACTCTAGTCCGCTTCAGGGACTTAGAGGTATTTAAGTCGTTTATACTCTAGTCCGCACTCTGGGGACGTAGAGGTTTTTAAGTCGTTTATACTCTAGTCCGCAATCTGGAGACTCGGAGTACTCCAGTCCACACTCCGGGGACGTAGAGGTTTTTTAGTCGTTTATACTCTAGTCCGCACTCTGGGGACTTAGAGTACTCTAGTCCGCAATCTGGGGACGTAGGGGTTTTTAAGTCGTTTATACTCTAGTCCGCACTCTGGGGACTCAGAGTACTCCAGTCCACACTCCGGGGATATAGAGGTTTTTAAGTCATTTATACTCTAGTCCACACTCTGGAGAATTAGAGTACTCCAGTTCACACTCCGGGGACGTAGAGTTTTTTAAGTCATTTATACTCTAGTCCGCGCTCTGGGGAGTCAGAGTACTCCAGTCCGCACTCTGGGGACTTGGATATTTTGAGTCGTTTATACTCTGGCCCGCACTCTGGGAACTTAGAGTACTCCAGTCCGCACTTTGGGGACTTGGAGATTTTGAGTCGTTTATACTCTGGTCCACACTCTGGGGACTCAGAGTACTCCAGTCCGCACTCAGGGGACTTGGAGATTTTTAAGTCGTTTATACTCTGGCCCGCGCTCTGGGGACTCAGGGTACACCATTCTGCACTCTGAGGACTTGGAGATTTTGAGTCGTTTATACTCTGGTCCGCACTCTGGGGACTCAGAGTACTCTAGTCCGCACTCCGGAGACATGGAGATTTTAGTCGTTTATACTCGAGTCCTCACTCTGGGGTCTTAGAGTACTCCAGTCTGCACTTTGGGGACTTGGAGGTTTAAGTCATTTATAATCGAGTCCGCACTCTGGGGACTTAGAGTACTCCAGTTCGTGCTCTGGGGACTTAGAGATTCGAGTCGTTTATACTCGAGCCCGCACTTTGAGGACTTAGAGTACTCCAGTGCGCGCACTGGGGACTTGGAGGTTCAAGTTGTTTATACTCTAGTCCGCACTCTGGGGACTTAAAGTACTCTAGTCCGCGCTCAGGGGACTTGGAGGTTTTTAAGTCATTTATACTTTAGTCCACACTCTGGGGACTTAGAATACTCCAGTCCGCGATCTAGGGACTTGGAGATTCAAGTCGTTTATACTCGAGTCCGCATTCTGGGGACTTAAAGTACTCCAGTCCGTGCTCTGGGGACTTGGAGATTCAAGTCGTTTATACTCGAGTCCGTACTTTGGGGACTTAGAGTACTCCAGTCCGCGCTCTAAGGACTTGGAGGTTCAAGTCGTTTACACTCGAGTCCGCACTCTGGGGGCTTAGAGTATTCCAGTCCGCACTCGGGGGACTTGGAGGTTTAAGTCGTTTATACTCGAGTCCGCACTTTGGGGACTTAGAGTACTCCAGTCCACACTCTGGGGACTTGGAGGTTTAAGTCATTTATACTCAAGTCCGCACTCTGGGGACTTAGAGTACTCTAGTCCGCGCTTTGGGGACTTGGAGATTTGAGTCATTTATACTCGAGTCCGCACTCTGGGGACTTAGAGTACTCCAGTCCGCACCCTGAGGACTTGAAGATTTAAGTCGTTTATACTCTAGTTCGCACTCTGGGGACTTAGAGGTTTTTATTGAGAGTAGTCGTATTTCCACCCTTTAATTTATATTTCATCTACCGTATCGAGGCTAATGTTGTCGAAAGAACAATTGAACCACGTTTGCTCATGGGATAGGATTCTTCCCCCAGCATGAGGGACGAAACTTGAAAAATGGACGATCGATTCTCATCCACTAGGTGATTATAGCTCTTCCAATCAAATCAAGGAAGGAGGTATATGACAGATGGTTGGATCACATCCATGTTGGGTTAGATAGCCAAATCTCACATATTTTTCTCCGTATCTCTTTCTAGAAAATAAGGATAATAGATTGTTGAGTAGACAAAATAAGTTACATATGTTCCAAGGTGCAGTCGTGCCCATGTATTGAGAGTGATGGTTAATGAGTAGGCAGTCCACCACAACTACTTCAAGTCGGGCCTTCGAATAACCTTTTGTGTTCAAGGTAGGATTTGATGTGTAGATGATCAAATCACGTCCACTCTAGATAGATCCTGGCGTCACTGAGCTTCAGGAGAGGCATCTGTATTTTGTGGAACTTTGTTCTATGACTTGATTTGAGTGGACGATCGGGCCCTACTCATTCCAAGCCTTGTTCAAGTCTCCAAGTCAAATTTGGAGGTCGATGAATGGATGGTTGGTCATGTTGACTTTGTATTGGGCTTTGATCGTGATGAACTTTTCAATATATAGTCCATAGCCCCAAATCAAAGGCATATGGTTGATGATGAGCGATTGAATTATGCTCGTCTAGATGTAACTCCACACGTCCAGTCATGGTCTGCGTAGATTGGTTGGCAACCAAATCTGAGTACCTGGTCACCTGCATCGTTTTGAAAGTAGTTTATTTCAAGATAGTCGTAGTTCATAGAACAATTGAAATAGAAATGGGAAAGGAAATAATTCAAAGAAGATTATGATAAATTTCATTGATAAATGAAGCAGCACCATGTGCTCGCTATTCGATTTTTGCCCCAGGCTCCTTTCAAAGGGATATCGGCCGTCAGCAGTCCAACTGATAATCACAGCCCTTTATTAATAGGCATCGGATGTTCGCTGCCCGCCATTCTACAGGACTTGTACATACTATTGAAGCTTTCCTTTTCAGATCGGCTTTTCGATCATGCCTCGGAGGTGTTTGTAATCGCCCGTGTTAGGATCAGTGAGCATTTGGGAATATAAAGCATTCCCATGTGTTTATTTAGACTTTGGTGTACTCTCTCGAGGTTGGTTTCCAGTACCACTTCGAGTCGCGAGTCGTCAAGTAAAGTTATCAATTGAATCTTTCAAAGAGCATATGAGCCGAATTTTTAGGTCTTGTTTTGGATATTGGGATCTGCATCCTTAGCCAACGGGCCTTCTTTGTTATTTTTCTTAGTCTATTCCGCTCCTCTACACTTTGGTTTAGATTTATTTTTTGTCATAGAAATGATCCATGGTCGTAGAAGGCTCTCCAGCTAACTGGCTGCCAAAATATATATGGAGGTCGATTCTCCTCAAGGGTGATCAGTATGATATCCCTTTGAGAGTGTCGTTTGAGTAGCGGTTGTTTGTCCATTCCCTTATTGTCGTTCAGAAGCTGTCGCTAGATCCTCTATGCCCTGGTCGATCAGGGGATGTAAGGGAAGTAGATAGAATGTTCCTTTATTAAGTTGAGTTTTGAATTCACTATGTGGAGGCACTACGCTGCGGCTAGGGTTCGTATAAGAGACCGGTATAACTTAAGTTTCGATCGACATTGAAGGCCATTCGGCATTACAAAGTTGCTCGGCATACAAGATTGTTCGGCATCCAAATTTGTTCGGCATTCCACACTGTTTAGCATTCAGGAACGCCCGGTACTCAGGAGCATTCCGCATTAGAGAGCGCTCGACATTCAGGAGCGTTCGGAATTAGAGAGCGCTCGACATTCAGGAATGTTCGGCATCCGAGAGCGTTCGGCATTCAGGAACGTTCGGCATTCACACTGTTCGGCATGCACACTGTTCGGCGTCCGCACTATTCGGCGTCCGCACTGTTCGGCGTCCGCACTGTTCGGCGTCCGCACTGTTCGACGTCCGCACTGTTCGGCGTCCGCACTGTTCGGCGTCCGCACTGTTCGGCGTCCGCACTGTTCTGCATCCGCACTGTTCTGCATCCGCACTGTTCGGCATCCACACTTTTCGACATCCGCACTGTTCGGCATCCATTCTTGTTCGGCACAACCGAGTCGTTCGGCATACGATATCGTTCGCCATTATAGAGGTGTGGGTCGGCATTCTGATGTTGCTCGGCATAGAGGTATGGATGGGCATTCTGACGTCGATCGGCATAGAGGTATGGATCGGCCTGGAGGTATGGATCGGCCTGGAGGTATGGATCGGCATTCAAATGTCGCTCGGCCTGGAGGTATGGACCGGCCATCGGATATCGCTCGACCTAGAGGCATGGATCGGCCTGGAGGTATGGATCAGCATTCGAATGTCGCTCGACCTGCAGGTATGGTTCGGCCTGGAGGTATGGTTCGGCCTGGAAGTATGGATCGGCCTTCGGATGTCGCTCAGCCTGGAGGTATGGATCGGCATTCGAATGTCGCTCGGCCTGGAGGTATGGTTCGGCCTGGAAGTATGGACCGGCCTTCGGATGTCGCTCGGCATGGAGGTATGGATCAGCCTGTAGGTATGGATCGACATTCGAATGTCGCTCGGCCTGGAGGTATGGTTTGGCCTAGAGGTATGGTTTGGCCTGGAGGTATGGATCGGCCTTTGGATGTCACTCGGCCTGGAGGTATGGATCGACCTTCGGATGTCGCTCAGCCTGGAGGTATGGATTGGCCTGGAAGAGCGTTCGGCCTTGAATGGGAGTGGCTCGGCATACACATTTTCGAGGGCGATCGGCATATACCTTTTCTGGAGTGGTCGGCTGAATTGCCTTCGGAGGAGGGTCGGCCTTCATTCAACTTGAGTGCGAACTTCAACGTCCAATCCTTAGATCTTGCGTACATCAGCGAATCCAATCCTTTCACATGAACATGAACACTTGATTAACTTATGGCTATCAGCTTCCTTTAGATTTTTTTCAAATCTGAGTAGAATAGGAAGTTTTCTAGTAAACAACTAGATCTATCTCACGAATATAGAAATCGACTAGTAGATGATGAGATCCAATCAAGCTGAGAATTCAATTCTCAATGGAAGCACCAAAATGTTAGCACCAGAATTGGTCACTAACACTCTTGAGTAGAGTTATGTAGAGAGATTAATGAAGAGAATAAATTAAAATAGAAAAATAGTGTAATTTAATGCCAAAAGAAAAATAAAATCGAGAACACCAGATTTATAATGGTTCGGCGTAACTACCTATGTCCACTTTGAGTTTAATCTTTATTGCTTTCCCAATCACTTGAATACAGATACAATCCGTAAATGAATCGCTTGAGTACAAGTTTGAATAAAAAAGAGGAGAGTATAAAAAATGGCAGAGTCTCCCCAGTGTTCTCCAAAAAAGGTCCCTTTTCAGTGTGCCCCTACCCTTCTATTTATAGACGAAGATGGGTTGGACTTCCTTCGCGGGCTCAAGGCTAAGGTGACTTGGCCCATATAGGGCGATCTCAAGCTAGTTGGTCTATTCTTCTCGAACCGTACCTAAATGCCAAAACATGTCGACTGCATCAAACCCGTATATCCTCAGGCTCTTCTTGGTTAGAATCTTGTCTAGTGCTAATGATAATTTCTTCAACTGTCGTCTTGTAGCCGGGCCAAGGTGCCATTTAACACGTCATATCAGAATCATATAATACTAGTTAAGCAAATACAACTATAACAACATTTCAAATGACATTTCAAAATGGGTTTTATTCACTTATCAGAAGAAGGTTAGTCGTGAGTGGTTCTTTCCTTTCGTGGCTAACGAAGGTGACAACTATGACGAACACACACTAATGGAAACAATGTGGAGATGGAGAATACACTTCATCCAAGAAATAGCAATCGAAGGATGACAATGTTAGTATGAACGCGATGAACATCAAAACCCCGAAAATAATTTTTTTTAAAAAGAGGAGGAACAGGCAAAATGAGCTCAGCCTAGGATGTGTTGCGTACGGCCTTAGGTGTGTGTGGGTGCGACCTTGGGTGTGTGTGGGTGTATAGCTCAGGCGTATTTGGTGGTTGATCTGGTGGGTGATGGCATGGCTTGGGTGGGCTTGGGTAGGCTCGGCTAAGGGGAGAGGGGAAGGGCACTTCAGCCTAGGGTGTAGGGTTCGTCTGTAGTGAGGCAAGGGGAAGGGGATGGCGTGATAAGGGGAGGAGAGAGGAGAGGAGAAAGAGGGCTAGGGCTTGGACTAGGAGGAGGAAGAAGATGGAGGTGAATGGTTGCTGGACTTATTTCTAGGCTGAAAAGAAAGAGAGTGAGAAGAGTGGATGAGAAGCCAGAGAAAATGTACGTACTCTTTCCCAACACTTCTGTTTGGTAAACGGAATCATACTCCTTTCCCTAGTTTTAGAGCTAGTGATTTGGCCTATTTTTTGATTTCTTACCAAGGAAAATAAATCAATAAAGGATATTTCATTTTTATATCTTAATGATAGAATTGATTGATCCAACATTAATTCTAGGAACAAATAGAGAAAAAATTTCAAAACTGAATGTGGAAATATGAATAGTACAAAGTCACCAACATAGCAGCATAATATGTTATAGAAACATTTCATATACTAGTATGAAGCTTTGTAGGGAATTCCAACAGTGTTTTCGTTGCCAGTCCCAAACCTAGATAAACGATGGGAATGTAGGCGTGTCATGACTTCTAAAGAAACTGTAATGCTAATATCAATTATGAGTATGAGATTTTTTCACACTGCAACCCATGTGCATATAAAAGCCTCCTATAGAATTATTAAATTTAAAATTTCGGCCTGGTTTGATAAAAATAAACTGAAAAAATATATACTTTTGGAATATGATTTGAACTTGTAACCCTGTTTATGTTTTAAAACTCCCGACCTCTTGTTTGTATATAAGGATATTTTTGAAACTTCACGGTCGAACCAAAATATTGCACTTTTATTCCAGTTACACATGCATATAAAAGATTCTTACAAAATTATTAAATTTAAAATTTCTACATAGTTTGACAAAAATAAACTGGAAAAAATAAAGAAAAAATATAATTTTTTTGTTGAAATATGATTTGAACTTGTAACATTGTTTATGTTTTAAAATGTTCATTTGAAGATGGATGTTAATTTTGTTCACAGTGAGATTCGAACCCCCAGCCTCTTATTTGTATATAGGATATTTTTGAAAGATCATGATTGGACCAAAGGACTGCGCTTCCATTCTAGTTACACGTGTATATAAAATCCCCTTATAAAGTTATTAAATTTAAATTTTTTATATACGTTGATAAAAATGAAAATAAAAAAATAAAGGAAAAAAAATATTTTTTTTATTGGAATGTGATTTGAACTTGTAACCTTATTTATGTTTTAAATTTTTTATTTGAAGATGGATGTTAATTTTTGTTCATGGTGAGATTCGAACTCCCGACCTTTTGTTTGTATATAAAGATATTTTTGAAACTTCACAGTCGAATCAAAATATTGTGCTTCTATTCTAATTATTAATAAAGACATGAAATACATACTTGGAAGTTGTAAATTACAAATTGGATGGTAAGAAACAGGTGAAGGAAAAATAAGCGGAAAAGAATTATAAGGTTGCCAAGGCACTAATAGATAGAAAAAGTGGAATTTAAAGTACTTTTGGTTGGTATCTTAGCTATCATGATGCATATATGCAATTTTCAGTTTTAAAAAAGCCAACAATATTAATCATATTATTACAAAGACTTATTATGTCCCTGCTAAGAACAACTTGTGCTTTTAGAGTTATATCATCTTCACTATCGGATGCATCACTATCATCATCTTCGCTATCCGATTTATAGTGGTTCCACTAACATCTTGTTAGTGTACATCCACTTTGAGAGAGAGCCTTTATTAATACCAACGAGAAGAGTTCAAGAAATTGATTACAATGATCAAAATTCTAATAGAATTTATTTATGGAGAAGAGAATTGAAGAAAATTAGGTTTAGGCAAACCCTAACTAAAGGAAGATAAACTCTAGAATAAACCACTAATCACTTGCGTTTTTGAATCTAGAAAATACCTTATATAGCGATCCATCCTTCATTGACAAATACCTAATTTGCCATTGAAGCCCTACAAGCGAATACACAAATTGTAGGCCGGAAAAACAAAGCTACATCGCATCAGAAATCTATCATAACCTCTCAGATGTCTGTCGCAACTTTTGGGTTGCAGTAAACATGCTGACAGATGTCTGTCACAAGATGCATACGTTTGTCATAACTCCCGGGTTAGAAAAACCCAAAGCTTGGATGTCTGTCGCTTTGTGACAGATGTCTATCACCTATTATTCCAGCATCACTACACTTTTTTGGCCATATCTTTCTCCTTCGAGTTTCGATTTGCGAACCATTTTCACCGTTATAAAGCTACTTCCGGCCTCTTCAATTCTCCATATAGTGTCGCCAAAATTCAGCACTCCACCTCAACACTATATCCATCTCCAACTCCAATGGTACAATTCAATCATCAATGATCGATAGCACCAACTTTCACCACTTCTACCTTCAATCAAATGTGAGTGCTTTCCCAATGAGCTCCAGCAAAGCCAACAGCCGCTACACTCCATCAAAGAGCTCAGGAAAAACCCTCGCCCACTAACGAGGTGTTAAAACATCTAAATCCTAACCTGTCCCACCAAAGAATAAAGTGCTAAGCAGTGTAAAATAGCACTCACCAAGAAGATAGGTTCACAATCTCTCATCGATACTCTTCCTCATCTATAACCAAGCTCCTCCCTCAACCGTGCCACCCCATGGCACCTAACACTTCCACAAGTGAATCAAGTGCGAGCAATGCTCGAAATTCCCAACTGGCAATGCCTTAGTGAACATATCCACCATGTTATCCTTTGTGTGCACTTTCCGAAGATATACTTGATTATCCTCGTCCATGGCTACTAGAAATGACCCTCTCACTTCAATATGCTTAGTCCGTGAGCTAAACGCAAGATTCTTCGCCAAGTGAATAGCACGTGAGTTACCACATAAAACATCAACACTATCATGCTCGTATCCTAAGACACACAACAATCTCCTCAATTAAAGTGCCTCCTTTGCCGCCTCCACCGCTGCCTCCATAGTGGATAAAGAAACTACGGTTTGCAATGTTGATCTCCAACTTATGGCCAGACCACCAAGTGTGAAGACATATCCAAAAGTTGATTTTCTTCAATCCCTATCACCTGCGTAGTTAGAACTACAATAATTCAACCAACTTGCAATTCATCCCCTTACTATCGCCAAAAACAAGACCATGAGATGATGTACCTTTAAGGTATCTCAATAAAAGCTTCACAGTTTCCCAATGCAATTTCCTCAGATTGGTCATATACCAACTAAACACCCCAATGGCATTTGCACTATTGGACCGTGTACACACCATAGCATACAATAAACTTTCAGCTGCACTAGCAGATGACACCTTTTCCATATAAGCCTCACATTTCTCCAAGATAGGTGATCCCTTACTCAAAAGCTTCATATGCAAAGGTAAAAGTGTGTTTGATGCCTTTGCATTCTCCATGCTAAACTGGCAAAGCACTTTCTCAATATATTCCTTTTGAGTAAATTTTAACTCAAAACTCTTTCGATCCCTTTTTATTTCCATCCTTTTTACTTCTCCAAGATCCTTCATTTCGAACTCCAATTTGAAATTCAGTTTTAACTTGTTAATTTCATTCTTATCCATAGAAGCAATGAGCATGTCATCGACATACAAAAGTAAATACGCCCAACAATCATTTTCCAACCTCTTGAAATATACATAAGCATCCTTTATGCTTCTATTAAAATTATTTTCAAGCATAAAACGATCAAATCTCTTGTATCGTTGTCTAGGTGATTGCTATAAAACATATAGTGATTTCTTTAACTTGCGAACCAAATTTGACTTACCATCAATAATAAAACCTTTCGATTGCTATGTAGATATCTTCATCCAAGACACCATGCAAGTGGGCAGTTTTCACATCAACTTGCTCCGACTCCAAGTCGTGAATACCAACTATAGCAAGTAATGTCTGGATTGAAGTATGGCGCACAACCAGTGTGAATATCCTATCATACTCCTTTCCCTTCCTTTGTGCAAACCCCTTAGCCACTAGCCTGACTTTGTATTTCCCATCGTCCTTCACCTCGTATATCCATTTGCACCCAATGTCACGATTTCCTTTAGGAAGTGGAACCAAATCACAAGTTTTGATTCTTCAACAACGATTGCATCTCTTCCTCCATGGAACAAATCCACTTCGAGCTATCACTCAATTCCATGACGTCATCAAGGTCCATTGGATCATCTTGAACTACGTGAAGAGCATAGTCCAAATTATCATAAAAGCAAAGATAGTTCCAATCATCATATCTATTAGATGGCCTTATAGCACAATGACCCACCCAACTAGTAATATCATCACCCAAACTTCTTTTGGCTCCACCTTGAACCAAATCCTCACTAGAATCACGTACATTAACAACACTAATAGAGGAACCCTATGGACTATGTGATGTTACATCAGCCGCTTGCTCTCCACAAGCATCTCCAACTACTCTACTCCGTGGACGAAAGATGGAAATAACTTCCTTCTCCTTTGATTCACCATAAACCAAATCTAGAATATCCGATGAGGTCTCATTCTCCTTGAACAAAGTCGAGTCATCAAAAGTAATATGACGAGAATTCATAACCTTCTTCATTTCTAGATTCCAAATCCGATAACCTTTTTACACGTCTGTATAGCCAAGCAAGACCTCTTTGAAAGCTCTAGGCATAAGCTTATCATTTTCTAGATTATGCACATAAAACGGACTACCAAACGCAAAAGGATAACTCAATTCAATGATCTTTCCCTTCCTTACTTCCTCTGGAATTTTGTTACTAAAGTCGAGCATGAAATTCGATCAATAATATGCATCGCTATTGATAAAGCTTTGGCCCAAAATCCCTTAGACAAACCAGATGTCAATCTCAAGCATCGAGCTTTCTCAAGTAGAGTATGGTTAATCCTCTCCGCAACACCATTCGAATGTAGATCTACCAGTGTAGTAAAACGACTCTAAATACCATGATACTTGTAAAATTCCATGAATTCTCCAGAAAACTCCCCACCATTGTCCAACCTTAGAACCTTTAAAGACTTGCCACTCTGATTATCAACGAGAGCTTTCCATGCTTTGAACTTTGCAAATGCCTTTAACTTGGCCTTTATTACATACACCCATACCATTTCAAGAAAAGTCATCAATAAAATAAATATAATAGCTCCCAAAGAAACTAACAGTATCGGTCTCCAAACCTCCGTGTGAACAGACTCAAGAACCCTTCTCAAATCATGTTTTCTTTCACCGAATAATACTTTAGTTTGCTTCCCCATGACATATTCTTCACAAAACTCTAGTTTGTTGGAACTCTCTCCATCGATCATCTCTCTCTCTTCTAAAAAATATCCAAACTCCTCTCCGAGACATGACCTAACCAGAAATGCCAAAACCTAGTTGCATCTAAGCCACGAGAACTATCAACTCCAATACAAGTTTCACCTTCTATAGTTACTCTCTGAAGCAAATAAACACCATGAGTCCTTGCTTCCTTCATCCCCACAAGCGCATCATTTGAAATCTGAAAGCTATCACTCTTAATATTAACCTTACAACCTAAAGAATCCAGACGCCCCAAAGAGATAAGAGACTTCCAAAGTCCCGGAACATAGCATATATTAGTGAGAGTATAAACCACTCCATCAAACATCTGAATTTGCACGAAACAAATTCCTTTCAACTTACAAATAGCACCATTACCCATAACAATTGAATTTTCTTCTTTGTTGATATAAGAATAAAACAATTCCTATTGGCTTCATATGATAAGATGCTCTCGAATTGAGCAATCATTCATTACCCAAACATCTAACGCTACTGCCATCAATACATCTACGTCTCCCTCATCAACTCCACTCTCCACCGCTATAGATGAAGATGCTACTTCCTTCATTGCCTTCTCCTTGTCCGGACACCAATGATCGGGCTTCTTACAAAATAACATTTTACCTTTCTTTCCTTCGACTTTCCTCTCTAACCGGGGTTCCTTGATTTGGAACGCCTATGGTTCTCCTTCTTCGCATATCCCTCCTTCTCTTTAAATAAACCACGTCGACTACTAGCACCACTACTTCCATCACCCAACTCCTTCATTTGATCCCATAACTTCCTGATAAGAAGACCCGTTTTGACATCATCTAGTCAAAATATCCCAGCTATAGATCAAACTGTTTGAGAAACCCATATAACGGTCCGGCAATGAACACAACAATATCATCGCCTTTTGTTCTTCCTCGATATTTAAATCTACTGCCTCCATCTTCATTAGAAAATCATTAAAGATATTCAAGTGCGTCTTTAACGAAGTACCTTCCTTCATCTTATAGGTGAAGAACGTTCGCAACAAGATCAAACGATTAGTTAGTGACTTCTTCATATATTAATCCTCCAACTTATCTCAAATACCCTTAGCAGTAGTTTCACTGCTAATTTCGAGATAACATTCTCCCCCATAGCAAGTTAAAGTATAGTGAATGTTCACTCTTCCATTCCCTCTCTCTCAACATTCGACATGTCTGTCAGCAACAATTGTGTGTCAAACATACTCGATTCCTCCTTAGAACCACTTTTATCTTCCGTTGCCACTTCTCAAATCATTATCGCCATTCCACTTGCCTATAATCAATTGTAATCCTGAAGCCACGTACGATCCACGTATGTAAGGCGCTATCCTACTTGGATTAACCATAAGGAACTACTTGAAGTACTATCTGATTCATGCGTTTCTACAACCACCTACCAATACCAGAGCTCTGATGCCAAATATTTTGGGAATTCTAACTCAAGACCACTCAAATCAAAACCCCAAACCACAGCGGAAAACGAGATCATGGTAAGAAGTGTAAAAACAACCAATCAGTATCTCAACTTAAATCTTAATCCAATCCAAAACCAGTCATAATCTCCAAACAAGCAATAAAACACCAAAGCAATAATGATAAAATAAATCACACACCGATTTATAGTTGTTCCACTAACATCTTGTTAGTGTACATCCGCTTTGAGAGAGGGCCTTTATTAACACCAATGAGAAGAGTACAAGAGATTAATTACAATGATCAAAATTCTAATAGAATTGATTAGTGAAGAAGAGAATTGAAGAAAATTAGGTTTAGATAAGCCCTAATTAATGAAGGATAAACCCTAGATAAAACTCTTGATCTCTTGCATTTCTAAATCCTAAAAATAGCTTATATAGCAAACCATTCTTCATCAACAAATACCTGATTTTCCCCTTAAAGACCAACAAGCGAATACACAAATTCTAGGCCAAAAAATAAAATTGCACCGCTTCAGGCATCTGTCATAACCCCTCAAACACCTATTGCAACTATCGGGCTGAAGTAAGCTTACTAACAAATGTCTATCACAAGATGACATACGTTTATCATAGCTCTCGGGTTATCAAAAACTAGAGCTCAGACGTCTGTCACTTTGTGACAAACGTCTGCCACTTGTTGTTCCAACAACACTCCACCTTTTTCGCCATATCTTCCTAATTCAAGCTCGTTTTCACCATTATAAAGCTACTTCCAACCTCTTCAATTCTTCATATAGTGTCATCAAAATTCAATATGTACGATAGTCTTACACACTTATCAAAGCTTATAAATGCAAGTCCTCTATGTTGTTGTAAGAGATTACCACCTTTCAAGTATAATGAATTATCACACACAGGAGGTAGTTGTCGCATATCACTAACTAAGAAAATAGAAATCCCGCTAAACTAGTCATTTACTGAAAAAATATCATGACAACGTAAATCAATATTTACCATCATTGTTCTACCAAGCACACTATATTGCATACGACAACATTGCTCTCCTGAAATTTCTTTGTAGTATGATTTTCTTTCTGTGGAGATTGAAAGTTCATGATGGATTGTGCTACCACCAATGTTAAATGCAGCCACTACAATTGGAGCCATAATGCTAATTGCTTTGCTGGTTCCAAAGTGAGAAATAGTTGTTCAAACAATGATGTATATAAGAGTTAATTTTCATATGCCAGCACCATCACATATGATCATTCAAATTGATTTTCCTACACCAGTACCACAGCATATAATCATTCAAATTGATTTTCCTTTAAAATGTGAATTTATATATACACAAATATATATATATATACGTATGTATGTATATATATAATATTATGTGTAATCCTATGGTCGTTAGACGAACTCTCATAATGGACGACAATAGAATTATTTATAGTCTCATTTGCATGTTCCATGATAGAATGTAAATTGGAATGGATAAAGTTACGTTCAACATCTATATTAGGATATCACTAAAGTGCTTCATTCCAACTGTGCAAAGGATCGAAATCTCTTAAGCCCATTTCTAACTGCTCTTTTGAAACAAATAGTCGACCCATCGCTGTTGCTATCATCCATTCTTCTTGAGGGGAATGCAAAAAAGCGCAAAGAAAGTAGTAGCCCATGAAGCAGCCTAGTCCTTCTTCTTGGCATCAGTGTGGCATAGAGATTGGGTCGAGGCGCCCGAAGACGTCAAGGAGCCTTAGCCCGAAGGAAGGAGCGAGCGATCCAGTATATTAATGCAGGCTTCTATTGCTACGCAACAATAGAGCAGGCGCGCCGCCCACAAAATGTTTGAATGATCGGGTAAAGAGCGAGCTTCTTATATGATGGGATCCGACGCATCCAGCAGAGCGAAGCAGCGTTCCATTCTCAGCATACTTCCGCATTGGCGGCGAATGGAGTGCCACAAGAAGATAGAGAGTCCCATATACTAGAAAAGGTCACAAATGGAGTTGAACCAAGTAACATTGCAAAGGCATAATGATAGTAGGGTCGGGATATCCCCGCCCTCCGAATCGGACGTGAGGGTCTCCCCTCATCCGGCTCTCCGCAGGGGAATCTCCACTCACTGCTTCCCCTAATATCCTCCCTTTACCAACTAATAGAATGGGGGTTTACAGGAGATCCCAGAGGCTCGCTCAGACTATACCAGACATTATTACTAAACTACAAAGAAATAAAAGACTTTAGTAGTCACTAGACTCACTATAGTAGTCCGTCCAGCTGCTCTTGCTTAAATCATTACTATTTTCCCATGCTCTAGCAACCCTAGACCACTACCATTTAGGTAGGGACAATCAATCCATAGTTACAGGAATAACAGAATGAATGGGGATCCCTATCAATAGAAAAATGAAGATTCTTATATAGAATCCATAGATGTATCTGGTCTGAGACGGCTCTACGAGAGGAATGCAATGGGATGGATGGTAGAGGGCTGCCTGCGCCCAAAATCGATGATTCACTTGTCCCCCTGTCTATAGGGACCTCGTGGCATACAACCGCCACGACTCCTGCGTTATAGCCGCCCTTTTCTTTTGACTGCCTCGTGGACGGACGAAAGAAGGGAAGTTACAGAACAGGGCTGTGAAGGCTCGCGAAGTAGACAGCAAGCCCCCACCCCGTACTGTGTTGCCGTAGCACGCCCTACTTCAATAAGGCGCTGTTGCTACGCGTGAAGCGGTCGAAGTATACTGGACCTCTTCTAGAGCTCCCTATCGCTCGAAAGAGGTGGTGCGAATATACAGCAATATACAGCTACCTCCCCGTTGTCTAAGTTCCGGTTATCGAAGCTCCCGATTGAATATACAACCGACCCAATTAATATAGGGTTAGTTGTCGCCGCAATTAATATACTGGCGATAATTAATATACTGGGTGTAAACCGGCCCTAATTAATATACTGGCCTCGCTTTCTTTAAAGTTCGCTAGGGGATGGGAAATAGGTAAGCCGACACTTGCATTTCTGCTAGCACTACAAAAAGCTCCGGTCTTAACGCACCTACGGAAGCTGTGCAGCCTTTCCTCGGGTTCGTAGAGTTGGGTTTCCCGTTTACCCACAACGGAGGAGCCGCCCCCACCAGGCAGGCGGCCACGATTCATAACGCACTCTTCGCACAACAGATCCACTTTGAAGTTGACTTATTTGCTCGGCCAATCGTCGGAATGTGTACGAGATACCATAAGGGCCCAGTATCTCAATAGCACCCTTGTCTAAAGCTTTGAATGAGATTGAATATCTGAAACACAGGAACAATCTGACTAGAAAGTCATTCAAAACTTGATCGAAGAACCAGCGTTTATTGAAGAAGCAATAGAGTCGATTACAAAAAGTATTAGTTTGAAGGGCTCGTTGGAATTGATCCGCTACGGGATTTACATTATATGCTAGAGAAGCACCTGAAGTACTAAACAGAATAGGTATTAGTTTTGTAATGGTTAGAGCAGCAAACTCACAAACTCGGATTCGGCAAGAATCTCATTTTTAGGTAGTACGAAGGGGGAATTGGCCCAAAAATTGGATAGGGGTAAAGACGCAGCCGGGGGCTTACTCAAGTTCCCCCCGAACCGCGCGAAATGGTCGCCTATTACACGGCTCACAAACTCTGCCTGGGGTGGGGATACCTATTATTCGTCGGCGGTACGGCGCACGCAGGGCCTCGGTTTGCTGCGTGGACTTCCTATGCATTTCCTACAGAGTGCAATGGAACCCAGCTCCGCCGAGCCAAAAGGAAAGAACCGGCGGATAGTAGAGTATAGCCAAGTTCATCGTCCGCCTCCCTATTAATATACTGGACTTGGAGATCTGTATTTTCGGAATTCTAAAAGAGATGCTTTCTTTGAAGCTTTCCTCTATGATAACGACTTCCGTAATCATTGTTGGACACTCTATCTGGAAGCGCTTTTCTAAAATGACTCCACGGCAGACTGCTTTTTCGAAGTATGGTGGCTATCTTTCAGAGCCAGGAACCTTCGTTTTGAAAGAAGACTACGCCGTACTGGTACAAGCAACCGTGGCCGCTAAACCGTGGGAGTTGATATGGAATCCTGAGGCGATGACATCTTACGACAAAAAAACCTGGTCCTTGGACGACAAAAGATCCAAGGAACTGATTCCCCTACCCCCATTCCTATCGTATCGATAGGTGCAGTTTCTAGTAGCAGTTAGCTTCCATTCCATCGATCCCAAGAGCGTCCCTGATAGTTCAGTTGAACCGACGCCTCTCCAGCCTTTGCTCCAGGTGCTGCGCTGTGCTGCTTGAGTGCCTAAACGACGATTATGCTACTGGCGAAGCCATTGGGTTCGACCCCTTTTGCCACGTCTGGCTTGGATGGATCTGGTTCCGATGGGCCAGCTCGTGATCATGAAACTTTTTGGCGGTCCCGGGTCCGGCTCTTGAGAGACTGAATCACGCTTATCCGTTACTGAGGACGAGCATAAGGATTGTCTAGGTCTGGTTCTCGTCATTGAGAATATCGATCTCGGGAGAAAAAGAGATTGATAAAGCGATAGTCTCGAGCTTGTTGGAGCGGTGAATTCAAGGGATTAGGTTTCTGTTACGTGAAAGAAAGAGCGGATTCTCTTATGTCCGTTACGGTCGGCCCTATCTTTGGATAGTGCCTTCCCTCCACTGTCGAGTCAGTTCCTTAGCACAAGCGCTAAGCGATAAGAATTCTTCCTTCCTACTGGAAAGCTAAGGACCCAATAATGGAGGTTTCGAAGGAAATAAGAGTTAATAAAAGGGGGGCCCACAAACTCTTTTTCCCTTTCCTGGCCATCAATCAAAGCATTCCAATCCACCTGGCACCGACTAATCCCATTCTAGCGGGCCTCCATTCGGAGAAGCTTCATCCGAAATGGGTAGATCCGATCCATCTTATTCCTCCAAGCTTTCCTCTGAGGAAGGGGAAACCCAAGCAATGACCAGCTCATTCACCATAATTTGGTTGGGGCACGGCGGGTATTGAACATCTAAGTGCGAGCCCGCTAGCGATCCCTCTTTCCCAGGAACCCATGGTTACGAATTGGCATCGAACTAACGAAAGAACCCATTACATGATAGGGCGGAACTAATCTTCTAATCTTAAGAGCAAAGAAATAAGGATAAGAAAGGCATTTTGACTGCACGGACGAGGAAGCTCTTGACGCCTCGGATAGGGGCAGTCCAATTAATATACGGGAGTAGTTCGCCTAATCGAAAATGACAAGCATACAATACATACCGTAGGCAGAGGCCCAAAGCCAACCCAGGGAAGTGAGAGATAAAGAATGAGAGTTTAAAGCGGTCGTGCTTCTAGCGAGGCTTCACCTACGCTTGAATTTGATTGGACAAGTGGTATTTCGCTTCGGGATGCCTATCGGCTCGGGTGTTGCGCCAAGGTTTGATGAAGCAGGGGGACACGGATAGGACGTCTCGGGTAAGTTTCAAGATCCTAGGATTAGAAATCCACAAAGGTGCCCGGTCCTAGCAATTCTAAGAATTCAAAATTGTGGCTATATGTCTGACCAGAGAAACCGACGTTTCACACTCCTCATTGGTAGGATTGGATTGTTCATCCGAAGGGCTTTTTTTGCTCCTCGATCCGAGTCTCGTTTGATGAAATGATGCTTACGATTCTGTTAGTGAGAAGCTAAGTTCCGCTTTAAGCCCGACAAGCGGGCAAGAGAACTAGCCCTAAAAGCAGGCAACCAAGAGAGGTAGGCGCGGAAGGAAGTGCTTCCAGTCGATTGAAGCGGAAAAGACTCCCCTCACTAGAAGACATTCCCCTCGGCCCTATATTCCGTTTCTGAGGATGGGGATAGGGATTTGGATGCCTCAATGGAACCTCTGAAGCCATCTATTCCATCGACTAGACCTCCGCATCGATTGATTCGACTCCATCTCCACCAGCTAGCATTCGGAATCACAAGAATAGCGAACTAGAGCGAGCCTATATAATAGAATGTAATAAAGCAAATTGAAACCAACATCAATCATCAGAGGGGCAGACGAGACAAGCTCCTGCGTCTACAACAGATCCTGCAGTTTCAGCTTCGACACCAGCGGCTACTTAAGCGGAAGCTCCTGTTCAAGGGAAGGACCAGCCTTAGAACCAACCTTAGACCGGACCTAGAAGCAAACAGAAGAGAAAGCCAAAGCCCCCAACTCAACTCCCCGAGACAGCATCAAGGGGCAGCGATGACCAGGACCTGCACCCCCGGAAAAAGCGAAAGGCTCTCGTTCGGCCCTCCCTATAAAGCCTTCCCCTCGTTTAAAGAAAGCCCTCTCTGTGAGCTAGACAGCGAGTCAGCATTCATCCAACTATTTAGGTCCATGATCCCTCGCCCCGGTCTCTAGATGATAGGGTTCCTTTCCACCGTCCCCTTGGCTCAGACAACCACATAAGCATCTACACCAAGTTTCGCAGTCACTACGCACATACAAGGCAGCCCGAGTAGCACCTCCATTTATGCAGGCCTTATCAATAAGGCAACGGTGGCTAAATTAATATGGCGGTTGTGACTAAGAGATTTCGTTGTGGGCGCTTGTCAATCGCGCTTACGCCCCTTGGCAAAGTTTTGGGGAAATCTTCGTTTCAATTAAAGACAATCTTTTGGTTAAATGGGTCCAGTGGTAGGTTCAGGAATTCCCGTTTCCACAATCTTGTTGCCTGTACCGCCGAGTTCCACGAACGAAGAGAAGGAATGATTTGTTTGATTAATCGCCTGAACCTACCTTTCTTTCTTTGCCGAGAGGGGTGGCCTAATCACTAATAGATCTCTCAACGAGAGCCTCATTCTGTCTAGAGGAAATTGCTTCGGCGAATCCAGTTGATTAAGTCGTTGTGTCCGTCCCACCTGCTTGGAGTGCGGGTAAGGGCTCACCTGTTGATTGTGTCGTTGCATGCTTTTTGGTAGAGCCAGCCCCCACCTCCCATGGCTACAGCCAGCATCAGGATGGTACCTATAAAGGTATAGGCACCAGTTCATTTAGTCAATGAAGCTGCAGTCGGTTCTGATGATGATGCCGTTGATTCGGTAGATGAGTCAGTCGGTTCGGAAGTTGGTTCAGCGATAGATGTAGTCGATGGGGTAGAGGGTCTGCATATACTCGTCGAGCTCCTCATTGCCCCAATCTTCCCTTTAGGCTTCCTGCTCAGCCAGCGCGACAACTGTCCAAATCATTTGACGCTTCTTCTCACTGAGCAGCTCCTCGACTTCCACTTCAGGTTTGGGGAGATCCGGCAGGGGGACTTGAGTCACAGCAGAACCGACTGCAGCTTCTCTCTCCATTCCCTCATCTCCCGGGTCCTCAACCTAATATTCTCAGTTGGGGGAGCAGAGCTCGATCGGTGGCTGGGCAGTGATCTTTGTGGGAGCGGGGGTAGCGCTCGGAAGGCTGGCCGGGCTTGTGTTCTTCTGAGTGGACGAGGTCGGCTCGGTGACCGAGGGCTTGTGTGGAGGCGGCATTGCGAAGTATTAATAGGGCTTGGACGTCACTTCTGAATTTCTCTGCTTGCTTTTTGGATGGGCCGAATATATGTCGAATGGATTCACAATAAACAATCATCAAAGGCGATTGAAAAACATAAAAAAAAAAAGAAAGGGCTCGTGACGATGTAGTGCAGGGTGTCATAGAAAGATGCTTGGGGGTAGTGGCTGTAAGTTCGAAGGGTTGTTTCTTACTCGAGTGAGGAGGTGCGTAGCGATGTGAATAAGCAGAAAAGGAAATAATTTGGGTTTGAACTTACGTTCTCTGTATGGAGCTAAAGAAACCTATTACTGGAATACCTACAAAGAATGATTGGCCATCGCCGTGCCCAACAAAACGAGAGTTTAGGACCCTCCCATCAAAGAATTGAGTTAAGAAGCCTTATTTAATGAATTTCTAATCGAGAACGAACTTCGCTCTCGAGCTACCTCGTACTTGTGCGGATTGATGGGCTATTTGCGAGGAAGTCCGAATACCACGTCAAAGGACCTGGCCTAAGCG
Organism: Allium cepa; assembly: GCA_030765085.1. Taxonomy (NCBI): domain Eukaryota; kingdom Viridiplantae; phylum Streptophyta; class Magnoliopsida; order Asparagales; family Amaryllidaceae; genus Allium; species Allium cepa. Next base: position 824,266,496 of record CM060943.1, on the reverse strand, counting down.
TGATAGAAGCCTATAGCAATCTGGTTTTTCCCACTTTTCTAGTTACTGAGAGAGAGGCCAACTCTACAGTTCGCTTGTTCACTTCGTTCAAGGCACGAAATACAAAGTTCCAGAGGCGCAATTAATATACTGGGCCCAACTATTGAATTGAAGACCATAAAAAAGAATAGAATGACTACCCGAATCAACCGAATAAGCCGTTAAAGAGGCCGTTGTTCCAGGGAGGTCCAGTATACTTCGACCAACGGGAGGTTCCTGAAGACTCGAACCGTCACAGGGTTTCATTCGTTGGACGGCTAAGGCTTAGGGCATTGTAACCACTACAAAGCCGAAAGCAAGAGGTGCGTAGCAGCGTAACAGCTAACAGTAGTATGTGGCTCACCTTTAGTGCCTTAATTCGCTGTTAGTTCTTTAAGGTCCTAATAAGGTGCTCTTGTAAGGAATCGACATCCGGTCACACATCGCTCTAGGTGACCGTACCACTAATGTGCTACCTCTTGAGACCGTAGGGAGATCAATGGTAATTATGAGGCATGACCTAATAGAATAGTATAGATGCCTAGTTGATTAATTCAGAGGTACCGTACCGGTCACAGCTTATTCGTTTGCTGGGCTGGTTTCAGCATTCCTTGTAACATCGTTCTTCGCAATTAATATACTGGCCTTCCTTATTTAGACTAGTGCGAAAGTTAGTAAGTAGAATAGGTCTACCTTTCCGTGTCCTGTGTTAAGCATAACGAGTGCGCCAATAGAAAGATTTTTTACCAAAACCCGTCCTTTTGGCTTGTTTTTTCCTTTTCGAAATGAGGTTTATTAGGAGACACATTAAAATGTGCCCGTCCGAAAAAGAAGAATTTTTTCATCCAGCATAGGTCGAAAGTGACTCAATTTGCCAATTCCCCAGGTGCCAGGATATTCATTCCCAGTATATTCATTGGGAATATCAGATTCATTTCATAGCTGATCTAGCGCTACGCACCTCCAGCTTGAGTAGCTCAAAAGCTCGCTACGCACCAATTAATATACTGGCGCTCCTGTTAGTCACACCTTACTAGTAAGAGGTCGCCAATGTTTATACTGGGAATAGAATGGATTGGTCCCTTGAGGTCGGAGTTATTCATACCTCCCTGACGATCGCTTTTGTTCCCCGTTAGTCGAGTAATCCTCTCTTTGTTATGGCATTTCTTCGTGTTAATATTCACGTATAAAAAAATACATCTCTCCACATAGACGCATAGTTTCCTCCTCATAAGAAGGAGGGAACGATAGACGTCAGAGATAGCACGAAGCCACATCTATAACAGTTTCTTTTAGTTAACTAGTTCCATGCCTGTTATTGTTGACCATTTGTCCGTTAAATTATCAACAGGGTCGATCACTGACACAATGCCTTACTCAATATACATGGGGAAATGGGAATAGACCATTCTTTAGGGATATAAAACCTTATTTTCTACTCCCTTGGGGTGCGGTCATTCAAAACATTGGAGTGACCTCGCGGGTCTATGTAAATAAGATTTTTTGTGCCAAGCCATAAGGCCAGTGATCTATGGAACCACTCAAGGAGACTAAGGGAGAATACCAAAGAGACACGGGGAGTACGGGACTACTAAAGGAGGAACCAATCATAAGACATGTTGATCAAATGCGGGAAAGAACAGAGAATTCCGCGTCGAAAAAACACTATTTTTTTGTGAATTGTACCTATTTCATCTAAATGAAATACTTCCTCACACCTACTAACCGTACGAGAAGGTAGCGAGGATGCGAAGCAGATCGTGGTAGTTGGGAAAGAGCTTATTGATAGATATAATCAAATGTAGTATTAATTGGAACTATTTCACGAGTTCGATAATAGACATCGCTTGACCGAATTTTCCTTTTGAATTAGTAGACCCTGAACAATGACCCGAACTCCCAAAGAAACTAGGGTAGTCATGGTTTTCGAGATTTCACTAAGCGAAAAGGAGAGTTTACCCAGTTTTGAATGAGCGGTCTGTCTCATGTACAAGACCAGAATAGCTCTTCCTCCTTCGTTTCGCAAACCGCGATAGCTTCTCGAATGAGCTACGAACCTCTATCTCCATAGTCAATAGAGCCTTTCTCTTTTTTATTCAGTATGACAAGCTCATTATTCTTGCTGACTGGTGACGGGGACTTGCTTATGAGTCATATCACAAGCCCGATTCTTCATCCATAGAGTATGATTCCCAATTGCTTCCACTTCTTCTTCTTCCTCGGGGCGGTCTTTTAAGGGCTTAGACTTTAGATAGCGAAGCGACTCTATCGCTCTCTATTTCTTATGGGGCATCTATCATTTTCACTATTTTGAGGCGCTAATCACTATATATTCTATGGGAGGCGCCCGCTGTCTATAATTGCGGAACGAAATATATCGAAATTCTCACTTTGCTTCTTGCTACATATTAGGTACTCTGGATTGCCTTGGGAAATGGAGAAAGCCCGGTTACCACCCGTTGCAGCTAGCGAAGCGTAAAAAACACTTGATTAGTCAGGGGTAATTGAACTAAAGAAAATCCCATTACTGATAGAGATTCCAGTTGGTTGATCGAATAGTCAACCATGTTGGTACCTGAGATTGTGAGTCGAATTCCTATAGTTAGATGTCTCGAACAAGAGCAAAAGGCAAGCAAGCAACAAGTGTTGTGTCCCACCTTGCGAAAGGCCAGAGGTTCTAAATAAGATTCCAGGAATCCAAATAATATTCATTGAGTTTTAGAGACCTAATGAGTGCCAAACATCTTTGATCGAATTTCGATAGGCAAGAGAGATAAAGAGGATTGCGCTGGGCAAACAAGAATTAATACGAAATCCGCATTTTCGTTTATATCCCAGAATTTGGTTAACAGATTATGCTTAGAACCCACTTACCTTGTTTCTTCCTTAAGGGTTGAGAATCCAATAGGAGGGTATGCAACTCTAGGGATGAGATGTGACCAGATAGAACTTGATTTGTTGGGTCATATGTTTGCATGCAGTTTGTATATTTATGATTTTGTAGATTTCGACATCATTTTAGGTATGGATTGGTTGGGTAGATATGAGGCTAGGATATTTTGCCAGGATGGGGAAATATCATTAATGCATCCAAATAGTCAGAACTGAATCATCTTCTCGGTAGGGAATTCTGACTGAAGTGTTTATGTTATGTTAAATTGCCTTGGAAGCAGCGAAGGAGCTAAGTCAGATTCGAGTTGCAAGATAATTTGCAAATGTATTTGAGCTGATCGTAGGACTACCATCGAAATGAGCTATTGAGTTTCAAATAGATCTTGTGCCAGGAGATGAACCTATCAGCAGACCACCTAGCAGGATGACACCGACTGAGATGAAAGAATTAAAGGTGCAGCTAGTGGATCAAGAAGGAAGGAATTTTATTTGACCAAGCAGTTTGCCTTGGGGAGCGATCGTGGTTTTCGTAAAGAAGCCAAATGGATCGTTGAGGATGTGCATCAACTATCACAAGCTGAATGAAAGGACGATCAAGAATATGTACCCTTTGCCATGGATTAAAGATCTGTTTGATCAGCTGAGTGGAGCCAAAGTATTTTCCCTATTAGATTTGGCGATGGGTTCCATCAGTTGAGAATGGTAGAGGACATTATTCCTTTGACAACATTTCGGACTAGGTATGCTTCGTATGAGTGGTTCGTGATGCCATTCGAATTGACAAATGCACCTAGTTTCTTTATTGACTTGATGAATCAGGTTTTTCGAGAACACTTGGATAGGTTCATGTTGGTATTCATCGATGATATTTTAGTATACTCAAAAGATAAGAGAGAGAGCATGAGGATCATCTGAGAGTAGTGCTTAAGACGCAAAGGCAGCTTCAGCTAAAGGCAAAGTTTTCTAAATGTCACTTTTGGAAGAAGGAGGTCAAGTTTCTTGGTCATGTGGTTTCGAAGGAAGGTTTGGCAGTAGACCCAGTTAAGATCGAAGCTGTCAATAATTGAAGGAGAAAGGAGACAGTAACCGAGATCAGAAGTTTTCTCGGACTTGATGGCCATCATCGAAGATTTATCAAAGATTTTTCACGAATAGCAGCACCTTTGATTAAGTTTACCAGAAAGATGTGAAATTCATTTGGTCCGACAAATGTGAGGAAGGGTTACTTAAGCTAAAACATTTGTTGACTAACACGCCAGTGTTAGCTGTTCCAGATGGAAACCAAGGGTTGGAGATGTACACTGATGCATGTGGAATGGAATTGGAGCTATGTTGATGCAGAATGGTAAAGTTATTGCCTACGCTTCTCGATAGCTTAGACCGCACAAGGTGAGATATCCTACTCATGATTTATAGTTGGCTACGACGATCTTCGCATTTAAGATTTGGAGACATTATCTTTTAATGGAGAGATTTGAGCTATACACTAATCATAAGTCCTTAAGATATTTATTCTCTCAGAAAGAGTTGAATATGCGACAGCAAAGGTTGCTAGATTTTTTAGCTGCTTATGATTTTGGTACTCCTGGGAAAGGAAATAATGTAGCGGACGCCCTTATCAGGAAACATTAGAATGTGGTGTTAGCTATGTTGGCAGAATGGAAGAATTTAGAAGTTTTGGTTATGTGTAGTATAAAGTCGAGATCGACTGCTGATTCTAGTCAGAGTACTACTATGTTCGACTATATAGAGGTTTGACCAGTGCTGATCGAGAGAATAGCTTCTAAATAGAAAGAGGATCCAGAATTAGCCAAGAAAATTAGAAGACTCGAGGTGAGATCCAAGATCGATGATCTTAAAGATTTTGGCATCGACCAGAGAGGATGGTTGAGAAAGAAGGGATGATTATGTGTTCTGAACGTAGAGAACTCGAGAAGAGAAGTTCTAGATGAGTGTCATCGATCTAAGTTTACGATTTATCATAGGGGAACAAAAATGTATCAAGATATGAAGAAGAGCTTCTATTAGGAAAGCATGAAGAGGTATGTTAGCTTGTGGGTTAGAAAATGTACTAACTATCAACAAACGAAATCCGAACACTAGAAGCCGAGCGGGTTGCTTCAACCTTTAGAGATTCCAGTTTGTTAGTGGGATTCTATATCCATGGATTTTATAGATGGGTTTCCAAGGTTGAACAGAAGAAATGAAAGCATATGGCTCATAGTGGACAGGTTGACAAAGAGCGCCCATTTCATTCCATTGAAGTCAAACGGGATAGTATATGTTTTGGCAAAGTTGCGTGTGAAGAACATAGTTAGACTTCATGGAATTCCTAGTGGCATAATCAGCGATAGAGATGCATTATTCAATAATGAGTTTTGGAGAAGTCTATAGAGAGTTTTGACGTACCAAGTTCAAGATGAGTATAGCATATCATCCAAAGACGGATGGGCAGACTGAGAGAGTCATTAAGGTACTCGAAGATTTGTTGAGAGCTTGTGTACTAGACTTTGGCGGATCTCGGGAAGATCGCCTGCATTCGATTGAGTTTTCCGATTGTAACAACCCGCAAATCCGTACCCCTTGAGTCAACATTATTTTACATCAATCAACTCAAGATGTACAGAAATACGAACCATTTGGGTTAAAGAAGAAGAGGTAGAAAAAGAAAATAGAAAACAAAATCAGAATCTAACCATCGCAGCAGAATAAAATATAATAGATAATAAATGACCTTTACACAAAAATCAAATATATCTGTTTATATATTACATCATCAGAGTACATCAATCACAGTTCAACATCAATAACATATATCTGGATACACAGTTACTCAACACAGTGAAATATATATATAAACAAGTACGGAAGTACGTATCGTCATCCAGCTCGTCTCCTGAGCTCCACAGCACCAAATCCTGTGTCCCATAATACTCGGTCTGACCCAAGTATTATAGTTAAATAATACCCGAGTCAGTCTGGAATACCAGCGTGAGGAATCACACTCTAATTGATTATTAAAGTTTCAAAAATCCTTTGGAAACAAAAGCATCTCGTAAGACCACGCCACAAATAAACATGTCGGGTTTTTACCTTACGATAGCTAAAACACTTTTTATATTAAATCTTCTGATATTATAATAGTGTCGATAGAAAGTATAATAGAATCTAGCCGAAATGCTTGCATCTCACGTTTCAGCAATAATTGGGCACAATCAAAACTGTACGGGCGCGTAGGGAAAATGGATTTCCAACTAATGACTAGGCACTGGGGTACCACCTGTCACAGTACCTGGTTTAGATCAGCGTACCGAGGACCCACCCTAAGCCCCCTGCAACACAAGGCTGAAACCATCCCTTACTGGACAGTTCCGAGCAAGATCACCCCACGGTTAGGATCAGCAACCGCCCATTAAGCCGAAATAAAAAGGGACATCTAGACATGGATGACCTTACTCTTAAGTGGGGGTTACCTATGAAGCCTTGCAGCATAAACCCTGATTTTCAGTCATTCCCTGTTGATGAAGCTTGAGGCCAAGCGTTACCTTTTTCGAACATATCCTTAGAATGCCCATCACCCACCTGACGATGTTCCGAAAGCATTCATCCATACAAGTCCGTCCCGGGTTCGAACGGAACCGAAGGCACTACTCCTACTACATCCATTTTGGAAATATCCTCAGGATTAGTAGCGACTAGCCCTGGCACTTCACTGCTCCATCTTCGAATCTAAACTCGTTTTCCATGAAAACGTACAAACCGGATCGAAGTGGTTTTCGAGAAATAAATCTCGATCCCGGACTCTTCGAAACGATCAACGCATTTGTCTAATATTGATAGTCGGTGATTTAACTATCAATTAGTAGTCACAACATCCATCACACAATAAATAATTTCCCAAATTATTTATTTATCTCAAAATATCTTTACAAGATATATTTCAAATTTCAATCCTTTGAAAACAGTTTCAAGCTATCTTCCTTTCTCGGAATAAATTCCAAGTATTTTCTATTTCCACTGGAATCACCAAGCATAAAATTTTAGATTTTTAAAATAATTTAAAACACTTACTTTTGAAATATACTTTAAAACATTTAAGTTAAAAACTACTTCAATAATTGGGTTAAAAATACATACTATATAAATATTTGAAAATATGGTTACTTTATAAAATATAAAACTAGGTTTTCACTTTTAAAACAAAATACTAAGTCATTTTTTATAAATAATTACTATGATAATAGATTTGAAAAAAATATTTACTTTAGAATTTTGATATTTAGAAATAATAAATTCCTAAAATATGCCTTTTAAAATGAAATTAAAACTTTTTATCTTATATTTAAAAATCTACTTTGAACGTACTTGGCTATCCAGAGAAATATACTTCTCTTCACATTCTTCTTTAAATTACCAATTTCAAACACTTGAATCAATTTCCAAATTGATTTCCAACTTACTCCCCTTTATTTCAAAATCCATTAATTCCAGATTTTATTTCTTAATTATGATTTAAAATATTTTTAACTGAGAATACCAATTTTTGATTTCTCAAATTACTTCTTAATCCTTTTAAATAAATTTAAACTTTAAATCTTAAAATAATTCTTTATTCCTTTAAAATAATATCACTCGATTTTACAATTCATTAATTTTCTGTTTATTCAAAATCTTTTCATACTCGAAGTTATTTATTAGTATTTTAATATTACTTCCATTTCTTTCAATTTATTCTTGATTTATTCACATTTTCTATAGTTATTTCACTTACAAATTTACTTCTTTATTTTCTTCCCAAAATCCAATTTTTATATTTTTTTGGTAATTTATTATACCCAAATATATCCAATCAAACCATAACATTCAATATTCCAATATAACTCATCATAGAATATCAAATAATTACAACAGAGAATGTTAAATAATTTAAATAAATGTTGAGGGATCCAGTTGGATCCCTCCAACCTGTTTCCCTGCATCCACAGACGTTAGCACAACATAAATATCAATTCCAAGATATACTATATACTACCATATCTAATATAACACACCAAATCCAATCAATCAATCAATTATTTAAATTTAACCATTTAAATTTAAATTAAAAATTCAGCTGGGTGAGATTAACTCACCTTTGATTTTTGTTTGGCAATTCAATTCCATCTCGATCATTATCCCCCAATTTTGACCTTGTATAAATATTATACGTTTTATTAATATTCGAAATAATCCAAAATCAATTTCCATTCAATAAATTAATTTAACTAATAATTTGATTTTAAACTAATTTCCTATATTAAATAAAATAATTAATTAACCTAGTCAAACAAATTAATCGTCTTAATACATTGTTTTAAATTGAATTAGTGAATTCAAAATGCGTATTTGTTCATTTAATTTTTTATTAAACTACATAAAAATAACCTAAGTCTAAAAATCTAAATTTTAACTATTAATTCGGTTATAAATAAATTTTCTTTTTAAATAAAATATTTGAACTAATTTAAAAAATTACTTACTATTAAATAACTTAATTAACTAATGCTTTAGTCTTTAAACTAATTTCTCTTTAACCATCTCTAGAAAAAAATTAAACAAATTTATCTCCTTTATTAAATATATATATATATATATATATATATATATATATATATATATAATTTAAAAATAATCTGTACGGAATTTTATAAATCCGGTTTTATCCAAACTTCTCAAACGTTTGAAATTCCCATTTTCAAAACTTTACCTACATTAATAACATCTTCATATATATATATATATATATCTGTACAGTAAAACATGATTTAAAGTTTCTTCTTTAATTAAAACTGTAAGTAATTTAACTACATCTGAACCCAACCTATATAAAATTCCAGTATATATATATATAAGTTAAATTAAACCCTGAAACAGAAATGTCTTACTGTAAATAAAATCTTATCCCTAAGAAAAAATCATTTTTTTCTGTTTTCCTGTAAACAACAGTAATCTACCTTACTTCAAAATAATTTCATTTTTTTCTGCTGTTTTATGCAATTTATAACAATATAAACATACATAGATATTATTTAATAGATAAACTAAAGATACCTTCCATCTACGATCTAGGAAAATCATTTGGCAACCAAAACCCTAGTTGAAACACTGTCCACGCGCTCGAAATCCGTCACGTCCTGCCCTCGTCGCCATTCACGTCGCCCACTGCCGCTCTTCCATCGATCGAGCTTTTCCCCCAAATCGAAATGTCTGCCCGCAACCTACCTCGCCTCGCAACCCATATCGAGCTCGACGTGAAATCACATCCCACTCGAATCGAGTTCGAGCGCCGCTGCGCTACTTGCTCGACCACCACACGAGTGCTTGCGGTCGAAGAACGATTCAGCTCTGAGAATCGAAGTTGAACGCGACTCGGCAACACTCGGCGATACTCGCGAATCAAGCTCGGTCTGCCATTCAATTTGATTTTTTTGATTTAGGGAAAAAAATTCGCTTTGAAGAAGTGGGGCTTCGGCCTGTAATAATTTTAATTAATTATTTTTTGCCTTAACGAATTGAAGTGGGAATTGTTGGTTCGGCCATTATTTGATTATTTTCCCTTTTTTTTATTAGACGAGAAAGGGGCGTCAAAATTTATAAAAAAAAGGAAGAAAATGGCTTCCGCAAGAAGACGGTTTGGATTCGATTTTAAGTTAAGGGAGGTGGCGTATACAAGAAGCTTGACTAATTAAATTAAATTTCATCAGATTATTATCAATTAAATTTTCAACGCGTTTATATATCGTACACTCACACACTAACTCCGATCAATATGAAATTTGAAATCCGATAATAATTCAATACGGACCCAATGGAACTGGTTTCGTCGAATTCCGAGACTGTGCCTCGGAAGGCTATTTTTAAATTCAATTTAAAGGATATATTTTTAAAACCGAACAAATCGGTATTTAAATTTTATTTCAAAACCTTTATTATCCTCAGCACTATCAATATAAATTTTATAAGCCTCTAAATTATTTTTAACAGGCTTAGAACTCCAGATTCAACATCTTTCCAATTTCAATTTATTTAATTTAATAATTTAATCATCAAATAAATTGTGATATTTGAATTCAAGTTAAAAATTAAACTTTTAAATATTTAAAATCAATTAAATATTTCGATTTTAGATGCTCAAAAATTCCGGGTCGTCACATTCCTCCCTCCTTAAAAGAATTTCGTCCCCGAAATTACTAGTTAGGAAGAATGGTCCAATACTCATTACTATTTTCCAAAACCAAACAATTCACCATCTTACCAATTTATAAAAGACCCATTATCTTTCTTATTAACTTCTCAACTCTCCCATAGTTTTCAAACAACTTTATTTACTCTACTTATTCAAATTTAAATTTAAATCCAAATTTTAAATTATCAAAATTTTCTCAAAAATTTTCGAACTCCCTAAATTTTCGAAAAAAATCGCCAGCGTCTCCTTTGCGCGGCTAGCTCGCCAAATTTCAAAAGAAAACAAAATGCCAAGTGGCTCGATCAAAAACCCAATCAAATTTCATACAGAAATTTAAACACATACCTTTTTGTTGAGCAATTCAAATTTATCTTTTGAAACAAAAACCCATTTTTCTTTTCCTTCATAATACCAGTATATCCTACATAGCAATAATATCCAATCACAACATTCCAAAAACATTTTATCGACTTCCTTACAAAATGTCAATATTTATCCATTCTAATATTAACTTAGATTATATTTGTAATATCAATTTCCAATCAAGAATTCCCCATTCCTTTCTTAAGTTAGTATAAGCATTTTATATGTTTCTTTATTTATTTTCAATTCACCACTTTTACTTTATATCTATTTCTATTCAAATTGATTCTTTCATTTCCATATGAATTTAATTTATTTTCAACTCTGAACATTTGAATTTTATTTTCCATTTATAACTAATCCATGTCATTATTTTAAATTAGTTTCATTTACTAATTTGCTTCAATTTCCAGTTTGAAATCGTTTGTCGTTAACCAAAAAATTTTCCCAAAAAATTTCAAAAATTTTTCTAACTCCCAAAATTTCTGAAAATTTTTGGCAGAGTCTCCTTTGTACGGAGGAGCTTTTGCAATTTGACAAAAGATATAAATATATATACGTCGACCCACACGGTCGGAAAAACCAAAACAGTTCATATTTCCTATTTTTATTGCGTAGGCGTACCTTATTTAGCATTTATAAGCAAGCGGCTTATTTATTTTAGCATTTAGCGTGATCCAATCTAGCCAAACGGCTTCCCGGTACCTGTACTTACTCAATTAAACAAGTAAGTGCAAAATATATACAATTTTCCACATTTCACTTGTATTTATATAGCTTAAAACATGAATTCTAAAAAAAAATGCATACTAATAATTGTCATAAACAATTTTAAGGCTTCGACATTTATTTCAACCAATTCATATGCCATTTCGTTCAACGTTAATGGTTTGCAATCCAATTTCTTACATTTCAATTCGTTTTTAATCCAAACAAGCTCATATTTAATTCAATTGATTTCAAAATCAATTTTATTTACATTTACCAGTTCATAGAATTTTTATTTCTTAAGTTTTATAGCAAATTTTAAATTGATCTCCAACTCAATTTATTTTTAATTCATTTCTATTTTATCTTACATGGTATTTTATTTCATAGTGCATAGGTTCTATACGAACCCATTTTATTTAGCTCGATACAATTTATGTTTTGTATATCACTAACCATTTCCAATCGAAACAAACTCATATCAAATTTAATCGATTTTAAAATCAATCTATTTCATACTCGCCAAATTTTTATTTAAGCTCAACAACCTTCCATGCTTGTATATCATTAATTCAATCCATTTGAATTTTAATTCACATTCTCAATTTATCAAAATAATATCCAAGCACATAATTAACTCATTATATTCATATTGGATTTTATTTGCAACTTAAATCATTCCTATTGTAATCCAATTTCAACCAACTTCACTTTATATTTAATTCACTCACAATTCCACTTCTACGTTCTATAAGCCATAAATTTAATTATATCCATACTTTCATCTATTTACAACCAATCCCATTCACATTTTTTTTCATTCACAGTTCAAATTTATTCATCATCCAAGTTTATTATGTATACACATATTCATTTCTAATTCCATAATCCAAGCTCATTTGAATAATATTTCGAAGTCATATTCCATTTATTTATACTTGAATTGAATTTATTCACAACTTAAGTCACTTCTATTTCAATTCATTTTTATTTCACTTAACAGCATTCAAAATATATGTGTCGAGCTCTATTTATATTATCCACATTCGATTTGATAGTATTTCAACTTGAATTGCATTTAATAATTTCTATTTAAACCAAGTTCCAAATTTAAATTAACCAATTAATTTATCAACTAGTTCGCCTTCGATTTTTAATTTAACTCCTAATCAATTTTTTTTTTCTTTAGGAATTCTCCTCCCTTTTTTTTAAGTTGATTTCATCTCATTAATTCCAATGCATACAATTCATTTAATCAACTCATCCTATTTAACTTGCTTAAGTTAAATTTCCATTCTCATATTGGGATTTACATTCTAAAATTATAAATTCAAATATATTTTCTTCACTTTCATTCACTTAAGTTAAATTTTAATTTTTGGATTAAAATTTCCAATTTCTTCTTTATTAATATCAACTTTACTTTATAAGTTCAATAGTTGATCCATTTATTCATTCACAAATTCATTTTCAACCAATAAATTTTATTTCCACACATTAATTATTTTTAGTCCATTTGAACTTATTCTGCACCTTATTTTACACATTTAAATCAAGCATCATCCAATATTGAATTTCATTTCATTTGCATACCATATAAATCCTTCAGTTATTTACAAATTTTAAATCTCAAAACTTTGTTTTATTTAGTCCAACCAGACTATTTTTTTTTCAAACTTAAGTTCAACATTAAATTTTGAAAAAATATATATCTAACCAAACTATTCCTTTTCATTTTTAAAATCAACCAAATTTCTCCAACAAACTTTAATCCAAAACATCCTGGTAGCAATCCCTCTTTTGGAAACTCGAAAATAAACACCGATGATGTCGCGATCATCATCGGAATTATTTTCCAGTGACCGTAAAGAGTTCAATGCTTTTATCTCTTTTAAAATCCTTTAAATATTTTAATTTACAAATCTCTCTAGATTTCAAATCCGATTCAGAAATATTTCTCACCTATATATTATTTTCTTCCCAACCTTTGGGAATCATTATCAAATTCAAAGAATCTAAATTTCCAAATCCCAAATCCTTTAAATTTATATTCAAACATTACTTTGGAATTTTATCTTATTTTAATTATTAATCACATTATAATTAACATTTAGTTTATATTTACAAATTTCATTTGTATATGAATTTATTCCTTAGTTTTTAATTATGTTTTCTATATCTTATTCAATTATAAATCACATTTACAAATCCCATTTATTATTAATTTCTTCCTTAATCTTTAGTTATTATTCCAATTTCTTATTCAAGTTTACACATTAATGATAATAATTCAAATATTATCATTCCTAACAACCAAGCATCCATATATAACTATAAAAATTTACGAAAAATCATTTCTTTTATATACAAAATAATTTTGGGTAAATTATTCCATTTACCCTATTTGAAACAATATTGTGTCGGTTTATCTTGTTTAAGAGTTTAGAAATCCCTATCGATGACACGGCGTCCCACATATCGACCAGAATCCATAAATACTCAACCGATAAATCAACGCAATATAAAAACAATTTTATATTCACTAACAAATACACACTCATATCTATTAATACTCTCAAACTCATTCTAGAGTACTATAGACTATATTCTATGAGTAATTCCCACCAGAGCCAAGGTTATCACCAACCTAAGCTCCGATACCAAGTGCAACGACCCGCAAATCCGTACCCCTTGAGTCAACATTATTTTACATCAATCAACTCAAGATGTACAGTACAAACCATTTGGGTTAAAGAAGAAGAGGTAGAAGAAGAAAATAGAAAACAACATTAGAATCTAACCATCGCAGCGGAATAAAATATAATAGATAATAAATGACCTTTACATAAAAATCAAATATATCTGTTTATATATTACATCATCAGAGTATATCAATCACAGTTCAACATCAATAACATACATATGGATACACAGCTACTCAACATAGCGGTATATATATATAAACAAGTACGGAAGAACGTATCGTCATCCAGCTCGTCTCCTGAGCTCCATAGCACCAAATCCTGTATCCTATAATACTCGGTCTGACCCAAGTATTATAGTTAAATAATACCCGAGTCAGTCTAGAATACCAGCGTGAGGAATCACACTCAAATTGATTATTAAAGTTTCAAAAATCCTTTGGAAACAAAAGCATCTCGTAAGACCACGCCACAAATAAACATGTCGGGTTTTTACCTTACGATAGCTAAAACACTTTTTATATTAAATCCTCTAATATTATAATAGTGTCTATAGAAAGTAAAATAGAATCTAGCTGAAATGCTTGCATCTCACATTTCAGCAATAGCTGGGCACAATCAAAACCGTACGGGCACGTAGGGAAAATGGATTTCCAACTAATGACTAGGCACTGGGGTACCACCTGTCACAGTACCTGGTCTAGATCAGCGTACCGAGGACCCACCCTAAGCCCTCTGCAACACAAGGCTGGAACCATCCCTTACTGGACAGTTCCGAGCAAGATCACCCCGCGGTTGGGATCAGCACCCGCCCACTAAGCCGAAATAAAAAGGGACATCTAGACAGGGATGACCTTACTCTCAAGTGGGGGCTACCCAAGAAGCCTTGCTGCATAACCCCTGATTTTCAGTCATTCCCGGTTGATGAAGCTTGAGGCCAAGCGTTACCTTTTTAGAACATATCCCTTAGAATGCCCATCACCCACCTGACGATGTTCCGAAAGCATTCATCCATACAAGTCCATCCCGGGTTCGAACGGAACCGAAGGCACTACTCCTACTACATCCATTTTGAAAATATCCTCAGGATTAGTAGCGACTAGCCCTTGCACTTCACTGCTCCATCTTCGAATATAAACTCGTTTTCCACGAAAACGTACAAACTCGTTTTCCACGAAAACTACATCTGAACCCAACCTATATAAAATTCCAGTATATATATATATATAAGTTAAATTAAACCCTGAAACAGAAATATCTTACTGTAAATAAAATCTTGTCCCTAAGAAAAAAATCATTTTTTTCTATTTTCCTGTAAACAACAGTAATCTACCTTACTTCAAAATCATTTCATTTTTTTGCTGTTCTATGCAATTTATAACAATATAAACATACATATATATAATTTAATAGATAAACTAAAGATACCTTCCGTTTACGATCCAGGAAAATCATTTGGCAACCAAAACCCTAGTTGAAACACTGTCCACGCAAGCAAAATCCATCACGTCCTGCCCTCGTCGCCATTCACGTCGCCCACTGCTGCTCTTCCATCGATCGAGCTTTTCCCCCAAATTGAAATGTCTACCTACAACCTACCTCGCCTCGCAACCCATATCGAGCTCGACGCGAAACCACATCCCACTCGAATTGAGTTTAAGCGCCGCTGCGCTACTTGCTCGACCACCACACGAGTGCTTGCGGTCGAAGAACGATTCGGCTCTGAGAATCAAAGTCGAACGCGACTCGGCAACTCTAGGCGATACTCGCGAATCAAGCTCGGTCCGCCATTCAATTTGATTTTTTTGGTTTAGGGAAAAAATTCTCTTTGTAGAAGTGGGGCTTCGGCCTGTAATGATTTTAATTAATTTTTTTTACCTGAACGAATTGAAGAGGGAATTGTTGGTTCGGCCATTATTTGATTCTTCTCCCTTTTTTTATTTGACGAGAAAGGGGCGTCAAAATTTATAAAAAAAGGGAAGAAAATGGCTTCCGCAAGAAGACGGTGTGGATTCGATTTTAAGTTAAGGGAGGTGGCGTATACAAGAAGCTTGACTAATTAAATTAAATTTCATCAGATTATGATAAATTAAATTTTCAACGCGTTTATATATCATACACTCACACACTAACTCCGATCAATACGAAATTTGAAATCCGATAATAATTCAATATTACGGACCCAATGGAACTGGTTTCGTCGAATTCCGAGACTGCGCGTCGGTAGGCTATTTTTTAATTCAATTTAAACGATATATTTTTAAAACTGAACAAATCAGTGTTTAAAATTTATTTCAAAACCTTTATTATCCTCAGCACTATCCATATAAATTTTGTAAGCCTCCAAATTATTTTTAATAGGCTTAGTACTCCAGATTCAACATCTTCCCAATTTCAATTTATTTAATTTAATAATTTAATCATCAAATAAATTATGATATTTGAATTCAAGTTAAAAATTAAACTTTTAAATATTTAAAATCAATTAAATATTCCGATTTTAAATGCTCAAAAATTCCGGGTCGTCCAACCTATAATAATAATTTTCATACTAGCATAGGAATGATGCCTTTTGAAGCTTTTTAGGGAAGGCCATGCAAATCTCCAGCATGCTGGTTAGAGACTGGAGGCAGATTAGTCTTAGTTACAGATATGGTTAAAGAGGCGTCAAAGAAGATTGAGTTGATCCGAGATCAAATGAAGGAAGCTCAGTCCAGACAGAAGAGTTGTGTAGATAAAAGGCATAAAGACCTAGAGGTCTCAGTTAGAGACAAGGTTTTTATTAAGGTGTCACCGATGAAGGGAGTGATACGATTCAGAAAGTCAGGGAAGCTGGCACCGAAATATGTTGGTCCATTCTAGATTATAGAAGGACTGGAAAGCTCGCGTACAGAGTAGAAATGCCATGCAATACGGCAGGTGTCTACAATGTATTTCATGTGTCTCATCTTCGCAAGTATGTACATGATCCAGAGACTACTATTCCTCCAACAGGGTTGGATGAGTTGGTAGTAGAGCCTAATTTGAAAATTGTTAGACAACCAGTTTGGGTTATGGCGAAAGACGAGAAATGATTGAGGTCCAAGACGGTCAATTTGGTGAAATTTCTATGAAGCGACAACAAGAAGGACTGTACTTGGAAAACAGAAGAAAAG
Source organism: Allium cepa (assembly GCA_030765085.1). Lineage (NCBI taxonomy): Eukaryota > Viridiplantae > Streptophyta > Magnoliopsida > Asparagales > Amaryllidaceae > Allium > Allium cepa. The sequence goes on along the minus strand of CM060943.1, from coordinate 824,249,433 downwards.
ATTCAAGATATTTATCCTGGTCTATTTTAAATGTTATGTCTATACTTAGATTTATATAGATGATCGCTAGTCAGATAAACCAGTATGTTTGTTAAGAGTTGTTACAGATTATTGCTATGATTAATATTTAGTCCTTATTGAATTTCAAGGATGAAATTCTCTAAGGAGAGGAGCCTGTAACACCCCTAATTTTAATAACACTATTCAGGATATTTAATTAAATAAACTAAATAGAATAATTAAAATGTTAAGTGATAAGAGGATTGAGATTTGAATAAATTTAGGTGGTCGTGTTTGTTAATAAGAATGAGTTTAAAAGAATGGTTTATAAACTAATTAAATTATGTAAGGATATAATGGCATTTAACAACACCTAACCTTACCTTTATATATATGTGTGTTTACCCTTAAGCCATTCACAATCATATTCATTTTTCTTGCAAAAATAAAAATGTAAGTAAAGAAGATAAGGCCAGCAATTAAAAATAAAAAGAAGAGAAAGTAAAAAGGGAAATCAAACTCATCTCAATCCATTTTCATGATCAAAGATTAAGGTGAATAATAATTCCCATCTCTGTTTGTTAAATATATGTTTCGGATTTAATTTTAAATTCGTATATATCATGTTTGATGATGGTATACTTGAAACATGGTTTGTTTAGATTTAAATAAGATTGTTTAAATGATGGTTCATAAGGTTTTAGACCAAAACCATGCGATATTAATGTTTAAATTCCATGGAAAAATTATAAGTCATGCAAAACATGATTTTAGAGTTGGGTTTTAAGTTTGATAATTTTTCAAGTTTTGGAAAGATTATTATGAATTTTTGAATGAAAATATAGCACGTTGGGTTGATAATTTAGTTTAGAAAAAATAAATTAAGAACTTGGGTCTGGAATTTTGATATGTTAGATAATATGATCAAAGTAAATTTTTTTGATTTTTGGGGATTCTTCTTAAGTGATTTGATATACAAAATAAATTATTTTGAGAAGAGGATTAAAATGATTTACGTGTAAATTGAAAGGAATATTTGATCTGCAATAGTTTAAGTTTGGTGCTTATCCTAAATAAAAAGACGGTTAGTTTTCAAAAGCATGGCAAAGTTGAAGGCAACCAATAAGAAATTTACATGTAGGCAGGTTAGTTTATATAAGTTGTTTAATTTAGTATTTAACCTAGAAAAATAGATTTCGCCTCTATTCAAAGTACTTTTTGCCCTTTACCTTTCACCTTCGACTATGTTAAAATCACATTAAGCTAAATTCAATACAATGGGTATCATCTAGGTGCTGGATAATGGATTGGAGAAAGGCGAAAGGTTTGATGTCGAAAGCATAGCTTCCGATGGGGTCGTTACCTCGGTTTGTTTTAAAAGATAAGCGTCTACCTTTATTTTACTAAGCTTTCAACTTAGTCGATATATATGTTTTCGAAAGGAGTTTTATAATAGCTTTTGAAGGAGTTGCTAAGTTTGATTTAAAAGAAAAGGGGGTTTCGAAAGAATTCCCTTAATTATAAATCAATGCTTTTAAAAGAAGGGCTTCTGACCTAGCCAAAGCCCTACGTCGATTCTTTGCCTTTCATGTGTATTGAAGTCATCAATGCTGTCGAAAGGTATTGTTCGGTTTATAGCCATATTAAGCCACTTTCTAAATGCTTTCGAATGGGTTATGGGTTTTGAAGGCAATGGTTTCGAAAGGGGTTTCGAAGTTATCCTTCAATACTTTAAATGTATGCTTTTGACTTTGTCGAAAAAGAAGGTTTCGACGCCATCATAAATTCTCCAATATTTATTTATGATAAAGAACTATTACGAAAGAGATACTTTTGTTTATATATTTTCTTGGACCCAAATGATATTTTTAAAGGTAAAGCCAATGATGTCGAGAGGGGGACTCTCAATGCTTTAGGAAGAGATACTTCCAATGGTTTCGAAGCTATGCTTATAATAATTAATAAGTAACACTTTATCATATTCGAAAGGTTTTGAAAGAAAGATTTTAAAGTGTTTTTAAAGGCAGAAGCCTAATGTTAAAGAAAAATATGTTTTCGGAGGAGGCTATCCATAAAGGTCGAAAGCAAGGTTTCGAATATTTCAAAAATATAGTTTCCAAAACAAATAACTTGATCTCATTTAAAAGCAAAACCATGGCATATTAACAAATAAAGTATTTTGAAATGGAATTTATGAAGAAGTCTTAATGGGTTGAAAGAATTAATCAAGTTATATTGTTTGCTTCTCCATATATGTATATATTCACTTTGTAATGAATTCAAAACCATACTTTAAAAAAAGATAGAATAACCAGTTAGGTTGACCTAGTAGTAAATATAAATAAAAGATATCGATAGGGATAAGGAAAATGATATTGGCAAGGGCCAATAGGTTCATAGTTAGCCCATGAAAACTATGTAAAATTGAAAACTATATCCGGATAAGAAAATGCAATATTAACATATAGTCAATTGGTTCCTAGTTAGCCCATGAAAACTAGGGAAAAAGAAAGATATTGACAGTTACTCAATAGGTTTCTACTTAGCCCAAAAAAACTAGGATAAAAGAAATGATATTGGAATTACCAATAGGTTCATAGTGATTCCATGAAAACTGTATAATTGGACATGGAGTCCTTAAATGTTTAACTAATAATTAGTCAACCCATGAAAACTATTAGGTTAATAGTAATTCCAAAAACTATAATTATGATAGATAATCAAACTAAATAAGGATGGGTAATTCAGAATTGATTCAATTGTTTTGCATATCATCACATAATGATATTTTGAATTTAATTAACACTGTGGATGCAGGGGCATAAAAATTGGTTTATAAAAGTTTTTTAAGATACTAGTGAGGGAAACCCATTACGCTAAGTGGCGTGGTCGTATTAGATATCTAAGTGATTTGAGATGGTAGATTATTATTCATACCTGGTTTTATGTCTGACTCGTAGTTTATGCTTTCCCTTTAAACTCTCAGGACTCAATTGATTTTGAGTAGCATGAGATTTGAGGTTTTCAGGTACCACTTAAGACGAATAAGCTTTTGGAGTCGTGGAGGAGGCATATAGTTATTTGAGTCCTTTCTCACGTGATTCTGATGTGTTGTTTTGTTAAGGCAAAGTTGTTTATTGCCTATTATACACTCTGATCACCAAGGAGGCATCTTCATATGTCGCTATTATGGTATATTGTAATAATTATATTTTTCTGAACGTGGTTAACGTTGTGGGATTATGTAAAGAATGTTGAAATGGTTTTGGGAATGGAATGTGAAAGTTTTTTTGAAATTTTAAATTTTTTCCATATCCATGTGTTTTTGGTATATCAATTTATCTAACATTGCCGTATTTGGTCACCGAGGATTAATAACTATGGATGATTGCAGCATCGGTAGCTGTTAATTTTAGGCCTCCAAGCGGGGGATGTTACACAAGTGCCAAAGATTTCCTCAGATACCAAGAGCTCCACCACTAGGGATTACCCAAATAGTCAGTCCCTGGCCGTTTGTAGTCTGAGGAACCGATATTAGTGGTGTTTTGCCAATATCTAAGGGTGGTGCAAAGTGCACCATCGTTGCGGTTAATTGCTTCATCAAATTGGTTGAGGTAGAGCCATTCGCCACAATCAACATAAAGAAAGTAACCAACTTCGTGGTCAAAAACATCATCTATCATTATAGGGTTCTGTAAATAATTATCTTGGATAAAAGGACCTAGTTCAACAATGTATATTTCAAAGATTTATGTCGCATACCAGGCGATGGACAAGTTAAAGTAGTTAACAACAATCATTAAGTCCATTCTCAAGAAGCGATTGGAGAAGGCTAAGGGCAAGTGGATCAATGAACTTCCATTGGCACTTTGGCTTATCGAACGACCCACAAGTCAGCGACTGGCCATTCTCCATTCACCCTAGCCTATGGATCAGAGGCTATGATCTCGACTGAACTTAAAGTACCTTCTCATCGAGTAACTCACTTTAATCCATAGATGAATGAGGAAACCCTGTTGGAATCTCTCGATATGATCGATAAGAAGAGTGATGAAGCTAACTCGAGGGCTATTGTGCATCGGAACTAAGTCACCCGGTACTGCAATAACAAGGTCAAGACTTGGACCTTCGAAATTGGCGATCTCATTCTCAAGCGAATCTTTCCTAGCCTTAGGAACTTGGGCCTGACATAGGAAGGTTCGTATGCAATTGAGGAGAAGCTTCGAAATGGCAGATTTAAACAGGTAACGGTCGATGAGATTTCACTCCCACAGGTATGAATGCGAACACTTGCGACGCTATTTTACTTGAACGTAAATTTGTACGTATGTAACCAAAGTTGTGTACCCAGACAGAATCTGTCATTTCTAGGTTTATAAAAGAAATGACTTCCGAAGCTTATGAATCCGACTGTACTTGACTTTACACTAGGATTAGTGACATATACTTAAATGAACTTGCATATACAAAATGCAGGTGTACAAGTACCTGGAGATACGTGCCAACCAAGCTTCCAGGTCAATGATCGGATGCACGAAGCTCAACCACTCTTAGAATCGAAGAGATGCCAAACAACACCTCTAACCCATGACTTAGGGGCAGGAGTATAAATACTCAAAGGTTGAATGAGATAGTTCACCTTTACTTATTGTGACCAAAATTCGACAAAGCATCCATACCTTTCTCGAAGTAAGGAGGACGAAATGTCTACCCTCAAAGGTAGGCGGTATCTTACTTACATTGATCAATGCATAGAGTTAGGCACGATTGAAGATAAACATCCTAGAAAAGGATGTTTAAACCACTATGATTAAGTGGTTAACTCTGACCGATGCCGAGAGTTTGGCATGATCAAAGCATGTATTTCAAAGAAGGATGTCCAGAGAAACATCTGAAGATGAATTACCTCAATTGTCGCCCGGAGTTAGGCACGTTCGCACTCAAAACATCATTGAAATGAATGTTTAAGTTAATTTTCTAACCAAGCTGAATTTGATCAAGTTCTAGATTCAAACATGGTCACATGCTAACATACACTCTGGCGATCATTCTTTACTCACAAATAATGGAACAAACAAATAATTTAGTCCAATAACAATGATGAAAAGTGGATCGCAATTATGTGAAAAACAAAGCGCATTTCTCAAACACTTGGACAAATTCAAAAAGACTTAAGAGAAACAAAAAGTCTTTATTATTCACAACTAAAATAAGACTTGGAAGAAAAGTACAAGTGTTATTGACAAGTAGACTGGAAGAAAAAACAGGGGCCGAACCTGCACAAAACCAACTTAAAAACGAAACCTGGTTCCTAATACTATATAACTAAAAAACATAAAGAAGACGGATGATCACTTCTTGGTCCTCCTCTTCTTCTTTCCTTTTTTTCTTTCTTCTTCTCTACAGAAGATGGCTCACTGGATCCATCAGGTTTCTTCCTTATTCTTCCTTCACTTCCTTTGCCCTTCATAGGACAGCTAAGTAACATAGTGGCAGACATGCTTTAAGTGCTCCCGGCCATGGGTAGCATGACCGAAGGCAAAATGGTATTGTCAGGAAAAACTATTGATGGAGGAGGAGGAGGAGGGAAAAAGTCGGTCAGCTCTTGCTTAATTTCTACAGCAAACTTGAGCTATTGTTCAAAAATTTAGCTCATCGAAAGCCTTTGAGCAGGATCATTCGACCCGATGATCTGGACATCATCATCAACCCGCGTATCCTTAAGATCACCAGGTCCCACTTCTTTCAAAGCATGAATCATGTGCACATTAGGGCTTAGAGTGTCACCAAAAGGAATGTGTAGCTGTTGGGATGAAGTTGAACTAGAGCTAGTCGCATAAAATGTAGAACTTGTCGGCTAAATTGATTAAACGGTGGGATTCCCCTAACCAAGCACATATACCTATTACATGTTGTATACCCATCTAACGAATGGAGTGCTCACTAGAGGCGCACCAGAACTAACACATCCTCAAATAGGATTCAGTTCTTCTTGCAAATTATCTTAAATGATCCTTCCTTGATTTTTGAAGTAGCAGAATCGACAGAACCATTTAATATAATGGCATCATTAAGAAAGTCAGGGGTAGGTTTGACTTTTGGGACTTCTATAAGCTCTATTGGAACTCCGAAAATAGGTTGTTCTACTTATGGATTTTCACTTGAGGTACAAGTCATGCTGGAGTTTGTCAGCCAGATGGAATTGGATTCGAGCTTGGCTCGGAGTCTGATTTTCACATATCTAGAAGTGGACGGACCTGCAACTTTAGCGAAGAGATGCTTAGAACATCTACGATCCACCGATATCAAAACTCAACATGTAATTGATATTAGATTGATTAAAAGTCATGCCCCATGCTAAAATGAAAGCCTAGTGCAATGTTGTACGGTGTCATGCAATGCTAATTTCCAATATTGTATAATTTAAGAAGTCTGGAGTTCCTACGAAGTGACCGTCATCGCTGATCGTGCTGGCGGGCTGCACGTCATCGACTAAGCTTTGAAAATGCTTAAGAATCTAGGGATTGTGTTTGGCAAAATATGAAATTTAATTGATAATTCAACTCTCACTAGAAGTTTGGAGACCAAAAATTCCCAAGGGTAGGATCAGTATCGATCCATACCCTTGGTGGGTATTCGACTCTTTTCCACTCCGTCCCCAATCCACAGCACCACCGTAAATGCGGAATTCATCGACTTTCATCTCTATTTCCATCTTCTACCTAAGATCATCTAAATGTAAGGAGAAGGATCGGTTCGAATTCTGACTTTGAATTCGAATCTGATGTAAAACATATTAAGTACAATCCAAGAAGGGCAAGCGATGATAAAAGTTTGAATGGTGGAGGCGGTAGTTCAGTGTGCGGTGGTGGATGTTCAAGTATCGATGATGGTGGTGCAAGATCTTAGCAGCAATAATTTTCAATGGCAAATTGAGCTCTAACTCTATGGTAAAAATAAAGTGAGAAGGAAAAGAATGGGGATCGGGTCTTATATCCATGAACCAAGAATATAGGCAACAAACTCACCTACAAAACAGGGCAATTTTTCTCTAGTATTGGATCGACACTGATCCATAGCCATGGATCGGTACCGAACCATGAAGCAAAGGTAGATGTGCACACGTATGCATACATATATGTACATACATGTATATGGCTTTAAAAGAATGAGTACAAGTGTAAAATTGAAGCATGCCTGAGACTTTAAATGTGTATGTATATGCAAACTCGACACTCAATAATCAGAATCGAAAGAAAGCCTTCAAACCTGAAAGATTTGGAAAAATAACTAGTTCAAAGTTACTAAGCTTAAAATGATAGATCATGAATGACGCTCCAATTTTATAGTCCCAGATGCTAGTGAAATATTGTAACAAATGGCTATAGACACAGCAATTTACCTAAAAGGTTTGGAGGAAGGGTAACAACTATTCAGATCATGGATTGAAGTCCGATGTGGCTATCCTAACACGTCTCGATTTAAACCACATTGTGTTGGAAAAATGACATACTTTGGGGGGCAAGTGTTATCCAGGCTTTTGACCAGGCAACATCTAGATGAACTTGATGAATTGAACTTAGAAGCTATTAGGCAGAAGGTCCAAAGAGGTATTTTATTCACGAGATAAAAACAAGGCCATTCTAAATTTTCCAAAACTCGATCCATCAATTGGATATATCGGTAACGATCCATAGAGTCTCTCCAAAAGAGCTTCAACTCCCTACTACTACCAATTCTTGATGCCATAAGCTTTTGCCAAGTTCCATAAATCGATTGCATGTAGTTTATTATCGAACACTTCAAGCACCGGAAACTAGCAACTCCACTCCTCCACCGATCCATTATTTGAACTCTGAAACAAGCTAATAATGGTGCAAACAAGTTGGAAATCATGACGAAGTACCAGGGATCAACAGGGATTCATGGCTATGGATCAGTATGATCCATCCAACTTGCAGAGCTGGCCACATTTCATATTGAGAAACCACCGAGAAATCATGGAGAATGTGGAGTAGGACATGCTGGAGCATTTCCTAACGACCTATAGCTATAAATAGGCATGCAGGATTATACCATTTCGAGGATCTTTTTCACTTGCTTACAAGTTTTAGATATTTTCTTGTAATTGCCCATGGAGTGGTACTAAACTATAACAACAGCACTTGTAAAACAACAGTATTATCAATAAAAATCTCAAGTGGACGTAGGCAACAATTAGCTAAACCACTATAAACATATGTTTTCCATTTTTTTATACTTATTTTTCATTTACTTTTCTTTAATTTATCCTCTTATTAATCTCTTGGTGCCACATTTTGGTACTAACAATGATACTGATTTTTATCATTAATATAATTCTAAAGTAATATTACACTACATCATTTATAGTATAAATAGAGTAATATACATGCTTATAGTTGTTCAGCACCATTAAGGCACAAAACATTTATAGTGGTGTTGATATTTACCCATGGCATGGACATTTCATAACTTTATTAAGCAATGTTAAGTGTTACAGAATTATCCTTAGAAATAATGAGATGATAGCTCATGGGCATCTAATGTACTTAATGTTTTGTTGAGAACACTTAAAGTCATAAAGAAGATTAGGAGTAAAGTATGTACTGTCAGGAGCTATATGTGAGATATAAGTAATAACGTGCTATTAACCGATTAAAAGGCTACAATTTATTGAGAACCCTTTATGTTGTACTAACATGATTAATGTATCCCAACACCCACCAGAGGAATTTGTAAAATCAATGAAACTCTTTTAGGGTTTTTTAAGAGATGTAGAATCTAATTAAAGTCTTATTAGAAAAAATATAACAATCCATTCTAATAAGTATAAGAAAATATTTAATATTGTTATAATTCTTTTTAGTAAATTTGTTCAACTAATATAGTTGATAAAGTTTATCAACTAAAACATACTAATAAAAATGAATTAATAATTTTCGTAAAAGTTGGAAGATTTACTAGCTGATAAGTTAATCTTTTGGCATGTTGTCACTCTAAAGCCCATGCAAGAGCCAAATAATACAAACAATGAAACTTCAAGTTTTAGTAACTTAAATTTGAATTTTGAGGCTACTATTAACTTCTGTGGGTTATGAACCTAAAATAATATAAGAGTATGCATATTCGATCACATATAAAAGTTGTAGCGAAGAGCAACGATCTGCAAGATACAAATTTTTGATGAAATTATTTAATTTAAAATAAGTAAATTAAGCATAGTGCAATATTTGTTCTCAATATGATTGAATACAATGAGGATAATATTATGTTGGGAACAACATTAATGATAGGGTTAGGGGTTTTCCTAATAGGCAATTATGTAATTTGTTACATATATCTGACCATATGAGCAATCATGTCCATAATAACTGTTATCCCGCCTTTTGGCAAGGCCATGACACCAAGGAATTGAATAGAAACAAAAGACGGTCCGTCCTGAAGATCGATTGTACACAGGTTCACTATGGATGTCGATAAATTTTATCCAAGTTCAAATCAAGCTACAATTGATATGATAAGACACGCAAAGTTATGAAAGTCAACGTTCCAAATTTCAAGTCAATTAGAGTTTGTATGCTCGAGTTACGGATCGATCAAGGTTCATGGAAAACATGCTTACTTCATATCTATACATTTTGTATCCATCAATGAGCACCACTTCGTATCCATCAGATTAGCTGTTATTCACATCCATCAAGTCACAACACACTTCGTACCCATCGACAAACATTGTTTCATATCCATCGAGTGCACCACTTCGTATCCGTCAGACAACCATTCTCTTCGTACCCATTAACCAGTCGCGTCATTCATAATCCAACTGGTCAACTACTGCCATCTTCGTATCGATCCCCTTTCTACCCATTTCGTATCGGTCAGCCATTGATCGATACGAAGTACACATGAATGGATTGTTACGAAGTGCACATGAAGGATCGATACGAAGAGAACATGAAGGATCGATACGAAGTAAAACATGGCTGATCGATATGAACAAAGCCAAACCATCGATACGAACAAGGCATATACATAAGGAAGACTCGATCGTTTGGCATGAAATGTGGATCGATCCAAAAAACAAGCGCTACATCAACCAACAAACATGTGCTCACAAAGATGCGAAACCATCGAAATGAGGAGGATCGATGCGAAGGAAACAGCAGCTGAAAAGCTCAAACTTGCATCGATTATAACTCACAATCTACAAGTCCAAATACCACCAAATTTTCACAGAAGCTTACGTACAAACCAAAGAATGTTCATGCTTAACTTTAACTCGATTGGGCCAAATCTCGATTGATTGTATCGATCACGGACCGAGTGCAAATGACATGAGATCGATCGCGTGGGCCCGCCCATGTGAGATAAGGGGTCTTCCGAGATCTAAGCGAGATATTTGTAGCATACACCTATAAATAACAGCCTAGAACCTACGGAAAAGGGTATTTTTAGCTCTCTTACGTCCAGACTCGGACAAAATCATTTTTGTACTCAAAGATCACTATTGTACTCAAAATTCACTATTGTAATCTGTTGTACTCAGTAGGTAAAAGCTAATAAAAGTCAACCAATTCATAGTGGACGTAGGCCAAGCGTCGAACCACTCTAAATCCCTGTGTTTTTGTGCATTTTCTTATCTAATTTTGAAGTGTTTGTTAGATAATCCTCTTTTTCCATTTATTTTCTTCATTTTATCACTTTAAATACTTCTGAAGAGTGATGTGCCCAATTTTGGTACAAACACTTTGGTGCTTTCACTGAGAAAAACCTAGTTTTTTCTTCTGCTCGTTGGATCTACTATCGATATCGAATTGCATAAATCTAAGAAGAAGATCCAAATCTCAAGTTCAAAGTTCTTCCATCCTATTCAGATTTGCATCAAGTCTAGGAAAGAGCTTCGCTATTCATCATGGTTAACACAAGGACCACTTCTACTGCTGCAGATCCAGAAGGATAGGATCGACAGAATCCCGTGCAACTGCCACCGATTGTTCAGAATGCTGCCAGACCATCAGATCCGCAAGGCCCTGTCACCAGGGAAGAGTTTCATATGCTAATGCAAGAGCTGACACAGAGCCATCAGCAACTTACTCAACAGCTGCGTGCCAAGGCAGAATTGACCAATCAATTGAATCGCCAAAGGCATAGGAGATCCAGGAGGGATCAGGCTTCCTATTCATCTACTGAGAGTTCAGTTTCTTCAAACTATCATCACAGATTTACGCGCCCACGACTAGATGGGAGTTATACCCAAGATACTGGACATCAGCATACACTGATTATTGGGCAATCGAGAGTTTTCCCGTCAACCAGCTATCAGACTGGACCGTCCTCCCAAGGAGGTACTGTTCGTCATCATGTTACTGACAACCGCACTACCACCACTGTAACTGAATTGGGAGTGGATGCCCGAAATCGGACATATCCTAACCATCGCTAACATACTCCCGAACCTTATGTCCCAGAAGACTTAGAACCAAAGAGGCAAGACTTGGACCGTCGACCGCATCCGTCCCAGCCTCTCATAGTGGAACCCGACCATACCTTGGCCCAGCGTGCTCAAAATTTCCAAATGTCGGATATACCGATAATGACCCGTCAAACGATCCGTGAAAGTCAGGGTCTCACTAACGACGACTGGGGAATCTCCTGGAGTCATTGCCCTTTCGCTAATGACATACTCCATGCTAAATCACCTTGGCGATTCAGGATGCCAAATCTCCCCGTCTATGAAGGGAGCTTAGATACTAATCAGCATATTCAAAAGTACGAATGGTTGATGAATGCTGCATGAGCTGACGATGCAGTTAAATGCCAGAGTTTTTCGATCTCTCTTAGGGGCATAGCTACCATGTGGTTTACCCGTCTGCTACCTCGATCTAGCTCTTGTTTTGATCAGTTGGCGACGAAGTTTGTTGAGCAGTTTCGGATGCATGTAACGAGGTCGAAGGATGTTAACACTTTGTCCAGTGTCACTCAGGCTCTCGAAGAGGCACTCAGACGTTATCTAGAAAGATTTCATGATGCGTGTGCTGAGATTAGCAATCCCAATGATAACTCTATTCTGATGGCACTAACTAAGGAGATTGAACCTTATTCCGAGTTCGGCAACTGGTTGGTTGGAAAGCCTTTTGCATCATTGGACCGTTTCTATTCCAAAGCTTCCCAATTCTTGAGAAGGGAGGATGCAAAATGCTATAGGAAGAAGGATGATGCGGGGCCCAGTGTGAAAGGAATTCAGAGCAATGTGGTTGTTAAACAAACCGGGGAGAGTTTCGAAAAAGTGCAATTGAATATACAAAATTAACAGAATCGGCAGAGAGGTAATGGAGATCGAATAAGAAACAGGATCAGAATCATGGTCCCCGACGTAGGGATACCATGTTTGATAATTATACTCCTTTGAATACGTCATCGGAGAATGTGTACTTACGGACTTGCAATACCATTCAATATAAGATACCTTCCCTGAAACCATCATCAGAGAAACAAATCCAGACGGGAAAGTTTTGTAGATTCCACGATAGCTATGGCCATAACACGAATGTGTGCCATCACTTGCAGGATCTCATTGAAAAGTTGATAAGAGAAAGGAAGTTAGAGCAGTTTGTGCGTGCGCCGTAGTCTGGAGGTGCGGGCCCATCAAATTAGAATCACATATCGAATCAGGCAAGACAGGAGGAACCCGCTCGTACTAGTAGGAGGTTAATGATAAATACTGTTAGTGGTAGTCCTCATCTAGCAGACCGAAGCTGGAAGAAAATGGAGTCGTATGCCAGTTCTATTAGGCATGTGAGCTTTGAGTGTTGTAGTAGTTTGAAAGATGGGGCTCTGGCCAAGCGACAAAAGATGATGACTGACGACATCATCATTCGAGACAGGGACGCCGGCAAGGTCGAAGCCCCAACCATCGACCCACTTGTCAAATAAGGTCCTTCTTGGATGAAGAGGATCTTGGTAGACAGTGGAAGTTCTGTGAATATATTGTTTAAGCGAGCCTATGACCAAATGAAAATGGAAGCTAAAGATTTAAAGCTTTGTCAGTCTCGCATTCATGGCTTCAACGGGAGTGCAACCATACCCACTGGAGTGGTGGAATTGCCAGTGGAGTTAGGAATCGGAGAACGCAGGAGAGTCCGAATATTGCAATTTGTTGTGCTGGATATAGACTCGCCGTACAATGCTTTCTTGGACCGACCGACCCTAGCTGAGTTTAGGGCTGCCATTGGTCCTTGTCCCATGGTGTTTGACTCTAATGTTCAATACCGATCCTAGAGATGGAGTCATTCAAGTAGATTAGGCTACTGGACGAGCCTGTTATGTTGTGAGCTGTGCGAGGCGCGACGAAAGGAGAAACAAAAGGGCGTAGAGGAATCTCTCGGCGTCCGCTTTGTTGAAAATTGACAATTGGTGCCTGGGCCCAGGCCCGGGCACCCCAACCAATTCCAAAGAGATCTTGACCCAAGAGATAACGAAAGTGAAGATGAATGTAAAGACAGTCAAGCTTCTCCAGCCGAACTGACGATCGATGTCCCGATTGATGATAGCGATGATTCTAGAATGATAAAGATTGGATCTCAGTTAAGCCAACAAATGCAAGAGGAATTGGTTGAATTTCTTTAGGAAAATCTCGACGTGCTTGCCTGAACACATTCTAACATGTATGGAATCTCCCCGGACATCGAGCCACACATTGAACATTGACCTGTGGTACGTCCCGGTCAAACATAAAAGGCATGGTATGGAACCAGAGAGATCTGCTGCCCTTAAGAAAGAGGCAGATAAGCTTAAATCAAATGGATTTATTCGAGATGCATTATACTCGGAATGGGTATCCAACCCTGTACTTGTCCGAAAGCCAAATGGAAAATGGAGAACGTGTGTCGTACTTAGACTTGAATAAAGCTTGCCCCAAAGGCAGTTTTCCACTTTCTCAAATCGATCAGCTCGTATATTCAACGGCTGGACATGAACTCCTATCTTTCATGGACGCGTGTTCAGGTTACAACCAGATACCCATGCACTTGTCTGACCAAGAGCATACCAGCTTTGTGATCGATGTGGGACTCTACTGCTACAAAGTTATGCCTTTTGGACTCAAGAACGCCTGTGCAACTTATCAATGATTGGTTAATGGATGTTCGCCAACCAGATTGGAAAAACCATGGAGGTATACATGGACGACATGCTAATGAAATCATGATTCTCCACTAATCATATCAAAAACCTAGAATCAATATTTAATATCCTTCGAGAATACAGAATTGAAGCACAATCCGTTTAAATGTCACTTTGGGGTCGCATCTGGAAAATTCCTTAGGTTTATCATCAACGCTCGAGGAATCTAAGCCAATCCCGAAATGATCTGGGCGACTAGAAATCTTGAGACTCCAAGAAATATAAAGTAAGTCCAGAGCCTCAACGGGAAAGTAGCAGCAATGAGCAGGTTCATTTCAAAATCCACTGATAAATGCATTCCCTTCTTCGATTTGATCCGAAAAGGGAAACGGAACTTTGAATGGACTTCGGAATGTGAGGGCACATTTCGTGCACTAATTTAACATCTTTCCGCAATGCCTATTTTGTCAAAGCCTATCGATCACTATAAATTATACCTTTACTTGGCGGTATCAGAAAACGCAATCAGTGCTGCCTTGATTCGGGAAGAAGACCGAGAACAAAAACCGGTTACTATATTAGTAAACGACTAACCAGAGCTGAGAGAAATTATCCAAAGCTAGAGAAATTGACTTATTGTCTCATTATTGCCTCAAGGAAGCTCCGTTCGTATTTCCAGGCTCATCCAATTACCATTTACACTGACCGGCCATTACGACAGTCCTTGCGCGGCCTGAGATGTCTGCTAGGTTACTCAAGTGGAATATCGAGCTAAGTCAGTTTGATATTACCTACACTCCAAGGCGAGTCATTCAAGGACAAGTCCTACCAGATTTCATAGCTGAATTTACCATCCCAGAGGACTTGCCTGAAATCAGTGAATCTCCCAAATATATCTGGAAGCTGCATATCGATGGTGCATCAAATGACCGTTGCTCTGGCTTCGGGGTTGTACTTGAAACTCCTAAAGGTTGACCTATATGCTATGCTTTAAAGTTTGATTTTCTTACATCCAACAATGAAGCTGAGTATGAAGCCCTACTTTTTGGATTGAGACTTGCCCAAGATTTAAAAATCATGTCTGTGGAGATTTATTGTGATTCGCAACTGGTCGTGTGTCAAGTTCGGGGGGAGTACCAGACCAAGGATCGAAGACTAGCTTCTTACCTAGCTCGGGTTCAAGAAATATTAAGTCAATTCGATTATTATGCCATCTAATGCATACCTCGAAGGCGCAATCAAAAAGCTGATTCAGTAGCAAAACTATCCAGCACATGTAAAGCACAACAAATGGGACTCATTCCTATGGAAACATTGTCTTCCCCAAGCATCGATCGAATAGAGACGGATTGGGTATTTGAGGTTATCCCTGATAGGGAGTCATGGATGACTCCGTTCAGAAATTATCTTGAGTACGGAACACTACCTGAACGTAGGAGTGAATAGAGGTAGATTCTTTGAAAAGTTTCGCGGTTCACTGTTCAGAATGGAGTCATGTACAGAAGAGGGTACTCTGTTCCTCTACTCCGGTGTATCGCTCACGATGAAATTAAACGAGTGTTACATGACGTACATGAAGGAGAATGTGGCGATCACACTGGAAGGAAAGCTTTAGCTATGAAAGTACTCCAATATGGATACTATTGGCTGACCGTGAATCATGATGCATCGGACTACGCCAGAAAATTTGACGAATGTCAAAAACACGCTCGGATTCCTTGAGCCCCTAGTACTGATATAACCCAGATGGTTAGTCCATGGATGTTTGTGGTCTAGGACATTGATATTTTTGTTTCTCTATCTCTGTCCAAATGTGGTGCGAAGTACGCTATCGTCGCATTTGATTACTTTACTTAGTGGGCGGAAGCTGAACCCCTTGCTACAATCATGATGAAGAAAGTGCTCAACTTCATGGTATGCAACATTATCTGTCGATTTGGTCTCCCGCATACCATCATCACCGATAATGGAACCCAATTTTACAGCGTTGAGTTAAAGGATTTCTGTTAACGATTTCACATTCAAAAGAAATTCTCTGCAGTTTCACACCCTCAAGCGAATGGCCAGGTTGAAGCTGTTAATAAAGTTATAAAGTCTATTCCGAAGACACGATAGGAAAAGGCCCAGGGGCAAATGGGTCGACGAACTTCCTATGGCTTTATGGTCTTACCAAACATCCCACAAGTTCGCGATCGGCCACACTCCATTCTATCTTTCTTATTGTTCAGAAGTCGTTATTCCAATCGAGATGGAAGTATCTTCTCATCGTGTGACTTATTATGATCCGAAGATAAATGCTATATCACTTGCCCAATCCCTGGATTTATTGGATGAGAAGCGAGAAGAGGCTGATTTGAGGACAGCCGCATACCAAAGTCGAGTCGCTCGATTGTACAATGCCAAGGTCCGACCCCGAACCTTCGAACTCGGTGATCTCATCCTCAAGAGAATCTACACGATACTTGTGCACATGAAACCAATGTAAGAAGGGCTATATGTGATTAAACAAAAGCTCGGAGATGGCACGTTTAAGTTGTCGACCGTTGACAGTCTTACTTTGCCATGAGCCTGGAACAGTGAGAGTCTTCGTTGCTACTACACATGATAGGCTTTATTTATTTAGTCTATTTTTCATTTGCAATTTTTTTCTACACTTTGAAATTTGAATTTGTAATAAGGAAACCGACTTTGCCATATTTTCTTTTTTCAGCTATAAAGTGCAGTCTCTTCGGGCCAAAGCTGTGATTTATTGAATATGTCATACAACCATCACGATGCCCGAAGAGCTAAGTTCCATCTATGGTGGGTTTATTCAAATAGGTAGTGACTGTGATATGACCGGTAACCCACTAAGTGAAACCCGAGCTCGGAGGCAAGCCATCACACTGAAGACTAAATAGGATTGATACACGACAATCCTCTAACTGACACCAGGTTCTCAGATTGCGAACTGGAGTATAAATTTACAAATGCTGTTTTGAGAAGGGTGGATCCATCCACCTAATGACCTCGCCAGTATCTGAACCAAGTTCGAAGAGGATGGATTCATCCGTCTAACGACCTCACTTGTTAACTCAGGGTGGATGTGAACCGACCATTCACGATCCTAGTAGATTCATCGTTCTCGAAGTGCGAACGAAAAGCCTAAACAGATGTGACTGACCATCTGTCGGCCAACTCCAAGTTCCCGGAGTGCGAATAGGAGTATAAACATCAACTCTATATTCCCAAAGTGCAAATTTGAGTATAAAAATCAACTCCAAATTCCCAGAGTGCGAATTGATGTATAAATATCAACTCCAGATTCTCGAAGTGCGAATTGAAGTACCAATATCAACTAACTCTAGATTCCTAGAGTGTGAACCCAACTAACTCTTAAATCCCCAGAAAGTGGATTGGAGTTTAAACACAAATCGGGTACAAATTGATTACTCGTAAAACAACTCTAAGTCCCCAAAGTGCGGTCAGAGTATAAACACAACTCGGGTGTGACTGACCACCCGCAAACCAATTTAAGTCCCCAGAGTCCGGACGAAATGCTAAGTATCAAGCGAGTGTGATTAACCGCTCATACAATAACTTAAGTCGCGGAACGTGGACATATCCTTGAAACTTAAGCAGGCGTGATCGACCGCCGACATACAAATAAAAATCCCCGGAGTGTGGATGCAACCTTCGATAGAAGAGCGAGTATGATTCGATCACTCGAACTATCCTTATTTCAGCATCGATTCAGCAACGCTAAGCTCGATGTGTTGAAGACGAAATGCAATCGCTAACTGAATTTTACAACTCGTACCTGAAATTGGAGGTAGAACTTAAGTGTCGACCACTGACTGAGTGCGGCACTGGAGTTCAGCTCAATGTCTGGTCATGACTCGTATCCATGATTTCAGGACTTGACAAATAAACACAAACCCGATCCGAAGGACGAAAATTCATAAGTGTACTGAACTGGAATTCAAATGCTGGAACACTTAAGAAAATAAATGCAAATTGAGTTGAAGATAAAATAAATTTCATTTCAACTATTTGTGGAAGGAAATTATGTACAAGTTTATTTCAAAAAATCCTAGTAGCAGAGGCCAAACCCGCATCTATACACGGCCAACAAAAAGAACAAAAGAAGTTCCTATCTACTCAAAAATACACCAAGGAAGCATGTATATTCTTTCTTTTTCTTCGGCTTCCTCTTTGGTGGTTACCCACTGGATTCACCACTTTGTTTCCTCTTCGAGCCCTTGCCTTTCGACGGCTGACTTTCTGCCAGGGGCATTATGTCTACCTCCTCCTCCACCAAACTCACATGGATGGGTATGCTTCCTAAAAGTAGAGTCGGAGGGTCTAGATCAACGGTAGGAGACGGAACAT
Organism: Allium cepa; assembly: GCA_030765085.1. Lineage (NCBI taxonomy): Eukaryota > Viridiplantae > Streptophyta > Magnoliopsida > Asparagales > Amaryllidaceae > Allium > Allium cepa. The sequence continues at coordinate 824,230,920 of CM060943.1, read as the reverse complement.
GTACGCTGGTGTCGAAAAACGTACCACCAGGAGATATCATTCTTAACGGAGCTGGGTCAGGTCTCGCCATCCCAACTCCAAAGCTGTTAGCCTGAGCGACTACCTCCATTTCTGCGTTAATCTCGGCTATTATCTCTTCTTCGTGAGTTGTTTGAGTCTCGCCGGGTACATTAATGGTTGGGACTGAGGAGCTGGTCGCTAGCGCTACTCTACTCATAACAAACGGCAAATCAGAGAAAGGGTCACTATGATGACTGAGACGTTTCTCCATCATCTGTTCATCGAATGAAAGTGTGCTCACTTGTACATCATCTGTAGGTGCAGTGGCTGATGTCGTGGTCGCTTCTGTAATAATCACCTCCTACGCATGATGCGACTCTTGAGTTGCAGGAGGCACAACTGATGCAACTCCAATCACTAGAAAGAGACAAAAGAAAAGCTGTTAATAATCACTTAAAGTGAGTACCTTCCTCGGTTTGGCTCACAGGCGCCAGAGTAGCTTCAGAAACTTGATCGTGAGTCGGAGACAACTGCTGTTGATCAGGATTATAAGTTGGAATAGACTGAGGATCAATCGCAGATGTAGATTCAGGCTGGATTGGCGCGGGAATTTTAGAACTCATGTCATGACGCTCAACACCTAAACCCTCTCCAACCTTCTAGTGCTGGATGACAAGTTTCTCCTTTTCGTATGAGATTATTGTGTCGTGGAGAGTTTTTCGTTCATCTTCATTTAGCACTCGGTTCTCAAGCTCAAATTCATCAATAGATTCACCCTGGTGCTCCGCCTTTTCATCTTCAACTAGTCGGCCCTAGGTGTTGTGCAGATGTGTCGAATAGTTCTCGAGCCAGGCTAGGTTTATGTATTTCAAGACGTTAGCATTGTAAGTAATGAGCAGATCTTCAATATCCGCATCTAGCCTAGACTCGGCCATTTTAACCTCTTCTTCAATCTTGGCTTCCATCTCCCTGATCTTAGCAAATATCGCATCCCGCTCTCCCCGAGCACCACAGCCTGCTCACACGCCTCCTGCGCTGCCTTGTTTGCATTATCTTTTTCTGTGTTAATTTTAGAAAATTTAGCTTTGAGTTTGTTGAGCTCCTTCAAGGCAGCGTCCCTTTCAGCTATGACTGTAGTGTTCCGGTGGCCCTTCTCCTCCGCCAATGTGAAATGTGTTTGCTGCTTCCTCTCCATTGCCAAGTTCGCCTCATCGCCTTTTTGGTGGCCTCAATTTCGGATTTCCAAGAAGACTCGGCTTCGCTTTTGAGCATTTGAATAATCTGGTCTTTTGAGTGGGTTTAGTTTCTAGTTTCTCAACTGTCTTTTCCCGCTCAAAGGCCACCTTCAATGCTTTTTCTACAGCTTTCACCCACTCCTTGTACTAAGTAGAGATGTCGTGAATGTAATCATGTATTGTGTTTTCTGCTTCCGAGGGAATTTTCTTTAAATGAGGGGGGAAGATGTAGCCATCAAAGCATATATTTGAAAAATCTTTCTTCAACTGGGAAATTCTAATAGCCCCTTCCCCAGTAGGCTCAGTGATAGCTTGTTCATCAACAATGAGAGTTTCGGCCTCATGTCTGCGACATTGTGATTCAGGCCTAGAGGTTTGAGAAGATGATTTTTGGCAAGGAGTCTCTATTGGTTGTTTTCCATGGCTTAAAGGTTGTGTGGGGGTTCGAGGAGGAGGAGAACACAATCAGGATTGATGTTTATAATCTCTATCCCTCTCCCTCTCGTAACATTCCTGACTAGAGTAAGAGCGATCACGGTCTCTTTCAGCCTCCCTCCTTCGAGACTCATAATAGGAGCTAGATGATTGACACGTTGAACGAAGACTTCCCAACATAGATTCTCTTCTAGTCATTGTATCTGAAAAGAAGAAATAAAATAGAGTTATTAATCTCCCGAAGTGGGCAACTTATGATTGAAAACTGTGTAGTGCCGTGAAGTGTATATGTATTGGCGACCCCACCGACCAACCGGAAAATCGGCCATGCTCGTGGGAAGAGACTCACTTAAGTCTGGAGCACTTTGAAGCACCTCCAATCTGGTGTCACGTTGAAGTGACACATAGTCCGGGATTGGGATATCAGCAAGCCCTTCAAAGGGATTCTCTACTTGAGGGGGAGGAGTCTCCATGATTCTAACACCAGAGACCGGCGGAGACACAACTACAGATTTCCACCTCAGAGGCTTATGATGCTTATAAGCAGCTACCTTGCCTTTTCTCCTTCCCTCCAAATCCTAAAAACTGCCTGATGGTCCGACTATGGGCTCATTATCAGTAGGTGTCTCCTCTCTATCGCCTTCCTTAACTATTACAATCCCAAGCACTCTGCGTTTGTCCCGTTTTGATGGAGCCGTCCCGATCGATCCTTCGAGTCTAATGCTCTGATTTTTGATCGATTTGCCCAACAATCCTCAAATTCTCGTCCAAAAGTACCGAATCGATTTCTCTCATTTCACTCGGCGCCTCTTGAAGAATTCGAATTATCTCTTTAAATGGGCGCCTCTGGCCACAGAATCGAGGTTGCGAAAGGAATAAAATGTTAGAATAGATATCAGGTTAGATTACTTGTGCCAACGGTGTAAAGATGAAGCACTTATGCCTGACTATCCATCGCCTGGCGAAACCCGGCGGGCATCAGACATAGAACCATTCATTTATGAAATAACTCAATCTGGTCCAGGAGCCGATCACAATTTGGCAGTTCCTAACTACCTCTATGAATGTGGAAGAAGGGTTGTCTCCTCGATTTTTGACATTAAATATAAATCTGATTTCTTCTGGAGTTGGGAGTCATAAGAGATGCTCCATGAAGACAATAATGTGTTGTTTAACAGAGCATATCCGTTCGGATGCAATTGCGATGGAGCAATTCCTAAAAAACCAACACTTCTCGAATGTACTGGTTATATGGAGGAAGTGTCTCGGCTGTACAAAAATGTCGGCTAAAGGCAGTATACCCCCCCGAGGGAGCATGTGACCTGTCATTTGGCCCTAAAAGCAGAACGTCGTTTAGCGACAGCCCATGACGTAGGCAAATTCTTCCTAGCATAAATTCGAAAAAATTGATGGAACTGAATCTTGCGGGTTCAGAATTACATTTGCTCCAAGAAGCTCATTCGGAGCTAGGCTTATAACTTCAGCCGCAATAGCTGGTATTTCAGTTACAAAAGGAGATGAAATTTGTACCTCCTGCTGTGGTAAACTTATGGATTCCATAACTAATTAACTTATCAAAAACCATCGTTAGATGATAATAAGACCATGTATCCCCCAGTGTGAAGTGTGTGAATGCGTTGTGCAGTGCAGTGCTACGTAATACTCAAGAAAATTCATGGAAATAAAAAAGAAGTGTTCGAATGATATGACTTCGAGATTCAACTAGAGTGACTGTCATCACTGACCGTCACAACCGTGCCATCCAGACTTTAGAGACCGATCCAAGTTAAAGTTCGTTAAAATTTTATTAAGTTACAGTTCCATCGACGAGCTTCGAAGGGCAATCAAATATGCTATGAAACAGTCAAGTCCAATTATGCAAGATTGAAGCTCGTCGGAGTCGGGCTTTCAAATGTGCAAGAGGTTTCAAGTTCATCAAGGTTCAACTCGTATCGGTCACTAAAGCCCCGGTTTGTATTGGTCAAAGAAGCTACTCATACCCATTGAGATACGAGTTTGCATCGATCACTTAAGCTGCCTTCATATTGATCTCCTGGCTCGTAGTTTGTATCGATCGGGAACATTGGATTTCGTATCTATGGTTTGATTCATGTTTATGTGAATTTTTGGCAGTTGATTGTTTCTACAATCATTTCTGTGATTTGTCACTTTAAAATGCAAAGGTCTATATACTAGTATTAAATATTCAAACTCTTTCAACAAAATGATTTCAACATCATTTTTAATACAAAGCTTGTTTTTAAACACGCTTTCCAACCTATTACTATATACAAAACTTTACCTCACTCGTATGGGAAATCTAATTAAAGGGCTTAGTAAAATAAGTGGTATGAAACGCTTGCGTTTACTTCGTCGGTTAATTCTTGGACTTGTTCGATCGAAATCTTGTGACAATTTTCGAGTGAAAATCTACAATTTGTTTGTAAATATTTAAGTTAAGCCAGTGATTATGGGACATGAAGCTAAACTCATTTATTTACTTGCTTAGTGCAGTTCACACTTTTTATTGATTAATGGTGATCATTTTATGGTTTAGACTAGCAATATGCGATGTCTCTTTGTCAACATGGAGGGGCTGTACCTCGTTTTATTGAGCTTCGTCTCATTTCTTTTATAGGCTAACGAACTATGGGTTCTTTGGAGTTTCGACTCATTTTTATGGGCTAGCGACCCATGTTCTTTTACAGAGTTCGGTTCATCGGGCATACCGTTATTGCACTACGTAGTTGTTTCGAATTATTTGAGTTTCTAGTTTATCGAGCGTACCATTATTGTACTACGTCGTTGTTCCAAATTATTTGAGTTTCTAGTTCATCGGGCGTACCGATATTGTACTACATCGTTGTTCTGAATTATTTGAGTTTCTGGTTCATCGGACGCACCGATATTGTACTACATCGTTGTTTGAATTATTCGAATTTTAGGTTCCTCGGGCATACAGTTATTGTACTACGTCGTTGCACTTGCTTTATGATTAGCGACGATGGGATAGCATCCCATTTGTGATGCATGTGTTGGTGAGTTTTCATGCTCCCATTTTTGATAGGCCCCCCTTTGTGATTTCTAGATTTCTAATTTATGATTTCTAGAATTTGTGTTTCACTAATTTTTTAGCTTTATGTTGATAAGCTTTATCAATATTTTTGGTTTGGTGAACAAAATGAAGAATATGACATTCTTTTTTGTGTTTGAGAAAATTTGAGATATTATATGATTATTTGTTATTATCTAATGTATACTTGTCACTGTATGGTATTATTGTTATCATATGTTTTTGTCATATCTCTTATCCTATCTCATTTTATATGATTTTTATAGCTAGTCTGATCCGTTTATTATTATTTTTCCTAAAAATACTTAGGTCAGACCGAGGTAATTCAGGTGCTTCAACTTGACTTCTTATCAGGGTCCGTCATCTAACTTTTGGCTAACTACTTAGCTTAGTAATTTTTTTTATACATTCGAGATAGAGACTACTTAATGTATACATATTTTTTTCTAGCACTTGTACCAATTCTTTTGTGATATAGTGGATCTTACATGACCACTACTTTGATGTACAATATATATGTTATATTCATATCTGTTTCCGCCGTAATGATATGAATATCTGTGACTGATTTATGTTATGCTTATTTTATATTTGATTCCGAAGATCATATAGCAACTGTGTAATAGTTTTGAGTTTGTAATTGACGTGTTAGATTTCCACTTGAAACGAAATGCATAAAGTACTATCTGACATATGGTACTCGCACAAAGCAATTACACAGATGGTCGCTCCTCAACAGCCTTATTCTTCGTACTAGTTGACGGTATTACTTCGTAGTGTCCTTAGCTAGTGTGAGTATAGAGGTGGGGAGTCATAGCTTGGTATCAGAGCCAAACTTCAAAACAATATAGAATATTATAGCAAGGATCATTGTCCTAAGTCTCTCTTAGGAATCGTGCCTTAGGATTTAATTCGATTCATTGGACCCGTTCTATCCTATTTTCTTTTATGATGCCTTGTTTTATCAATCAAGTTTGTTCGATATTCATTATGAGAATAAATTTTTTCCTCTTCTTTCTTTCTTTCTTAAAGAAGAAGAGATGGTTAGATCTGGCAGTCTTAGCGTTGGTCAATCCAGTAGTTCTTCTTTGGATGGCATATTCATGTCTGCCCAACAACTTTTGGATCTTGTAAGAATCAAAGGTTTATCTGTGCTTTGAGTATGAAGCCCAAAAAGGTTTTACCTCTGAAACTAAAAGTTCCTTTCGATTAGCTTGTAATATCACTCTTGGACTAGAAGAGGCCGATAAAGGAAGTGATAGCGATGTTGGAGGTTCCAAAAAGAACCTAAATAACAATAAGAATAGGCATATTAATTCAAAGGCCCAATACCAACAAGAAAGGGAAGCATGTAACTTTGGTAGCAAAGAATCCTACCTCTAGTCGTGGGTAATGCTACAATTGTGGTTCTAAGGACCATTATACAAATAAGTGGCCAAAACCCCTTTATTGTCGCTATTGCAAAAATTCGGGTCATCATATATCTACATGTCCCATACTTCAAAGTAGGAAGGAGGGAAAGGTGAATGTTGTGCAAGCCCCTAGTAACCCTTCTCTTGGTCAATGTATTTTTTGTTCAATACTTGATGGCATTATTTTATTTCGTGATCTTCCTGTTCGAGTTCTTTTTGATAAGGGTGCATCTCACTCTTTTAAATCAAAAGAACTTGTTGATACTTTGTCTTTAAATATTATGGGCTTGATGACTTCACTGAGAATTGCGAATCCGATTGGTGGATCCGTAACACCCAGTTTACTTTGTAAAGATGTCGAGATTATTTTATACAACTGTGCTTTTCGATCTGATTTGCATGTTATGTGCTTTTTAAGCTTCGGAATTGATTTTTGGAAAAGGATTGGCTTAATCATTATGAAGCCCATATCTATTGTACCGAGAGGACTATCCATCTTTGACATTCTCAATCTGTTAAGAAGGTTTTTAGTTTTCCTTAATGATTTCGATTCCAATTCGGTGGCCTCATTTTATTCTTTAAACCCACATGATGAGAAAAATGTTATTTCTCTCATTCAATTAGTTTATGAATTTTTCATATTTTTGAGCTTATCTTAGGATTACCAACTAAGCGATCTATTGAGTGCTGCTAAGGTCTTTTCAGCTCGACCTAGCCACCGGTTTTCATCAGCTATGAGTTGCGGAGGTAGCATTCCACTTATCACATTCCGCACTCGTTATGATTCTTATGAGTGACTCGTGATGTCATTCGGTTTGTCCAGCTTATTTCATCCATCTTACGAATCAAGTATTCTATGAATATCTCGATGAGACCATCCTTATATTCATTGATTATGGATGAAAACAACAATTTAAAATTTGTAAATATTTTTAATAAGATATTTATAAGCATAATTGGATTTTTTTTCTCAAAACGGGCAAAGAATATTCGTAAAATTTTTAAGAGACATTGATTTTGTGTTGTTTTGCCCATTGAGTGCTTTAAGAATTCTGGTCGACGCGCTTGATCAACGTTATCGATAGGAACCTTCTAAACGCTATGATGAGACAGTTAGACACAATAAATTGACTTTTAAAAAGTAAATTTTTCTAAAAAGATGATTACATAAACTTCATTATAATTATGAATGTCTTAGCTTTTCGGTAAAGAGGATCATTTTAAAGAACTCATTTCCGATGCTTCTATTCTTGTGATTCCCGAAGGGAACCAAGACTTTGTTGTTTATACCGATGCTACTCGTGTTGGTTTGGGAGCCGTTCTCATACAAAGGGAACATGTTATTGCTTATGCTTCTAGGAAATTAAATCCTGTCGAGACTAGATATGCCACTCATGATTTAGAGCTCGCGGCTATTGTTTTCGCCTTTAGAATTTGACGTATTATCTTTTGGGAGAGAAATTTGTTCTCTATATGGATCATAAATCTTTGAAGTGTTTATTTTCTCAAAAGGAACTTAATTTGCATCAACAACGTTGGCTCGAGTTCCTGCATCTTATGACATTGATATTCTTTATACTCCCGGAAAGTGGAATGTGTTGCTGATGCCCTAGTCGTAAGCAACAAGCGGTTGTTTCAATGATGATATCCGAATGGAATGATCTCGAAACTTTATCCACTTATGAGATGTGAGATCATGAATCTGATTCATGTTCATCTCTTGTTCCATGTAGCCTTAAGACTCATCCATCTCTTTTAGACCGCATTCTTGATGCTCAAAAGCATGATCCCGAATCGGCTCATCTTAGCCAAAGTTTAGGGATAAGATTGATGTTTCAGGTTTGAAAGACTTTGAAATAGATGCTCGTGGCGGCGTTCGAAAATTTGGTAGACTTATCATGCCAAATATTTGTGATCTTCGTAAAGACATTTTAGAAGATTCTCATCGTTCTAAATTTACCATTCATCCTAGTAGTAATAAAACGTACGCGAATATGAAGCGACTTTATTATTGGGATGGAATGAAATATGATATTGCTAACTTTATTAAGCGTTTCACGACTTACTAACTCATTAAGGTCGAACATCAGAGGCCCGGTGAGTTATTGCAACTTTTGGACATTCTAGTTTAGAAGTGGGATCAAGTCTCCATGGACTTTATTGATGGTCTTCTCCGTTCTCGTTCGGGCAATGACAATTTATGTGTGATTGTTGATAGACTTATAAAATCCGCCTATTTTATTCTCGTTCGATCTAATCGGACCGTACCTCTTTTGGCCAAACTCTACGTTAGAGAAATTGTTAAATTGCATGGGGTTCCTACTTCTGTTGTTAGTGATCATGATCCATTTTTTACTAGTGGATTTTGAAAGTCTTCAAAAAGCTTTGTGAACAAATCTTAATTTTAGCGCCGCTTATCATCCTCAGTCTAATGGACAAACCGAGCGTGTGAATCGAACTCTTGAAGATCTTCTTCGTGCATGTGCTCTTGATTTTGGTGGAAGTTGAGAAGATCATATTTCCCTTGTTGATTTTTCCTATAATAATAGCTTCCAATCTAGTATTGATATGGCACCTTTCGAGGTACTCTATGGAAGGCCATGTCGATCTCCTTCTTGTTGGCTTGAGGCCGGTGAGAAGCTGGTTTGAGGTGATTTTATTCGTGATCTCACGGAAAAGGTTGACCTCATTCGTCATAGGATGAAAGAAGCTCAAAGTAGACAAAAATTGTATTTCGATAACCGAAGAAGGAATTTGGAATTCTTCGAGGGAGATTTGGTGTTTATTCGAGTTTTATAAAGGGTGTTATGCATTTCAGTCGATCGGGAAAATTCACGCCTCGATATATTGGCCATTTCCCGTCACCGAACGTATTGGTTTTGGGCTTATCGCCTTTTATTACCGGCTTAATTTTTTGCTATTCATGACGTTTTCCATGTCTCTCAACTACGGAAGTGCCTTAGGGATTCCGATTCTATTCTTGAGCCCGGTGTTGTTGAAAAAATTGAAGTTTAACCTAATTTGACTTATGAACAACATCCTATTCATATCACTGCTACGGTGGTTAAACGCCTTCGAAATAAATATGTTCCACTTGTGAAAGTTCAATGGTCCTCAAATCCTAAGGATTGCTCTTGGGAATCCAGAGAATTCATCGAGAGAAAACGTCCGGACTTACTCTCTCATGCTCTTTAAGGTGAACTTCTTATTTCAAGTTTCTTTTGTGTTCATATGCTTTTATGGTTATTACTCTTTTCTTCTTCTTAAGTATTGCAAGGACGCAAATTCTTTAAGGACGGAAGCCTGTAACAACCCGCATATTTTATGATTGTATATTTAAATGATTTATTTAAATATAGCATCATTCGTCGGATTAAAGTCCAAAATGCCACTTTTTGTAAACTATCGAATTTGGTCTCGAGACCACTTTTATTGAGTTCAAAACGGCATTTGTAATCTTTTTGAGTATAAACATCGATATGTTTGAAGTTGACTAGGATTTTGCTATTTTTGTATTGGGCTTTGGGTTTGGGTTTCAGCCCATTAACCTAATATAATACCCTAACTCCACACCCTCTCCTCTTCATTCATTCACATTTCCTAACATTTCTAGCTAAAGTAAAAATGGGAGAAGAGAAATCAAAATTCCTAAACACTTGTTTGCTAGGAAATTTGAATTCGAGCTCCAAAATAAAAGAGAAGCTTAGGTAAGCATCCTCTTCTTCTTCTCCACCTCAATCTCTCTTCAATTTTTAGAAATTCCTAAACCCTAACTTAGGAATTATTTGCATTTGATCATAGATTGAAGCTTCTAGAGTTGAAGTTGAAAAGTGGTTGATATTTCCTTTGATTCAGAGCTTCTCATTTGTTGTTTGAGTTTAAAGGTGAGTTCTTGAACTCACATCTATGTTTATATGTTTGATAGTTATTAGGTATGAGTTCCTAACACCTATTTCATTTTTATTTACTTTGAATTGAATTGCATTGGATTGGTGAATTTTCCAATTTTTGGTATTTTGAAATCAAAATTCATGAAAAATCCTACATTGGATGTTTTGACATGTTGTTTGGTGTGTATTGAAGAGCCTATAGGGTTGGGTTGTCACATGAAATAAATCCCTAGCCATCGTCACTCATTTGATCGCTTCTGAAACGAGTTGGCCATTATTGACCAAGGCAAAATATTGCCTTGAGCTTCAGCTTAAACGTCTGGTATTAAGGTCAGACGTCTGGAGCTACGAAAATAAAATTTTCGATACTCAGCTCGGAGTCTGAGCTTACTTCCCAGACATCTGGGTGATCTGGATTAAAATTTCCAGTCTTTCAGCTCAAACGTCTGGGAGAACCACCAGACATCTGGAGCTGCTAATTTCAGCCATCTTGCTTGTTTTTGATGGGTTTCCGTTTTATCGATTTTTGGTTGATCTGATTGGTTGTTATCACTTTTATCGACTTTGATGACTTCTTTTTTGGATTTTTGAGAATATCCACTTTGATTGATTTGATATCGATTTATATGGTTTGATTCATGTTTTTGTATGTGAATTTTTGGTAATTGATTGTTTCTACAATCATTTCTGTGATTTGCCACTTTAAAATGCAAAGGTCTTTATACTAGTAGTAAATATTCAAACTCTTTCACAAAAACGATTTCAACGCTATTTTTAATACAAATCTTGATTTTAAACCAGCTTTCCAATCTATTAGTATATACAAACCTTTAGCTCACTCGTATGAGAAATCTAATTAAACGGTTTAGTAAAACAAGTGGTATGAAATGCTTGCGTTTACTTCGTCGGTTAATTCTTGGACTTGTTCAATTGAAATCTTGTGATAATTTTCGAGTGGAAATCTACTGATTGTTCGTAAATATCTAAGTTAAGCCAGTGGTTATGATACATGAAGCTAAACTCATTTATTTACTAGCTTAGTGTAATTCACACTTTTTATTGATCAAAGGTGATCATTTTATGGTTTAGACTAGCGATATGTGATGTCTCTTTGTCCACGTGGGGGGCTGTACCTCGCTTTATTGAGCTTCGTCTCATTTCTTTTATAGGCTAACGACCTATGGGTTCTTTCGAGTTTCGGATCAATTTTATGGGCTAGCGGCCCATGTTCTTTTATGGAGTTCAGTTCATCGGGAGTACCGTTATTGTACTACATTGTTGTTTCGAATTATTTGAGTTTCTGGTTCATTGGGTGTGCCGTTATTGTACTACGTCATTGTTACGAATTATTTAAGCTTCTGGTTCATCGGGCGTACCAATTTTGTACTACGTCGTTGTTTCGAATTATTTGAGTTTCTGGTCCATCGGGCGTACCGATATTGTATACGTCGTTGTTCAGAATTATTCGAGTTTCAGGTTCCATGGCCGTACGTTATTGTACTACGTCGTTGCACTGGCTCTATGGTTAGAGACCATAGGATAGCATCCCGTTTGTGATGTACGTGTTGGTGAGTTTTCATGCTCCCATTTTTGATAGGCCTCCCCTTTATGATTTCTAGATTTCTAATTGATGATTTCTAGAATTTGTATTTCAACAATTTTTGAGATTTATGTTGATAAGCTTTATCAATATTTGTGGTTTGATGAACAAAATGAAGAATATGACATTCTTTTTGGTGTTTGAGAAAATTCGAGATATTGTATGATTATTTATTGTTATCTAATGTATACTTGTCATAGTATGGCATTATTGTTATCATACGTTTTTATCATATCTCTTATCCCATCTCAGTTTATATGATATTTATAACTAGACTGATCCGTTTATTATTTTCTTATTAAATAATACTTGGGTTAGACCGAGATATTTCAGATACTTCAACTCGACATCTTATCAGGGTCCGTCATCTGACTTTTGGCTAACTACTTAGCTTAGTAGTTTTTATTTTATACATTCGAGATAGAAACTCCTTGATGTTTACATATTCTTTTTTCTAGTACTTGTACCTATTCTTTTGTGATGTAGTGGATCTTACATGACCACCGCTTTGATGTACACTATATGTGTTATATTCATATCTATTTCCGCCGTAGTGATATGAATATCTGTGAGTGATTTATGTTATGCTTATTTTATATTTGATTCCAAAGATCATATAGCCACTGTGCAGTAGTTTTGAGTTTGTAATTGATGTGTCAGATTTTCACTTGAAACGAAATGCATGTAGTACTATCTGACATATTGGTACTCATACAATGACACAGATGGTCGCTCCTCAACAGCCTTATTCTTTGTACTAGTTGAGGCATTACTCTGTAGTGTCCTTGGCTAGTGTGATTATAAAGGTGGGGCGTCACATTAAAGCACTGGAAGTGAAACATTGTGTAATAAAGAATTCACCTTCTCATTATGAGGTTAGTATCACGGTTAACTATAGTTAATTAGAAGTGGAAGTCTCTAGACAAAGCATTACAGTTGATAATAAATGTTATTATTGAACCAAAGACTTTGTTTATGGATCAACCAAGTTGAATATGGATGGTATTGGAATTTTAATCGAAACTAAATTCCATAAGTCCGAAAGTGACATAGCATTTGACGAAGAGAATTGGTGTAAATAATTATTATTAAAAGATATTGCTTCAACATGTAAAATTGTATTTTACAAAAAATGTAGAAGCGACAAATTCGACCAAATTATCACACCACTTGATAATGTAAAGTGTAAACTTTAATATTTGAAGTGTTCGATATTAATCATTGACTAAATTTACACCTACGAATCACATAACTAAATTGATAGATTCTTCAAAACACCACATGATTTACTTGATCAATAAAGTATTATAAATTAATTAAATCATTTACCATTTATTAAATATTAATTAAATATTTAATGTATTATATGCCATTAGTTTTTTTGGAGGCTACTAGTAATTGATTAGGTTTGTGTATAAAAGTTATATATGTACTAATTGATATACGATATCGATACACATTTGAATTTGATTTAGAAATAAATAATTACTGTAAATGTTTTGGAACATTAGAAGGGTTCACTTAGCATTGTTATGGCCATCCATGGAGTGTGGAAAAAGTGTTTTAAAATTTAAAGGTTGGATCTAGAATATGAAAGAAAGAGGTTAAGGAATTATAAGATAATTAATATTGGCAAAGGTAGGGGACCGATTCAGATTTGAATTTAGTATTGTTTATCATTCAACTAACATTCAAAGGCATCATTGATACGCTAATATTCAAAACTAAATTTATGTTTATTTCAATGATTATATAGATGATGGTTAGAATGAATTTACATATGCATTAAGTGTCTAGTACAAATTAGTTCTATGAATGTAAATATACATATATTATTTGATCTGATCAAAAATACGAGATAGTTTCATTATCTTAATTAATTATAAACATGTGTTATAAGTATGTTGAATTATTTAAAATATGTTTTGAGCCTTTATGTATAACATTGATTTGTTACATAATATAAACTATTTGTTAATCATTAAATTTTCAATATAATATTTTTGAATTATAATACACACACTCTTTGTCAAGACCAGATCAGTGAGATATTAACACCTTATTAGATTGTTATACTTTATCAAAATTAGATATGTGATGCTGACTCCTTATTTAAAATAAGCGTATATATTTAAAATAAACGGTTTAACCATGAAAATGCCAGATTTGTAAGATATTGACTCCTTATTTAAAATAAGTATACATATATTTGAATCATATTTTTTGCTTTGTCAAATTAGATTTGAAAGATGTTAATTCCTTATTTAATTAGTTTACTTTATCAACCCTGTAAGTTATTAATTCCTATCTAATTGATTTACTTTATCAAAATCCAATTTGTGAGATACTAATTCTTTATTTAAAATACATACCTATATTTAAGTGAATTGGAAGTCAATGCGTATGTAAAAGTGAATGTGTCTATTGCAAAATCCTAGCATATATACATGTAAACATTAACCACGTACACAATTTGAATAGTTGCACTTACATACACTATACACAAATGAATACACACACACACTCATGAACATACACACATACAGACTCATAAATATACTAGAATATATTAGGTCAAATCTATCATTTAAACAAATCAATCAGTTAATTTAACTAAGAGAGAGGAACAAAAAATTTCTATATCTAGATAAAACAAAACCTTTGCCTAATTAATGAGAAAGTTTTAAGCCAAAGATAAAAAAAGGTTTATTTCACTAAATGAAATAAAACTTCCCTCACTCGTTTAATTGAATTTTATTCACATTACATACATTTAATTAACTAGATTAATCAAATAAGGCAATATATTCAAAATAAAATATGGTTTTATTAAACAACTAGATTGGATCTAGAATTAACCATTAGACTTTGAAGGCCTAATATGATCCAAATAGAGATCTTTTTTGGAATCAACTCATTTCACTTACTATAGACCGACTGGGTTCTTTTAACTAGATCTAGGCTATAGCCAGACCAAAGAATTAGTTCATTGAATCGCCAACTTGACCAGTTTAATTAGATGCAACTTATTCGACCACCTTAACATGTTAAAGATGATCTAGTGCATTGTTGTAAATAAATCTGGTGCGATTTTGTAGTAAAAGGTTACATATTGAAAGGTTTAATCATTGAAAGAGAAATTAAAAGTCTAAGATTGGGAGTAACACAGGCTCAGTTGAAATGAATAGAAGGTGAATGATCACCTCTTCTTCATGAAGAGACATTGAAATTGGAGTTATTTCAAATGTTCATAAATGCTTAGTAAGGATAAGAAATATGATTTCTTTTCCAAATGTGTATTTTTTTTTCTATAGTATCTATTTCTTTGATTTCGAGATACTTGATTTAAAACTATCGAATGTGCGCTTGTTACAGTAGAATAAATAAAATTCCTTACATATTTTGAATATTGTTATCGTAGCACTAGAAATAATGAGAGCATACCATATTACACTTGTTAAGGGACGCATCAAGTTTTGAGTGTTACCTTCATATATACTAAACTATATTTATGAAATAATATACAATTTCAGATTAAGTCGAAAATAGATGCAGCTTTGTTCTAATATGAATATTCATTATTGGGTAAATCTGTATTTATGGAATTTTGATAATGGTATTTGTTTTCATATAATGATGCATTAGCTATAGAAAATACAGAAGCATAAAAAATATATAGCAACGTGTTTTGGAATCATAGACTAAGCCATATCTTTGAGAAACTTTTCTTCAATCATATGATTATGAATCTTATGGTACTTGTGAGTTGTATCTCAAATGTTTAATGACAAAGCGCCCATTCAATGGGAGCAGCAAAAGAGTTAATGAACTCTTCGGATTGATACATACAGATGTATGCAGTTTAAAGTCTAAAGACACCAAAAGCAAATCCATTTACTTCATTAAAATCATCGACGAGTTATCTAATGCATAAATATATGTATTTTGATACACATTTAAGATATCACAATAAGTTCATAAGATATAAAATAGAAGTGTAAATAAAATATGTAAAAGAACTAAAATTCTTTGATTCGATGAAGAAGTGAGCATTTTGGCTATAAGTTCCAAAAGTTTCAAAAAGAGAATACAGTTCACTTTGAAATTCACTCTACACGTAATATGCATCAATAACAAGTAATCAAACCCTATTAGACATAATATGATTAACATTGAGTGAACTTGAGTTGCCTTTATTTTAAGGAATGCACACTTGAGTGTAAGCACATACATTAAATTCAGTTTCATCTAAAAACTAAATATGTTTTGTGTAATTCTATGGGTAGTAAATAAATTATTACAATTTATTTTCCCTTTTTATTGAGAAACAAATTGTTGTTACAATAAATATCATCTTCTTAACTAAGGAATTTCTTTCTAGAGAGATTAGTGGTTTTCCGATGGGCTTAGGTGTGATCCAAGATTCAAAAATAGAAATTGATCATGTGGATGATACAAATTTATCCATGCCCAAAAAGGACATAACTTATTGGAATACCTGATCAAAAAAATCTTCCACATTAATGATAAACTTCTTTTTGATGTGGAGAATATGGATTATTTATAAAGACAATCTCGTTAGTTTTTAATAAGCTGTAGAGAGTATAGACTCTGCGACATGGTGTGTTTCTTTAAATCTAAAATGGATTCACCCATAAAATTTATTTTTGGAAGTTTCCTTTAAAACGAAATTATTCATCAAATGCAAGTGAGTCTTTGAGAAGAAGATCAATGCATTTGGAAATTTATAATGAAAGGTTGATTGGAAATGATCTTGTCAATTTCAGATCTTGAAATTAATGAAGCAATTTTGCTATCAATAAGCTTAAGTCCATTCAGATTCTACAAACAAATTATTTCATAATATGACTATGAGTTATAGTATATTGTCCTTGAAACATACTGTCTAATACCATGTAACAACTCGCCTTCCATAACATCCAGAGTCCATGCATACAAGAATAGATTCTTTAACAGTGTCATGGATGATGTTCCATCAAGGTAAGATATAAATAACACAATGAATATCATAGGGCATACATATTTCAACAAACTAATTCCCACAATGAATGTCTATATAACATAATATCAACATAAACATGTAAGAGACTAGATGCGCACCATATAAACAGACATAAGATCCAACATCATAACACAAAGTCTAAATGGTACATCAAATCCCATAAGAATACATGTCTCAAATATAGTACGCAAGTAAATACACCAGAAACTGCATAGATATAATCATAGCAGTAGTATAGTTATGGCTCTATGAATCACTACCAATCAGTAGAGATCCCTATCTTTAAATCAACATACTCAAAGAATAGATAACAAAGAAAAAACAAAGAGTGGGTCATGCGTAGAGTCTGGTGAAAAGGAAATCCTACAACTCCGCTTGATTACCAATATGCTAATATATTATAAATAATAACAAAAGGAAAATTCAAAGTAATGGAACCATACTTCAACATGCATCTTCACACGAATCCAACAAATTAGCACATTTCTATTACTATGCCACTTTATACAATAAAGCAAACATACACAAGACAACATGTAACCAATCGTAACCCAAACTTCACATTTTAGGCTAATGAACCATGGTTTTCCCAATAAAAGCAAACCCGCCAAGTATGGTCAGTATTATAAGACCAATGCTACCATGATCAAATGCATATGGTTATTAGTTTAAGGCCAATAATTTGTGTGGTCACTATTGTAAGACAAATACTTTGTATGGTCACTAATATAACACCAATACTATGTATGGTCATTGATATAAGAACGATACCGAACATTACAAATATCCGGCCCCAAGGTCGAGACCAAGAGATATGGACTTGCTCTATATACGTAATATCGTATGCAATCTTATATTATGATAAGCTAGTCATCACATCTCAAAATCACCAGAAGACCTTATAAAAATTACCATATTATTCAAAATGCTTTTCGACAAAAGTTATGACCTTCATGTCATTCAACACCTGTAACGACCCTGGATTTTAGCCCTGTTTATTTTAATAAATAATTAATCCAATTAAATAAAATGTAAATTGATCATTTTAATTGAATAAATCTTTCGAAATAAATTGCCATTTATTTGTATGTGTTGGTATTTTAAAAAGGGAAATTGATTTGAAAATTTGAAATAAAGTCTCTTAATAATATTTATAATAAAATTTACTTTATATAATTAAATTAAATAACATTGTCTTGGTAAAATGTGATAAATAAATACATATGGATAATAATGTTTAAAATAAAATCAAAGTTTATCAATAAGATATAAATATCAAGTATAAGTAAAACTTAAGAATATAATTTAAATAAAATACAAATACAAACAAATATAAGTAAACCATATGAACATTGATAGTCAAATATAAAATGCAAATGTAAAATTTAAAATAAGAATTAATTAGTTAAGATTGCATATAACATAACTTAAAAATTTGTAAACAAAGCTAAAATAAGAACAAGGTATAAAAACACAAAGTATAAAGTAAAACAAAATCAAATGTAATGTAAAACCAAACTCAAACATTTGTGTATAAATTATGTAAACTAGAAGTTAACAAAACAAAATATTTTCATAACAGAATGACAACAACCATATGTATATAAACTATTCAAGCTTGAAATAATGTAACAAATTATCTTCATAAACAAGCCAAAAGTATAAAAATGAACTTGACACAAATATGTGAAATATTCAATTGGAAGCTAATAGCAAAACAAATATCTAAAAAAAAATAGCTTCATATACAAGACCTAGTGTTGCCTGTAAAGTATAAATAAGCATAAGGTATAAAAAGTTAAGCCAGTCAAATAGTTATATCTAGATCTTCTTCATATGCAAGACCATAGTAAAGTAAAACCTGACGAATATGTCTATAAATTATTTAAGCTAGAAGCAATACCAGATAGAAACAAACATATGTTTGTAAACTATTCAAATTTAAAATATCTTCATTCATAAGCTAAGTCTAAGTCTACCTGCAAATATATATTTTTATACAAATGTCTTTACACAGCAAATCATAATTATAAGATGTAGACATATTAAGAACAAAGCATGTACTGGATATCAACTCAGTTAATATTTTTGTTCAAAAGCAAACATTGAAAATCTTTATTTTTCAGTAATGGAAGGCCTGGTCAGTACAAAACAAATGTTTTTATTCAAAGTACCTTCATTCACAAGTCAAATGCTAAGTGTAAGTTTTTTTTTTAAAAACAAAATATCTATAAACAGTAAACATTTTAATAAGTATGCAAACTAATCAAGGAACAAGACATTAATTGGCTTTCATCTCAGCCAATATTTTGTCAGTTTAAATTATTACAAATCCTTGCTTTGCAGTGACAAGATCTGATCAACATACATAAGACAAAGAATAGTATGTACATAAAGCATAAGTTGCTAGTAAGTAAGAATATGTTTATATGCAACCTGTAAATAATTATGTAAGGCAAGTTAATAAAATATCTGTGTACTAATAAGATTAAGTGTAGACATTAAGTACATTAGCATTAAATGTTTTTCATCTCAGCAAACATTTGGTCGAATTCAAGGATCATCTAAGCCCCATTGAAAATCTTGCCTGATAAAACAAAAATGAATAGTGTACTAGCAGTTGTATACCCAGATAACACCTAACCTGGTTAAACTCCTTTCAATTTACACATAACTTCTTATCTTCATTTGTTTATAACTTAGCAAAACCACGAAAACAAGAAGAAGAAAAAAAGCAAGCAAAGCTTAAGTTTAAAATCAAAAGAACAGGAAAATTTACAGACAGATTTCAACAACAGGTTTTTAAAACAAGGAGTGTGCTTTCTGTTCAAAGATTTTCTGGTGAGTAAACATCAAATTTAAAGCTTTAAGTTTAATCAAAGACAGTTCAAGATTTATTGACATTATTGTTTGCATATGTGATAGTTTGAATATAACTCTGTGTTGCTTTGATCTTCTCTGTTATTTGTTACAGGGTTGAAGTTTTTCTTCAAACTCAAATTTATACTCATCAGATTATTGTAAAGCTTAAGTTTTTCAACTAAAACAAGATGGTAAACCTAAATCTAGATTTAAAAACTGATCAAATCATATTTGTTAGAAAATACACACTGTAATTTTGTTTACAGGCAACCAAGTGATAAATTGATAAAGTTCGATTGTTGAAAAATTTTAGTTCATGTTTATATCTTGAAGTATCGCTACAAATTATGATTTTTTAAACAAAAATGAAGCTTTTTAGCTTTGAATTCTAAGAGCAGTTCGTTTGTGGACAAGAAATGCATATTTTTCCAAATTCAGAAAAACTAATTAGATTAAAATGTTGAAACTTGGTTTGAGGGTAGTAATAACTACCGTGATCTTGAGAAAAATGTCAATTAATTTATCTATTGTGTAAAATTCGAGCACGAGATCGTATTAGTGTTTAGTTGAAGTTCTGGTTCATCACTGTAACGAGGTGCGTGCGACTTCTTCACGTGATCGAGTGTCACGAACGTTTGGGGAATGGAAGGGAGGTGTGTTGTCGAGATGCGGCCAAAAGTTGAGGGCTTCCGGTGGTCTCGACGGTGGTGGCGAGGTGATTATGTTGAATTGGGTTGAGCTCTGCATCTCGGTCGAACTGTTGTATTTCGATTCGAGATCCCTGAAGGCATTTCGATCTTGGGTTTCGAGTATGCGAATGATTTGTGATGTGTCTGAGACATTGGTGTTCACCGGAGCCAGGTGGTGCTGCCGTGCACGTGCACGGCGTGGAGGATGGGACGGCGTCGTGTCAGTGGCGTTTCTCGAGTCGTGCTCGAGTGTATAGGAAGGTTGCTTCTGGTTTATTTTATCGCGAGCGTAGTTTTTAATCCTGATGTTATTTATACTTTAACAAATTTAAACTACAGGAATGAAAAAAAAAGAGGGGAGAGAAGAAGAAGTTTGCGTACAGGGTGACTCGGGAGATAGCGTGGTTTACTCGGAGTTACACGCGAGTTTTTTGCAGGAATGGCTCGAGTTTCCCTCAAACTGCAGTAATGCACTTTTATGTTGGAGTTTAGTAAATTTGATTTCCTCAAATTTTTAAGCACCATGAACATAATGAATGTTTAACAAGTTTTAATTATGAAGTTGATTCAAGTTATAATGATTTTTGGTTAATACTTAACGAAGTTTTTAAAACGTTTAATTATTTATTTAATCCAGTATTATTTTAGTTAAGTATAAAGTTAATTACCAAATAAGTGGTAGTTAGTTAACATAATTGATTTCCAGAGTTAATGAAGGCTTTTTAAAATGTTAGTTAAGTTGAATAATTTATATTAATTGATGATTTCTGAAAGTAAATAAAAATAATTACTTTTTAATTTTATTGGTGATGGATCAACTGATGATTAAGTAATAAATAAAGTGTAATTAACTACTTAAGTAAATTAATAAATGAATAACAGTTAATTAATTAAGTAATTAAATTAAGAATTAATAACTAATTAACTAAGTAATTAGTAATTAATAAATGGACAATTAAGTTTTATTAAGGTTGTTAATTAATGATTAAAGAATAGGTAATTAAGTTAATTAAGGTAAAATAAATTGATTAGGAAGTAATAAATTAAATAGTGTGAAATAGAATAATTAAATAATTAAGGAATTAAGGAATTAATTACTTATTGTAATTAATAAAGTTTAATATGAATTATTTAAGTTAATTAATTAAGTTTAATTAATTTAAATAATTATTTGATGATGTGATAAGTATAATCACTCAGGGAAGTAATTAATGATAATTACTGGATGCAATTGACTGAGGATGATTTAATAATGAAAGTAATTTGAGTATAATTACTTTGTGAAATCAATCAAGGGATTAATTTAAAATAAAATAAATTGAGGAGTAATTAATTTATTTGATAAAGTAATTAAGGGTAGTTAATTACTGAATAGTATTAATCAGGAGTGATTAATAAATGTAGTTTAATTGAAGATTAATTACTTAAGGTAATTAATTTAATACCGGATAATTAAATTAAAATGTAATTAGTAATCATTAATAAATATAATTAATAATAAGAGATTAAAGAGTAATTAATTGGTGTAATTAAGAAGTAATGTAATGTTTGTAATTTAAGGTTAATTTCTATTTTTGGATAAGATAATTAATTTGTGAAAAAAAAATTAAAGGATAATACTTGAATATAATTAAAGTAAATTATACAAGGATGATTAATTAAGTTGAATGATTGGATGATGATAAATTAATTTGTTGAAAATTATGAATAGTTATATAAGCAATGGTGAAGTAATTAATTTAATTTACTTTAAATTAATTAGAGATGCAAGTAATTAATTTAATTCATTTTAAATTAATTATAGTTGATATGATTGCTTATGTATGGATGAATGATATTGTTTACCTTGAATGGTTTGGAATCTCAAATATGAGATAAATGATGCTGTATGAAATGTATGCTTTGATTGAAGTATGATAATAATATGGATTATCTGTTGTGATGATAATATTGATTATCTGTTTACGATGAAAATGTTGATTATCTATTGTGATATCGTGAATTATCTATCTGTGTATATATGGATAATTGAATTGTTTTAAACTTTAAAACAACTTGGCCTTGAAAGACACGTTTTGGATTTCAATGAGACCGGGATCGGGTTCCATATTTGGATATCCGAAAACTACATCGATCCAAATTAACGATAGATCGTGAATTTGACATGAAGATGAAGATTCAGAGTGCAAGGGTTGTTGTCGTTAACTCTGAGGGTGATTCCAAAATGAGTGTAACGAGATAATGCCTTCGGTTTCGTTCAAACCCGGAACGAACTTGTATGGATTGAATGCTTTCAGTACATCGTCAGGCGGACGATGAGCATTCTAAGGGATATGTTCTCTAAAGGTAATCGTAGCCTCAAGCCTCATCAACCGGGAATGGCTAAACCAGGGGAGGTGCAGCAAGGTTAGGTGGGTCATGCCCAAGCAGGACAAGATTTCCCCCTGTCTAGATGTCCCTTTTTATTCGGCTTAGTGAGCGGTTGGTCGCGCCAACTGCGGGGTTATCTTGTTCGGGATTGTTCAGTAAGGAATGGTTCCGGCCTTGTGTTGTAGGGGGTCGGGAGTGATCCTCGGTACGGTGATCTAGGCCCCGTACTGTGACGGGCGGTACCCCAGTAGCCCTGCCATTGTATGGAACCCATTTTCCAATAAGTGCCCTCGGATTTGATTGTATTACCTACTTTGTGGCTAGTAGCTGGAATTTAATCATGTAACAATTTCGGCTATTTCATATTTACTTGAAAACCCTAGACACTATTATAATATCACAGAATTTCCTATTAAATGATTTGGTTAGCGTAAGGTAAAAACTTACCCGTATTTATGTGTGGGGAGTCTTACGTGATACCTTTCTTTTCCAATGTTGTTCAAAGTTAAACAATTTTAAACCGTTTACTCATACCAGACCCATGTCTGACCCAGAGTTTATATTTTGTGTTTTTTCATAAACTCTTGGGTAGTCAAACTTTTACGAGTAGCCAAGTGATAGGTTCTTGGATTGTTGAGTTCTAGAGGAGCTTGGAGTAGGAGCCCAGACGTATGTAGATATCTATCTAGTTCCGCTGTGTTAGTTAGAGTATGTTGTATTTTGGGATGTATGTAGCGACAGATGTATATATGATTGTCATGTGTATGATATTGTATAACTCTGATATATGTAAACTATGTAATTGTTATGTGATATATTATATTTTATTTCGTTTCCGCTGTGAGATTCTGTTGTTGCTGTTCTTTCTTTCTTTTCTTTTCTATTTCTACCCCTTTCTTTCTTTTTGATGATACGTCTTTTTGGGAGTAGAAGGGCGGGTCATCACAACTCTGATGCACTGTTCCAGCTGTCTAACTCAAAGTCCACATTTTTGGAATACGTGTCGAAGTGGGTCCCATAAGGACTTCAAAATAAAAGTGCTCCAAAGCCTACCAAAACTTCATGGATCATTTACATATGAAAATATTAAATATGTTCTGAACCACATCTTGATCTGATCTAGTATACGAAAGATACCACGTCTCGAAATTGGCTTGAAAAATCTCGAATGAACCATAAATTCCCAACACATGGCTCATAGGTCGATTGATCCAAAGTGGTCAGACAACCGACTTGCTATTGTTGGAACTTGCTCGTTTAGTAGGGGTGAAATGGATAAATTCAAAAAAAAAAATCATTTGGATCTTAATGGCCCCATGTAACATATATACTAGCATCAGATACAATTTATATATTAAAATAAAATCTAATATTATTTTGAAATATCTTATGCTTATTTAATTAATCATATCAATTAAATTTATAATATGAATATTTTAAATATATCATATATATTCTAAAACTAACATGATATAATAATAAATAATAGCATGTGTGTAACTACACATACATAGATATATATGGATTTATGTCTTATCTGTTGTATATACATATATATTATAGCTACATACATACGTATATTTATATGTGTGTGTTTCTGTATATGTATGTGTGTGTGTGTGTGTGATAAATTCATATACATATCAAGGAAATATAAGTGCCAAAGTATATACATATGTCTAGATATATTATAACATATGTATGTGGCTTGCATACACATATTAATAATATCGCATATATATAGTTTAGACATATACATAAATATTATATTACATATTTCCACACACACACACACACACACACACACACATATATATATATATAATTTCGTGTATATATATATATTATTAAAACTAAAATTATTTTAAATTTGTTTGACTAAGAAAAATACATAAATTTGAATTAAAATTATATTTTGAAATTTTCTAAATTCAAATCTAATTTTAACTATTTTAAGGATATTTCAAAGTTAAATTTTCAAACCAATAAGACAATTTCAAAACATCTTAGATTCAAAATATTTAAAATAAGAATAATTCAAATATGTTTAAATTTTAGACATATATATATAATATTATATTCAGCCTATATTTAATTTAATAAACTATAAATATATACTAAATAATAATTTTATGTATTAAATAATAAAATTAAAATCAATAATTATTTCCGACTAACTTTTTTTGAATGAATCGAAATTAAGAAATCAATATAAATTAATATGGAAAAAATATATTAGTTAATATATTATATTTATAAATAAATTTAATTTAATATAAAATATCATGGGTGAGTTTAATAGAGTTAGGGGTATAACCTAAGGACAATTCTGTAATTTATTGTAAATTATTGACTTTGTAATTAAATCTCGTTTGAAATAAAAAGTGTTTTCTTTCTTTTATATACTTGTCGTATTATGTTATGCTAATCAATTATTTAATTTATGTATATTTAATAGAATTTTTTTAAATGATATGTTATGTGATAATAATTATAGTGTGTTATGGTCATGGGAAATTTATTACATTAATACATATTATTTTAAATATTCCACGTCAAACTATTTTGAGATAAGATATCGATACATCTATTGAGACCAGAGTGCATAACTCTCTCTAAATGTTGGGCAATATATTACGCATGACTTTGAAGGGCACTAAGAGGTTACATACTAACAATATTGGATAAATATGAAATGACTCACTCGAGAGTTTTATGTTGGTTAATATAACTAAGGCCAATAGAGAATCTCAAAGTGACGATATTACACAGTTTTCATAACTTGAGAATATCATTGCACTTTAATATGGGCACTCCACTTTGATTATACTTGGATTGTGTCATGGATTCCACCGAACGAATATAGTTAGGTTTGAGTTCAAACATTGGAATTGAAATATCATTTGATAGAGAATTCGTCTCCTTAGTTATATGAGGTTAGTATCATGGTCAGTTGTAGTTAACTCAAAGACAAAGTCTCTAACTAAAGCAGTTTGGTTAATAATAATAATTATTATTGAAATTTGGAATTTCTGTTTGGATTAAACAAGCTGAATGTCGATGATATTGGAATTTTGACCAAAGCCAAATTTCATAAGTCCTAAAGTAATATAGTTTTGACCAAGAGAATTTTATGTAAATAATCATTACTATTAGGTACCGCTTAAAATAATGAAAGTAGATTTTCTTAAAAAATATGCAAGTGATAAATTTGACCAAATTGTCATAGCACTTACTAAGGTGACGTATGAACGTTAATATTTTCGAATTGTTCAATATTTATTGCTAACTGAATTACACATTCGAGTTGCACAACCGCAGTGTTAAACACTCCAAAACACCACATGATTTAATTAAATTATAATTTGATATAAATGAATTAAACTAATTAATGTTTATGAAATGGTAAGTATTGAATTCTAATCGATTTATAAAAGTTATACATACACGTATTGATATATGATATTAACAAATATTTAAATTGGGTTCAAGTTAATAAAATAATCATGGATTTGGAAAATTTTATGGGTCCATCCGACTTGTGTTATAGCCAACCATATGGAAGTAGGGAGGGTGAGTTTTGAATGCAAAAATGTTTTTTTGAATTTGCTAATATAAAGAGCAATCGATGAGATCTCGATCTTCACTTTTAATTCTATTTTGGTGCATATTTAAACCTCCCCTCCACACTCATTTTGACTTTACTTTTTACCTCCTCTCTTATTCATCTTAGTAGCAAGCTTTTAAGTGGATTTCCCTTCATTTTCCCAAATCAAATTAAATTTATATCAAGAGTGGTATCCATCTCTAGTCTACTGCAAATCCAATAGGTGTTTGGATCACATCTAACGGAACTTACTTTCAACATTTAAGGTGCACTTCATATGCTAAGATTTTAGTAATGATTTATTTTCACAATTATTTTATATTTATATATGTTTTTCATTTCATTTGTGCTGCTTGTATATTGTTTCTATAACAAATTTATATATATAATATCTGTCTAATATTGCATGCATATGTAAATATTTAAAATTATTTTAAAAAATTATATACATATAAACAACATATATTCATTTCGTCATTATATAAAAAATCATTTTTGAAATTATTTTTTAACTGAGTTTTAAATTTTAAAATACGAATTTTATAATATATGTAAATAATTTATTATATATTCGAATAGAAATAATATATATATATTTCTAAAACATAAATGATAGTATATAAATTTATTTCAAACTTTTAAGTAATTAATGCATGTTAAAGATGATCTAATGCATTGTTGTAAATAAATTTGATGCAGTTTTGTAGTAAAAGTTACGTATTGAAAGGTTCAATCATTGAAAGAGAAATCAAAAGTCTAAGAGCGGGAGTAACATAGGCTTAGTTGCAATAAAGAGAAGGTGAATGATCACCTCTTCTTCATGAAGAGACATCGAACTTGAAGTTATTTCAAATGTTCATAAATGCTTAGTAAGGATAAGAAATATGATTTCTTTTCCAAATGTGTATTTTCTCTATAGGATCTATTTCTTTGATTTCGAGATACTTGATTTAAAACTCTCGAATGTAAGTTTGTTAAATAGAAGAAATAAAATTCCTTACACGTTTCGAATATTGTTATCCTAGCACAAGAAATAATGAGAGCATACAATATTACACTTGTTACTGGATGCATCAAGTTTTGAGTGTTACCTACGTATATACTAAACTATATTTATGAAATAATATCTGATTTCAGATTGGTCGAAAATAGAAACAGCTTTGTTTTAATATGATTATTCATTTTTAGGTAAATCTGTATTTATGGAATTTTGATAACGGTATTTGTTTTCATAATGATGCATTAGCTATAGAAAATACAGAAGCATATAAAATATATAACAACATATTTTGGAATCATAGACTAAGCCATGTCTTGGAGAAAATTTTCTTCAATCATACGATTATGAATCTTATGGTACTTGTGCGTTGTATCTCAAATTTTTAATGACAAAGCACCCATTCAATAGGAGCAGTAAAAGAATTAATGAACTCTTCGGATTGATATATACAGATCTATGCAGTTTAAAGTCTAAAGATACCAAATGTATTTTGATACACACTTAAGATATCACAATAAGTTCATAAGATATAAAATAGAAGTATAAATATAATATGCAAAAGAACTAAAATACTTTGATTCGGGGAAGAAGTGAGCATTTTGGTTATAAGTTCCAAAAGTTTTAGAAAGAGAATACGGTTCACTTTGAAATTCACTCCACACGTAATGCGTATCAATAACAAGCAATCAAACTCTATTAGACATAATATGATTAACATTGAGTGAACTTGAGTTACTTTTCTTTTAAGGAATGCACACTTGAGTGTAAGCACATACACTAAATTCAGCTTCATCTAAAAACTAAATTTGTTTTGTGCAATTATATGGGTAGTAAATAAATTATTACAAGTTATTTTCCCTTCTTATTGAGAAACAAATTGTTGTTACAATAAATATCATCTTTTTAACTAAGGAATTTCTTTCTAGAGAGATTAGTGGTTTTGCGGTGGGCTTGGGTGCGATCCAAGATCCAAAAATGGAAACTGGTCATGTGGATGATACAAATTTAATCATGCCCAAAAAGGACATAACTTATTGGAATACCAAATAAAAAATCTTCCACATTAATGATAAACTTCTTTTTGATGTTGAGAATATGGATTATTTATAAAGACGATCTCGTTAGTTTTTCATAAGCTATAGAGAGTATAGACTCTGCCACATGGTGTGTTTCTTTAAATCTGAAATGGATTCACCCATAAAATTTATTTTTCTAAGTTTCCTCTAAAAAGAAATGATTCATCAAATGCAAGAGTCTTTGAGAAGAAGATCAATACATTTGGAAATGTATAATGAAAGGTTGACTGGAAATAATCTCATCAATTTCAAATCTTGAAATTAATGAAGCAATTTTGCTATCAATAAGCTTAAGTCCATTCAGATTCTACTAACAAATTATTTCATAATATGACTATGAGTTATAGTATATTGTCCTTGAACATACTGTCTAATAACATGTAACAACTCGCCTTCCATAACATATAGAATCCATGCATACAAGAAAATG
The DNA here is from genome assembly GCA_030765085.1 of Allium cepa. NCBI lineage: Eukaryota > Viridiplantae > Streptophyta > Magnoliopsida > Asparagales > Amaryllidaceae > Allium > Allium cepa. Next base: position 824,202,218 of record CM060943.1, on the reverse strand, counting down.
GATTCTTTAACAGTATCACGGATGACGTTCCATCAAGGGTGAGATATAAATAACACAACGAATATCATAGGGCACATATATTTCAACAAACTAATTCCCACAATGAAGGTATACATAATATGATATCAACATAAACATGTAAGATACTTGTTGTGCATCATATAAACAGACATAAGATCCAACATCATAATAAAAATTCTAAAAGGTACATCAAATCCCTTAAGAATACATGTCTCAATATAATACATATGGTCCACAAGTAAAAACACCAAAAACTGGATAGATATAATCACAACAGTAGTATAGTTATGGCTCTATGAATGACCACCAATTAGTAGAGATCCCTATCTCTAAATCAACCTACTCAAAGAATAGATAACAAATAAATAACAAAGAGAGGGTCATGCATAGAGTTTGATGAAAAGGAAATCCCACAACTCTGCATGATTACCAATATGCTAATGTATTATAAATAATAACAAATGGTAAAATTCAAAGTAATGGAGCCGTACTTCAACATGCATCTTCACATGAATCCAACACATTAGAACATTTCTATTATTATGTTACTCTATACAATAAAGCAAACATATGCAAGACAATATGTAACCAATCGTGACCCGAACTTCACATTCTAGGCTAGTGAGCTACGGTATTCCCAATAAGAGCGAACCTGCCAAGTATGGTCAATATCATAAGACCAATGCTACCATGATCCAATGAATATGGTAATTAGTATAAGGCCGATAATTTGTATGGTCACTATTGTAAGACAAATACTTTGTTTGGTCACTAATATAAGACCAATACTATGTATGGTCACTGATATAAGAACGATACCGAACATTACAAATATCTGGCCCCAAGGTCGAGAGCATGATATATGGACTTGCTCTATATATGCAATATCGTATGCAATCCTATATTATAATACGCTAGTCGTCACATCTCAAAATACCAAACGACCTTATAAAAATTACCATATTATTCGAAATGCTTATTCGACAAAAGTTATGACCTTCATGTCATTCAACACCTTCGATGCATTGTTCTAGTCTATCTCAAAGTCCACATTTTTGGAACATGTGTCGAAGTGGATCCCATGTGGACTTTAGAATAAAAATGCTCCAAAGCCTACCAAAACTTCATGGATCATTTACATATGAAATATTAAATATATTCTAAACCGCGTCTTGATCTGACCTAGTATACGAAAGATACCACGTCTCGAAATTGGCTTGAAAAATATCGAATAAACCATAAATTCTCAACACATGGTTCATAGGTCGACTGATCCAAAGTGGTCAGACAAACGACTTGCTATTGTTGGAACTTGCTCGTTTAGTAGGGGTGAAATGGATAAATTCAAAAAAAAATCTTCATTTGGATCTTAATGGACCCATGTAACATATATACTAGCATTAGATACAATCTATATATTGAAATATATTATTATGAAATATCTTATGCTTATTTAATTAAACATATTAATTAAGTTTATAATACGTATATTTTGAGTATATCATATATATTTTAAAACTAACATGATATAATAATAAATAATAGCATGTATGTAACTACACATACATAGTATATGAATTTATGTCTTATCTGTTGTATATACATATATATTATCGCTACATACATACATACATATATGTGTGTGTTTCTATATATGTATGTATGTGTGTGTGTTTATATGGTAAATTCATATACATCTCAAGGAAATATAAATGCCAAAGTATAAACATATGTATAGATATACTATAACATATGAATATGGGTTGCTACACATATTAATAATATCGCATATATATAGTTTAGACATATATATATATATATATATATTATAATACATATTTCCACTTATATATATATAATTTTATTTATATATATATATATTATTAAAACTAAAATTATTTTAAATTTGTTTGGCTAAGAAAAATACAGAAATTTGAATCAAAATTATATTTTAAAATTTTCTAAATTCAAATCCAATTTTAACTATTTTAAGTATATTTTAAATTTAAATTTTCAAAACATCTTAGATTCAAAATATTTAAAATATGAATAATTCAAATATGTTCAAATTTTCAACATATATATATATATAATATTATATTCGGCCTATATTTAATTTAATAAACTATAAGTATATACTAAATAATAATTTTATGTATTAAATAATAAAATTAAAATTTATAATTATTTTCGACCAATTTTTTAAATCAAAGCTATAAGCAAAAATATTTTTTTAAATAAATCGAAATTAAGCAATCGATATAAATTAATATAGTAAAAATATATTAGTTAATATATTATATTTATAAACAAATTTAATTTAATATAAAATATCATGGGCGAGTTTAATAGAGTTAGGGGTCTACCCTAAGGACAATTCTGTAATTTGTTGTAAATTATTGACTTTGTAATAAAATCTCGTTTGAAATAAAAAGTGTTTTTTTCTGTTATATAATTGTCATACTTTGTTATGCTAATCAATTATTTAATTTACGTATATTTAATAGAATTTTTTTAAATGATATGTTATGTGATACTAATTATAGTGTGTTATGGTCATGGGAAATTTGTTACATTAATACATAATATTTAAAATATTCCTAGTCAAACTATTTTGAGATAAGATATCAATACATCTATTGAGACCAGAGTGCATAAATCTCTCTAAATGTTGGGTAGTATATTACTCATGGCTTCGAGGGGCACTAAGAGGTTACATACTAACAGTATTGAATAAATATGAAATGACCCACTCGAGAGTTTTATGTTGGTTAATATAACTAAGGTCCAACAGAGAATTTCGAAGTGAAAATATTACATGGTTTTCATGACTTGAGAATACCATTGCACTTTAATATGACACTCCGCTTTGATTATACTTGGATTGTGTCATGGCATACATCAAATGAATATAGTTAGGTTTGCGTTAAATCATTGGAATTGAAATATCATTTGATAGAGAGTTTGTCTCCTTGGTTATATGAGGTTAGTGTCATGGTCAACTATAGTTAACTCAAAGACAAAGTCTCCAACTAAAGCAGTTTGGTTAACAATTATTAATATTATTGAAATCTGGAATTTGTGTTTGGATTAAACAAACTGAATGTGTGACGACCCGCCCTTCTACTACCAGAAAGACGTATCGTTTTAAAGAAAGAAAGGGGTGAGAAAATAGAAAAGATAGAGAAGAAAGAACAACAACATCAGAATCTCACAGCGGAACGAATAAATTATATTAATCACATAAGTATTTACATAATATACAACATCAATCAGAGTTATACAGATAATACATCACATACTAGACAGTTATAGACACATGTCTAGTTAATACAACTCAATACACAAAACAATACAGAGATACCAACACAGCGGAACTATATGTATATCTACAACGCTGAAGCCTCCTGCTCCATTGCTCCTCCAGAATTCGTCAAAGCTAACCTGAATTCCTTGGCTACCCGTAAAAATTTGGATACCCGAGAGTTTATGAAAAACAGAAAATAAACTCCGGGTCAGACATGGGTCTGGTGTGAGTAACAGGTTAAAGTTGCTTAATTTTGAAAAATCCTTTGAAAACAAAAGGTATCACGTAAGACTCCCCATAAATAAACATGGGTAAGTTTTTACCTTACGCTAACCAAAACATTTGATAGGAAATTCAGTGATATTATAATAGGTCTAGGGTTTTCAAGTAAATAGAAAATAGCCGAAATTGTTATATTCATTAAATTCCAGCTACTAGCCACAAAAGTGGGTAATACAATCAAAAACCGTTGGCACTTATTGGATTGTGGATTCCATACAATGGCAGGGCTACTGGGGTACCGCCCGTCACAGTACGTGGCCTAGATCAACGTACCGAGGATCACTCTCGACCCCTTGCAACACAACGCCGGAACCATTCCTTACTGAACAGTCCCGAACAAGATAACCCCGGCAGTTGTTGCAATCAACTGCCCACACAGCCAAAAATAAAGGGACATCTAGACAGGGGAATATCCTTGTCCTGCTTGGGCATGACCCACCTAACCTTGCTGCACCTCCCCTGTTTTAGCCATTCCCGGTTGATGAGGCTTGAGGCTGCGATTACCTTTAGAGAATACATTTCTTAGAATGCTCATCGCCCACCTCACGATGTGTTGAAAGCATTCAATCCATACAAGTTCGTTCCGGGTTCGAACGAAACCGAAGGCATTATCTCGTTACACTCATTTTGGAATCACCCTCAGAGTTAACGACAATAACCCTTGCATTTTGAACCTTCATTTCACTTCAGATTAACGACCTATCGTTAATTTGGAATCGATGTGGTTTTCGGATGTTCCAAATAAGGAAACCCGATCCCGGTCTCATCGAAATCCAAAACGTGACTTTTAAGGCCAAGTTGTCTATTTAGTCTTAACAGTTTAATTCAACATTTTCAATATACACACAGATAGATAATTCATGACATCACAATAGATAATCACATCATCTCATAAACAGATAATCAATATTATCAACCAGACAGATAATTAAATATTATTATATTTAAACTAAGCATCCATGTCACATAGATATTATTCATGTCATATCTGAGATCATAATCAATCAAATGAAATATCAATATCATTCATCCATAAGCAATGATTTATGAATCACAATATAAAATTAATTTAAAATGAATTAAATTAACTACTTCTATCACTAATTAATTTAAAGTAAATTAAATTAATTACTTCATTCCATAAATCCTGCTTATACAAAGCATTAACTAATTAATTAATTAATTAATCTATAGATATTCATCTTGATTAAACACCTTTGATTAATCATTTCTAATTACAATAAGTAATTAGTCTTTATTTAATTTTACAAATTAATTATTCTAAATTATTTATAGTAATTAACATATAATTACTTCATTTACTTAATTACATTTATCCCTAATTAATTACATAAATAAATCACCACATTATTAATTGTTCCATAATTAAACAATTATTAATTACATCGTTAATTATATTAATTAACGATCTCTAATTTAGATTTAAATTTAATTACTTTATTTAATTTAGTTACATTAAGTGATTAATCTTTAATTTAACTCAATTATTAATCACCCTTGATTAATAACATTTCAGTAATTAACTATCATAAATTACTTATATTAATACATTAATTATCCCATAATTAATTATCTCCATTAATTAATCCTCTGATTAATTACAAAAGTAATTATCCAAATTACTTCATTAACACATCATCTTTCACTAATTACATTCAGTAATAAACATTAATTACTTCCTTAAGTAATTATGCTCCATTAAATACACTAAGTAATTACACTTATCAATTATCAAATGATTTTCTTAAATTAATTAAACTGGATTAATTAACTTAAATTAATCATTTTATCAAAATTAACTACAGTAAGTAATTAATCTCTTAATTACTTTTATCAAGTAATTACACTTATCAATTTACAATAGATTATCTAATTAATGTGATTAATTATCAAAATTAATCACATTAATAAATTAATTAATAATCCTTAATTAATTATTTTTATTAACTAATACCATCTCTTAATTTACTTCTTAATTTATCTTTATTTATAAATTATCTAAATTATTAATTTATAAATTTAATAAATACACCATTCCTTTATTATCTTATTAATTAAATCATTTAATGCCTTAATTATTCTTAAGATAATTTATTTCTTATTTAATGACTTAATTAATATAAATGTGTATTAGAACATTACACTTTTAAATTTAAATTCAAATTCCGTTCTGAATTTAAGATTCAAAAGGATTATCTATTTAAACATTAATCAAATTTAAATTCAATTTATAATCTTGTAAATAACATTAATTACGTACATATGAAACTTATATAAGAAAACCCCTTTTAAATTCAACTACCTAACTTTTATTTAAACTTAAAATTTCCAAAATACATTAATGTTTTAACTTGCAAGTTCAAGTTAAAACAATTTATTTACTTTCCATTTAAAAACTTTACTCAACAAATTTACTTTCAAAACTATTTTATTTGAACTTATTTTTAAAACAATCATGCTTAGAAACTGATTTAATCTTTCAGATTTGAATTCGAAGTAAACTCGAATCCATCAATTTATCTTTGATCTTAAAACTTTGATTTAAACTTCCCTTTAACAACTTGAATTAAAATCTTGATTTTTCAAATCCAAATCTATTTTAAAACCTTAAGATTCAATATTCATTTGAATCAATACTTTAAATTTAGGAACTTAAATCACAGTGTAAATTTTGTTTCAAAATTTTAAATTAATTTAAAATCTGAAACCTGTCAGATTTTTAAAACCTGAAACCCACCTTTGAAACACTTGAACTTGATTTCATTTCAAATTCGAATCCGAAAATAAACTTGAATCCAAACCTCCCACTGAATTTAGACTTGTTTAAATCTATACTTATTTCAGGTTTCATTTGAGTTTGTTTTTAAAACAAAACAAACACTGCTTCCAGGTTACAAATGTCTGAAACAACATTTACTCGAGTGCACCCAGGTCTGCTTCGAGTCCTCCACTCCCCTACTTCGAGTCATATACTCGAACGACCCGAGGATTCCCCTAGCCCAAAAAAAACTTCTGCACCCACCAAAACACTTCAGCACATAAATGGCATGGTGCACGTGCACCATGGCCCCAGCCACCTCCGGCCACCCACACGAACCCCAACACGTCGCCAACTACCACCAGGTAACACCACGGCCACCCAAAATCGTCATGGCCACCTGAATCGAAAACAAGTTCGAAACTCGAACCTGGAAACAAATCAGGTTCCCTACCGAAACCTTTCAACGTCACATTCTCCCAACCCCAACCAACTGATGGTCAACGGCCCCGGCCATGAACTCTTCTTCGTCCTAGCTACCAACTCCCGAGACCGCGTGCAACTCGATGCACGGTGGACGTCGCGGTGATCAAAAATTCAATCACCATAAAAATTAAGGTTACAAACTTCAAATTATGGCCACCATCGCCACCGTGCTCAGGCCAACCACCAACCATTTTTCCCATCACCTGGGCAAGCTCCTCCATCATCAAGCAGAGCCCCGACCACCCAGCCAACAATGATCACCCCAAAAATCCCAAATCTGCACTTTAAGTTCATACTAGAACTGCTCTAAATTCCTAGTATTAAAAATCCTGTTTTAAGTTTTAAAATTCATACTTTGTTACAGAGATTCAAAGTATGTCCTTGAATTTAAAATCTAAAAGGTTTGGTTTTTCTCTTATACAAGTTTTACTCTATTATTTGATTTTTCCTGAACAATATTCAGCTTTAGTTCAACTTGAATAAAACTTAAACTCTAAATTATGTTGAAACAAACAAATTCTGTTTGTATTATAAATCCTAAAAGCTATTAGATCAAGTGATAAAAATAGTTTGGATCAAACTCAAGCTTGGAAACAGAATTACTAAGTTTGTTACAGAGACTTCATAATGTATCCAGACAACATTCATATGCACAGAAGATTTCATACATACAAATCACACTTATTCTAGATTTTGCAACAAGTTTAAATACTTAGTTTTAGTAATTAAAGTTACTCACCTTGATTATAGAAAAGGAACAGAGCACCATTGTTTTGAAACAGCCTAATCTTTAAAACTGGGAACAGTTTTGCTTTCAATCTTCCAAATCTCCTTGCTTTTGTTGAGTTACAAATATTACTTAAGTTTGTGAAAATGGAAACATTTGTTATTGTTTCAGATTTGCTATGTAGTAATGAACGAACTAAAATAAGAAAGGCATGTATATAAAAGAGTTTCAGGGGAAGGTGGCATCTGAGACAAGCAATTTTTGCAGGTACAATAATTTGTTTTATCAGGCAAGATATTTTAATTAGGAGGCTGAGTTGATGTTAAACAATTCGAAATGATTTTGTTAGCTGCTAAGAAATGAAGCATTTATTGTTTAAGTACTTTATGTTTCCTGCTAACCTTATTTTATATTTAGATATTTTGCTCTTACTTTGTTTCTTAGTTATCTTTACTTTGCATTTCCTTTACAGGTAACCTGCATATTATATTTTATTTTGTTCTTAGCTTTGCATTTCTAAATTTTTCAGGCAACATTTCTAAACTTTGCTTATTTGTTTTCAGCCTGCACACTTTACTGCCTGCATATTTCATATTTAATTTGCTTTGTTTTTCTTAACTTTGCCATTTAAAACCTACAGGCTACACATATACAAACCTGGTTAGTATTTATCTCATATACATATATAAAGAAGTTTATAGGGTATGCTTTTTATCCATAGCTATTTTATTTTATTTTGCTTCGTTTATGCTTATGTACATATATGAAGTTGTTATAGTTATTTTTATTGGTTATGTTAATATCATAGCTTCTTGTGTATATGTATTTAGATTTATGTTTAACATGTATAAGATTTATTTTATTTTTAAATATTCTTGAAAGATTTTATTTTATATTCCGAATCATAGCTTCCCAAAGTATGTGTGTATATATATATATACACATAAGTTTAAAATAACAAATTTTGATTCATTTAAAATCCATTTTAAAGATATTTCATTATTGTTATTGTTTAAAAATAACTCATTATTAATTTAAAATAATTCATAAATGAAATCACTACATAAATAAATTACTTATTTTATCAACCATATTTAAACAAAAACAAAACAACCTTTGTTAAATTTAGATTTAAGTCAAAATCATTTAAACAATTTTAACTTTATCTTTAGTATACTTTAAAACCAAATTATTATTTATTTAATAGCTATATTTTAAGCCAAATTGCAAATTATCAAAACATTAGAATTTGAAAACAAATTCTTATTTATTAAATTTTAAAACTGATCTTTAGATTATACACAAATATATATATATATATATATATATATATATATATATATATAAATATAGTATTAGAAAACAATTTACTAGCTTTTAGAGATAAATCATCAGTTAAATATTTATTTTAAAAGAAGATTATTAAATCAATTTAAATATTATTAACAAATATTATCAAATCAATTTAATTTTTAATGCAGATTATTAAATTGATATTGCCCCAAATTTCCGGGATGTCACAGAATGTCGATGATATTGAAATTTTGACCAAAACCAAATTTCATAAGTCCTAAAGTTATGTAGTTTTGACTAAGAGAATTTTACGTAAATAATCGTTACTATTAGGTTTCGCTTAAAATAGTGAAAGTAGATTTACTTAAAAAATGTGCAAGCGATAAATTCGGCCAAATTGTCATAGCACTAGCTAAGGTGACGTGCGAAAGTTAACATTTTCAAATTGTTTAATATTTATTGCTAACTGATTACACATTCGAGTCGCACAGCCGCAATGTTGAACACTCCAAAACACCACATGACTTAATTAAATTATAATTTGATATAAATTAATTAAACTAATTAATGTTTATGAAATACTAATTATTCAATTCTATTCGATTTATTCAAATTAGTATTTAATAAAGTACTTATATAAAAGTTATATATACACGTATTGATATATGATATTAACAAATATTTAAATTGGATTTAAATTAATAAAATAATCATGGATTTGGAAAAATTTATGGGTCCATCCAACTTGTGTTATAGCTAGCCATAAGGAAAAGGGAGGTGTGAGTTTGGGATGCAAAAATATGTTTTCGAATTGGCTAAAATAAAGAGTAACCGATGAGATCTCGATCTTCGCTTTTAAATCTATTTTGGTGCATATTTAAACCTCCCATCCTCACTCATACTTTTTACCTCCTCTCCTACCCATCTTTGTAGCAAGCTTTTAAGCGAACTTCCCTTTATTTTTCCAAATCAAATTAAATTTAAATCAAGAGTGGTATCCATCTCTAGTCTACTGCAAATCCAATAGGTGTTTGGATCACATCTAAAGGAACTTTCTTTCAACATTCAAGGTGCACTGCATATACTACGATTTTAGTAATGATTTATTTTCACTATTATTTATATTTGTATATGTTTTTCATTCCATTTGTGTTGCTTATATATTATTTCTATAACAAATTTATACATATAATGTCTGTCTAATATTGCATGCATATATAAACATTTGAATTGATTTAAAAAAATTATATACATATAAATAACATATATTCATTTCGCGATTATAAATAAAAAATCAAATTATTCTTTAATTGAATTTTAAATTTTAAAATACGAATTTTGTAATATACTTCAATAATTTATTATTTATTCGAATAGAAATAATATATGTATACATGTTTTCAAAACATAAATAATAGTATATAAATTTATTTTAAACTTTTAAGTAATTAATGCATGTTTAAAAAAATTAATATTTTAATGAAAATCTATATGGAATTTGCACTATATAAAAAAACTAATTCAAATCCATATGGATTTGTAAAATAATAAACGTATTAATTTTTAACTAAAAGTATTTTGATCAAAAATTAAACAAAAAATAAAAACATTTTTTGACATATGTAATTATATTTGCTAATTAATAATTTATTATTAAATATTTTAAACTAAAGTATAAAATGTTTTAAATGTCCATTAATTAAAATTATTCATATTTAGACATCTACATTTGAAATCTGAAATTAAATTTAAAATAGATTTTTATCTAGATTTGGTTTTAAATTTAAACTTTCATAAGATATTTTAGATATTAATTCAAACCATTTTGATTAGATTACTAGATTTAAATAAACAAAAACTATTATAATTTTTTAATACATACATACGTATGTGTGTGTGTGTGTTTGTTTGTGTGTGTGTAAATATTAAATTAAATCATAGACAACAAATACACACATATGTACGTATGTATGTATATAGGGAAAAATAAATCCGTTGTGTTATAAATCCCAATACTTATATATGGGCACACTAAATCATATACACTACCTATATGTCACATGTATACACATATATCTGTACTTGATACACATATACATTATACAAATATATATATATATATATATATATATTAAATCAATACTTTTACATAAACAAATTATATAAAAGCCTTGTAAAAATACTTTTGCTTAAAAAAATTAAATAAAATAAGGATTTTATTAAAAAATTTTAGGTTGAATCTAAAGTATTTTAGACTTCATCAGCCCAATAAGATCAAAAATATTATTTGAAATTCAACCATTTAACCTGCAGCGACCCAGCCCAGTTCCTTAAGTATAATATTACATACATAATTTTTTTTTATTCATTTTCAATTTCGATAATTTATAATTTTAAAAAAAATTAAAACTTATATTATATTCTAACTTATTGAATAAAATATTTATTTGATTGGTTGTGGTATACACAATGGGGTAGGTGACATAAGATAGAAAATATAAGAAGCAAACCTCAATATATCTAGCCTTTTGTGACACTTCGATCTAAGAATAGCCTTATAAGTTCCTTAAATTACCACTCAATTTTGCTATTAGCGGATGAACTACTTTCATTAGTTTGTATTTGATATTGTTTGGGTATAAGGCATTTCGACCTAGGGGGAGCATGGCAGGCGATGGCGGCCAAAAGTTGAGGAGCAAAAGTGAATAATGAATGAGGTTGGCTTGGTTTGTATATAGGGAAAAGGGAGAAAAGATTTATCGTCGTTTTATTCATTCACCTTTACCAATTAAAATTCAGATTCAGATCTTCCCTCCTCTTCTATTTGTGATGACCGGATTTTTAAAGTCTGTTAATTTGTAATTAACTGGACTAAATTAATAAAAATATCGAACCAATAAAATTCTGATAATTAAAAATATCCGGGTATAAATGTAAATTGGTTAAAACTATAATAAATGTTGAATTATAAAATCTCTGGAGATGATAAATCTTATAGTAAATTAATAAATAGATATATACAAGCTTTAATGTATATATGAGTATATATGCCCTATGAAATAAAATGTAGGGAAGTTTGTAAAAATATGGATATATATATTTATATAATATCAAAATATTCACATAAGATATTTTAATTGTTCCAAAGTTATATTTTTACTCCAAAGTTATATTTTTATTTTCAAAGTCTCAAAATTTATTTAAATTTAAACTCTACATTTTAAACATTAATTATATATATTTGTGTGGTTATTAATTAAAATATTAATAACTTAAGTTTAAAAATAAGACAAGAATAAATATAAAGGTTTTATGATATTAATCTTTTGAGTTATACATGGTAAATAGAAATATAAATAAAAAGGAAATATAAAATATATGCAAATGGACATTTGTAGGCTTAAGAGGAACATATGTTTACAAGTGGCAAAATTTTCTTTTAAATTGAAAAAAAATATAGTAATAAAAAGGAAGGAATGAAAGTGAGAAATCAGGGACTGTATACAAGCAGTTTATCCTCTTTATACTTCATTTTCTTTCTTTCATTCTTAAAAACAAACAAAAACCAAAAACAAAAAGTGAAAGCTAAACAAACTTCTTCAAGTTTACAACTGAAGCAAAAATTCAAAGCTAAGTAGAATTCAAATCCAACTTAATCAAAAGAAGTTCAGAGCAAAGATCAGTTGCAGTTTCAAACATCTGGTTCTCTATTCAAACATTTTAAGGTGAGTAAACTTAACTTTTAAAAGCTAAATCCTCTTTATTTGTTGGTGCATGTAATAAAAAATATATAGTGATAACTTGGTTATGATTTGCATGGATAAAATTGTGAGATTGCATGGGTGTACAAGTTGAAAGTACTGTGTGTTCATTTGCATGCCTCTGTTCTGTTTCTAACAGGCTCTAGGACCATTCAAAAATTTGTATCTCTTAACCTAGGCAATTATAGAATATAATGTTTCAAGGAAACTTGTTTGTATGAATGTAATACCATTTTTAAAATAATTCCAAAAAGAATTATTGAATATCAATCTGGTAAAGGAAGTTTGTAACAACACGCATATTTTACGATTGTATATTTAAATATTTTATTTAAATATGGCATCGTTAGTCGGATTTAAGTCCAAAAAACTACTTTTTGCAAACAGTCGAATTAGAACTCGAGACCACTCCTATTGAGTTCAAAATGGCGTTTGCGACCTTTTTGAGTATAAACATCGATATATTTGGAGTTAGCTAAAATTTCGACCTTTTCACTTAGGGTTTTGGGTTTGGGTTTCAGCCTGTTAACCCCAACATAACACCCTATCTCCACTCCACTCCTCTTCATTCATTCTTCATTTCCTAATACATTCAAGCTTTAGCAGAAATGGGTGAAAAGATAGGAAATGGAAATTCCTAAGCCCTAGTTTCATTTGCAAATCCAAGTTCTAGCTCCAAACTCTAGGAGAAGCTTAGGTAAGCATCCTCTTCATCTTCTCCATCTCATTTCCTCTTCAATTTCAGAAATTTCCTAAACCCTAACTTAGGAAATGTTTTTCTTTTGAGCTTAGATTGAAGCTTCTTGGGTTAAAATTGAAGAATGATTGTTCTTGCCTTGCTCTATAGCTTCTCTCTTGTGATTTTGAGTTTAAACGTGAGTTTTTTAACTCCTTCTATGTCTATAACTTTCATTGTTGTTAGGTATGAATTCCTAACATCTATTCATGTTCATTTGCTTTTGATTTGAATTGATTTGATGAATTTTTCAATTTTGGTGTTTTGAAGTCAAAATCTTTAAAGATCCCATCTTGGATGTTTGAACATGTTATTTGTGACGTATCGAAGAGCCTATAGTGTTGGGTTGTCGATTGGCATAAATCCCTAGCATCCATCGCTCGTTTGATCGCATTTCGGTTTGGATTTGCCATTTTTGGTCTAGGTTGTTTTTTTTGCCTAGCAGAAAATTTCAGACGTCTGAAATTAATTTCCGACGTCTGAAACCAAATCCAGACATCTGGTTGAAAAATCCAGACGTCTAGAAAGGGGTCTGGAAAAGGCAGAGACTAAATCCAGACATCTGAAACAAAATCCAAACGTCTGAAATCAAATTCAGACGTCTGGTTGAAAATTTCAAACGTCTGAAATAGCCCAGGAATTAGAAAGAGAAAGGAGAAAAGCATATATTTTGCAGAACATAGGGCCAGACGTCTGGAACTGTCAATTTTGCCTAATTTGCCTATTTTGAGTAAATTTCCAAGGTTTATCAATTTTTGTTGACCCGGTTTGTTGTTATCACTTATTATCGACTTTGATGACATCATTCTTTGGATTTTTGGGAATATCCACTTTGATGGATTTGGTATCGATTTCTTTGGATTTAATTAACGTCTTCGTATGTGAATTTTGGTGATTGATTGTTTCTACAATCATTTTTATGATTTTGTCACTTTAAAATACAAAGGTTTCTATACTAGTAGTAAATATTCAAACTCTTTTACAAAGACGATTTCAACTCTATTTTCAATATCAAACTCGCTTTTAAAACCGTTTTCCAATCTATTAGTATATATAAACCTTTAACTCATTCGTTCAAGAAAACCAATTAAACGACTTAGCAAAACAAGTGGTATGAAATGCTTGCGTTTACTTTGTCGGTTAATTCTTAGACTTGTTTGATTGAAATTCTTGTGACAACTTTCGAGTGGAGATCTACAATTTGTTCGTAAATATTTAAGTTAAGCTAGTGGTTATGGGACATGAAGCTAAACTTGTATATTTACAAGCTTAGTGTAATAGACACTTCTTGATGATCAATGATGATCATTTTATGGTTTAGACTAGCAATGCGCGATGTCTCTTTGTTCTGGTTCATCGGACGTTTTACTGTACGACGTCATTGTTTCTATTTATTGTGTTTCTGGTTCATCGGACGTTTCGCTGTACGACGTCGTTGTTCCGATTTATTGTGTTTCTGGTTCATCGGACGTTTCGCTGTACGACGTCGTTGTTTCGATTTATTGTGTTTTTGGTTCATCGGATGTTTCGCTGTACGACGTCGTTGTTTCGATTTATTGTGTTTCTGGTTCATCGGACGTTTCGCTGTACGACGTCGTTGTTTCGAAATATTGTGTTTCTAGTTCATCGGGTGTTTCGCTGTACGACGTCGTTGTTACGATTTATTGTGTTTCTGGTTCATCGGACGTTTCGCTGTACGACGTCGTTGTTCCGATTTATTGTGTCTCTGGTTCATCGGACGTTTCGTTGTACGACGTCGTTGTTCTGATTTATTGTGTTTTTGGTTCATCGGACGTTTCGTTGTACGACGTCGTTGTTCCGAATTATTTGATTTCTGGATTTCTAATTATTGATTTCTGAAATTTGTGTTTCACCAACTTTTACAATTGGCATTGATATGTATGTCATTATTTGTGGCTTGGTGAATTAAATAAAGAATATGACATTCTTTTTGATGCTATGAGATTCTTGAGATATTGTATGACTTTTGTAGATTTTCTAATGTATACTTGTCTCAGTATGACATTTTTGGTTATCATACGTTTTTATTATGTCTCTTATCCTATCTCATTTTATCTAATAATTATAGCTAGACTGATCCGTTTATTATTTTCTTCTTAAATAATACTCGGGTCAGGCTGAGATAGTACAGGTGCTTCCTCTTGACTTCTTATCTAGGACCGCCATCTGTCTTTTGGCTAACTACGTATCTTGTAGTTTTTGGTCTTATACATTTGAGATAGAGACTCCTTGATGCATACATATTCTCTTGTCCAGTACTTGTATCTATTATTCTGTGATGTTGTGGATCTTGTACGACCACTACTCTGATGTACACTTTTATATGTTATATTCATATCTGTTTCCGCCTTTGAGATATGAACATCTGTGAATGATTTGTGTTATGATTATTTCTATATTTGTTTCGAAGATATTATAGCCACTGTGTACTAGCTTTGCGTTTGTATCGGAATGTCCTATTTCCTCTTGAAATGAAATGCATGTTGTTCTATCTGACATATCGGCGCTCGCACAAAGCAATTACACGGATGGTCGCCCCTTAACAGCCTTATTCTTCGTGCTAGTTGACGGCATCACTCTGTAGTGTCCTTGGCTAGAGTGAGTATTGAGGCGGGGCGTCACAAAGTTTTACAGCGAAAGTCAATTCATGTTTAGAAAATCAATTGTTTAAATTTCATGTTTTGATTATATAGCTAAATTCGTTTTTAAAAGTGATGATTTTTGGTGGTAGATTCATGATTTTTAGGTTTTTAATTTGTGAGGAATTATTAGATGAACGGAATTGGGTTTTCTGCCAATTTCTGGCGATCGGAGGAAGATCGTGAGTCGAGGTCGAGGCAGGAGGTAGCTTGTGGGTCAAGGAGCTTAGGAAAACTGGGTTTGATTTTTTCTAGTGGATGGGTTGACCGGTCGAGGTGGATCTGGGTTTAAGGAGTGGGTCGAATAGGCATCGAACTTTGAGCAGTGGTGGGAAGTAGGGGAAACGAAGGGACTGCGCACATGATGGGAAAGAGAGAGAAGGTCGTGGCTATGCTGTGGGTAAGATTTAATGGCCGACGGTGGTTCGTGGTGGTGAGGCGAAGTGGTTTGGTAGGGTGGGTTTTTGGTTCTAGTTGGTCGGACAGTTCGATTTTTGAACTGAGGATTGCCGTGGTTTCGGGGGGGTTCTGGTGGATGAAGGGATCGTGGGTGATGGGTAAGAGGAGTCGGTGACTAAAGGTATTGTCGGAGTTGCTCGTGCACGTGCACCCTTCAGTGCATAAAGGAATGATCGAGGACCGGAAAATAAAGAAGAGAGGAAGGAAGTAAAAAGGGAGGGGAAGAAAGAAAATATAGGCCGGAGTGGAAGAATGGGCCAAGAAAAGAAATATAAGAAAGAAATAAGAAGGAAAGGACGAAAATAGTAAAGAAGAAGTCGTTGAAATTTTTGCGCGCGTGTGTGTGTGTGTGTATATATGCATATCTATATGATAATTTATATCTTTTCCTTTAACTAAAAATCTAATTTCATTTCTAAACCCAAATTTTTTAAAGTTCGGGATATTTACAATTTAATGAAATAAATATTATAATTATGAAATAAACGGTGTTTTATATTTTATTTTTAATAAATTGTTAATTTGAAATTAATTTGGATTCAAAGGTAAATGGATATGGTTAAATCAAGAAGGTCTGATGCATGAATTATTTTGGCACCTGTTATAGACCGTTAATTGGGTTTACGATCTATATCAGGGTTTAAATTCTATTAGAAACCAAATTAAAGTTGCCTTGTCTGTGACAATAAGTGACCAATGAGTTAAAATAATGGGTTGAAACGGTAATACAATCTATTTGAAATAAACTGCTGTAATAAATTACCATATTGAACAATGTCACCTTGAACGATAAATTAGTCTACTTTAACAATTTAACCCACTTAATTTTGTCACTTGGATTCGGAGACACCGGGATCGGATATCAGCAATATCCAGAACCACTTTAATTTAAATAAGCACAATAATCCTTTACGAATTTGATTATAGAATCAAATAAGCTAGAATTGAATATATTAAGTAAATTGGACTTTTTAAAATTAAGTAACGGTATATGTATATTATCTTAAATACAAATGATTTGTGTAATAAGTGGTTGGCCAAAATAAGATAAGAACTCGTAGTAGAGTTCGAGTTACCCTGGCTTTTCAAAGAAGTTTATAACCATAGTATTTTATATTAGATGGGTTTACTCAGGCTGGTTTCCAGCCTGACTCGGGTGTTACTTTATTGTAATGCTCGGTCAGATCGAGTATTACAGATTTTCAGGTTAGGACGTTCTGGAGCTCAAGAGACGAGCTGGATGGCAGGGACGTATTGATTATATTCCGCTGCAAATTAAAGATTGTCTAGACTGGATTCGGGGACAAGTTATTATAACTGTCCAGTTTATTTGTGAATGATTGTACTTCGATATATTGTATGTAAATTGACATTTACAGCTTTCTTTTGTGTAAATGCTATTATTTTTATATCATATTTTGTTCCACTGCGATTGTGAGATTCTGCGCTTTTGTTTTCTATTCTTCTTCTACCTCTTTCTCCCTAACAGTCTGGGTTTTCTGGCACTCGATTGCTAGGCACTCTATATAGTGAAAGTATTAATGTCGTTTTTCAGGGTCGAAAATCTCCAGGACTTTACATTTGGTATCAGAGCTGAAGGTTAAGCGAGAACCTTGGCTCTGTTGAGGGTTACTCATTAGAAATAGGGTCAGTAGAACCCTAAAATGAGTTGAGCGTGTTATATGAGAGCGTACTTGTTATTTTCTTATATAATGATTTTTAGAAATGATTTTAAAATTGATTTTTATGTAAGCTTATATTTCGATATATAGAGCAATAATTTTTATAATTATTATATATATTAAGGTAATTACTTGTTGATTATTAAAATTAAATATGATAATAAGAATTAAGTGGTAATATATACCACCAAATAGAAACTTGGGTAAAGATTAACTATGCAAATAAGTTGAGTTAAAAATGGATTCAGAACTGAATTTATCCTAGAAAATTCAAAAGAATTTTAAAGTATTGTAATAAGTTATCTTGATTTGATTTTCCAGCAAATGATTATGGAATATATGGTGTGTTTGATTTCTAGATATGATAATTATCATAAATTGGGTATTGTATCTCAATAAAGGGATGTTTAGTTTCCTAAAATAAAAAATGATAAAGCAGAATGAAATGTCTTAAGGAAGTAACAATTTAGATAAACACGAATTATAAATTGAAAGGGATTTAAATTGTGAAGTTTTAAAATCTAAGTCCAGAAAATTTGAAATTTTTTCAAAATGTTAAGGGCATAATAAATAATATTATTCAGAATATTTTTGAATGTAGTAATCTTATTTTAAAACAAGAGTTGTTTTGAAAATTTCCAAGGAAATTGTTGAATTGAAAACCAAGAATGGCTTAAGAATGGAAAGTATGACTTGGTGTGTAAACGAAATAGATATGTATATGTATAATGCAAAGTTGATTTGAAGTAAAACGAATTTATGGAAAATAATAATAAAATTTGAAAATTCTACTAATCAAAGTCTAATATAGGCTAGGAAGTCCCACTAGAATCCAATCTAATAGAGTGATGGCTAAAAGTGAAGAATGGAAGGCAAGACACAGAGAGCGGAGAGCAGTTGCACGTAAGGAACAAGAAGAAGCAATACAGAAGTATGAGAAACAGGTTAAGGAAAGGGCTGGACCAGGGCCTTATAATATTGTCACCTGCTACAGATGTTACAATAAGGATCATTACGCAGCCAAGTGCAGTAAAACAAGGAAGGAATTGAAGGGTACATTCCAACGGTTTCGCTCTGAGATCTTATGCTTTAAGTGTCATAAGAAAGGACATTTCCTAAACCATTTCCCTGAAGTGAGCAAGGTGACGCGTAAACCCATAGAACCAGTCAACGAGTCGACTATTTGCTATCATTGTAAGATGACGGGACACGTCGCTAGGAATTGTCCCAAGAGACAAGAGTATGGTTGTGTAACGTCACACAGGAGGCGTGAAGGTTATCCAGATTGATGGAAGGGTAGAAACCTTTTGTGATAAATGTTATAGGTGGGGACATCCTGTTGAAAAGTGCATGTTCAGGCTTTGCCTATTGAAAGGAAGTCCCTAGAGAGGATTCTTGTAAAGAATACTGGGGCTCTGTTCTTTTCCAAACCCCTAGGTGATGGAGAAGGCGTCTGAATTTATGACTTCTGTAAGACTCTTGCTTTGGATAAATGGATGTAATGTTTAAACTACTAGTGTGCAGTCTATCAATGTATGGAATATTTTATGGCTGATACAATCTAATATAAATTCACTTATATTTATTTGAGATTGGAATTGAAATTAGTTCAAATTGAAATTTGATTTGAATTTGAAATGGGAATCGACGTGAATTCGAATTGAATTGAAATTGAATCAATTTAAATGGAAGTGGAAATTGGAAATTGATTGGAATGGGAGATTGACAAAGTGAACCAGTTTGACTCTGAAATTATTTTCAAATAAGCTATTTTAATATAAACTGTCTTAAATCTATTTTTTCTAGTTATTTACTATACAACCTTTCTTTTTAAAACCCAAACTATCTTATACTTATTTTACAACTATTTTGAAACATTTAACTATTTTACAACAATTTTACAACTGTCTAATAAACTAATTACTATTTTACAACTATGTTGCAACTATTTAACTACTCTACAGCTATTTTACAACTAATAACTATTTCACAACCACTTAACTATCTTAAACTTTTCAAAGCCATTTTCTAAACTCAAGCTGGTCAGAGTGCAAACTGTTTATGATTTAATACCAATTGAGATAAGAATTGAAGTGATAACCCAAATGGAAATTGAAGCAATTGTGAATAAGTGAATAGAAATCAGAATGAATGTGAAAAAAAAAATTAATGTAGCTAAAAATCAATGAAGATAAATACGTAGGATGTACGTATATTATTCTATTCGCGTAACGATTTGATTCAGATTCGAGCACATAATTTTGAGATAGTATATCGATTCGAGTTGGGATTTTTCACTTGATTTTCAACGGCGAACCATGTATATGGATTTTTGACTGATTCTGGAAATTTTTTATCATAGATATGGCTATGCAAGGAGAATGACAGTTTTTGATCAAGAAACCAGATATGAGTCCGCACTAGGAAGTCGGATGGACAATACTAGTTTGGAAGAGAAATTGTATGATCGAGTGAGCGATCAGATTTGATATTGTGTAAGGACGATATATGTACATCATACGTGCTTGAATGAAATAGTTATTGAAAATTTTGAAAAGAATAAACTTATGTATATATGTGATTTTATGAAACTGGGAAAAAGTTTATGGAACCCATTGATTTTGAAAGGCTTTTGATTTTGGAAAAAAGCAAATTTTAGGAATTCAGAAAGCCATGTTTGAGAGATATCGATTTTGAGATATCGATTTTTAGATATCGATTTTGAAGTTTATATGTGATACATATAAAATTATGATTTGAAAGATACTATATGTGTATAGTTTAAAAATGATTTGAGAATGTTGCGGGGAAAAAGGCGCTCCCATTTAGAGTTGAAACTTGGAGTAGGAGATCCAAGGGATGCTTCTGCCTTGAGCCCTAAGGGGGGTTCTAAATTTGATCGCAGAGGATATCCGAACTAAATAGTAGTTCCTGAGGATTGTGGTTGGGTAGTGAAAGTCAAGGGTGTTGATGCCTACATAGACATTGGGGTTATGCTGTGACGGCAGTGTAACTCGGTGTAACTGCGATCTACTGCGTTCCATAGCGTAAGTCGCGGGGCAGTGATTGCCTAAAGTCTACATTTGATTTCGCTGGGAGAGCGACATAACATTGGTAGACTGCTATCTATGAAGACATAGCGAAAGTCATGTGGCAGTGAGTGCCTACAGGCTACATTGGGATTCGATTGATGTAGTCTGCGATCTATGTGGTCTTTGTGGTGAAGTTTCATTTTACAGCGAAATTCGAGGGTGCTAATGCCTACATTTACATGGTTTTTGCCGTGATGGCAATGTAACACTGGGTATAGCAGCGATGTGTGGCGGTTCCATGGTGTAATCGAGGGGAGCGGATGCCTACAGTTTCCTATGGATTTCGCCTAGATGGCAACGTAATCATCGGGTTAACTACGACCATGGAGGGGGTGATGATTTCCAGAGCATTCGTACAAAAATATTTTCTATATTTTCACAAAAGTTTTCTAAGTGTATTCACTTGGTGTTCAAAACGGGTCTGCTAAGTACTTATAGATTTTCAATCCTACGCCTGATCAACGTATGACCGAATTTCTGTGAGAACAAGGATGGACTTGTTAAAACATCGAGTTATAAAAGGTATTTTTATAAAACTATTTTGATAATATTATGTAGATTTTTAAAGTGTTTTAAAATTTTAAATAAGAGGAGTTAAAAGTTAAAAATGTTTAAAGAGTAATTTAACTGATAATAAACATTTAATAAAATTCTTGCTTCGTTCCATTTCGAGACGAAAAAATTTAAAGGGGGAGAAATGTGACGACTGGATTTTTAAAGTCTTTTAATTAGTAATTAAATTGATTAAATTAATAAAAATACTAATTTATAGGTTGAAACAATAAAATTCTGATAATTAAAAATATCCGGGTATAAATGTAAATTGGTTTAAAACTATAATAAACGTTGAATTATAAAATCTCTTGAGATGATAAATCTTATAGTGAATTAATAAATAGATATATACAAGCTTTATCGTATATATGAGTATATATGCCCTATGAAATAAAATGTAGGGAAGTTTGTAAAAATATGGATATATATATTTATATAATATCAATATATTCACATAAGATATTTTAATTTTTCCAAAATTATATTTTTATTTTCAAAATCTCAAAATTTATTTAAATTTAAACTCTACATTTTAAACACTAATTATATATATTTGTGTGGTTATTAATTAAAATATAATAACTTAAGTTTAAAAATAAGATAAGAATAAATAAAAAGATTTTATGATATTAATCTTTTGAGCTATATATGGTAAATAGAAATATAAATAATAAGGAAATATAAAATATATACAAATGGACATTTGTAGGCTTAAGAGGAACATATGTTTACAAGTGGCAAAGTTTTCTTTTAAATTGAAAAAAATATAATAATAATAATAAAAAGGAAGCAATAAAAGTGAGAAATCGGGGACTGTACACAAGCATTTTATCTCTTTATACTTCATTTTCTTTCTTTCATTCTTACAAACAAACAAAAACCAGAAATAAAAAGTGAAAGCTAAGCAAACTTCTTCAAGTTTACAACTAAAGCAAAGATTCAAAGCTAAGTAGAATTCAAATCCAACTTAATCAAAAGAAGTTCAAAGCAAAGATCAGTTGCAGTTTCAAACATCTGATTCTCTGTTCAAACATTTTAAGGTGAGTAAACTTAAATTTTAAAAACTAAATCCTCTTTATTTGCTGGTGCATGTAATAAAAAAATATAGTGATAACTTGATTATGATTTGCATGGGTAAAATTGTGAGATTGCCTGCGTGTACAAGTTGAAAGCACTGTGTGTTCATTTGGATGCCTCTGTTCTGTTTCTAACTGGCTCCAGGACCATTCAAAAATTCGTATCTTTTCACCTAGGCAATTATAGAATATATTGTTTAAAGGAAACTTGTTTGTACGAATGTAATACCATTTTTAAAAATAATTCCAAAAAGAATTATTGAATATCAATCCGGTAAAGAAAATTTTACAGTGAAAATCAGTTCATGTCAGAAAATCAATTGTTTAAATTTCATGTTTTGATTATATAGCTAGATTCATTTTTAAAAGTGATGATTTTTGGTGGTAGATTCATGATTTTTAGGTTTGTAATTTGTGAGGAATTTTTAAATGAACGAATTAGGTTTTCTGCCAATTTCTAGCGATCGAAGGAAGATCATGAGTCGAGGTCGAAGCGGGAGGCAGCTTGTGGGTCAGGGAGCTTAGGAAAAATAGGTTCAATTTTTTCTAGTGGATGGGTTGACCGGTCGAGGTGGATCTAGGGTTCAAGGAGTGGGTTGAATGGGCATCGGCCTTTGAGCAATGGTGGGAAGTAGGGGAAACGAGGGGACTGCACACATGATGGGAAAGAGAGAGAAGGTCGCGGCGATGTTGTGGATAAGATTTGATGGCCGACGGTGGTTCGTGGTGGTGAGATGAAGTGGTTTGGTAGGGTGGGTTTTTGGTTCCAGTTGGTCGGACAGTTCCATTTTTGAACTGAGGAGTTGTCGTGGTTTCGAGGGGGTTTCGGTGGATGAGGGGATCATGGGTGATGTGTAAGAGGAGTCGGTGACTAAAGGTATGGTCGAAGTTACTCGTGCACGTGCACGCTTCAGTGCACAAAGGAATGATTGTGGACTGGAAAATAAAGAAGAGAGGATGGAAGTAAAAGGGAAGGGGAAGGAAAGAAAAGATGGGCCGAAGTGGAAGAATAGGCCAAGAAAAGAAATATAAGAAAGAAATAAGAAGGAAAGGACGAAAATAGTAAAGAAGAAGTCGATGAAATTTGTATATACATACATACATACATACATACATATATATATACACACACACACACACACACATATATATATATATGCACATCTATATGATAATTTATATCTTTTCCTTTAACTAAAAACCTAATTTCATTTCTAAACCCAAAATTTTTAAAGTTCGAGATATTTACAATTTAATGAAAGTAAATATTATTATTATGAAAATAAACGGTGTTTTATATTTTATTACTACTAAATTGTTAATTTGAAATTAATTTGGATTCAAAGGTAAATGGATATGGTTAAATCAAGAAGGCCTGATGCATGAATTATTTTGGCACATGTTATAGACAGTAAATTGGGTCAACGATCTATATCAGGGTTTAAATTCTATTAGAAACCAAACTAAAGTTGCCTTGTCTGTGACAATAAGTGACCCGAGTTAAAATAATGGGTTGAAACGGTAATACATTCTATTTGAAATAAATGTTGTAATAAATTACCATATTGAACAATGTCACCTTGAACGATAAAATAGTCTACTTTAACAATTTAATCCACTTAATTTTGTCACTTGGATTTGGAGAAACCGGGATCGAATATCAGCAATATCCGGAACCACTTTAATTTAAATAAGCACTATAATCCTTTACGGATTTGATTATAGAATCAAATAAGCTGGAATTGAATATATTAAGTAAATTGGACTTTTTAAAATTAAGTAACAGTATATGTATATTATTTTAAATACAAATGATTTGTGTAATAAGTGGTTGGCCAAAATAAGATAAGAACTCATAGTAGAGTTCGAGTTACCCATGCTTTTCAAAGAAGTTTATAACCTTTGTATTTTATATTAGATAGGTTTACTCACGCTGGTTTCCAGCTTGACTCAGGTGTTACTTTATTGTAATGCTCGGGTCAGACCGAGCATTACAGATTTTCAGGTTAGGACGTACTGGAGCTCAGGAGACGAGTTGGATGGAAGAGACGTATTGATTATATTCTGCTGCGAAGTAAAGATTGTCTAGACTGGATTTAGTGACAAGTTATTATAACTGTCCAGTTTATTTGTGAATGATTGTACTCTGATATATTGTATGTAAATTGACATTTACAGCTTTCTTTGTGTAGATTCTGTTATTTGTATATTATATTTTGTTCCGCTGCGATTGTGAGATTTTGTGTTTTTGTTTTCTGTTCTTCTTCTACCTCTTTTTCTTCTTTCCCTAACAGTATGGGGTTTCCGGCACTCGATTGCTCGGCACTCTATACAGTGAACGTATTAGTGTTGATTTTCGGGGTCGAAAATCTTTGGGGCGTTACACCTTTGGTCGGCCATACTTGGTTTCTATAAGGACCAAAAAATATTCAAGTCTGTTTAAATAATTATTTGTATTTTTAAACCCCGTTTAAATATACATTGATATCATATATCGACATATGCACTTATAACTTTTGTACACACATCCAAATAATTACTACAAGCACCTAGAAATTTTTTTGGAGCAACATCGTTTACTAAAAACACCCCAAGCATTAAATGCATTAGTAGTTAATATTTCTAAAATATAAATAAATTTAATTAATTTATAACACTCTATAAACTAACTAAATCGTTGTGTATTTCGAAGAATTTACAGATGCGGTTATGTGACTTAGAGATGCGTACTCAAATATTGATTAATATTAAAAAATTTAAATACTAACATTCACACATAGTCTTAGCGATTGGTGTGACAGTTTGATTGAATTCATTGCTTACGAATCTGTTGGGTAAAATCATATTTTAGATCCCCTTAAGCAATAATGTAAAGTGACAAAGTAAATTTCACACGTTCGCTTCATTAATTAGGATATATGGAGTTCGCTATTGGTCAACACTATATCACTTTAGGGTATATGGCATTGTGCATCATGTTCAACATCATTGCATCATGTTCATTATCATAGTATTGAACATTGTCTGCATATTATGGTTTGCATCTATCTTCTTGCTCGCTGCAGTCTCTACTCCTAAAGCAGAGTTTCTAGATGTGTTCCTTTTATGCCTACTCATTCTAACAATGTGTAATTAGAACGATCGGTCTCTTATAATGGAATACTAGCATAAGTGATACCCATATGTGCAATGCGACTTAGTACTATATATACTATATAGTTTTAAAAACTAAAATATACAACAGGTATGCTCTCTCTCTCTCTCACTCTCTCTCTCTCTAATATATATATATATGTATATGTATATATATATATATATATATCACTCGATCCATTCCATGGTGATAATTCCTCCTTATCTTCAATGGATCACAGTATCAACTTTGGTCATATCTTAACCTAAGCTCTAATATCAAATGTGACGACCACGCTACACCTTCGGTACCCAAATACCATAAGTAGTGCGTTTTTATAGTATCCACCGATATAGAGCGCTGTAACACCCTGTATTTTGAAGGGTCCATAATATGATAAATTAATTTAAATTAAATTAATAATATGGAGACATTATTAATTAAATTATTGAAGTAATTTAATTGCAAGAGTTTCTTAATGGAAATTTAATTAATTAAGGATTGTCGCTTTAAAAGTAATTGGATGGACCAAAGATAATTAGAGAAATTTTGGTCGGCCTTGATTAATAAAAATAGACAACCTAAATTTTAATAGGGATGAATTAAGTAAGGAGAATAAGTTAGTAAGGCCCAAAATCACTAACCCATATAACTAATTCTCAACCCCTTATTCCATCTTCATTTTGTTTTTATTCACAAAATTGAACTTCATAAGAAAGCAAGACTAACATTTTCCAAAAAAGAAGAAGAGGAGGATTTCAAGCAAGAAAAGACCAAGCTTTCAAATTTAAGAAGGAAAAGAAGATTAAAACAAGTTTCCTTAAGCTAGGTGCATAAAATATTTCTCTAAAATCTTCCCTAACATTTTAATTTCGAATTTTCTATAAACGAATGCTTGAATGATGTATAAAGCATTTGGATAATTAAATTAAATTTCTAATTATGGTTTAGAATTTAATTAAGAGAAATTAGTGCACGTTTTAGGGTAAAACATGGTCAAATCACGTCCAAATGCCATGAAATTTTAATATGATATGCTTAATGATCAGGTAGAGATGGGTTTTTAACCTCATAATTATTGAAGCTAATATGAATATTTTATGAATTCCTAAATTGAGAAATATGGTTAATTTTAGATTAATTATTTATTAAAAATAAAAAAAATTATTAAAAATAAAAAAATTAACTATTTTGACCTAATATTTTTACATGAGGCAAAATATGATAAAACAGATTTCTTGTAAAAAAAATTTGGATTTCTCTCATCAATTTTCTATTTTATATGAATTTTTTAGTGGAAGATAACACTAATTAATGAAAAAGAAAATTAATTACTTAATTGAGTTAATTATGAGGGTTATCATTTTCTAAAAAGATAACTGAAATGAAAAAAAAATTGACTAATAGAAATTCAACACCAGATGTTGTTATGCGCAAAGCAGTTGCTTAAGAGGATAACAAACAGTTTTTGATCTAATTACAAGATCGTCATTAAACCATTGTTAACCAAGTAATACATAACACATGAAGCTAAACTTCACATTGGACTAAGAAAAACTATGCACGAAAGTTAGGATAGAAGAGTGGAGACCTCACGAGGACTCACGTACATAGTTCACGAAGGCATGCAAAATGTGATAAATTCTCGAAGGCAGGGATGCAACACGAGGGACCGAGGAGGAAATCTTTGCTCATGGGATCTAAGGAAGAAAATATAAAGTGCAAGTTTGAAAAAACCAATGCACATAGCCCAGACTATTTGCATAAGAAAGCAGCAAAGGAAAATATACAATGTGACAACTCACATAAATAGTTCACGAAGGCATGCAAATGTGAAACCTACGAAAACTGAACTATAGAAAGAAAAAAAGTAGACAAAGGAAGTGGATTTAAATTTGGGTACTTGGTCATGTGCTTGCCCATGAATTGGGTCCTAGTTGCGAAACGATAAATTAATTCACATGGGTAAATGAGCATGGCGCAGGACACGTAAGCAGAAGTAAATAAAAGGAAAATGGATAGGATGGCACATATAGGCAAATGGTACGCGAAACGAAAATTTTTAAACACACGAAATCAAAGAGAAAGGACATGCACATGGTAGTTAGGTGGGTGATTGTACGACAGTATTTAGAAAAATAAGCATGGGAAAACATTTGTTAATAATATGACGCGATGGCTACATGTAAACAAGCATGCGATGACACGGTGACAACCCGCGATCGTTTGGGCCCAACTCACGTTGACTTCGGGAATTTTCCTATGCGATGGCTCTAGGGGTTTAGCTCACAGCGGCTACCACTATTATTGCACACGATAACGTTTGTTTTACTACGCTAAAGCTAGACGCTATTAAAATGCAGAGGTCTAGGGAAGTTAATAATTCATGATCGGTACGGTTGAATTTTAACGCGGTGACCAAATAGGAAATTAAACATGGTAGTAGTTTATATTGGCTTGAGAGTTGCACGCGACTATTAATATCATATTTTATTAAATCGTCATGGCTATGGGGAAGCCAATATACAACGATTAAATACAACTTGTAATAGTTTGAAAGCTATATTTTTCTAAGTAAAATAATGGATTCTTGGAGCTTTGGAAGATAGTTTTCATGTATTATTGAACTATTTCATAGGGATGAAATAAAAGAATATGTTAAATTGTGTTAACTTATTTTTGAAATTAAGAAATCTTAGAGAAACTAACAAATGATAGGGTATCACTTAAATAGAGGATAAAAATGTCTTATCTAAAGAATGTATGGCACATAATTAATGAATACTCTTTACTTGTCGAGCTTTCCTCAATCCAGGAAATCTCTTTGGTTAGTTGTTGAGGATAAAATATGGGATATAATGTATTGAAAATTATGTATCTTCAATATAATGTCGTCCTCTACCATTTATATATTAATAGATTACTTGCATACTCTTTAGTTATTGAGCTTTCCTCAAGCTATGGATATTATGCATAGTACCATTAATATATTGAATAGACAAGGTAAGATAATCACCCTTACTTTTTGAGCTATCCTCAAGGTGTATGCATTACCTAGGCCATCGCAAAATGGTAGGTCTAAGTGAATAATCCTTCGTTAGTTGTTGAGCTTTTCTCAAGGTAAATGCAGGATTAGGATAAAAGTACCATAGGTTGGGAGTTGTATATGATAAACCAATAAGAACTTATCCATCGTATGTGGAAATATGATTTATTGAGCTTTCCTCAAGGTCAAACTCCAAAGTCATATGAGTCCTAACAGCTACTAGTGAAGTCGAAAGACTTCTATATTTCAACTTAGGATTTGGCAAAGAATAAAACACTAGTGGGAGCTTTTTAATAAAATGAAACAACCTTACTAATATTATAAGAATATATGCTATGCTAATGTCCTAATAATTTACCCATTAAAACTTGCAGACTATGCCAAATCCAATACTCTTTAATAAAAGTGATCGACTAACAAGGCTAAATAACTCTATCGAATGGCTACGAGCTAAAAAGATAGCTCTGACATATGAGTGAGTTTGGTTATATGTAACTTGTGCTCCACTAACAAGACCCGATGATTACGATCACGAAGATCTGCACATTGCTTATAGTAAATGGGCGACTAACCCTGAAATTTCCTAAGTATTCGTATTGTCTACTCTAGACAAATAGTTGCAAAGGTGATACGGGCCATTGTCTATCCACAAGATAATTGACAGTCTCAAGACACTACTGAGCAGTCTCGTTTTGCAAGCTACGAGACCACTAAGAAACCGTTCAATAGCAAATTGCTAAAGAGAAATAAGGTGGACAATTATATGCTAATAATGAAGGGTTATACCGATAAGCCTACTTCATTGGATGTGATTATAAGCAATGAGCTATAGGTTGATTTGATCATAGGTCAACTGACCCCTCAGTATGAATCGTTCATACAAAATTATAATATGAACAACATGAACATGAATCTTGTGGAGCTCCTCAAAATGTGGAGATTGGCCGAATCACAATCTAAGGATTAGTCAAATGTCCTTATAGTTAAAAGTGGTGCGTCATCTTTAACAATTCGAAGTAGCGAAAAAGAGATGGCAAAAGTAATGTAAGAAAGGAAAGAAGGCCGCTGATGGTAAGAGTGAGTGTCACCATTGCCATAAGAAATGATAGTGGAAGAGAAACTTTCCCGAGTACCTCAAGATTGTGAAACAAAGGAACCAAAACAATTCTATAACTCCATCATATACATTTATGATTCAAAATATTTTGTAATCAATAAAATGCCTTGGGTTTTAGATATAGGATTTGGAACTCACCTTTGTAATTCGTTATAAGGGCTTAGGAATTGGCGTCGCAACGCAGGAGAAATGAGACTCCAAGTTGCTGATGGGTCTATCATAGATGAAACGGTAGTGGGATATTTTCATTTATGTTTGCCTAGTGGTTTTTTTTTTGGTATTAAATAAATGCTACTGTGTAAAAGACTTTATACGTGAAATTATTTTTGTTCCTAGATTGTCAGAGACTAAATATATATATTTTATTATACAATAATGTTAAGAACATTAGTTTGAATGGAAACAAAGTTTATGATTGTTCTCTTGAAAATCATATTTATGTGATCAATATAAATCATGTATGTTTTGTGAGTAATTCGAATAGCAGTATAAATGATAATTATCTTTGGCATTGTAGGCTAGGTTATCTTAGTGAAAAACGACCGCATAAGCTAAAAATCAAAGATTTTATACCATCAATTGCTTCTAAATCATTTAACACATGTGATTTGTGTCTCAAAGGAAAAATGACCAAGCGCCACTTCAATGGAAGCAATAAAAAAGTTGATGAACTATTAGGGCTAGTACATGGTGATATATGTGGTCCAATGCCTGTAGTAACCAAAGAAAATAGTTCTTAATTTGTTACTTTTATGGATGATTTCTCGAGACTAGGATAAGTGTATCTTATTAATAACAAATCCAATGTCTGCAAAAATTCAACGAGTATAAAAATAAAGTTGAAAATATGACAAACCAAAAGATTAAAATCCTAATTTCTGATTGAGGAGGCGAGTACGTTGGACAAGAGCTTCAATAGTACTTAAAAGATAATGGGATAACATCTTAGATTACTCGACTATATACTCCATAACACAATGGTGTGTCAGAACGAAGGAACCGAACCTTATTAGATATGGTTTGTTCCGTGATGAGTAAAGTTGAGTTGCCTCTGTTCTATTGGGGATATGCGCTGGAAACCACAGTGCATATATTGAACTTAGTACCTACTAAATCTACGCCTAAGACGCCTATGAGATATGGTATGAGAAGAAACCATACTTTAATTATTTGAAGTATGGGGTTGTCCGACCTATGTTAAGAACATTGACCCTAATAAGCTTGAGGTAAGATCGAGTTTGTGTCACTTTATAGGATATCCCAAGAATTTTGTGGTATATATTTTCTACAACACAGAGGAAGAAAAATGATTGTTTCCACACATACTTTCTTTTTAGAAAAGGAATTTCTATCAAAATAAATTAACATCGTTGTTGTAGGCTTGGATGATATCTGAGAGATTAACACTATGACTGAAATAGTTGGCGAATTGGGTTCACTAGTATATGATAAAATGTAGTGTACTAGAAGTAGGGAATCTCATGCACTAAAGAGATATTATGGTTTCCTCATGGATGGCAAGAAGGAGGACTGTGTTTTAGATGACGACACTCCTCTATCTTTCCAACTAGCATTGTAGAGTAAAGAATCTACACCATGACTTGGACAAATGAAATTCGAGATGGATTCTACATACAAAAACAAAGTGTGGACTTTGTCAGATATAGCCGGAGGGATAAAACCCATCAATTACAAATGGATAAAGAAAAGGCTAAATGCAGATGGAGAAATAGAGACTTACAAAGTAATGCTACATGCAAAAGGATTTCGTCAAATTCAAGGTGTTGATGATGATGAAACTTTTTGGCCCGTAGTTATGCTTAAGTGCATTCAGATAATGCTACCCATTGCAGCATTCTATAACTATGAAATTGGCAAATGGACGTAAAGATGGCATTTCTAAATGGTGATTTGAAAGAGGCTGTCTATATGTCATAGCCTGAGGATTTTGTGGTCAGTGCGAGTAAAGGAAAGGCTTGTAAGTTGTTAAAGACTATTTATAGACTTAAACAAGCTTTGCGGAGTTGGAATAAGTGTTTATATAAGGTAATGAAATAGTCTGCGTTTTATCTTGACACTAAGGAAGCATGCGTATACAGAAAGAAACAAGGCATAGTCATCATATTTTCAGTGTTGTATGTTCACAATGTATTATTAATTTGTAATGACATTTTGTTTTTACAATCAGTGAAAGCTTGGATTTTCAAGAACTTCTCGATAAAGGATTTGAGTGAAGCAACATATATACTAGGTATAAAGATTTTTAGAGATAGATCCATGTGACTATCGAGATTGTCGAAATCCTTGTGCATAAACATTATACTGAAAGGGTTTAGCATGGAGAATTCCAAGCGTGGAAATGTTCCAACACAGTCTGGAATCGTACTTTCTAAGATGTATGCCCTCACATTGATGAGGAGAAAGAGCTATAAAGAGGATTCCCTATGCTTCAACCATAGAATTCATAATGTAATGTACGCTATGTTATGTACTAAACCGGATGTAGCATACGCATTAGGATTCGTAAGCGAATACAAATCTAATCTTGAAGAAGCATTGGATGTGCATGAAAATTAGAAAAGAAGAGTGGATATGTAATGACCCGTATCTCCGTACCCTTTGAGTCGATAATGATTCACATGTGTCCAACTCAAATTGAACAGAAATACGAATCATTAGGGGTGAAGAAGAAAATGATAGAAGGAAACAGAAAATAACAACATAGAATCTCACAATCGTAGCGGAAGAAAATATCATATAAAATAACAGATTTTTATACAAAAGAATTTGTAGCTGTTAATATATATACAATCATCAGAGTACAACAACCAACAATCAATCTGGACAGTTATAATAACTTATCCTCACCAGCGTTGACTATACAGTCTACACACATAGCGGAATATAACAAAATACATAGAATATGCCTGATTCTCCTCCAACTTGTCTCCTTAGCTCCATAGCATTCTGAACAGAATCTGTAATACGGTCTGACCCGAGCATTATAATAAAATAACACCCGAGTCAGTCTGGAAAACCAGCATAAGAAAACATACTCAATTTGAATTTATTATTGTTATCAAAATCCTTTGAAATCAAAGATACCTTATAATACCATGCCACACATAAAAACAAAGGGTTTTTACCTTACGATAACCAAAACACTTTTATTGAATATCCAGTGATATATAATAGCGTCTAAGTACAAATACTTATTAAAATAGCCGAAATTGTTACATTAATTAAATTCTAACATATTGGGCTCTACAATCAAAACCGTAAAGGCTCGTAGTGAATATTGGATTTCATACAATGATTGGGCTACTGGGCAACCGCCCGCCACAGTACACTGTAGAAAAAAGTACCGAGGACCTCGCTTGGATCCCTTGCCAACACAGGACTGGCCTACCCATGACCTGGATAGTACGGAACATGTTATCACCCAGGGTGTTCCCACCCTAATCGAGCACTCTCTTTTCCATGTACAACCATATCCATAATTACAATATATATCTGAGGGTATCCAGAAAAGTGATAACATACCTTACTTGGGTGCAACCCATTTAACCCTGCCGCATCTCCCCTATTTTAGTAATTCCCGGTTGATGAGGCATGAGGCTACGTTTTACCTTTTAGAACAGCATTCATACTTGGAATGATAACACTGCCTTCCAGGCAACGATGCAATGATAGCATTCATCCATACAAGTTATTTTAGGTCTGAACAAACCGAATCTCCTTCAATATCACCATCTCTATTATCTTTGAGATATCACAATTTGTAACGCATAAACCGGATCGAAGTTGTTTTCGGATAATTAAATCTGATCTCGGTCTCTTCAAAACGATCGACGAATTTAGCCAGATTTTGATGGTCGGTTCTTTAACTATCAAATAACATCCATAAACAGTCACTAGACCCATATTATAAATCTTCCAAAACATTTGTTTTAAAATATCTTTACAAAGATATATACTTAAATCTCTTCCACTATTTCAATAATTGGAAACAAATTCAAATTCTTGTATCGATAACAGGATATTTTCAAATCATATCAATACTTAAAATATTTTTCTCAATCCCATTTATAATTCAACACTTTGAAAATATTTCTATAGTAATAACCTCGAAATTAAATATTTTCAAATCCTTCCTGTCCAATACTTAGGAATATTTATAAGTATATTTCTTAAAATCATTTTATTTCCAATACTTAAGAAATATTCCATTTATTTCCTATTTCTCAAAATCCTTTACAAATTTCATTTATAAATTCCTTAACTCACTTCTGACTAATTCTATAAGTTCCGGAATTCATTAATTAACTTCCTTTTAAATTTCCAAAATCAATCACACTTGTCCACATTTCCAACTACCCATTTCTAACTTCCTTTTTATGAATTCTAATTCATTCTCGAAGTTCTCGTATTTCCATATTTCGGTAGTTTACTTCAGTTCTCAAAATTCATTACAAGATTTCTCCAATAAAAATCATATCCATTAAGTACCCTGTTTCCAAATCTCAAGAGAATTTATAAATAAATTTCAATCTTTTTAAAACTCTATATATATAATAAATATAAAAATAATAATTTATTTTTACAATATGTTTAAGTAATTATTTAAAAAATTAAAACATTTTAAATAAACCAATCGATTTACAAAGCTAATTATTAAAATTAGAATTTGTTTCAATAAATATTAAATACTTGAAAATTTCACTTTTCGAAGTATTTCAATACTATCTAGCTTTAAATTACATAGTTTAATAAATAAAATTTTCCTTTTAAAACAAAATTATACTTCTACATAATTTTTTTTAAATCCTAGTAACCATTTTCAGTTTATAAATCCCTCTAGATTCATAACATATCAATTACATTCCGATTCATAACCATTCTCACCTTTCAAAATAGAGTTCACTATTTTTCCCAAAATCTATTTTCATATCTAGATATAAATTCACACTGTAAAATTATATTTCCAATTTATCAATTGATATCATTTCCCTTATTTATAAACATCATTTATAAATTTCTAAATTTCCTAGAGTATCACTTGTTCGTAAAAATTAATCTCATTTTATAAATCCATTCCTTTACAAATTCCATTTTATTTCAAATCTATAATTAATATTTCAACTCCTTTTCATATTTTTCAAAATATTATTTAAAAATCCCATTCTATAATTTATTTTAAAAAATCACTATTTAAAACAATTTACGAATAGTTAAGTTCAACCAAAATTAAATACATTTTTTATTCAACTCGATTTCCTTTAAAACAATCCAAATTCCAATATAAATATTTTTATATCCAAATCCCTTTTAGTTTCTTCAGATTTAAAACTAATATTTATGGTATTTAAAATACCAAAATTAAGGCCAGTGCTACTATAGCATCCAAACATTCAAATCACACAACAATCTATAACATATTATTCAATTCCATCACATATTACTATATATGAAAAATAATCAATATATATTTGAGGAATCCAGTTGGATCCCTCTAACCTATTTTCCCTGCATCCACAGATGTTAAATAGCATAAAAATACCAATCCTGCTTCGAGACGGGATACCGCGGTAATATAAGGTCATCCGTTATTATGCGGGCGCATAGTGTCGCATCTGCTCCAATAGGCGGGAAATATATCCAACTACCAATATATATACTAATATATATATATATATATATATATATAACAGCATTAAACTGATAAATATATATCCATCAACCAATCATCCAATAAATAATTTTTGAATTAGTTAACCATATTGAGTGAGATTTACTCAATTTGATTTTTAATTGCAATCCATCTCAATTTTAATTCTATTGCGCAGATTCCGCTACTACGATTCCCATACGGCTGATTCTGTTTGATCAAACCTTCATTCCCAACAAAGCTTCCAAATATCGCTCTCACACCAGACTTCACCTTAGCAAAACGCGATGCTGCCCTAGCTTAAAGTCATTCATGCTTCTCATTGCCACACTCCTCCTCTTCGCTGTCCACCACTCACCTGAACATGCTGCACTAATCCACGTCCAACAATGCACAATGTTCATGACATGAAGCTCCAACCGACAATACAAACCACCATCTATCTCCTCTTCGCAAGATTGACAATCAAGTCCCCTCGCTATCACCTCTCAACTTTCGAACCGGAATGTGACACCTATGATAGACCACTACCTGGCCAGAGCCGCTCATTCCCCCACGCGACACAGCAGATGTCGCGATCTGCCCAAACCACCACGTTTCGCCAATACTTCATTGTCACCACTTCCCCATACGCATGCAAACACTAGTAAACAGTGCCCAAACCCCATCACATCCACCACCCATCGTGATGCTGCCAGGCTCGAGTTCGAGCCCTCACCTCTCGACTTCGACATCGCCTACCCTTGCTCGTATGCCCTCCTATCAGGCCAAAGTCGCGATTGATTCTTTTCTTAAGAACGATTTCAATTTTACTGGTTTGAAAGAGAAAGGGGAACACGATTTATAAACGAGGAGTATAAGTCAGCTATGTGCAGGCTGTAGGGTGGCTCGAGACAGGCTTGGACGGCTACAAGTTGACATTTGATTATATATATATATATATATATATATATATTCAAAATATCTTTGTTTTTGCATAACTCGAAATCCCGAATCCCTATTGAGTTGTGCCACCTGGCATTTCTTATATTATACCCATATTTCGAATGCAATGGAATAAGCCTCGAGCCCTAATTCGATCATATGTGGAAGATAACTTTTTAAATGAAATATTTAAATTAAATTCAATAAAATTATTTCTAGGCGTTTTCAGATCGCATGACCAAACGGAAAATCTAAATGCCATGAAATTTGAAATTTTAGAATAACACATTATTACGGATCTAATAGAACTTGTTTCATCGAATTTCGAGATTGTGCCGCGGAAGGCTATTTTAATGCGTCGATTAAATCGACGATTTCAAAAACTTACAAAATCACTTTAAATCTTAGTTTTAAAATTTTACTAACAAAATTCTAATTTAAATAGAATTTTTACCAACATTAGAAATCGTTTCGATTCATATTCAATCCAATTTCCAATTATTCACTATTTTCGTATTACGTAAATCGCTATAGGGGATAAACATGGCAATGGTACATGTTAGCTTGGGAGTTGCACGACTATTAATAACATATTTTATTAAACATGATGGCTATGAGGTAGCCAATATACAACGGTTAAATGGAACTTGTAATAGTTTGGAAGCTATATTTTTCTAAGTAAAATAACAGATTCTTAAAGCTTTGGAAGACAGTTTCCAAGTATTATTGAACTATTTCATAGGGATGAAATAAAAGACTGAATTTATATGTTAAAATTGTGTTAACTTATTTTTGAAATGAAGAAAGCTTAGAGAAACTAATAAATGATAGGGTATCATTTAAATAGAAGATAAAAAAGTCTTATCTAAAGAATGTGTATGGTACACAATTAATGAATACTCTTTAGTTGTTGAGCTTTCCTGAATCCAGGGAATCTCTTTATTTAGTTGTTGAGGATAAAAATAGAGGATATAATGTATTGAAAATTATGTATATTCAATATAATGTCATCCTCTACTATTTATATATTAATAGATTACTTGCATACTCTTTAGTTGTTGAGCTTTCCTCAAGTTTTGGATGTTATATGTAGTACCATTAATATATTAAATAGGCGAGGTAGGATAATCACACATATTTGTTGAGCTATCCTCAAGGTATATGCATTATACCAAGGCCACCACGAAATGGTAGGTCCAAGTGAATAATCCTTCTTTATCTGTTGAGCTTTCCTCAAGGTAAAGGCGGGATTAGGATAAAAGTACCACGTGTTAAGAGCTATATATGATACAACCAATAAAGAGTTATCCATTGTACGTGGAAGTATGATTTGTTGAGCTTTCCTCAAGATCAGAATCCCAAGTCATATGAGTCCTGACACCTACTGGTGAAGTCGAAAGACTTCTATATTTCAACTTAGGATTTGGAAAAATATAAAACACTAATGCAATCTTTTTAGTAAAATGAAACAAGCTTACTAATATTATAAGAATATTTACTATTCTAATGTCCTAATAATTTAACCATTAAAACTTACACATAATGTCAAATCCAAGACTCTTTAACGAAAGTGATCGATTAACAGGTCCAAATAACTATGTTGACTGGCTGCGAGCTATAAAAGTAGCTCTGAAATACGAGCAAGTTTGGTCGTATGTAACTTGTGCTCTCTAACAAGATCCACTGATGACGATCATGAAAATCAACATATTGCTTACAGTAAATGAGCGGATAACCTTGAAATTTCGTAAATATTCATATTGTCTACTCTAGACAAACAGTTGTAAAGGGAACATGAGTCATTGTCTGCCCATGAGATATTTGGTAGTCTCAAGGCACTAGTGTGCAGTCTCGTTCTGTGAGGTACAAGACTACTAACAAATCGTTCAACACGAAATTGCAAAAGGGAAAGAAGGTAGATGATTATATGCTAATAATGAAGGGTTATACTGATAAGCCTACTTCATTGGACATGACTATAAGCATTGAGCTATAGGTTGATTTGACCCCAGGTTCATTGGCTCCTCAGCATGAACCGTTCCTGCTGAATTATAATATGAACAATATGTTTGTGAATTTTGTGGAGCTCCTCAATATGTTGAGGTCGACCGAATCATAATCCAAGGATCAATTGAATGTGCATGTACTTTAAAGTAGCACATCATCTTCGAATAGTTCGAAGAAGAAAAAAAGAGA
The DNA here is from genome assembly GCA_030765085.1 of Allium cepa. Classification (NCBI taxonomy): domain Eukaryota; kingdom Viridiplantae; phylum Streptophyta; class Magnoliopsida; order Asparagales; family Amaryllidaceae; genus Allium; species Allium cepa. The sequence goes on along the minus strand of CM060943.1, from coordinate 824,163,218 downwards.
TAGTAAAAAGAAAAGTAAAGAAGGAAAGAAGGCAATTGATGACAAGGGTGAGTATCACCATTGTCATAAGAAATGACACTAGAAGACAAATTATCCCAAGCATCTTAAGATTGTGAAAGAAAAGAAGCAGAATAGTGTTGTAGCTACATCAGATACATTTATGATTTAAAATAGTAAGGGTGAAGTGAGACTCCAAGTTGCCGATGATCTATCCTAGATGCAACAACAGTGGGAGATTTTCATTTATGTTTGCTTAATGGTTTTGTTTTGATATTAGATAAATGGTGTTATACAAAAGACTTTATTTGTAAAATTATTTCTGTTTCTAGAATGTTTGAGGCTAGGTATATATTTCATTATGCAAATAATGTTATGAACATTGAATGGAAATAAAGTTTGTGATGGTTCTCTTTAAAATGGCATTTACGTGATCAATACAAATTATGTATGTTTTGTGAGTAATTCGAACAGAAATATAAATGATAATTACCTTTAACATTATATGCTAGTTCATGTTGGAAAGAAACGAGTGCACAAACTGAAAATCAAAGATTTTATACTGTCAATTGGTTCTGAATCATTAGACACATATGAGTCGTGTCTCAAAGAAAAAGTCACCAAGCACCCCTTTAGTGGGAGCAATGAAAGAGTTGATAAACTCTAAGAACTACTACATAGTGATGTATGTGGCCCAATACCTGTAGTAACCAAAGATAATAGTTTTTTCTTTGTTACCTTTACGGATGATTTCTCGAGACTAAGATATTTGTATCTCATGAAGAAGAAATCTGATGTATATGAGAAATTTAAGGAGTATAAAAATAAAGTTGAAAATTAGATGAACCAAATATTAAAATCCTATGATCAGATCGAGGAGGTGAGTATGTTGGACAAGAGCTCCAATACTACTTAAACGATAATAGGATTTTCTCTTAGGTTATTCCATCCTATACTCTATAACACAATGGTGTGTCGGTGCGAAGTCCTTATCAGATATTGTTCTTACCATGATAAGTAAAGTTGAGTTGCCTCTCTATCCTATAAAGGATATGCACTTGAAACTGCAGCGCATATGCGAAACTTAATACCCACTAAATCTGCGCCTAAGATGCCATATGAGATGGTAAAAGAAAATTAAGAAAGGAAAGAAGGCTGCTAATGATAAGGGTGAGTGTCACCACTGTTATAAGAAAAGATACTAGAAGAGAAACTTTCCCGAGTACCTCAAGATTGTGAAATAAAAGAACCAAAACAGTTCTACAACTCCATCACATACATTTATGATTCAAAAATAGTTTTATAACCAATAAAATGCCTTGGGTTTTAGACATAGGATCTAGAACTCACATTTGTAATTTGTTATAGGGGCTTAGGAATTGGAGTTGCATGGAAAAGGGCGAAATGAGAGTCCAAGTTGCCGATGGGTCTATCATAGATGCAACGGTAGTGAAAGATTTTCATTTATGTTTGCCTAGTGGTTTTTTTCATATTAAATAAATGCTATTATGTAAAAGACTTTATACGTGAAATTATTTTTGTTTCTAGATTGTCTGAGACTGGATATATATTTCATTATGCAAATAATGTTAAGAACATTAGTTTGAATGGAAATAAAGTTTGTGATGATTCTCTTGAAAATGATATTTATGTAATCAATATAAATTATGTATGTTCTGTGAGTAATTTTAATAGCAATATAAATGATAATTATCTTTGGCATTGTAGGCTAGGTTATCTTAGTGAAAAACGACTATACAAACAGAAAATCGAAGATTTTCTACTATCAATTGCTTCTAAATCATTTGACACATGTGATTCTTGATTCAAAGGAAAAATGACCAAGCACCCCTTCAATGGAAGCAATGAAAGAGTTAATGAACTATAGGGCTAGTACATAGTGATATACGTGGTCCAATGCCTGTGGTAACCAAAGAAAATAATTCTTACTTTGTTACCTTTATGGATGATTTCTCGAGACCTGAATAAGTGTATCTTATTAATAACAAATCCAATGTCTGCGAGAAATTTAAGGATTATGAAAATAAAGTTGAAAATCAAACGAACCAAAAGATTAAAATCCTACGATCTGATCGAGGAGGCGAGTACGTTGGACAAGAGCTTCAATAGTACTTAAGAGATAATTGGATTACCTCTTAGGTTACTTGACCATATACTCCACAACACAACAGTGTGTCCGAACGAAGGAACTGAACCTTATAAGATATGGTTTGTTCCGTGATGAGTAAAGCTGAGTTGCCTCTATACTATTGGGGTTATGCGCTAGAAACCATAGGCATATGTTACCCACTAAATCTATGCCTAAGAAGCCTATGAGATATGGTATGAGAAGAAACCATACTTCAATTCTTTGAAAGTGTGGGGTTGTCCGACCTATGTTAAGAATATTGGCCCTAATAAGCTTGAGGCAAGATCAACTTTGTGTAACTTTATAGGATATCCCAAGAATTCTATGGGATATATCTTCTACAACATAGAGGAACAAAAAGTGATTGTTCCCACACATGCTTTCTTTATAGAAAAAGGAATTTCTATCAAAATAAATTAACAGCATAGTTGTAGACTTAGATGAGATCCGAGAGACTAACATTATGACTGAAACAGTGGGAGAATCGGGTTCACTGATATATGATAAATTACAGTCTATTATAAGTAGAGAATCTAGTGCACTAAAGAGATATTATGGTTTCCTAATGGATGGCAAGAAGGAGGACCATGTCTTAGGTGACGATAATCCTCTGTCTTTACAACTAGCACTATACAGTAAAGAATCTACACTATGGCTTGGAGCAATGAAATCCGAGACGGATTCCATATAAAAAACAAAGTATGGACTTTGTAAGATGTAGCAGGAGGGATAAAACCCATCGGTTACAAATGGTTTTTTAAAGAAAAGACTAAATACAGATGGAGAAGTAGAGACTCACAAAGCTAGGCTACATGCAAAAGGATTTTGTCAAATTCAAGATGTTGATTATGATGAAACTTTTTCGTCCGTAGTTATGCTTAAGTGCATTTAGATAATCCTGCCTATAGCAGCATTCTATAACTATTAAATATGACAAATGGACATAAAGACGACATTTTTAAAAGGTGATTTGGAAGACGCTGTCTATATGTTATAACCTAAGGATTTTGTGGTCAGTGCGAGTAAAGCCAGGACTTGTAAGTTGTTAAAGTCCATTTATGGACTTAAACAATCATTGCGGAGTTGGAATAAGTGTTTTAATAAGGTAATCAAACAGTTTGTTTTTTATCACGACACTTAGGAAGCGTGCGTATACAGAAAGGAACAGGGCATAGCCATCGTATTTTTAGTGTTGTATGTTCACGATGTATTATTAATTGGTAATGACATTTTGTTCTTACAATCAGTGAAAGCTTGGATTTTCAAGAACTTCTCGATAAAGGATTTGAGTGAAGCAACATATATACTAGGTATAAAGATTTATAGAGATAGATCAATGTGATTATCAAGATTGTCCAAATCCCTTTACATAGAAATTATACTGAAAGGGTTTAGCATAGAGAATTCCAATCATGGAAATGTTCCAATGCTGTTTGAAATCGCTCCTTCTAAGAAGGACGTCCCTCACATTGATGAAGAGAAAGAGCTATATAGAGGATTTCCTATACTTCAGAATTCATAATGTACGCTATGTTATGTATTAGACCAGATGTAGTATACGCGTTAGGATGCATAAGCCAATACCAGTTTAATCTTGTAGAAGCATTGGATGTGCATGAAAACTAGAAAAGAAGATTAGACATCTCATGAGGACTCAGCAATTATGTGACGACCCACCATTTAAACAAGGACATTTGCTTAAATGACAGATAGTTATTTAGGGTAATAATAGAATCAATCATCGAATCACAAACACAGAAATAGATACAACTCAGAATCTCGCAGCGAAAAATAAATAAGTACATAAATAAATCCTGAATCTTCAAATAAGTTTACATTTATTCTCACATTAAACAATTGGGAATGAAATGACTAGGAATGAAATAAGTCTAGCTGACATAGCTAAACAAAATAAATTGATGAATAGCAGAAATAGAACGGAGTCTCCAGTAATGCCTTCGTCTCCACAACAAGCTTTCTAAACTGGAAATACTCAGGTTGACCCGAGCATAATGGAAAACACAATAATCGAGTCAGAACTAATATCCTTATGTAAATCAATAAATTAATGCATAGTAACTTAGAAGATGTTATGAGTTTTTCCATCTCCTAAGGATCCGTCAAAACTATCTGTAATAGTGTACGCTATAATAGGTAATGTCTATCAGTAAAATAAATATCAAAATAGCGTTAAGGCTTTACATTGATCCACCTTAACACATTTTATAGCACGTAGTCTTTGCAGGTCCTGTAACACAACCAGTAATGTCGGTAGCCAGTGAGTCCCCAATAGGTACAGTACTAAACCAAAGTCGTATTGGGCTCGCATAAGGATAAATATGGAAAGACACATGAGGCAATGCCCAAGGTAGGATTCTACCAGCTTACCCTTTCCGGTTGGTCATAAACCATCTGTGGCCGACGGCGACCATCAATGTAACAGAAAGGGTGCACCTATCGAGTTCAAAATCATGATAGTAATACGAGCGATCAACGTGACTAAAGGTAGCTAACCTCATTGGCCAGACATAGCTCTTGTTTTAGTTATTATAATTATGACACGAGTGTCAAGGCTATCCATCATCGTTCTCTTACTCCATTCTAGTAAACGTTCGCCAATTCAACCACTATATTACTGATATCATCCACCGCTTACACGGTTATCAAAATGGTTCCGGGATTGACAGAAAGTATGTCAATATCCGGCCCCGGTCTCTTTAACAACCAATCGTATGTTTTACACACCACTTGGTTATTTATGGCTTAAACAATTCATATATAAATTGATAGGGATTTTTAAATTTCCAAGTTCTCAAAACCAATTCTACATTTCCTAAAAATTTCCATTTCAAAACATTTCGATTTCAAACCCATTTTCCTTTGAAAACATTCGATCATAAAGTTCACTTAAATCCAATAAACTGAATCACTTAAATCAAAATTAATTTCAAGTTCAATTATGAATTCCATTACAATTTAACCATAAATTATTTTACAATAAATTTCAAATTTGAAATCAAATAATTTAAATCACCTTTTGATTAATTTAAAGGTTTTGTTTCTAAATAGAGTAACTTTACAAAAATCCCGTTACTACGAAAACAAGTTACTAAATCTAAATCAAAATTTTAACTTAATTCTTAACTTTAACATCTTTGTATTCAAAACATCCAAATTTTAAATTTAATCAATTTTATGGACTTAAATCCAAAAGCAAGTTTCTTTAAATAAGCCATTTCAAAACATTTATCCACAGATTATCGTATATTCGTAAAATTACTTATTTCACAGTAAATGAATTTAATTAATGAAATAACAAATTTTAAAATATATTTTAAATTTCAAATCATCTATATATTAGCTTTCAAAATGATCTCAGTTTATACAAATATTTTATTTGACCAAACAGTGTTTAAATTTAAATTTTCTACTAGGCCAAGTGAAATATTTGCAATTTAAATACGGGTATATATCATTTCAACCCTTTCCAATATCACAATTGCAGTATATACATGCATTCCCATATATCGAGGGGAAATTTACAACAAACATAACATACTGGATATCAATAACAAGATGAAACGTGACATGTCAATATAAATTTTTCTACACATGTGTACATACATATGACGTGTATATACGTGTCAACCTGTGCACAACAATTTGATAATTCATTCAATGAGTGTGTGTGTGTATATATATTAATCTAAATTAACAACAAACATATATGTGACAAATTATTAATATTATTATTATTATTATTATTAACTTGAATAACGATATTAGTTAGGTGTGAATAAACAATCACCCACCTCAACGATGATAAACACAAGATAATCCACGCTATGGCTTACGCGTGCGACACGGCCCGAATCAACAACGCACGACCATAGCTTATACACGCTTGTGATAATATGGACAGCACAGTTCTTTCTTCTATCAATAGCAATTCTTTTATACACACACATACATATGCGACTGGAAGAAAGAGGAAGGGTTGTCGAGATCGGGGTAGGCAAGGCTGGTTCAGCTAGGGCGGTAGTTGGTGTTGCAGGTGTTGGAAGGAGGAGGTGCAGGCGGATGGGGGGTCGGCAGTGGTATAGTCTTTTTGTTTTTTGTTTTTGTTTTTGTTTTTTTATTTAAAACTAAGCGCTGGAATGGAGGAGGGAGGGCTTTGGCCGGAGAGGGTGATGCGGCGGCGGCTAGGGAAGAAGTGGAGCTAGGTGTAGGTGGTTGAAGGGGAAGCTGGGATCGGCGGTAGGTAGTGGAACTAGGTTGTACGCTTTCTCTCTGTTTTTTTACGGTGGCCGCGGAGGCTAAAAGGAGGAGGTCGGAGGTGGCTGGCTCAGGGTTGGAAGGGGTGCGGTGGCTGTAAAGGAGGCGGGAAAGTTTCGGCGACAGAGAAAGTTGGAGTAGGCAATGGAGGGAGGAGGCTCGAATTTGAAGAAGCAGGTTTTATAAATATATTTTTTCTTAAGCTTTGCTTTGTTCGAATAAATATTAGCAGAAATAAAATATAATAGAGGGAGAGAAAGATGTGACCATCACGCTTATTAGGGGATGGGCCGTACATTACTTCTTCAACACGGATGCACTACCAATTGAACATTTGAACGTGTAGTCACTCATCCAGAAATGCATATATATTTATTCTTCATTTTTTTCGAACGGCTGTAACATTATAAACGTATATTAAAATTTCAGTAGCTTATAACCTATACATAAAATAGCAACCGCCCTTAATCCATACTAAAACAGCACACAGAACTAATCGAGAGCCCAAACACGCGAAACGAAAAACCGTTGTGCTCAATGTGTTGATACGAACACGTTAGCACACAGAAAACTGGTCATTTAATGCTCGGATAAAACTTTGTTATTTACTCAATATCGATTGTCGCTATCGTAAATCGATCGTATAAATTGATTTAAACAGAGCTAGTGAAATCGAAATTCGACAAAACGAACGTTGACATTTTTATTATAAAGTTTTTTAAAATATTTTCATGTAAAATATTTAAATTTCAGAAACTAAAATTTCCACCGTTTTATATTATGACAGATTTGTACGTTAAATTTCAAATTGCACAAAATTTCCATCTTATTTTCAATTTAAATTTAATCCATTCAAACCAATCATACGTAGGATTTACTTAAACTCAATTTTTTTTAAATCTTTAAATTAAGTCAGGGTCAATTCTAAACGAATTTTTATTCGAAAGAATAGAAAATTCCGGAGTCGTTACGATTTAACTCACCAAGGCAATATATTATATATATTCATGAAGGCTTGTATTGTAACACGCGAAGACTATAGATCATGAGAGCAAGGAAAATAAAATACAAGAAACGAGTCACGGGTCTCTGTTTTTTATGTTGTTATGAGAAAAGTTCCCGTAGATATGAATATGTAAATTTAGTCCCTATTTTTTGAAAAATAGAAAATGCAAAGTGTTTTGCATTTTTCTGACAGAAAATGCAAGCTTACTTGCAATTTTTTTACTACGAATTTTTTTTCGAAAATTTCAAAAATTTTAAAACTTTTGAAAAGCGCAAGTTAACTTGCACTTTCTATCAGGAAAGCGCAAGATAGTTTGCGCTTTTATTTTGAATTTTTTGAGAAATGTTTGAAATTTTTGAAAAATGCAAGTTAACTTGCGCTTTCTGATTTTGAAAATTTTTTAAAAGCGCAAGTTAACTTGCACTTTTTATTAGGAAAGTGCAAGATAGTTTGCGCTTTTTTATTTTGAAATTGTTTTTGAAAATTTTTAAATTTTCAAAAAAAATTAAATTTTTGAAAAGCACAAGTTAACTTGCACTTTCTATAAAGAAGTGCAACATAGTTTGCGCTTTCTGATTTATAAAAAACAGGGACTTAATTTACATATTCATTAGCACATGGACTTTTCTTACAACAACATAAAAAAGAGGGACCTTTAGCGCAAATCCCCATTAAAATAAGTAAAAGCAGGCTACAGCTCATGCTCATTATTAACGAAGGGTATTGTCAACTCACGAAAGTGTTAAATAAACAACACGTCGGCTTGCTAGGAACTATTCACGAGAGCATGAATTATTTAACACGAAGCCTAAAGAATGACAGCTCACTGACTCATGAAAACAAAGGTAGCATGCACACGAAAACAAATTCAGAAATGTGATAAATTCTTGAAGGCAGGGATGCAACACGAGGACACAGGGAGAAAATCTTTGCTCACGAGGAGTAAGGAAAAGAAATATAATAGTTTTAAAGGCAATTAAAAAAAATGACAAACTTTAAAAAAAATGACAAACTTTAAAAAAAATTAGACCGACAAACGTGAAGTTTTATTTTTAGGCTGAACGAAAAATGCTAGTTATAATTAGCATTATATTCAACTTTTACACTATACAAAATGCTAGTTATACTTAGCATTATATTCAGCTTTACACTATATAAAATGCTAGTTATAACTAGCATTGTCCTTCAGCCTAAAATATAAACTTGTTGTACTTCAACCTAATTTTTTTTAAGCTTGTCCTTATGCCTATTTTGCTGTTTTTAATATATATAAATGTTTTTATAAGACAAATACAAAAAATACATAAAATTTTGAACAAAATTTAATCAAAAAAATTAACATCATGGTCGAATATGAATATTAATGTATTTTAGTATACGTATTCAATATTTTATATTTACTAATAAATATAATGTTATTATATTACATACCTATATGTATACATATATTTTTTATATAGAAATAAATTTCATAAATATATTTATGCTTACATACATACGTACATAAATACATACATAAATACACATAAATATATACATAAAAACACACACACATATATAAAGTTTGTTCTATTCAAAATTTGAAATTAAATAAAATAAATATTATATTTAAATAGTTTAGATTTCATATAAAATATACATATTTGGTTACGTACGTATGTATGTATAATTTGTTCTATTCAAAATTTGAAATAAAATAAAATAAACATTTTATTTAAATAGTTTGGATTTGATATAAAATATGTTATCCCGCCGTTTGGCAAGGCCGTGACATCAAAGGCAGTCCGGCTCGAAAATCGGTAATTCGCAAGCCCGCTATGGATATCGGTGAATTTTGTCCGAGTCCAAATCAAGCTATAATTGACAAGACACGACAAGCAAAGCCATGAAAGCCAAAGATCCAAATTTCAAGTCAATCTGAGTTCGTATGCTCAAGTTATGATCGACACGAGTCAAGGAAATCGGCACAACCGTTTATTCGTATCGATCCAATTCGTATCCATCGCATCATGCTGTTTGTATCCGTCGGGCAATCAGAGGAGCTCCTTCTTCGTATCGATCTGTCTCGCGTCCACCAACTATGCATAGTTTCGAATTGATCGGGTCGTATCCATCATATCACATCGATCAGTTCGTTTCCATCAAGCATCCATCGATTCGTATCCATCACGAACATTCTGCTTTGTATCCACTTGGCTTGGTTTTACTTCGCATCACATTTTCTCGGCTTCGTATCCATCACTCGGAGTCAATTCGTATCGATTCCAATTGCGCAGTTCGTATCGATTGATTAACGATCGATATGAATGGACCATAGAACAATCGATACGAAGTGGTATCTTCTATCAGTAAGAAATAACCTCCAGGTATCGGTACTAAGTGAACCCCAGCCAATGATGCAAAATAACCTGAGAACATCGATGCGAACAGAGCCATAAATGATCGACACAAAATCAATGCTTTCCATCGATACGAAATGAAACACAAACCATCGATAAGAACAAGATTAAAGCCTTGGAATGACTCGGTCAACTTGACATAAAAGGTGGATCGATCCGAAGAGTGTGCGCCACGTCAACCTGCTAGCACGTGCCTGGATCGATTCGAATAGATCGATATGAAGACATCGGTTCGAACGCAACAGCCTTCATAAAAATGTAAATTTGCATCGATCATAACTCGACATCCACAAGTCCACATGCTATGAAATTTTCACAGAAGCTTACATACAACCTAAGGATGGTCCATGCCAAGTTTCGACTCGACTGGATCAGATCCTGATCGATAAGAAATTCGTTCACATCGATCACGGATCGAGCCGAAACTGCATAGGATCGATAGCATGGGCCCATCTATGTGCCAGAAGAAGTCTTCCAAGATTTGAGCTAGATATCAGCCTCCTATGGCTATAAATAGAGCCCCAGGGCCTACAGAAGAAGGTATTTTTGCTCTCTGACGCCCAGACTGTGCCGAATTCAACTTTGCATTCCATTGCTACTATTGTACTCGAATTTCGGAACTGTAATTCGCTTTAATCCGCTGTAATCAATTGTAATCATCAAGAGTATATCAATAAAGTCATCAAACTTCATAGTGGACGTAAGGAATACGCCGAACCACTCTAAATTGCTGTGTTTCAGTGCGTTTTCATACTTTTTTGGAGGGTTTGTTAGATAATCCACATTTTACATTTCTATTCTTCACTTTTATCTCTTCAAACACTTCCGAAGAGTGTTGTTCCCATTTTTGGTACAAACACTTTGGTGCTTTCACTAAGAAAATACAGCTTTTCTCCTGCTCTTTGGATCTGCTATCGATCTCGAATTGCACAAATCCAAGAAGAAGATCCAGATCTCAAATTCAAAATCCTTCCAACCTACTCAGATTTGCATGAAATCTATAAAAGGACTTCACCAATCGCCATGGTTAGCACAAGGACCGCATCTACTGCTACAGACCAAGAAGGACGGGATAGACAAAATCTCACGTAGTTGCCTCCATCCAACCAAAATGCTGCCGGATCTTCAGATCCATCAGGCCCGGTTACCAGACAAGAGTTCCAGATGCTGCTTTAGGAGTTGACCCAGAGTCGGTAACAAATAAATGAACAGCTGCACGCCAATGCTGGGTTGACCAATCAGTTGAATCGCGAAAGGCATAGAAGATCCAGAAGAGATCACGCCTCTTACTCCTCTACCGAAAGTTCAGCCTCATCTGACTATCATCATCGATCTACACGTACCTGGTTAGACGGGAGTTATACACAAGACATCGGACATCAACCTACAATGATCGTTGGACAACTGAGAGTTGGCCCATCGGCTAGCTTCTAGACCGGACCCTCCTCCCGGAGAGGTATTGTTCCTCACTACACCACAGAAAACCGTGCTACCACCGTCGCTGTGGAACCAGGGGTTGGTGCCCAGAATTAGCTAGATCTGAACCATCATCAGCATGAACGTACTCCTGAACCATACATCCCTAAAGACTTAGAGCCAAGGAGGTGAGACATGAACCATCGACAGTGCCCGGTCCAGCCTCGCATTGTGGAACCCGACCACACTTTGGCTCAATGTGCGTAGACTGTACAGATGTCGGATATTCCCACTATGAGTCGGCAGATGATTCGAGAAAGTGAAGGTCTCACAAATGACGACTGGGGAATCCCCCAGAGTCATACTCCCTTTGCAGATGAGATACTTTATGCTGAACCTTTTCGACGATTCAGAATGCCGGCTCTACCAGTCTATGAAGGAAGTTCTGATCCGAATCAATTCTTGAAATATGAATGGTTGATGAACGCCGTGATAGCTAATGATGCAGTGAAATGTCATAGTTTTTCCATTTCTTTGAGGGTCATTGCTACCATGGGGTTCACACGATTGCCACCTCGATCAATTTCCTGCTTTGATCAATTGGCCACCAAGTTTGTAGAATAATTCCCAATGCATATTGCGAGGCCAAAGGACATTAACACACTATCTAGAGTCACCCAAGCTCTTGGAGAGACGTCTAGACGCTACTTAGAGAGGTTTCATGCTACTTGTGCAGAGATTAGCATTCCCAATGACAACTCTATCTTAATGGCATTGATTAAGGGGATTGATCCTGATTTCGAGTTCGAAAATTGATTGGCTGGGAAGCCTCCCGCGTCATTGGACCGTTTCTACTCCAAGGCAGCCAAGTTCTTGAGAAGGGAAGATGTGAAATAGTCTAGGAAGCAGGATGACGTGGGGCCTATCATGGAAGGGATGTAAAGTAATGTTGCGGTTAAGCAGTCCAAGGAGAGTTCTGGAAAAGTTCAGTTAAATATCCAGAACAAGCAGACTCAATAGAGGAATAATGGCAATAAAAAAAAGCGATATCAAAACCGTGGTCCGCGACGTAGGGCTCCGATGTTCGATAATTACGCTCCATTGAATACGTCACTAGAGAATGTATATCTGCAAACATGTAATACTATGCTGTACAAGAAGCCTGCTCCGAAGCCATCATCGGAGAGGCAGATCCAAACGGGAAAATTTTATATGTTTCATGAGAGTTATGGCCACAATACAAATGAGTGTCGTCATTTGCAGGATCTCATAGAGAAGTTGATTAGAGAACGGAAGTTGGATCACTATGTGCGGGCACCGCAATCAACAGGTACGGGCCCATCAAATCAGAATCGTGTACCAAATCAGGAAAGGTAGAAGGGACCCGCTCATACCAACGGGAGGTTGGTAATAAATACAATAAGTGGTGGTCCTCGTCCAGCAGACCGAAGCTGGAGGGAAATGGAGCCGTATGCCGGCTCTATTAGGCATGCGAACTTTGAATGTTGCAGTAGTTGTGATGAAGGGGCTCCGACCAAGCAACAGAAGACGACGACCGATGACATCGTGTTCCGAAACAGAGATGTTGATAAGGTCGATGCCCCCACTATCGATCCACTTGTCATATCTGCTCAAGTAGGTCCTGCTTGAATGAAGAGGATCTTGGTTGATAGTAGAAGCTCCGTGAATATTTTGTTTAAGCGAGCTTATGATTTGATGAAGATGGAAGCCAAAGATTTGAAACCCTGCCAATCTCGAATTCACGGCTTCAATGGAAGTGCTACTATACCCACTGGAGCGGTGGAACTGCCAGTGGAGTTGGGAGTTGGAGAACACCGGAGAGTCAGGATATTGCAGTTCGTTGTATTGGACATAGACTCCTCTTATAATGCTTTTTTGGGCCGACCGACCATTGCCGAATTCAGGGCAGCTATTGCCACATGGTGCTTGACTCTGAAATTCCCCACTGATCGTGGGGCCGGAGTCGTTCAAGGAGAACAGGCTACTGAACGGGCCTATTATGTTGCTGAGCTGCGCGGGGCGTAGCGAAAGGAGAAAGGAAATGGCGTAGAGGAATCTCTCAGCATCTGTTTTTCTGATAATTGACAATTGGTGCATGGTCCCAGGCCCAGGCACCCCAACCAGTTCCTGAGGGATCTTGACCCGAGAGAAACAGAAAGTAAAGATGAAACTAAAGACAGTCAAGCTTCCCTGGCGAAGTGACGATCGATGTTCCGATTGATGATGATAACGATTCAAAGATGATAAAGATTGGATCTCAGTTAAGCCAACAGACGCAACAGGAATTGGTTGAATTTCTCCGGACGAATCTAGACGTATTCGCCTAGACGCATTCTGACATGTGTGGGATCTCGCCGGACATTGCGAGCCACACCCTGAATATTGACCTGTGATGTATCCCGATCAAGAAGAAAAGGCATGGTATGGATCCAGAGAGATCTGCCACCTTTAAAGAAGAGGTCAATAAATTAAAGTCGAATGGGTTTATCCAAGATGCTTTGTCCCCGGAGAGGGTATCCAATCCCGTACTTGTCCGAAAGACGAATGGAAAACGGAGGACGTGTGTTGATTACTCTGACTTGAACAAAGCTTGCCCGAAAGATTGTTTTTCCACTTCCCCGAATTGATCAGCTCGTAGAATCAACGGCTGGGCACGAGTTATTATCTTTCATGGATGCTTATTTCGACTATAACCAAATACCCATGCACTTACCCAACCAAGAACATACCAGCTTCGTGACCGATCTGGGACTCTACTGCTACAGAGTCATGCCCTTCGGACTCAAGAACGCCGGAGCAACGTACCAACGCTTAGTCAACCAGATGTTCGCCAACCAGATCGGGAAGACCATGGAAGTATATGTGGAAGACATGTTAGTAAAGTCACGATTCTCCACTGATCATGTAAGAAACTGGGAATCAATATTCAACATCCTTCGAGAATACAAGAGGAATCTCAATCCACTGAAATTTCATTTTGGAGTTGCATCCGGGAAGTTCATTGGGTTCATCGTCAACGCTCAAGGAATAGAAGCGAATCCTGCAAAGATCTAGGCAATCAGAAATTTTCAAACTCCGAGAACCATAAAGCAAGTCCAGAATCTCAACAGGAAGGTAGCAGCATTGAGTGGGTTCATTTCAAAGTCCATTGACAAATGCATGCATTTCTTCAGTCTTATCCGAAAGGGAAAACGAAACTTTGAATGGACCACGGAGTGTGAAGGCGCATTCCTAGCACTAATTCAACATCTCTCCACACCAGCGATTTTGTCAAAGCCTATCGATCACGACCAATTGTACATTTACTTAGGGGTATCAAAAAGCGCGATCAGTGCTGCCTTAGTTCGGGAGGAAGACCGAGTGTAGAAACCAGTCTACTATGTTAGTAAATGGTTAACCGGAGCTGAGATAAATTATCTAAAGCTAGAGAAATTGGCTTATTGTCTCGTTATTGCCTCAAGGAAACTTCGTCCATATTTCCAAGCTCATCCTATCACTGGGTACACCGATCAGCCGTTACGACAGGTCCTTACGTGGCCTCAGACATCTGGTAGGTTGCTCAAGTGGAACATTGAACTGAGCCAGTTCGATATTACCTATACTCCGAGGCGAGCTATTCAAGGAAAAGTCCTAGCAGATTTCATAGCCGAATTTACCATTCTAGAGGACTTGCCCGAGACCACTAAATCTCCCGAATACATCTGGAAGTTGCATACCGATAGTGCATCTAACGATCAGTGTTCGGGTGCTGGGATAGTACTTGAAACCCCCAAAGGCCGATCAATATGCTATGCCCTGAAATTTGATTTTTGTGCTACCAATAATGAAGCTAAATATGAAGCTTTGCTTACTGGAATGAAGCTCACCCGCGATTTGAGAATTATTACTGTGGAAATTTATTATGATTAGCAATTAGTCGTATTCGGGTTGAATATCAAGCCAAAGATCGAAGACTAGCTGCTTATCTAACTCGAGTCCAAGGAATACTTTATCAATTTGATTATTATGCCATCTTCTACATACCCCATGAGCGCAATCATAAGGCCGATTCATTGGTAAAGTTAGCCAGCACGGGCAAAGCACAACAGATGGGACTCGTTCCTGTTGAAATTTTATCCCCTCATGCGTTGATCAGATGGAGACAGACTATGTATTTGAAATCGCTCCCAGTAAGGAGTAGTGGACGACTCTATGTCGAAATTACATCGAGCATGGAACGCTGCCTGAGTGTAGGTGTGAGAAGAGACAGATTCTTCAGAAAGCCTCACGGTTCACCATTCAGAATGGAGTCATGTATAAAAGAGGATATTCCGTTCCTCTCCTCCGATGTATCGCACACGGTGAAATTAAACGCGTGTTACATGATGTACACGAAGGAGAATGTGGCGATCACACCGGAGGACAAGCTCTAGCTAAGAAACTACTCCGATATGGGTATTATTGCCCAACTATAAACCGTAATGCAGCGACTACGCCACGAAGTGTGATAGGAGTCAAAAGCATGCTCGAATTCCTAAAGCCCCACCTATTGAGAAACCCAAATGGTCAGCCCGTGGCCGTTTGCAGTATGGAGTATTAATATCATTGGCTCTCTTCCTCTGGCCAATGGTGGCGCAAAGTACGCCATCATCGTAGTTGATTACTTTACCAAGTGGGCCAAAGCTGAACCTCTTGCAACAATCACGACGAAGAAAATGATCAACTTCGTAGTTTGCAACATTGTATACCGATTTGGTCTCCCGCTTTCCGTCATCACTGATAACAGAGCTTAGTTCGAAAATGTTGAATTCAAGGATTTCTGTCAATGATTCCATATCCACAAAAAAAATTCTGCAATTGCACACCTCAAGCGAATGGCCAAGTTGAAGCTGTTAACAAGGTTATCAAGTCTATTCTGAAGAAGCGACTGGAAAAGGCCAGGGGCAAGTGGGTTGATGAACTTCCTATGGCTTTATGGGCTTACCGGACAACCCACAAATCCGCGACCGGACACACTCCATTCTCTCTATCCTATGGCTCAGAGGCTGTCATACCAGTCGAGATGGAAGTACCTTCTCATCGTGTGACTTACTATGACCCGAAGACAAATGTCATATTACTTCCTGAATCCTTGGATTTGTTAGATGAGAAGCATGAAGAGGCTGATTTGAGGGCAATTGCATATCGAAGTCAAGTCGCCCGATTATACAATGCCAAGGTCTGACTAGGAACCTTTGAACTCGGCGATCTCATCCTTAAGAGAATTTATCTGGTTCCTTCGCATATGAAACCAACTTGGAAAGGATCATATGCGATTGCACGAAAACTCAGAGATGGCATGTTTAAGTTATCGACCGTTGATGGTCTTACTTTGTCGAGAGCCTGGAACAGCGAGAGTCTCAATCGCTACTACATATAACATGCTTTATTTATTTAGTTTATTCTTTCATTTGCTATTTGTTTCTGCATTTCAAAATGTGAATTTGTAATAAGGCAACTAACTCTGCCGTGTTTTCTCATTTCAGCAATAAAATGCCATCTCTTCAAGCCAGAGCTGTGATTTATTAAATGTGACGTACAACATCATGATGCACAGAGAGCTAAATTCCATCATACGGTGGAATTTATTCAAATAGGGAGTGCCTGTGATACGACCGGCCACTCGTTAAGTGAAACCCAAGTTCGGGGCAAGTCACTACACTAAAGTCGAAAGAGGATTGAGACACGACAATCCTTTAACTAACTCCAAACTCCCAAAGTACGAGATGGAGTATAAACTCATAAATGCGGTTCTGAAGAGGGTGGTCCCGTTCACCTAACGACTTCGATCGTATCCTAACCAAGCTCAAGGAGGATGGATCCGTCCACCTAACGACCTCACTTGTTAACTCGAGGTGGATGTGAATCGACCATCCATGATCCTGATAAATCCATCATTCCCAGAGTGCGAACGAAATTCTAAAATCCCAAATAGATGTGACTGACCATCTGTTAGCCAACTCCAAATTCTCCAAGTGCGAATTAGGGTATAAACATCAACTCTAGGTTCCTGGAGTGCGAATCAGAGTATAAACACCAATTCCGAATTCCCAAAGTGCGAATTGGAGTATAAATACCAAATCCAAATTCCCGGAGTGCAAACTGGATTACAAATATCGATTATCTCCATATTCACAGAGTGCAAACCAGATTATCGATTGCAAATAACTCTGAGCCCCGGAGTGCGGTCAGAGTATAAACACAACTCGAATGCGAACGACCACTCATAAACTAACCTAAGTCCCCAGAGCATGGGCACATTCTTAAAACTTGAACAGGCGTGATCGACCGCCGGAGTTAAAATGCAGGTCCCCGGAGTGTGGGCATGATCATTATTAAGTGAGCGAATATAATTCGATCACTCAACTCTCACTTGTTTTAGTATCGATTCAACGATGTTGAGCCCGAAGAGATAAAAGCAAATAGCAATCGCTGGCCGAACTTTGCGACTCATCCCCGAAACTGGAGGCAGGGCTCAAATGTCAACCAACAACTGAAGCAGTGCAACATCACGGTTCAACATAATCTTCAGCTATGACTCATGTTTGTGACTTCTGGACTTAGCAAATAAAAATAAATTCGACTCAAAGGTTGAAACTCTGCAAGTGCACTGGACCGAAATTCAAACACTGGAATACTTAAGCATAAAAGACAGTAATAGAGTAAAAGCCAAAAACAATATTTTATTTCAACTGCTGTAAATGAAGTTCATGTACAAGTTTTTCTAAAAATTCCTACTAGCAGGGGCCGAACCCGCATTTATACACGGCCTACGAAAGGAAAGCAAAAGGCAAATTTCTATCTACCAAAAAAATGCACTAAAGAGTCCCATCTACTCTTTCTTCTTCCTCAGCTTCTTCTTTGACGTAGATCCGCTGGAGTCGTTAATGATTTTTCATTTTGAACTTTTGCCTTTTGATAGACGACCTCCAGGAGGAGCATGATCTCAACGTCCTCCTTCGAACTTGAGTGTAGGGGAATGCTTCCTACAGGTGAAGTCGGAGGAGTCGGATCTACCACAAGGGCGGAATGGGCACACTGGTATCAACAATAGTACCACCAGATGATATCATTCCCAGTGGACTGGGCCAGGCGTTGCCATTCCACCTCTAGAACTACCACTATGTGTCGCTGCCTCCAATTCAGCATTGATTTCGGCCAGTATTTCTTCTTCGCGAATCGATTGAGCTTCGATGAGGACAGTGGTGGTCTGCGTCGTAGAACTGGAAGCAAGCGCGAGTTCGCTTAGGACAAATGGTAAGTCCGCAATGGGATCACTGTGTCGACCTAGAAGGTCATTCATCATCTGCTCGTCGAAAGAAAGTGAACTCCCTTGAGTTCCATCGATCGACGCAGTCGTTGTCGTGGTAGTCGGTTCAGTAATGATGGCCTTCTACGCTTGGTGTAATTTTTGGGTTGCAGGAGGAGCTATCGGTGTAACTCCAGTCACTGGACAAAGAAGAGAAACTGTTAGCAAACGCTTCAAGACAAGTTCCTTATTTCGAACGCACATGAGATTTGTTCAGAGTACCTTTCTCAGTTTGGCTCATGGAGGGTTGAGCGGCTTTGGAGGTGTGCTCTTTAATAGAGGATAGCTGCGGCTATTCTGGATTATAAGCCGGGATAGACTGGGGCTCAACCGCTGGTATAGACTAAGATGGAGGTGGAGCAGTAAGATCAAGGCTCGTAATATGATGCTCGACACCTGAGCCTTCCCCAATCTCCTGGTGTTGGGCGTTGAGTTTCTCCCTTTCATGTGAGATCATTGACTTATGGAGAATCTTCCTTTCATCTTCCGTCAGCAAGCGATTCTCGAGCTCGAACTCATCGAAGGATTCACCCATATGCATCGCCTTCTCCTCCTTAACCAACTGACTCCAGGCGTTATAGAGATGCGTCGAATAGTTTTTGAGCCAAGCCAAATTTCTGTGTTTCAACACATTAACATTATTGGTGACGAGAAGGTCTTCTATATCAGCCTCCTGCCTGGATTCTGCCATCCAAACTTTCTCCTCAGCCTCCACCGCGCGGACTTTTTCCACAGCTGCATCCTGCTCGCCTTGAAGCACCACAGCTTGGTCACATACCTCCTGTGCTAAGATGTTGGCGGCATCCCTCTCTTTAATGATTTACGAAAGATTGGACTTAAGCTCATTAAGCTCTTCGATGGCCGCATCCCGCTCGACAGTGACGGTAGTGTTCCTATGGCCCATTTCCTCCACCAGGGCATAGTGTGATTGCCTCATCCTCTCTATGGCCGAGTTGGCATCATCGGCTTTTTAAGGGCCTCCATTTTAGATTTTCGAGAGGACTCAGCTTCAATATTGAGCACTTGGATGATCGAGTCCCTTTGAGCGAGTTCTTTCACCAACTTCTCATTGACAGCTGCCTGCTCAAAGGCCACCTTCGACGCTTTTTTCGCGGCTTTCCCCCACTCCTTGTATTGCGATTAAATGTCATGGATGTAGTCGTGCACTATATTTTCACCCTCCATTGGAATTCTCTTTAGGTGTGGGGGGCAAATGCAACCGTCAAAGCAGATGTCGAGAATATCCTACTTCAATTGAGAAAGTTTAATTACTCCATCCCCCGTAGGCTCGGTAAGGACCTGCTCTACAATTATGGAGGCCACTATTTCGATTCTGCGGTGTTGAGTCTCAAGCCTTGCAACATGAGAAGACGGCTTGTGCCGTGAAGTTTCCGGAGGACGCGAGACGTAAACAGGAAGCTGTACATTATTTCTAGAAGGGGGAGAATGAGATCGAGATCGGTGCCTGTACTCCCTATCTCCGTCATATCGCTCCTGACTAGAGTGCCCACAGCCGTAGTCCCTATCCGCCTCTCTTCTACGTGAAAATATGTTGAAGATCGGCGAGCTTTTCGAAGACTACCTAAAATAGAGCCTCGGCCGGACATTATATCTACAAAGTAAAAGAGGAATAGAGTTAGTGATCTTCCGGAGTAAGCAGCTTATAGTCAGGAATTGTGTAGTTTCGTGAAGTGTGTATGTATGTGCAACCCCCCGAGCAACCGGAAATGTCAACCACACTAGTTGAAAGAGACTCCCTTAAGTCTAAAGCCAGCTAAAACTGCTTCAATCCGGCATCATTTTGGAATGACACATAATCCGAAATCGGAATATCCGCGAGCCCTTCAAAAAGGTTTTCCTCCTGCGAAGGAGGAGCTTCTGAAATGTTAATCCCGGGAATGGGCAAAGACACAACCACAGATTTCCGTCTACCGGATTTGAAATGTTTGAAGGTGGCTGCCTTGCCTTTTCTCTTTCCTTTGGAACCCCCAAAGGCATCAGAAGACCCGGCCACAAGTTCATCGTCAGTGGGCGTTCTTTCTGAATCGACCTCCTCGGTTATAACAACTTCGGCCGTCTTACGCTTAGCTTGTTTCTTCGAGACATCCCTTAACGTTCCTTCGAGCCTTATGCTTTGGTTTCGCTCGATCAATCCAAAGATTCTAAGATTCCTATCTGTTAGAACAGAGTTAATGTTCCTTTCTTCGCTCGGAACTTCTTAAAGAACCCGAACTATCTCCCTAAAGTGAGCGCCCTCGGGTCGTGGAATTACAGCTGTAAAGAAAAAAGAGATAGAAGTTTGGCATCAGTTATGATCATCTTATTAGCTACTTGAGAAGACTGCGATACTTACGTCTGAATAGCCATCTACTTGCAAATCCTAGGGGGCATCGAACATAGAACCATTCTGTTTTAAAGTAACTTTGCTTGGTCCAAGCCTCCGTAACTACTTGGCAGTTTCAGACCGCTTCCAGGAATGTGAAAGAAGGGCTATCTCCTTGGCTCTTGACGTTGAATAAATATCTAATCTCAATCGGCATCGGAGGTCGAAAGAGATGCTCCATAAATACGATGAATAAACTCTTCAGAAGAGCGTACCCGTTGTGGGTGTAGTTGAGATTGAGCGATCCCTAGAAAATATAACACTTCCCTAATGTATTGGTTGAATGAGGGAAGTGTTCCAGCTGTGCATGCATGACGATTGAATGCGTTAAATCCTTCCGGTGGATAGTGCGGTCTATCATTCGGACCCGACAGTAGCACATCGTCCAACGACAGGCCATGCCTTAAATATATTCGCCCCAACTTGTCTTAGAAAACATTGGAAGGAACAGAGTCTGACGGATTATCGATGAAAGATGTGCCAGGTATCTCATCCAGGGCTGGATCTATGACTTCGGCCGCGATGGTCGGTATCTTGATTATTAGGGGAAATGAACTTTGAACTTCCTGTTGCTGTGAGCTTGAAGGTTCCATAACTAAATAACTTATGAGAAATCATCCTTAGACGATAATAAGTCTGTGCATTCCCCAATGTGAAGTGCATGAATGTGTTGTGCGGTGCGGTGCTACAAATTACTTGAGAAATTCTATAGAGTTATAGAAAACATTAGAATGACGAGACTTTAAAATTTAACTAGAGTGACCATCATTGCTGACCGTCACAACCGCGCCATCCAGATTTAGGAAACCGATTCAAGTTACAGTTTGTTAAGATTTTGTTGAGTTACAGTTCCATCGACGAGCTTCGAAGGGAGGTCAAATGTAACGACCCATAATTTAATCACTTTGAACATGAATAGTTAATATGTTTTTAAATGATTAAATAATGGATTTTATATCTAGAAGTATAATTACTTGCCTAATAAAACAAGAAAGAATTATTAACGTAGCCTAATAAAACAAAATAGTATAATTACTTGCCTAATAAAACAAGAAAGAATTATTAACGTAGCCTAATAAAACAAAATAGTATAATTAGTTGCCTAATAAAATAAAATAGCATAATGATTATTATATTTCATGCGGATGGTTGCCATTGGACCAAAATCTGGTCGAATTAGGTTATTCCATGCGGATGGTTGCCATTGGACCAAAATCTGGTCGAATCAGGTTATGCCATGCGGATGGTTGCCATTGGACCAAAATCTGGTCAAATCAGTTTAGCCCATAGTTGATAAGAAGGATTCCTATTGGACCAAAAGGTGGTCGAATCAAATTAAGCCACAAGGATGTTTTCTATTGGACCAAAATATGGTCGAATCAAATTATGCCATATGGCTAGCTTCTATTGGACCAAAATCTGGTTGAATCAGGTTAGGCTATAGGAAATTACTAAAGTACCCTTGTCTTCACCTATAAATAGCCAAGTCCATATATCATTTTATTTCATTCAAAAACTAAAGAAAAGAACTAAAATTCATTTTAAAAGGTGAAGTATTCCAAGTCTCCATCAAAGCAAATAGGATGTGAGTATATTTCATGTTCTCATAGTTTAGTGGGTATAACTTATTATGTAAGTACATTCCTTGTTTTCATAGTTTAGTGGGTATAACTTATTCTACGAGTATAATTTAATTATTTTACTATCAGTGTGATCTTAATATCTTTCCTTTTACTCATTCATATTTTAACAAATGTCGTGTTAACTATTGATTGTAAATTGTTAATAATAATGAGTCTGCTATTGTTCTTGTTATTATTCTTGTTTGGTTTGTGCTCGGTCACTTTATGAGCAATAACTTTGATGTTTAGTTAAAGGGAACTTACACCACCTTTTAAATTAGGATTGACATTTAGTGACTTTTTGGTTAAAAAGAAACAACACCCCTTTTAGCTATCTCATTTGATTAAGAGGAAGCTTCACCCCCTCTTGGTTGTAATCTCCTTTAAAGATGATGGGTTTAAGTTATGATTTGAATGGAAGTTTTAAATCTTTGTTTAAAGTATTTTAAAGGAGCTTCAAAATTTATATAATAATTTAAATGAGTTATTTATAAGTAGTCCTATACTTGGCACTAAAAGCCGATGAGTAGATTGATTCTCTATCTGTGAGATCTGGAACCGAAGTGTCTAGGCAAGGCTAGGAGCAACCAGTGCCCTGACTTACCTGGCTTTGTTTCTGGGCGAGGGATAGAGTAAGTCGAGAATATCGAAAACGTGACAAGTGTAGGAGATTTGATTTCCATAAATGATCTTTATAATTATAATGGAAAACGTTTGCATTTCTCATAGACAATTGTTTTTGACCCATCTAAGTATGCTTTTGAAATATGAAATCCTCTTAATTGTTTTGAGAATATGCTTATACCGATGGGATAATTATATGGATACTTTCCAAGTATTTAAAGAGTATAAGATTTAATTTCCATATACGATCGTTTTGTTATCCCCGATAGTCGATATCTTGACTATCAATTTCGATACCCTTCTTCCTTTTATTTTGGTTTCGTCAATCTAAGACGATTTGTTGCTCAATTTGAGCATTGATATCCTTTATCCGAAATGACTAAATAAAGAGCGAGTGGGGGCCAAGCTATGTGGGGTTGCTCCCATTAGGGTATTTTCACATCTACTCTAGATTGGTTCCGGTTGTATGCGCACGGAGATGTGAAATACTCGGATACTCGGTAAGGATGGAGGGGTCCGGCTTGGAGGTTTCCGAGAGCCATCGTAGTTCTCAAGTATATTTTCTAGAGGTATACTTTCGATAAGGGGGCGCACCCTCCTAGTCATTGTTGGAAAAAAAATTCCTTTTCCTTATTTTTGATTCAAATCTTTGGATTGATTCTTTCTTAATTTCATCGGGAAGCATCTTGCACTCTTCGCGATGTTTAATTGTCTGTATCCATTCTTTTATACTTGGATGTTGTCCTTGTGAGCGAAAAACCCGTTCTGCGTTTTTGCGATGTGGTCTCACTAGTTACTTTGTGTGTTCTATTTTTGGAGTTACTCATACCAGACTTATTGTCTGACCCGAATTGTTGTTTTCCCTAAACGTTCGGGTACTCATTTATATTTGAGTAGTCCAGAAATGACAGGTTTCTTTGGGCTCTTTTGAAGATGGTGGACGAGCAGGAGGCTCCTTATCTATCTAGCTATTTATTTCCGCTATTATGAGATGTTGGCTCTATGTATGTATATTTAAAGGCAGGTTGTTATAACTGCCCAGACTGATAGTAGTACTTTTGTTGTAACTCTGATAACTCCATGTTGGGGAGTAACCTTATGTACTGTCCTATTTTTATGTTATATTTAACCGTTCCATTGTGAGATTGTTATTCCGTTCTTATATTTTACCCCATGGCAACTCGTCTTTCAGATACTTGGGCAACGACACATGAATACCATGGATGTATTAAGTGTCGTTCTCAAGGGTCGGAAAGGTGGGTCGTCACAGTTGGTATCAGAGCTTCGGTTGAGCGAACGCCTTAGCCTAATTGGGGTACAACTCACCAGAGATAGGGTAAGTGATGCCCTAGAATGAGTTAATCTTGAGGGAGCGTATTTGTAATTTTTATAATAATAATAATAATTATCCTCTAAAGTCTAGTTTTAGTTAAACCATTTTAATCCTATTTTTGTATTCTAAAGATACCTGTTATTTGTTCAGATAATAGAAAATGAATACAAGAAGAGGAGGAAGGAGAGCATCTAGAACTAGCACGGATACTAATGGTAGGGTACCTAGAAATGCTACTATGTCAGCTGTAGATCCGGCAGAGGAAACGCTAGTGCAAGTTCATAACCCTATGAACTTTGCGGCTTTGTGTAAGAATTTTACCACTTTGGGTGGGAAACCATTCTATGGGACTGAAGACATTCTTGGGGTGCAGATGTGGCTCCGAACTTGTGAAAGAATATTTGGAGATCTTCGGTTGGAAGATGCTGAGAAACGGCTATTGGCATCGCGACAGCTTCAAAAGTCAGCGATGGATTGGTGGGATTCAGAAACAGCAAGTACTCCAGAGGGGGAGTTTTCTTGGGCCCAGTTCAAGGAAGTTTTTGAAGCACAGTTTATTCCAGAAGCCGGAAGAACTCAGTTATTTAGAAGTTTCATTGACTTAAAGCAAGGTGATATGACCGTGTCGCAGTATGAGCATAAGTTCAATGCTTTGTCCCGTTTTGGACTTGGATTGATCGACACACCACTCAAGAAAAATGAAATGTTTGTGAATGGAATGCGACCAGAGTTCCATCGTGAAATGACCAATCATCTTATGGGTACATTCACCAACATTATTAGCATGGCTTTGAGGTTTGAGTCTCTTGATATTAAGGAAGGAGTCCAGAAGGGCGTAGTACCAACAATAAGTGCCAAGCCTTTATCGGTTATACCGGTTGAAGGTAAGCCAAACTTCAAGCGTAAGTTTAAGGGAAAGAAGCAGGGTGCAGGGAAGAAACCCGAAGATGGCGCTCCAGCACAGAAGAAGCAGACCAACTTGGCAAATATTCTTTGTTTTAAGTGCAATAAGATGAGCCACTTTGCAAATCATTGCCCAATTGCCACATGTTTTAATTGCGGCCAGCCAGGACATATGAAGAATGAGTGCCATTTTCCTAAAAAAGGATCTCAAGGACAAACTTTTACCATTGAAGAGATACCATCCACTTCTTCAGATAAAAAGGGGAAGCAAGTGTTGCAAGGTACATTATCCATCTATGATATTCCTATAAGGGAGCTATTTGATACAGGAGCTTCCCATAGTTTTATTTCTTATGATCTAATGGACAAATTAAACCTTAAATATGTTATCATAACTAATCCTCTTTGTGTGTCAAACCCAATTGGAGGTCCGACAAATCTTGACACCGTGTGTCTAAATATACCTATTTCTTGTCGAAATCATCTCTTTCCTTTTGACTTGTTTGTTCTTGGGTTTATGGGTTTTGGACTGTTGTTGGGGATGGATTGGTTATCTAAGTTTAAAGCTATCTTGGATTGTGGTAGAAGGCTTGTTAGAGTTAGTGATGCAAGAGATGTTGGTGTTGATATTAGTTGTGAAGAGCCTAAGAAGTTAATGAGTAGTTTTCTCTATTCACTCGAAGTGACTAAAGCGGAGCTTGGAGATGTGCCGGTTGTTCGAGATTTCATAGATATTTTTGACGAGGTGCAAGGTTTACCTCCTCACCGTGAAGTCGAGTTCCGTATTGATTTGGTTCCGGGAACTAGACCTATTGTACAACCCTTACGAAGGATGGCTCCAAAAGAGAAGAGGGAGTTAGAAAGGCAGACTTATGACTTGTTGCAGAAGGGCTTGATCCGACGTAGTACCTCGAGCTGGGGATCGCCAGTCGTCTTTGTTACAAAGGCAGACGGTTCTCTAAGGTTATGTGTAGACTATCGGGAGTTGAACAAAAGGACTATCAAGAATAAATATCCTTTGCCAAGAATTGACGATATGTTTGATCAACTCCATGGTGCTCGGATATTTTCTCAATTAGATCTTGCCACTGGTTTCCACCAATTAAGAGTGGCAGAGGAGAATGTTCCTTTAACAGCTTTTCGAACTCCTGAAAATTTCTACGAGTGGTTAGTTATGCCGTTTGGATTGACTAATGCACCCGCTTATTTTGTGGACTTAATGAATCGAGTATTTCGAGAAATTCTTAATAAATTTGTTCTCGTCTTTATTGATGACATTCTTATCTATTCAAAGACAGAGGAGGAACACAAATATCATCTCCGTGTCGTACTCGATACCTTAAGGAGCCATGAGTTGAAGGCTAAGTTCTCCAAGTGCCATTTTTGGAAATCTGAAGTTAGATTTCTAGGGCATGTTATTTCGGGAGAAGGTATATCGGTGGATCCAGCTAAAGTTGTTGCGGTCCAAGACTGGAAGAAGCCCGAAAGTGCGACGGAAGTTAGAAGTTTCTTGGGATTGGCTGGTTTTTACCGTAGGTTTATCAAGGACTTCTCGAAGATTGCTTCTCATCTGACGAAGTTAACAAAGAAAGATGTTAGGTTCGTTTGGACTTCTAAGTGTGATCAAGCATTCAATGAATTGAAAAACAAGTTGACTGGCGTTCCTGTTTTAACCATTCCAAATGGGAGCGAAGGTTTAACCGTGTATACAGATGCTTGTGGAACCGGATTAGGAGCAGTTCTGATGCAGCATGGGAAAGTTATTACCTATGCGAGTCGACAGCTAAAGCCGCATGAGAAAAATTATGCTACGCACGATTTGGAACTTTTGGCTATTGTCTTCGCACTAAAGATGTGGAGGCATTATCTTTTGGGTGAAAGGTTTGAGTTATACACGGACCACAAATCCTTAAAATACCTTTTTACGCAGAAAGATTTGAATTTGAGGCAGCAGAGATGGCTGGAGTTTCTCGCCTCTTATGATCTAGAGGTTCTTTATACCCCTGGAAAAGCAAATGTCGTTGCTGATGCATTGAGTAGGAATGTAGCAATGGTTGCAAATTTAGAAGTTAAGCCAGTATTATTAGAGAGAATTGCATCCAATCAAGAGGCAGATCCTATTTTAGCTTGACTTAAGAAAGATGTTGAAGAAGGTGTTGTTTCTAGCTTTAAGATTGATCTCCGGGGCATATTGAAAATGAATGGGCGTATTTGTGTTCCAGACTTTGATGGACTTAAGCAAGAAGTGTTAGCCGAATGCCACCATTCAAAGTTATATTTTCATCCAGGAGTGACCAAGATGTTCAAAGATATGAAGAGGGTATTCTGGTGGAAGGGGATGAAGCGAGATATTTCAATCTTTGTGAGTCGTTGTGCAAACTGCCAGCAGATTAAGAGTGACCAGCTGAAGACAGCTGGATTGCTTCAGCCACTTGAGATCCCAAAGTGGAAGTGGGAGCAGATCTCTATGGACTTTATTGATGGGCTTCCTAGGTCAAGAAGAGGTAATGATGGCATTTGGGTTATAGTCGATCGACTAACCAAGAGTGCCCATTTCATTCCTGTCAAGCTGACTAGGACTGCTACGAGTCTGGCAAGTTTATATGTGAAGGAGATTGTGAGACTCCATGGGATTCCTCGTAGTATTGTAAGTGACCGAGACCCGATATTCACTAGTAGGTTCTGGGAGGGACTGCAGACTGCTTTAGCGACTGAGCTAAGTCTAAGCACAGCTTACCATCCCCAAACAGATGGGCAAACAGAGAGAGTGAACCGAATCTTGGAAGATTTATTACGAGCATGCATTCTAGACTTTGGGGGTTCTTGGGAAGATCATTTACCCTTAGTTGAATTCACTTATAACAATAGCTATCAAGCAAGCATTGGTATGGCCCCTTTCGAAGCTCTGTATGGTCGTCCATGTCGTTCTCCTTCGTGTTGGGTTGAATCTAGAGATAAACTTGTTCTTGGACCAGACATAATTTTAGAAGCCAATGAGAAGGTAGTTGATGTTAGAAGAAAGATGAAGGAAGCGCAAGATCGGAAAAAGTGTTATGCAGATCAAAGGCGTAGGGATCTAGAGTTCTTAGTCGGGGACTTGGTATTTGTAAAAGTCTCTCCTCTGAGAAGTGTCGTAAGGTTTGGGAAGACAGGGAAGTTAGCCCCTCGATATATTGGCCCTTTCCCCATACTAGACCGAATTGGTAAACTTGCATATAAAGTGGAGTTGCCAGATCGACTATCAGATGTGCATAACATATTTCACGTATCTCATTTACGTAAGTATGTACACGACCCTTCGATGATAATAAAACCAGGCCAACAAGTTGATTTGGAGGTTCAACCTAACCTAACCATTCTTAGGCGGCCTATTTGTATTGTTGCTCGAGATATAAAGCGATTAAGGAAGAAGATTGTGAATCTTGTTAAGGTTTAGTGGAGTGGAGATGTTAGAGATTGTACTTGGGAAACCGAGGACTATATTAGGGATTCTTATCCCGAGTTGATGTAGTTGTTGTTTCATTTAAGTGTACTCACCAGTTGTGTTAAGGTCACTTTCCTTATATCTTTGTGTGGTATATATGATATCATTTGGGTTCTTTGATATCTAGAGTTTATCCGATTAATTTCGAGGACGAAATTTCCTTTAAGGAGGGGAGGATGTAACGACCCATAATTTAATCACTTTGAACATGAATAGTTAATATGTTTTTAAATGATTAAATAATGGATTTTATATCTAGAAGTATAATTACTTGCCTAATAAAACAATAAAGAATTATTAACGTAGCCTAATAAAACAAAATAGTATAATTACTTGCCTAATAAAACAAGAAAGAATTATTAACGTAGCCTAATAAAACAAAATAGTATAATTAGTTGCCTAATAAAATAAAATAGCATAATGATTATTATATTTCATGCGGATGGTTGCCATTGGACCAAAATCTGGTCGAATCAGGTTATTCCATGCGGATGGTTGCCATTGGACCAAAATCTGGTCGAATCAGGTTATGCCATGCGGATGGTTGCCATTGGACCAAAATCTGGTCAAATCAGTTTAGCCCATAGTTGATAAGAAGGATTCCTATTGGACCAAAAGGTGGTCGAATCAAATTAAGCCACAAGGATGTTTTCTATTGGACCAAAATATGTCGAATCAAATTATGCCATATGGCTAGCTTCTATTGGACCAAAATCTGGTTGAATCAGGTTAGGCTATAGGAAATTACTAAAGTACCCTTGTCTTCACCTATAAATAGCCAAGTCCATATATCATTTTATTTCATTCAAAAACTAAAGAAAAGAACTAAAATTCATTTTAAAAGGTGAAGTATTCCAAGTCTCCATCAAAGCAAATAGGATGTGAGTATATTTCATGTTCTCATAGTTTAGTGGGTATAACTTATTATGTAAGTACATTCCTTGTTTTCATAGTTTAGTGGGTATAACTTATTCTACGAGTATAATTTAATTATTTTACTATCAGTGTGATCTTAATATCTTTCCTTTTACTCATTCATATTTTAACAAATGTCGTGTTAACTATTGATTGTAAATTGTTAATAATAATGAGTCTGCTATTGTTCTTGTTATTATTCTTGTTTGGTTTGTGCTCGGTCACTTTATGAGCAATAACTTTGATGTTTAGTTAAAGGGAACTTACACCACCTTTTAAATTAGGATTGACATTTAGTGACTTTTTGGTTAAAAGGAAACAACACCCCTTTTAGCTATCTCATTTGATTAAGAGGAAGCTTCACCCCCTCTTGGTTGTAATCTCCTTTAAAGATGATGGGTTTAAGTTATGATTTGAATGGAAGTTTTAAATCTTTGTTTAAAGTATTTTAAAGGAGCTTCAAAATTTATATAATAATTTAAATGAGTTATTTATAAGTAGTCCTATACTTGGCACTAAAAGCCGATGAGTAGATTGATTCTCTATCTGTGAGATCTGGAACCGAAGTGTCTAGGCAAGGCTAGGAGCAACCAGTGCCCTGACTTACCTGGCTTTGTTTCTGGGCGAGGGATAGAGTAAGTCGAGAATATCGAAAACGTGACAAGTGTAGGAGATTTGATTTCCATAAATGATCTTTATAATTATAATGGAAAACGTTTGCATTTCTCATAGACAATTGTTTTTGACCCATCTAAGTATGCTTTTGAAATATGAAATCCTCTTAATTGTTTTGAGAATATGCTTATACCGATGGGATAATTATATGGATACTTTCCAAGTATTTAAAGAGTATAAGATTTAATTTCCATATACGATCGTTTTGTTATCCCCGATAGTCGATATCTTGACTATCAATTTCGATACCCTTCTTCCTTTTATTTTGGTTTCGTCAATCTAAGACGATTTGTTGCTCAATTTGAGCATTGATATCCTTTATCCGAAATGACTAAATAAAGAGCGAGTGGGGGCCAAGCTATGTGGGGTTGCTCCCATTAGGGTATTTTCACATCTACTCTAGATTGGTTCCGGTTGTATGCGCACGGAGATGTGAAATACTCGGATACTCGGTAAGGATGGAGGGGTCCGGCTTGGAGGTTTCCGAGAGCCATCGTAGTTCTCAAGTATATTTTCTAGAGGTATACTTTCGATAAGGGGGCGCACCCTCCTAGTCATTGTTGGAAAAAAAATTCCTTTTCCTTATTTTTGATTCAAATCTTTGGATTGATTCTTTCTTAATTTCATCGGGAAGCATCTTGCACTCTTCGCGATGTTTAATTGTCTGTATCCATTCTTTTATACTTGGATGTTGTCCTTGTGAGCGAAAAACCCGTTCTGCGTTTTTGCGATGTGGTCTCACTAGTTACTTTGTGTGTTCTATTTTTGGAGTTACTCATACCAGACTTATTGTCTGACCCGAATTGTTGTTTTCCCTAAACGTTCGGGTACTCATTTATATTTGAGTAGTCCAGAAATGACAGGTTTCTTTGGGCTCTTTTGAAGATGGTGGACGAGCAGGAGGCTCCTTATCTATCTAGCTATTTATTTCCGCTATTATGAGATGTTGGCTCTATGTATGTATATTTAAAGGCAGGTTGTTATAACTGCCCAGACTGATAGTAGTACTTTTGTTGTAACTCTGATAACTCCATGTTGGGGAGTAACCTTATGTACTGTCTTATTTTTATGTTATATTTAACCGTTCCATTGTGAGATTGTTATTCCGTTCTTATATTTTACCCCATGGCAACTCGTCTTTCAGATACTTGGGCAACGACACATGAATACCATGGATGTATTAAGTGTCGTTCTCAAGGGTCGGAAAGGTGGGTCGTCACATCAAACATGCAGTTCAACAGTTAAGTCCAAATATGCAAGAATGAAGCTCGTCAGAGTCATATGTTCAGTTGAAGTTTGTATTGATCAAAATGCAAGTTCGAATCAACCACCCAAAGTCTTGTTCGTATTGATCACCTGAGGAAACGATTTCGAATCGAACACCTTAAGGCGAGATCATATCAATTCGAACCCCTTACCTCATATCGATCGCGGCCCGTATTCTCGTATCGATCGGCAGAACCGATACTTCATATCGATCAAAACTCGGTAGTTTTGTATCGATCGGAAAACATCTCCTTCGTATCGATCATTTAACTCCTATTTTATATCGATCAATATCGTTTCAAAGTAACTGATGCTAAGTAACTATTCCATGATCGATACGAAACCCAAGGCATGATAATGGTACAAGATTTCCCATCGGGATCGACACGAAATAGGACATTTTCTTCCTCAATCGATACGAGACTAAGGCCAAACAACCGCGCACTAACTATTTCGTATCCATTTTCGCTTCTTCTTCTCCGGTCGATACAAGCGCCATTAACCGTTCCTTAACCTCACCTCGACCCAACTCCGGCATCAATCACGCCGAAATCGGCCATGACTTTGGACAAACTGGCGTTAAAGCTCAAGTCTAATCGTTTTAGAGTAATTTTAATTGGTCAATTACCTAGTTTGAAGGATCGACTTGAAAAGATAATGAGTTATTTTAATTGGGGACGAAGGCAGGTTCTCTGGTTCAAGTTCTCTATCGATACGAAGGCAAAAGGAAAACGAGAGAAAGTAAAAAATTCTATGTCCAAATAGTATTTATATGGACCCAAGGACAAAAGAGAAACAATTTGTCTCCCAGTCGTCGCGACCGGTTCCAATCGGTGTCACCCAACATCGATACGAGCTTGTTGTTCGTATCCAACGACTCGTGCTTCATCGACACGTAGTTTGCAACGAAGGTTTTTCTGAAGCATCAAGTTCCATCGATACAAAGCATTTGCATGTATCCGCTGTTTTCGACTCCATGCAGGTGCATCGATATGAACTGTACTGTTCGTATCCATCATGATGCAACCCATGATGGCACATATCGATCGATACGAATATACCCTAAAACCCGCTGTAATGGAGTCCACCGAAACTCGTATCTATCGATGCGAATATCTATTTCGTACCCGTCATTATGAATTACATCGATACGTAAACTGTCTTTCAACCTTTTACATCGATTCAGGAGAGGATCAATACGAAGGAACATTCCAAAACAACCGTCAAACGTTGTCACAACTTAAATTTCACATCTGTTCAGAAGAGGATCGATACAGAGTTCAAGGCGGAAAAACTAGCAACGACTCGTGAACGTGCGACGTTAACGAGAGTATGATTAACATATATGCATGTATGTCGGACTAATATTCAATTTTCAAAATCCATAGGAATTGAATACTCATCTGATGACGATTACAACGACAAACAGCTAATCACTATCATACAACAATCAGTTACAATAGTACAGGGTACAACAGTTGACAATCAACAGTTCACATTACTGAGAAAATCAGTCAAAGATTACAACTTTCAACGAAAAGATGATAAATGTTCAGAATGAAGATTGCGGCTTTTCAAAGCACATCATGTTCACACAAGACGTACTTTGGGGAGCAAATGTTATCCCGTCTTTTGGCAAGGCCGTGACACCAAGGGCAGTCTCGCAAGCTCGCTATGGATATCGGTGAATTTTGTCCGAGTTCGAATCAAGCTACAATTGACAAGACACGACAAGCAAAGCCATGAAAGCCAACGATCCAAATTTCAAGTCAATCCGAGTTCGTATGTTCAAGTTATGATCGATACGAATCAAGGAAATCGGCACAACCGTCTATTTGTATCGATCCAATTCGTATCCATCGCCTCATACTGTTCATATCCATCGGGAAACCATAGGAACTCCTTCTTCATATCGATCTGTCTCGCATTCACCAACTATGCATAGTTTCGAATCGATCGGGTCGTATCCATCATATCGCATCGATCAGTTCGTATCCATCAAGCATCCATCGATTCATATCCATCACGAACACTCTGCTTCGTATCCACTCGGCTTGGTTTTACTTCGCATCCATCACATTTTCTCAGCTTCGTATCCATCTCTCGAAGGCAATTCGTATCAATTCCAATTGCGTAGTTCATATCGATTGATTGATGATCGATACGAATTGACCATAGAATAATCGATACGAAGTAGTATCTGCTATCAATACGAAATAACTTCCAGATATCGGTACGAAGTGAACCCCAGCCAACGATGCGAAATAACCTGAGAACATCGATGCGAACAGAGCCACAAATGATCGACACGAAATCAATGCTTTCCATCGATACGAAATGAAACACAAACCATCGATACGAACAAGGCGAAAGCCTCGGAACGACTCGATCAACTCAGCATAAAAGGTGGATTAATCCGAAGAGTGCGCGCCACGTCAACCTGCTAGCATGTTCCTGGATCGATTCGAATAGATCGGTACGAAGGCATCTGTTCGAACGCAACAGCCTTCATAAAAACGCAAATTTGCATCAATCACAACTCGAGATCCACAAGTCCAAATGCTATGAAATTTTCGCAGGAGCTTACATACAACCTAAGGACGAACCATGCCAAGTTTCGACTCGATTGGATCAAATCCCGATCGATACGAAATTCGTTCGTATCGGTCACGGATCGAGCCGAAACTTCATGAGATCGATCGCGTGGGCCCACCCACGTGGGCAGAAGAAGACTTTCGAGATCTGAGCGAGATACCAGCCTCCTATGCCTATAAATATAGCCCTAAGGCCTACAGAAGAAGAATTTTTTTGCTTTCCGACGCTCAGACTCTGCCGAATTCAACTGTACGCTCCATTGCTTTTGTTGTACTCTAATTCGTTGTAATCCGCTGTAATCAATTGTAATCATCAAGAGAATATCAATAAAGTCATCAAACTTCATAGTGGACGTAAGCAATACGCCGAAACACTCTAAATTGCTGTGTTTCTGTGCGTTTTTATACTTGTTTTTGGAGTGTTAGATAATCCACATTTTACATTTCTATTCTTTATTTTTATCTCTTCAAACACTTCCGAAGAGTGTTGTGTCCATTTTTGATACAAACGAAATAAATTATATTTTATAGGCTAAATAAAGATTTAAAAATTAAAATAAAATTGAAATTCCATTCAAAAGTGTGTGACTCCACTCAGATCCTTCAGTCCTAGCCTTGTCTGTCCACTGTATCGTAAAGAATGTTAATCCGACCTTCTAACCATTTGATAAATCAGTGTAATTACCGCATTTCAGAATTGCGGGACCTTTCTCATTTTCCCTTTTTCTAGTTTAAACTCAATGTAACTCATTGATGTCATCCGTACTATTTCTGCTGCTGTAAACAGTTCATAAATTTCCGCAAACGTAGTTCAGCTATGAGTGGCTAATTGGGAGTTGAACCACTTAATAACTCATTTATTCTAATCCAACATTTTACATTCTCTTCATCTCTGATTACATCCTCTACTCAAAGATCAAATACCTTAATCTACTCAAAGATCAAATACCTTAATAAAAGTGCAGTTGAAATTAGAGCTCTTACATTACTGTTACCATTTCGTAAAAAACCGTTACCGTATCGTTTTTACTAATTAGCTAAAATTGTTTACAGTTACCATTACTGATTGACTAATATACCGATAAACTGATAACCGTTGCACTGCTAACGATAAATTACCGTTTGTTTAGAAAAATAATAAGTTGACATATTTTTACACCAAACGATGTTTTATTATATAACTCATTGGGTCACTTAATAAAGGCCATAGAAAATAATCGTATTTATCATCATTTGATTTGAATTACTGAAATAAATTGAACTATTTTCTTCCTTCTAAGTGCCCCTAATATAACATGTTACATGTGTTGTCTAACGACGGTCGGACAAAAATCCCCATCTCCTGCATGTGGCGTACGCATATGGGTTGGCATATGCTTTGTTGTAACAAAAGGAATCCTCAATGTTACATGTCTACCAACCCATATTTATACATCACTTTTCCATATTATTCAACGATGTGAGACTTTTTCTCCAATCCAAACCGCCGTTCTGGCACACGCTTTGTTGTAACAAAAGGAATCTCCAATGTTACATGCCTACCAACCCATATTTATACATCGCTTTTCCATATTATTCAGCGATGTGGGATTTTTTCTCCAATCCAAACCGTCGTTCCTCCATTAAACATGCGAGACAACCCTAACAACATGAATATCAATGTATAATGAATGGGTCGTTACATTACTATTACCGTTGATTTTGAAAAAATATTACCGATATTTTGCCGTAAAAAATGTTAATTTACTGTTATCATACCGATTATACTGATATATCAACCTTACTTTAAAATATTAACCGATTAATTACTAATGGTATGGTAATCATAATAGAGTCTCTTCTCTCTGTAAAGTTGATACCATAAGTGATGGTCATATGTATAAGTTTAATACCTTAACTTTGTCGTCTTCTACGTGAAAGTGAAATAATGACTGAGAAGTAGCATGCAAAATATTTCATGTTTTTATTTCTGCATAAAGATGTACTAAAACTAGAAAAGCAAACGGTGTAAATATATATTACACGATAAATAATATTACACTCATCCGTAAATTATCACACGATATCAATCATTCAAATCAATCCACAACATCACTGCATCACAACATGAAAGATTTCGCAACATAAACGGGTATGGATGAAGTTGAAAACCCGTTAAACTCCGTACCCAATGTCTTAGTGTACGCCCCCATATTCGGAGACACCAACCATTCCCCCACCTCCATCTCCGGGAGCAAGAAATCATGTCCCACCACGTCAATCGAATCCAGAGTCGGCCCAAATACAGTGGACAAGTAGCGATGGTCCTCACTTCTTTCTTTTAATGGACGCAACGCCACCTTCGCGTCATCCAGTCTTATGCATGCCATCGAGCCGTACATCCCATCGCTTATCCAATACTCATGCGTTTGTTCTCTTACTCGTTTTCCAATGACGCACGTTGCCAACGTAAATGCCTTTTCTGCAAAATACCTGTATATAATAAACAATGCGTAAATGACTTTTTACCTTGGTTTTCATAACCCGACCATGCCGCAGTTGAACCGCGAATCACCATGAGCCGTGGGTCAAAGACCTCGAACTTAATCAAACATCTTTCATGTAAGAAACTTGATTCGACATTTGAATTGACGGTTTAACCCTTCATTTAAACGTGGTCACAATATTTTCGTTTCAAAATATATTTTCAAATTTACGTCCGTTTTATATTCGTAATTAGTTCAGCTAGTATAATAAAGTTTGTTTAATTTTTCATATTTGAATTAACGTGTGGATTATGAATTAATATCATATATATTTAATGAAGATGTTGATTTATTGTGTACTTATGGTTAATATGTTGCAGCTAAATGAATTAATTTTCGAAAACAAGTATGTGCGGTTCCTGACAATTCGACCGGTCGAACCCTAGAAATTTTAATCTTTGAGTCCTTACGGTTATAAAAACATTGGTTCTTACGATTATGATTGTATATTGCAGGATGTCAGAATTAACTCAGCCCACAGATAAAGTGATCTTAAGGAAAACATCATAGACTTAGAGCGCCATCATTGTGTCAGTGTCCTATAGGAAATACAAACTTCATGCATAAAAAGGACATTCGAATATTTGTTTTGTAAGTGATTAATATTACCTGCCCGGCTCGGCCATCACTTTCAAACCCGGCCACCCCTCGAACCGCGACTTCAAATACGACTTAATTTCCCCGCTCGCCTCTTCAAACCTCCCGGCGCTAGCCCTGAAACCCCCGCCGATATCAAGCACGTGCATCCGATGTCCGACCCTCGCCCCAACATCGAACGCCTCCCTCGCCACTCCAATCGCCGCATCGTACGTCTCGGCCACCGACGCATCCGTGCCGATGTGGAACGACACCCCAACAAACTCCAAACCCATCGACTTCGCGATCTGTAATATCGGACCGATCTCACCCGGCAGCGCACCGCATTTGCTCCCGAAAGGCTGGCGGACGCCCGTGTCGTGGGGGGGTTTCACACGGAGCAGCAGCAAGCACTTCGGATGGTGCTTTCTTATTTTCTCGAGCTCGTAGACGGAGTCTATGGTCGTCATATCGACCCCGACTTCTTCGGAATATCGAACGTGGGACTCGGCTTTACAGGGGTTGGCGTAGACAATGCGGGTCGGGCTTATACCTAAAGAGAGAACCGTTTCAATTTCACTACGGCTGGCGCAGTCGAAGTCGCACCCGAGGAAGGCGAGGTGGGAGAGTAAAGCGGGTTCCGGGTTGCATTTGACGGCGTAGTAGGGTCGGACGAGGTCAAGGTGATGGACCCATTGGTTGTAGAGAGCGGTCACCACGTTTAGGTCGAGGATGTAGAACGGGTCCTCCGAGTTAGGGTTGGAAGCGATGATTGAGGCTATGTTTGTACGGGTGGTCTTTGATTCGTAGGGTAGTGTTGGGGGCAGAGGGAGAGGACTTGTGGGTGAGTCGGAGAGGCTGAAAGTGGAAGATGAAGGTGAACATTTTGTGAAGAAGGTGGTGGTGCAGGTGCTGAGCTTACCACTGCCTTTTGATGCGGTGGGGAATGCTGAGTAGGGGAGCTTATGGCTTGGTACTGTGGCTATCATTGTTGAAACTGGGGAGGGAATCGTTAGTTTATTGCAGATGGTTTGCATCTGCTGCTTATATATATTTAAAGCATGTAGATATGTTTAGGACGTATATTAATAGGCTTATGTTTCTTCGGTGCAACGGTGAAATTTACTGCATGTCGAGGCATGTGAACATGCTTGCATGCAGCTAAACAATCAATAAAGGTAGCTGGAATTCCATCATACCTCCACTGTGGATGTATCCAGGTTTTACCATCGAAACAGTGGTTCAACTGTACATTATTGGTTTCTTTACATCACTAAATTTATATTGTCATACATCGGGAGATAAATTTATATATGATATAGAAGCATATATTAGAAAATGAACTTAGGTCTTTTTACCAGAATACAAGTCTACTTTACACTGTGCTGCATTTGCGGACACAAATGTAGATGTATTGATTTAATATTTGTACGCAATATCATTACGTAACTTAGGCTGCAGGCTTTTATGACCTTTTATAACTCACGTATAAAACCGTCAATATTTTTGTATATAGCTTCTATGTAAATGTGTATATCTTCTAAAAGAATCTATGTTATCAATTGTTTGGTCGGTAGAACTTTCAAAATCTTAAATAAAGTCATAACGTTTCGACAAAGCATCTGACCATAAAAACTATGGGTAGGGTTGATATTCGAGTCATTTATTTTATTCTTTTAGAACTTTACGCGACTTCGGTAGTGATATTGCATACTCAACTCACTGGTATGTTATTCTGTGCTTTTTGGATAAATTTTATTCAAAGAAAAAAAAACACATTTTGGGCTTTGGCCTTTCAAACTTATTTCGAAGATAAGCATCTCTTTCCTGGTATTATCATTTTATACTTAAGTAATTTGAATTTGCACAAACAGGTTTTTTCAGATTATGCAAATGAAAATGGTTTTTTGTTTCCATACTTCTTTTAAAAATGCATAAATACAAATCCTCACAATATTTAAAAGCAGTTTTTAGGTATCAGTTTGTAGTTATCGGTGGCAATTTTTAGGTATCAGTTTTTAGCTCGGTAGCAGTTTTGTTGTCCTTATGAATAATTTTGGAAAATGTTTGTCCTTATGAATAATTTTTAGAAGAATGTTTGT
Organism: Allium cepa; assembly: GCA_030765085.1. Taxonomy (NCBI): domain Eukaryota; kingdom Viridiplantae; phylum Streptophyta; class Magnoliopsida; order Asparagales; family Amaryllidaceae; genus Allium; species Allium cepa. Next base: position 824,123,626 of record CM060943.1, on the reverse strand, counting down.
CCTTGTGGTAAAAATATTGAGCTCGTGTCCTTGAGGAAAAATATATACAAATCTTTGTCCTTTAAATTAATTCCCCCAAACATACAGGAAATTATTGTCCAGGACAAAATTTCACAGCTTTTTAGCCTCAAGGACAGACCTTCAATATTTTATCTGAAGGACAACTTTCTGTAGGTATCAGTTTTTAGTTATTAAAAGCAGTTTTTAGGTATCAGTTTGTAGTTATCGGTGGCAATTTTTAGGTATCAGTTTTTAGCTCGGTAGCAGTTTTGTTGTCCTTATGAATAATTTTGGAAAATGTTTGTCCTTATGAATAATTTTTAGAAGAATGTTTGTCCTTGTGGTAAAAATATTGAGCTCGTGTCCTTGAGGAAAAATATATACAAATCTTTGTCCTTTAAATTAATTCCCCCAAAAACATATTGATTTTTGTAATAAGTTTTGAAATGAGTTTATTTCTTGAGTATATAAATAAAAATTGTCCTTATTTAATCACTAATGATTTTCGTTTGACTAAATTTAACCGGTTGAGTATATGAAGGATGGTTGAGTAACGATCGAAGAAGAGTGAACTTTGTAGTATGATGCGTGTATTTGTAAATATATCGTTTGGATAGAGAATGAACCTTGTTGAACACCGCATATGATTTTATGTATTTATTTACTAAACTTGGCAAATATATCATATAAAGAGGATTTCAACTATGGTAATCTGATGAATTTAATTTTGTTCTTATTATTGGTGCTAAATTGATATCAGTTTTTATTGATAAAAAGGCGGTATTCAATCGGGATTCATTAATATTTATTATTGCTCTTACTACAATGAAAACAAAAAAGTTAGATCGTCCGAAATCAAAGTGTAAACAAGTTACCGTTTCAAGGATTTTTAGACTCAAGAAAAAAGTTAAAGAAAAATTTAGTTTTAACAACAAAAGGTTTGATTTTTAGACTGAATAACATCTTTTAGCGTAAATCGCAGAATGATAGTTGTAATTATCATTTTCTGTTTACACTAAAAAGTGTCATTCAAGCTAAAAAACAAATGTATTGTCCCTTGGACTAAATGTTTGTGTAAGATGTCCTCAGGTTTATTTGGTTGTTTAAAGATATTCATAACTAATTTATGATGATTGTACGTCACCGTCTATCAACTATTTCGGTGATAATAAAGTAGGGAAACATGCTATACCCAGAATAGAACTGTGCTTTTAAGTAAGCCAACGACTTCTGCACCCACAAACGTACAACCGACCACAAAATTAGTTTTACAAAATATCACAAAAACTTTGCCGTGTTATTTGGAAAAAAAAGCATAGTTTTCGCAGATTTATTCAATTTGCATGCAAATATAGTTAAAATGTCAAAGTTTGTCCTTTAATCCATTTTTGCAATAAAACGGCAACACTTTATCATTTTATCTGCTTTTCAATTCACGAACCATAAAATTGAATTGAACCGGGTGCGGAAAAATAATATAGTCATACCTCGGTTCAGTTTTATCTTCGAAGAAGTGATTGTTAATTGAATTTCGTAGTCATCCATGTGTTTTGATGATAATAAAATCTCGAAACATGCTGCACATGGCTGGAACAAGTGGGACTTGCGTATTTTGGAGAAGGCCTCAAGTCATTCTTTAAATAAAGCACTTGTTTTCCATGTTAGACGGGTGCTGAAATTTTGGTTTAAAATAAACATTTTTTACAATCTCAGTCATCGTAAATTTCAAAAATAAAGAAATATGATATATAATAATACATATAGTTTTAAGTATTTAACATTTATTAAATGCATATAATATAAATTACTAATTTAATAAAACAATGGGAACATATTTTTCATTATATAATAAATAATGCGCATAATATAACAATAATCTTGATAAAAACTGGATGTATAATTTTCCGACGTGCCGCTTCCGTGTCAATTTTTCTGTATATCGAAAAATCATCCGCTTTTCAAATACGGAAGCGGAAGAATTTCGAATTTTTCGAATATCAATTGGCAGACAGCCTTACAAAAACCCGGCTTATAAAAACCCAAAACCACTGTCTCTCTAGCGCTAATTTATTTTATATACTCACAGTAGATCTATCAGCGGGTACTTGCGGATTCGAATAGTGCTATATCTGTATCAGCATCTGAAATCATTTTCCACCAACTACTGATAGATCAAAAAACATAAATGAAAAACTTTTAGTCCCACATAAATTTTTTCAATCACATTAATTATTAGAGTATTAAATATAAACAAATATCACGATAATAAATACTTTGTGCATATAATATGCATTTATTGTGTATAAAAATAACTTATAACTTAATAAACAAAAAATAAATATCTTTCAGTGTATTAAAATACACATAATTTAAACTATAATCTTCAAAACACTACAAAACGGTTGTAGCGGCAGTAGTTCACGTCTGCTAGCGACGGCTAAATAATGCGGCTGATGCTAGCCATCGCACCCGCGAAAAAAATATTTTTACTCTTTTCCACAAAAACCAAAAAAACTGCCGCCTCCTTCTTTATTGCAGAGTCTGTGTATACCATATAGTTGTAGAAATTTCTACAACTATATGCAATAGTTGCAGAAATGTCCGCAACTATATGCAGTAGCATTTCTGCAACTATACCATATAGTTGCAGAAATTTCTACAACTATATGCGATAGTTACAGAAATGTCCATAACTATATGCAATAGCATTTCTGCAACTATACCATATAGTTACAGAAATTTCTACAACTATATGCAATAGCTGGAGAAATGTCCGCAATTATATGCAATAGTTGTAGACATTTCTGCAACTATACCATATAGTTGCATTTCTACAACTATATGCAATAGTTGCAGATATTTCTACAACTATACCATATAGTTGCATTTCTACAACTATATGCAATAGTTGCAGATATTTCTACAACTACACCATATAGTTGCAGAAATTTATGCAACTATATGGAATAGTTGCAGACTTTTCTGCAACTATAACATATAGTTGCAGAAATGTCTGCAATTATTTGCAACTTTTGTACATTTGAAAAAAAATTAAAATTGGCCAAAAATTGCTGAATTGTCTGCAAATATTTGAAATAATTGCATCTTTACCGCAAATATGAATCTTTGGTATCAACAATGGATCTCATTTTAAAGATCCTAAAATTTGTGATTTTTTTGTGAAAATGGTATATTGATCCGGATTTTGTGCATAAAGTTATACGTGTTGAATATGGGCCTATATGATTTTTGTTTGATGATAATAAACATATATACATTCGTTTAAATGTATTTGATAATATACTATTTTATTTTTCACAGATTAAATAAATATTTGCTGAATAAAATAAATAACACGGAATTTGAATTCAAACGAATATTTTATTCAAACAAATATTTATTACAATTTTGAATAGTACAAATTCAAGCTCTCACTATACATATACAACTTTGATTACAATACATCACAATTTCATATTTACACAATTTCATATTTACAGTTGACCTCACTACATATCACTCACACTTGTATTTATCTTCAACCTTATTCCAGTTAGAATCCAGCATCTGAGAAATCTGCAAAAATATTCACTAACGCAGTAAAATTGAAAATAAAATATTTTTGCAATATAAAATAAAAGATGAATTTTGAAAATAATATTTTCCTCAGTTATTTGGGTTGTTCGTCATAATTTAAATTTGAATTCATCATACACGAACAACTTGTGACATACACAGTGTATTACTGTATATGCCACAAGGCCGTGCACGCCGATATATACACTTGATCGATTTACAGGGACAGGTGAGCACAGGTCAAACCCAAATGAAAAGCCGGGTTCAACTCACGTGCAGTATATTCAAAATTACGACACGAGCACAAGGTCAAACCCGAGTTTTGAAACTGGATTCAACACAAGGCAACATGACCGAAGGCATAGCAACTGCATAGCGACTGCAGCAGTGACAAGTGCAATTCGAACCAACATGACAGCAATGCACCAATGCAAAATGGAGTGAATGCAACATGATAAACAACCAAAGTGCAACAATGTGCACAGTTCAGACAGGCAGTAGTGAAGTGACTCAAGTAAAATGCAAACCCAAACCATCAAGCCAACACTGCAAGTCCCAACCAATCAATGAACTGCATGAAACAGTCATGAACAATACATAGCAGCCCCAAATACCAGTGATGCAACTAAGCACAAATCACTTACAACATGTATGCAGCCCAATGAACCAGTGACAACAAACACTACAGCAACAACAGGACCATGAAACCAGAAACATGGGAACACAGCAAAGACCAATGAATCAACAATGCTTGAAGACTACAGCATCAATTAAACGGTCAATATAAATGCACAGAAGCAACTACAAACTACTCACGACAATGCACCAATGTCACAAGCATGAACACAAATGTACATGACAGTGTACAACATCAAGGACCCAGTAAAGCATGTACAAGTGCATGAAAACCAAAGTCAACAGCACATGGAAGTACAAAGCAACTGCAACAGATGCAGTGAAGCAAAAATATAGCAGCAATGTACATGAATACAACTAAAAGAACACAAGCCAATTCAAACAACAGCAAGCAGATGCAAGCTAACCGGCATATGAACAACTACAACAAGTCAATGTCAATGAAGCAGACGAAGCAAGCAAATCGAGCATGAGTACAGTTCGAACAATATCCAGAAGAGCAGTTTAAAAATTCAAGATGGCCAGAGTTGAACAAATCAAAGCCGTGAGATGCAGTCAAGTCAAGAAGCCGTGTTCATACATAAAAATCAAGCCGTGGTCATCACAATCTCAAATCAACATGAAATATACGAATATTACAAAGTCAAAATTAAAGCCGTGCTCATCACGAATTTGATTCAAAACCGTGTCAACCAAGCAACGAACGTATACGCATATGAAAAGGTCAGAATCAATCTCAAACGACCAAGAATAATCAAACGGCCGAAAAGCATAGTGTTGAAGAAATCAGACGAACTCAACTCTAGGAAATCAAATCCTATAAAAACCCTAATCATCATCGGCAATTATATCATCAAGTTCAAGCAAGCCAAAACCAGTAAAAGCAAATAGCAAAAAATTAACATACCAATTATAATTCGAACTTGATCGAATTGAAGTAGCCGATAGAAACTCAAAGAGACAAATCGATCGACGAACGCAAGGAACTGAATCATATTTATCTCGGTCGAAGCTACTGGAGTCGGTGACCTCAATCATACCAAAAGCCCTAATTTTTTTTTAAAGGAAGAAGAACGAACGAAGAAACAAGAGCCAGCATCAATTAAAAGGGAACGGGCCGCAATAACATAAAAAGAAGAAAAAGGGGCCGGACCTTTCTTTTGAGAAGCTTATAAATTATAAGGCTTTGTTTTTAAATTAGGGTTATTTTATTTTAAATTGTTTTTAATTTGTATTTTCCTTTTTAAAACCGTTTATTTTTCTAGTCGTGTGACTAGGGGACAAGCTACGTGGCGTAGCTTGAGAATTCGCAACTCAGTGGCTGAGTTGTGGCAGGGTTTCGAGCGTAGAGTTAGATTAGTCAATAGCAGGTATAGCGAGTTTACGTGTGTAAGCGAGGGACTATCTAATTTCTAGTAGAAACCTTGTGGGCAGCACGTAGGCAGGGTTTTGCCGAAGCTGGGTAAATTCTGTGTTGTTCTGTTTTTTTTGTTATTTATATTCTGCGATATCTGTGCTGCTATTCTGTGATCTGAATTGAATATTTTATAAGCTTCCGCGATTAATTTTTATAATTTATACTGTCACCCTATTCACCCCCCCTCTAGGGTGAAATCGATCCTACAAGTGGTATCGGAGCTAGGATCAAAAGCCGTTTTTGTTTTAAAAATTTGATTTTACAAAAACCAATTTTTGTTTTAAAAATTCGTGTTTCAAAAAAATCGGTTTTTGTTTTAAAAATTTGAATTTTTAAAATGGCTTCTTTTAATAATGCTTTTGCAGAGGGTCAGTCGATAGTTGGACCACCAATGTTCAATGGTGAATATGCTTTTTGGAAAAATAGGATGATTTTTTTTTTTGAAAACCATTGACGCATGGGATATTGTTGAGACAGGTTATAAAACTCCAATTATAACTGTAGATAATCAGGAAATAGAGAAACCAAAGGAACAATGGACAGAACTAGAAAATAAATTACAAAATACTAATGCCAAAGCTATGAATTCTATTATCTGTTCATTAGATCAATTTGAATTTAATCGTGTCTCACATTGTCTAACTGCGCAGGAAATATGGCACATACTAGAAGTGACTCACGAAGGAACATCTCAAGTCAAAGAATCTCGCCTTGCTATGCTAAGCAGCGAATACGAGAACTTTACAATGGCGAAGGAAGAAAATGTCAAAGAGATGTACGGACGACTTTCCAATATCGTATACAAATCAAAAGCTCTCGGAAAAACATACACCGAATTGGAAATAATCCGGAAAATACTCAGAGTCCTTCCACGAAGCTTTGAAGCGAAAGTAACTGCCATTCAAGAATCGAAAGATTTAAAACAACTCAAAGTTGAAGAACTCATCGGAAATCTCACCACTTATGAGCTAGAAATGAAATTCAGGAAAGAGCGTGAAGGAGGAGATACTCGAAAGAAATCAATAGCTCTCAAAGGAACAACTGAAAGTGATGACGATGATGATGATGATGCATCAGCAGAATTGGAGCTATTAATAAAGAAATTCAAAAAGTGGAATTACAAATATGGAAATTCAACTCGAATTCAAAAAGCAAAAAGCAGAATAGCTAAAGCACTAGACTACTCTGAAGAACAGAAGATCATCTGTCACGAGTGCAACCAACCCGGACACATTAAGCCCAATTGTCCTCAAAATCAACGCGACTTTAAAAAGAAATCAAAAAGGAAAAGTTTTGCAGCCACGTGGAATACAAGTGATGAAGATAATCAAAGTTCTAGCAGTGAGAGTGAGAAAGCAGATATGTGCCTTCAAGGGAATATAACTGATAGCGATGATGACGAGCCAAGCGAGGTATCAAAACTTACTCACTCTAAATTACTTATTTATTTCCACGAAGTAAATGGCTGTTTTGAATGACTTAGGGAAAAATACGCCAAACTTGAATCTCAAAAGGATACTTTGATAGAATGCAATGAACAACTTGATCAATTAGTTAAGAACTATCAACGTAGAATCCCTAAGTGTGATAAGTGTCCAACATTCGAAGAGGAAATTAAAAAATCAGAAATCTATATAAAATCACTTGAAAATGAAATTCTGATTTTAAAAGAGAATGAAAATACTAGGAGAGAGAATTCTATTAAAAAGTGCACACAGTTGTTAAACGAAAATGAATCTCTCAAAACACAAGTCCAACAATTGTCAACGACTTTAGATAAATTTTCAAAAAGTGAAAAATCGTTGAATATGCTATTAGGAAAGCAAACTGTTAATACGGTTAGACAAGGACTTGGATATAATAATTCGAAAATTGTTGCAAGCAATATTAATCAAGTTAATTCTAAGTGCACAATTTGTAGAAAATTTGGACACGATCACAATAATTGTTGGTATAGACCCAAACATGTGAAAACTAAACCGATTTGGGTTCCAAAAGGCACAAATATAAAAAATCTCAAAGTTAAACAAATTTGGGTGCCGAAGGGAACAATTATAAATAGTTTTGGGTCTCCACAAAATTGTTTTTCAAAATTTTCTGCCACTAACAACCATGGACCTATAAAAACAAATAGGTCACATAAATCTTTCATCGTGTAGGTGTGGTGGCAGGCTAAGGAACAACAATAGTGTTCTCTGGATTTTGGCTGTTCCAGAAACACAACGGGCGACAAAGCTAAGTTCCTTAGCCTAGTATAAAGGTGACAGAATCACAATGGATAACAATGAAAAATATCGTAAAGGTAAAACAGGTAAAGGTATATTTATTTGTACGATATATTAATTGTGATAATCTGCACCATATTCTGAATTAAAATCATCCAATATTGAGATTGATGAAAAGATGATGATTTTTATTATGACTTATTCAAAATAGTTGGCCAATTATAATTCTTATGCCAAAAAACACTATAATAATCTCTAAATTCTTTGAATTACTTCATATATATCATTTTGGATTAAAAATAGTGTTTTGTTGGACGATAATACATTTGGTTACAATATGGCTAACTCTATATTCACGTTTTTGATTATTTATACGGCTTCATTTCAAATTCAAATGAATGTCATTTAAAATGCTGTTAAAATTGAGTTTGAAATTTTTGGTGCACACTTTATGGTTTGGTCAATCAAATTCAATTAATGTTGATTTTGAGTGAAAGAGAAATTCAGATGCAGATTACACTGGTAATCTAGTTGATAGAAAAATTACTAGTTGAACGTGATTTTTGAGACATTTAGTAACTGCATCGTTTTTCAAAGAAAATATCTGCATATTCTTCATTTCAAATAATTTTCAAATAGCAGATTTTTTTTTAAAACTCCCTGGAGAAAATCATTTTTGACCATAGTTTCAGATTAGTCATTTTTGAAAAATTAATTTCATAATTATTTTTGAATTTGATTTTAAATGACTATTTTGACTAATCTGACTCCCTAATGTTTATCGAAAAGAAAAATAGTGATTGAAAAAGTGATGAGTGTTAATATTGATCAAATATTATGACTCGAGACGGTATAATTAATAAATTTCTTTAGAAATTTAAACAAGAGTTATAAAACTTTTTGTTGGTAAAAATTCCATGACCATCTCTATATCTATCATATTTCTAACGACCATCACTCATCAAAAATTCTATATAGTTTGTCGATATGTGGTACTTTAAACAGGAATCGTTCGTTTTTCATTTTTCACATTTAAAAAAAAAAGGTAATAATAATAAATACCAAAGTATTCACTCTCATTTAAAAGTCCTCACGGTTATGCATGGGTGAATTACTTGGAATATGTTGTGTGCTTCCATGCTCATTTAAAAGTCCCCACGGTTATGCATGTATGGAACGCATATCAAAAGTTTATTTTTTAAAATAAACAAGTTGATTCTAATTCCATTTAAAAGTCCTCACGGTTGTGCGTGGTTAGAAGATACTTGAATTCATTTTTTTTAAATAAAATTGGAATACTACTAATCTCATTTAAAAGTCCTAACGGTTATGCATGGTTAGTAGATATTCAAATTCCTGATACAAATATACCACAAATAGACACAACTGTATGGTTTTATATGATGACATCATTTCCATCATTCTAAAAGTGGAATATGCGCCTAACAAAATATTTATGATTTTTGTTTGATTTTTTTATCGAAATTTAATATTTATATTCAATTGAGTTTTAATGTTGAATTAATATCGATAACTTTATCTCTATTTTCTCTAACACTATTATTCTTTTGCTGATAACAAAAGGGGGAGAGAAAAGTTAAGATTTTGTCAAATAGAATCAAGCAAAGGTTAAATAATTTTCCATTTGCATCTAGGCTTATTTGAATATTTCTATTTGTATGCATATATGTAGGGGGGGCATCATGTAGAGAGGAAGCATTTAAATAGGGGGAGCAATTAGGATATATCTATGATCAAATACATTTAACATATTCAAAATCTTAAATATATGTTTGTTATCATCAAAAGGGGGAGATTGTTGAATATGCGCCTATATGATTTTTGTTTGATGATAATAAACATATATACATTCGTTTAAATGTATTTGATAATATACTATTTTATTTTTCACAGATTAAATAAATATTTGCTGAATAAAATAAATAACACGGAATTTGAATTCAAACGAATATTTTATTCAAACAAATATTTATTACAATTTTGAATAGTACAAAGTCAAGCTCTCACTATACATATACAACTTTGATTACAATACATCACAATTTCATATTTACACAATTTCATATTTACAGTTGACCTCACTACATATCACTCACACTCGTATTTATCTTCAACTTTATTCCAGTTAGAATCCAGCATCTGAGAAATTTGCAAAAATATTTACTAACGCAGTAAAATTGAAAATAAAATATTTTTGCAATATAAAATAAAAGATGAATTTTGAAAATAATATTTTCCTCAGTTATTTGGGTTGTTCGTCGTAATTTAAATTTGAATTCATCATACACGAACAACTTATGACATACACAGTGTATTACTGTATATGCCACAAGGCCATGCATGCCGATATATACAATTGATCGATTTACAGGGACAGGTGAGCACAGGTCAAACCCAAATGAAAAGCCGGGTTCAACTCACGTGCAGTATATTCAAAATTACGACACGAGCACAAGGTCAAACCCGAGTTTTGAAACTGGATTCAACACAAGGCAACATGACCGAAGGCATAACAACTGCATAGCGACTGCAACAGTGACAAGTGCAATTCGAACCAACATGACAGCAACGCACCAATGCAAAATGGAGTGAATGCAACATGATAAACAACCAAAGTGCAACAATGTGCTCAGTTCAGACAGGCAGTAGTGAAGTGACTCAAGTAAAATGCAAATCCAAACCATCAAGCCAACACTGCAAGTCCCAACCAATCAATGAACTGCATGAAACAGTCATGAACAATACACAGCAGCCCCAAATACCAGTGATGCAACTAAGCACAAATCACTTACAACATGTATGCAGCCCAATGAACCAGTGACAACAAACACTACAGCAACAACAGGACCATGAAACCAGAAACATGGGAACACAGCAAAGACCAATGAATCAACAATGCTTGAAGACTACAACATCAATTAAACGGTCAATATAAATGCACAGAAGCAACTACAAACTACTCACGACAATGCACCAATGTCACAAGCATGAACACAAATGTACATGACAGTGTACAACATCAAGGACCAAGTAAAGCATGTACAAGTGCATGAAAACCAAAGTCAACAGCACAGGGAAGTACAAAGCAACTGCAACAGATGCAGTGAAGCAAAAATATAGCAGCAATGTACATGAATACAACTAAAAGAACACAAGCCAATTCAAACAACAGCAAGCAGATGCAAGCTAACCGGCATATGAACAACTACAACAAGTCAATGTCAATGAAGCAGCCGAAGCAAGCAAATCGAGCATGAGTACAAGTTCGAACAATATCCAGAAGAGCAGTTTAAAAATTCAAGATGGCCAGAGTTGAACAAATCAAAGCCGTGAGATGCAGTCAAGTCAAGAAGACGTGTTCATACATAAAAATCAAGCCGTGGTCATCACAATCTCAAATCAACATGAAATATACGAATATGACAAAGTCAAAATTAAAGCCGTGCTCATCACGAATTTGATTCAAAACCGTGTCAACCAAGCAACGAACGTATACGCATATGAAAAGGTCAGAATCAATCTCAAACGACCAAGAATAATCAAACGGCCGAAAAGCATAGTGTTGAAGAAATCAGACGAACTCAATTCTAGGAAATCAAATCCTATAAAAACACTAATCATCATCGGCAATTATATCATCAAGTTCAAGCAAGCCAAAACCAGTAAAAGCAAATAGCAAAAAATTAACATACCAATTATAATTCGAACTTGATCGAATTGAAGTAGCCGATAGAAACTCAAAGAGACAAATCGATCGACGAACGCAAGGAACTGAATCATATTTATCTCGGTCGAAGCTACTGGAGTCGGTGACCTCAATCATACCAAAAGCCCTAATTTTTTTTTAAAGGAAGAAGAACGAACGAAGAAACAAGAGCCAGCATCAATTAAAAGGGAACGGGCCGCAATAACATAAAAAGAAGAAAAAGGGGCCGGACCTTCCTTTTGAGAAGCTTATAAATTATAAGGCTTTGTTTTTAAATTAGGGTTATTTTATTTTAAATTGTTTTTAATTTGTAATTTCCTTTTTAAAACCGTTTATTTTTCTAGTCGTGTGACTAGGGGACAAGCTACGTGGCGTAGCTTGAGAATTCGCAACTCAGTGGCTGAGTTGTGGCAGGGTTTCGAGCGTAGAGTTAGATTAGTCAATAGCAGGTATAGCGAGTTTACGTGTGTAAGCGAGGGACTATCTAATTTCTAGTAGAAACCTTGTGGGCAGCACGTAGGCAGGGTTTTGCCGAAGCTGGGTAAATTCTGTGTTGTTCTGTTTTTTTTGTTATTTATATTCTGCGATATCTGTGCTGCTATTCTGTGATCTGAATTGAATATTTTATAAGCTTCCGCGATTAATTTTTATAATTTATACTGTCACCCTATTCACCCCCCCCTCTAGGGTGAAATCGATCCTACAAGTGGTATCGGAGCTAGGATCAAAAGCCGTTTTTGTTTTAAAAATTTGATTTTACAAAAACCAATTTTTGTTTTAAAAATTCGTGTTTCAAAAAAATCGGTTTTTGTTTTAAAAATTTGAATTTTTAAAATGGCTTCTTTTAATAATACTTTTGCAGAGGGTCAGTCGATAGTTGGACCACCAATGTTCAATGGTGAATATGCTTTTTGGAAAAATAGGATGATTTTTTTTTTGAAAACCATTGACGCATGGGATATTGTTGAGACAGGTTATAAAACTCCAATTATAACTGTAGATAATCAGGAAATAGAGAAACCAAAGGAACAATGGACAGAACTAGAAAATAAATTACAAAATACTAATGCCAAAGCTATGAATTCTATTATCTGTTCATTAGATCAATTTGAATTTAATCGTGTCTCACATTGTCTAACTGCGCAGGAAATATGGCACATACTAGAAGTGACTCACGAAGGAACATCTCAAGTCAAAGAATCTCGCCTTGCTATGCTAAGCAGCGAATACGAGAACTTTACAATGGCGAAGGAAGAAAATGTCAAAGAGATGTACGGACGACTTTCCAATATCGTATACAAATCAAAAGCTCTCGGAAAAACATACACCGAATTGGAAATAATCCGGAAAATACTCAGAGTCCTTCCACGAAGCTTTGAAGCGAAAGTAACTGCCATTCAAGAATCGAAAGATTTAAAACAACTCAAAGTTGAAGAACTCATCGGAAATCTCACCACTTATGAGCTAGAAATGAAATTCAGGAAAGAGCGTGAAGGAGGAGATACTCGAAAGAAATCAATAGCTCTCAAAGGAACAACTGAAAGTGATGACGATGACGATGACGATGCATCAGCAGAATTGGAGCTATTAATAAAGAAATTCAAAAAGTGGAATTACAAATATGGAAATTCAACTCGAATTCAAAAAGCAAAAAGCAGAATAGCTAAAGCACTAGACTACTCTGAAGAACAGAAGATCATCTGTCACGAGTGCAACCAACCCGGACACATTAAGCCCAATTGTCCTCAAAATCAACGCGACTTTAAAAAGAAATCAAAAAGGAAAAGTTTTGCAGCCACGTGGAATACAAGTGATGAAGATAATCAAAGTTCTAGCAGTGAGAGTGAGAAAGCAGATATGTGCCTTCAAGGGAATATAACTGATAGCGACGATGACGAGCCAAGCGAGGTATCAAAACTTACTCACTTTGAATTACTTATTTATTTCCATGAAGTAAATGGCTGTTTTGAACGACTTAGGGAAAAATACGCCAAACTTGAATCTCAAAAGGATACTTTGATAGAATGCAATGAACAACTTGATCAATTAGTTAAGAACTATCAACGTAGAATCCCTAAGTGTGATAAGTGTCCAACATTCGAAGAGGAAATTAAAAAATCAGAAATCTATATAAAATCACTTGAAAATGAAATTCTGATTTTAAAAGAGAATGAAAATACTAGGAGAGAGAATTCTATTAAAAAGTGCACACAGTTGTTAAACGAAAATGAATCTCTCAAAACACAAGTCCAACAACTGTCAACGACTTTAGATAAATTTTCAAAAAGTGAAAAATCGTTGAATATGCTATTAGGAAAGCAAACTGTTAATACGGTTAGACAAGGACTTGGATTTAATAATTCGAAAATTGTTGCAAGCAATATTAATCAAGTTAATTCTAAGTGCACAATTTGTAGAAAATTTGGACACGATCACAATAATTGTTGGTATAGACCCAAACATGTGAAAACTAAACCGATTTGGGTTCCAAAAGGCACAAATATAAAAAATCTCAAAGTTAAACAAATTTGGGTGCCGAAGGGAACAATTATAAATAGTTTTGGGTCTCCACAAAATTGTTTTTCAAAATTTTCTGCCACTAACAACCATGGACCTATAAAAACAAATAGGTCACATAAATCTTTCATCGTGTAGGTGTGGTGGCAGGCTAAGGAACAACAATAGTGTTCTCTGGATTTTGGCTGTTCCAGAAACACAACGGGCGACAAAGCTAAGTTCCTTAGCCTAGTATAAAGGTGACAGAATCACAATGGATAACAATGAAAAATATCGTAAAGGTAAAACAGGTAAAGGTATATTTATTTGTACGATATATTAATTGTGATAATCTGCACCATATTCTGAATTAAAATCATCCAATATTGAGATTGATGAAAAGATGATGATTTTTATTATGACTTATTCAAAATAGTTGGCCAATTATAATTCTTATGCCAAAAAACACTATAATAATCTCTAAATTCTTTGAATTACTTCATATATATCATTTTGGATTAAAAATAGTGTTTTGTTGGACGATAATACATTTGGTTACAATATGGCTAACTCTATATTCACGTTTTTGATTATTTACACGGCTTCATTTCAAATTCAAAAGAATGTCATTTAAAATGCTGTTAAAATTGAGTTTGAAATTTTTGGTGCACACTTTATGGTTTGGTCAATCAAATTCAATTAATGATGATTTTGAGTGAAAGAGAAATTCAGATGCAGATTACAATGGTAATCTAGTTGATAGAAAAATTACTAGTTGAACGTGATTTTTGAGACATTTAGTAACTGCATCGTTTTTCAAAGAAAATATCTGCATATTCTTCATTTCAAATAATTTTCAAATAGCAGAATTTTTTTTTAAAACCCCCTGGAGAAAATCATTTTTGACCATAGTTTCAGATTAGTCATTTTTGAAAAATTAATTTCATAATTATTTTTGAATTTGATTTTAAATGACTATTTTGACTAATCTGACTCCCTAATGTTTATCGAAAAGAAAAATAGTGATTGAAAAAGTGATGAGTGTTAATATTGATCAAATATTATGACTCGAGACGGTATAATTAATAAATTTCTTTAGAAATTTAAACAAGAGTTATAAAACTTTTTGTTGGTAAAAATTCCATGACCATCTCTATATCTATCATATTTCTAACGACCATCACTCATCAAAAATTCTATATAGTTTGTCGATATGTGGTACTTTAAACAGGAAACGTTCGTTTTTCATTTTTCACATTTTTTAAAAAAAAAGGTAATAATAATAAATACCAAAGTATTCACTCTCATTTAAAAGTCCTCACGGTTATGCATGGGTGAATTACTTGGAATTTGTTATGTGCTTCCATGCTCATTTAAAAGTCCTCACGGTTATGCATGTATGGAACGCATATCAAAAGTTTATTTTTTAAAATAAACAAGTTGATTCTAATTCCATTTAAAAGTCCTCACGGTTATGCGTGGTTAGAAGATACTTGAATTCATTTTTTTTAAATAAAATTGGAATACTACTAATCTCATTTAAAAGTCCTAACGGTTATGCATGGTTAGTAGATATTCAAATTCCTGATACAAATATACCACAAATAGACACAACTGTATGGTTTTATATGATGACATCATTTCCATCATTCTAAAAGTGGAATATGCGCCTAACAAAATATTTATGATTTTTGTTTGATTTTTTTATCGAAATTTAATATTTATATTCAATTGAGTTTTAATGTTGAATTAATATCGATAACTTTATCTCTATTTTCTCTAACACTATTATTCTTTTGCTGATAACAAAAGGGGGAAAGAAAAGTTAAGATTTTGTCAAATAGAATCAAGCAAAGGTTAAATAATTTTCCATTTGCATCTAGGCTTATTTGAATATTTCTATTTGTATGCATATATGTAGGGGGAGCATCATGTAGAGAGGAAGCATTTAAATAGGGGGAGCAATTAGGATATATCTATGATCAAATACATTTAACATATTCAAAATCTTAAATATATGTTTGTTATCATCAAAAGGGGGAGATTGTTGAATATGCGCCTATATGATTTTTGTTTGATGATAATAAACATATATACATTCGTTTAAATGTATTTGATAATATACTATTTTATTTTTCACAGATTAAATAAATATTTGCTGAATAAAATAAATAACACGGAATTTGAATTCAAACGAATATTTTATTCAAACAAATATTTATTACAATTTTGAATAGTACAAAGTCAAGCTCTCATTATACATATACAAATTTGATTACAATACATCACAATTTCATATTTACACAATTTCATATTTACAGTTGACCTCACTACATATCACTCACACTCGTATTTATCTTCAACTTTATTCCAGTTAGAATCCAGCATCTGAGAAATTTGCAAAAATATTCACTAACGCAGTAAAATTGAAAATAAAATATTTTTGCAATATAAAATAAAAGATGAATTTTGAAAATAATATTTGCCTCAGTTATTTGGGTTGTTCGTCGTAATTTAAATTTGAATTCATCATACACGAACAACTTGTGACATACACAGTGTATTACTGTATATGCCATAAGGCCGTGCATGCCGATATATACACTTGATCGATTTACAGGGACAGGTGAGCACAGGTCAAACCCAAATGAAAAGTCGGGTTCAACTCACGTGCAGTATATTCAAAATTACGACACGAGCACAAGGTCAAACCCGAGTTTTGAAACTGGATTCAACACAAGGCAACATGACCGAAGGCATAACAACTGCATAGCGACTGCAGCAGTGACAAGTGCAATTCGAACCAACATGACAGCAACGCACCAATGCAAAATGGAGTGAATGCAACATGATAAACAACCAAAGTGCAACAATGTGCACAGTTCAGACAGGCAGTAGTGAAGTGACTCAAGTAAAATGCAAACCCAAACCATCAAGCCAACACTGCAAGTCCCAACCAATCAATGAACTGCATGAAACAGTCATGAACAATACACAGCAGCCCCAAATACCAGTGATGCAACTAAGCACAAATCACTTACAACATGTATGCAGCCCAATGAACCAGTGACAACAAACACTACAGCAACAACAGGACCATGAAACCAGAAACATGGGAACACAGCAAAGACCAATGAATCAACAATGCTTGAAGACTACAACATCAATTAAACGGTCAATATAAATGCACAGAAGCAACTACAAACTACTCACGACAATGCACCAATGTCACAAGCATGAACACAAATGTACATGACAGTGTACAACATCAAGGACCAAGTAAAGCATGTACAAGTGCATGAAAACCAAAGTCAACAGCACAGGGAAGTACAAAGCAACTGCAACAGATGCAGTGAAGCAAAAATATAGCAGCAATGTACATGAATACAACTAAAAGAACACAAGCCAATTCAAACAACAGCAAGCAGATGCAAGCTAACCGGCATATGAACAACTACAACAAGTCAATGTCAATGAAGCAGCCGAAGCAAGCAAATCGAGCATGAGTACAGTTCGAACAATATCCAGAAGAGCAGTTTAAAAATTCAAGATGGCTAGAGTTGAACAAATCAAAGCCGTGAGATGCAGTCAAGTAAAGAAGCCGTGTTCATACATAAAAATCAAGTCGTGGTCATCACAATCTCAAATCAACATGAAATATACGAATATGACAAAGTCAAAATTAAAGCCGTGCTCATCACGAATTTGATTCAAAACCGTGTCAACCAAGCAACGAACGTATACGCATATGAAAAGGTCAGAATCAATCTCAAACGACCAAGAATAATCAAACGGCCGAAAAGCATAGTGTTGAAGAAATCAGACGAACTCAATTCTATGAAATCTAATCCTATAAAAACCCTAATCATCATCGGCAATTATATCATCAAGTTCAAGCAAGCCAAAACCAGTAAAAGCAAATAGCAAAAAATTAACATACCAATTATAATTCGAACTTGATCGAATTGAAGTAGCCGACAGAAACTCAAAGAGACAAATCGATCGACGAATGCAAGGAACTGAATTATATTTATCTCGGTCGAAGCTACTGGAGTCGGCGACCTCAATCATACCAAAAGCCCAAATTTTTTTAAAGGAAGAAGAACGAACGAAGAAACAAGAGCCGACATCAATTAAAAGGGAACGGGCCGCAATAACATAAAAAGAAGAAAAAGGGGACGGACCTTTCTTTTGAGAAGCTTATAAATTATAAGGCTTTGTTTTTAAATTAGGGTTATTTTATTTTAAATTGTTTTTAATTTGTATTTTCCTTTTTAAAACCGTTTATTTTTCTAGTCGTGTGACTAGGGGACAAGCTACGTGGCGTAGCTTGAGAATTCGTAACTCAGTGGCTGAGTTGTGGCAGAGTTTTGAGCGTAGAGTTAGATTAGTCAATAGCGGGTATAGCGAGTTTACGTGTATAAGCGAGGGACTATCTAATTTCTAGTAGAAACCTTGGGGGCAACACGTAGGCAGGGTTTTGCCGAAGCTGGGTAAATTCTGTGTTGTTCTGTTATTTATATTCTGCGATATCTGTGCTGCTATTCTGTGATCTGAATTGAATATTTTATAAGCTTCCGCGATTAATTTTTTTAATTTATACTATCACCCTATTCACCCCCCCTCTAGGGTGAAATCGATCCTACAATACGCGTTTGAAGTGTTAAAAACATAAAGGGCGTTTGGGTCTTTTTGCGTGCGTGAATTTGAAAATAGAGGGCGGAAACGTAAGTGTTGGTTGTGAAGAATGTTTTCTCAATTTTGAAACTTATTAGGAATGTGAGCCAAACTTACCCTTTATTTTATATATTCACAGTTAGATCTATCAACGGGTACTATCGGATTCGAATAGTGCTATATCTGTGTCAGCATGTGAAATCATTTTCCATCAACTACTAATAGATCAAGAAACATAAATGAAAAATTTTTAGTCCTACATAAATTTTTTCAATCACATTAATTATTAGAATGTTAAACATAAACAAATATCATGATAATAAATACTTTTGTGCATATAATATGTATTTATTGTGTATAAAAATAACTTGCAACTTAATAAAACAAAAAATAAATATCTTTCAGTGTATTAAAATACACATAATTTAAACTATAATCTTCAAAACACTACAAAAACGGCTGTAGCGACGGTAGTTTGCATCGGCCAGCGATGACTAAATAACGTGGCCGACGCTAGCCGTCGTAGAGTCTGTATATACAGACAACAACCCACGAGAAAAATATTTCACTCTTTCTCACAAAAAACAAAAAAATTTCACCTCCTTCTCCATCTTCCCAGCCGTCGCTCACCCCACCCCACCCCCCTTCTGCCGTCATTTGCCGCCACCAACGTTATCGCTTCTTCCGCTATCTCCTCCCCTAATTTTCGCTTATAATTTAAGTATGATTATTAAACACTAATTTTGAAAATTTATGGATTATGGATTTGAAATTGATGATTATTTGGTATGAGATGATAAAAGTGTGTTGTAAGTTGATTTGTGCATGAAATTAAAACCCTAATTAGAAAATTAGTTGAATATGGATATGTAATTGATGATTATTGCATATTAATTATGTTAATATATAGTGTATTAGTGGATTTTGGAGATATTAATTAGTGGTTCGATTGTATAATTTGGAACTAAAAATTAGGGTTGATTTAAAATCCAATAATTAATCAGTGTGTAATAACTGATTATAATGTTTATTGATAAGTGTATATGGAATGTTTCTGTTATAGTTTAGAACCATGTTTGATAAGTTTGTGTTAATTATAAGTGTTATTGGTTAGTATAAAATTAATTTAATTTAGTTTATTATAAGTGTCAACTTATAATTTTAGTTTACAAAATAGTTAAGTTAAAAAATTTAGCTGTTAACTGAATTTTAAAATAATTTCAAATTTTAAAATTATTAAATAAATTATTTAAATAGTTTAAAACTAATAAATTTCGAAAGGAGCATAACAACAATAAATATTCTACTGAAATCGATTTTGTAAAAAAATTAAGAAATGGATATAACAACAACAAATATTCTACTCAAATCGGTTTTGTAAAAAATAAGAAATGAACATAACAACAACAAATATTCTTCTAAAATCGATTTTATAAGAAATTAAGAAATTAATAAACGAACATTAAATATTAACTGAAATCGATTTTGTAGCAAAATTAAGAAATGAATATAACAACAATAAATATCCTAGTAAAATCGATTCTGTAAAAAATTGAAGAAATGAATATAATGACATTAAATATCTCGCTAAAATTGATTTTCTAATAAAAATTAGGAAATGAATACAATAAGAATAAATATTATACCCAAATCGATTTTCTAATTTTTTGGAATGAATATAATGTTGTTTGAAAGTATGCATTAAATATTATTTCAACAAATAATTTATGCTAAAATATTAAAGCCTTTCGTCTCAAAAGATTTTAATTTAGTTTAGAAAATACAACAATAATAATACACTACTTGGATGCAAAGTTATACGTAGAAGAGAAGTGAAGTGAACTGCTGTCGAACTTAGATAGAAGTATGGTGTGCGAAGCCTTTAGTTCTAAATGACTTTACTTTATTTTAGAAAATAAAACAACAATATACCATTTGAGTGTAAGTTATGCATAAAAGAGAAGTGAATTGAAGTGCTGTCGAAATTACTAACATATATTTTTAAATTAGGAATAATGTTTGATTATTTTCTTTACCGTACTTGGATGTATAAAGTCAGAATTGGTATGAAAGGTTCGGTGAAGGAACATTTCTACAATGGTGTAGATGAATTTATTATATTCACTACATCTAATAACTGAAATAATGAAGAACTTCGATGCTCTTGTAGTAAGTGCCAACATTTAAAGCATTGGAAACCAAACACAGTTAAAGTACACTTGTATAAATCTGGTTTTGTGCCAAATTGTTATTTGTGGGATTGTCATAGAGAACATGCTGCACCTACACCTAATTTTGTAGCGTCAGAGGACGATCATGTTATGATGAACCCAATAGAAGATATGGTGGAAGATGCAGCACGATCAATATTCTCTACCGTCGAAGTTGAAGATCTTGACGTAAACATCGAAGAAGAACCGAATGTTAGAGCGAAATTTTTTATGATTTACTTAATGCCACTGAGTGGCCGTTGTGAGATGGTTGTAAAAGTGGGACCGAATTATCAGTAATCGTCGAATATAAAATCAAAATTCAACTTTACCGAAGCTGGATCTATGGTAGTTGTACAAGTTACAAAATGGCATATGCCACCTAATAATCTGATGTGCAATAGTCATTATAAAGTAAAAACACTTATGTTAGCTTTCGATCCGCCGTACCAAAAGGTGATACATGTATAAAAGGTTGTATGTTGCATTGGAAAGATGACATTCATAGAAAGTGTAAAATATACAATGAGGAAAGATACAACCAAGAAAAAAGAAAGGAAATGAAGTTATGTACAAGTGAATGCATTATTTACCCATCACTTCTAGATTTCAAAGGTTATATGTGTCTTCAACTACGGCATGTCATATGCGATGACATAGTGTGAGAACACAAGAAGATGGAACTTTGACACATCCATCTGATGGAGAAGCATGGAAATATTTCGATAAAACATACAATGCATTTGTTGTAGAGAGTCATAACGTGAGACTTGCTTTATGTACGGATGGATTTTCACAATTCTCTCAGTTTTGTGGCAAATATTCATCTTGGCCAATTATCGTTACTCTATATAATTTACCGCCATGGATGTGTATGAAAACTCCGTATATGTTTTTAACTGTTGTTGCCCTTGGCCCTGATGATCCAACACAAGGAATTGATGTTTATTTACAACCATTGATAGAGGAGTTGAAAACACTATGGTATGAAGAAGTTGGAACATACAACGTTTTGAGAAAAAAGAATTTTCGTATGTTCGCTTCATTTTTGTAGACTATTAGTGATTTCCTTATATATGGGATGCTTTCAGGTTGGAGTATAGCCGGTCGTCTAGCTTGTCCTTATTTCATGTAAGAAACATGAGCATTTTCTTTACGGCATGGAAAGATAATTTCATGGTTTGATTGTCATCAATGTTTTCTCCATTCCGATCATACTTTTAGAAGAGATAAGAAACTTTAAAGTTAACAGAGAAGAGAATATGCAACCACCAAAGGTGTGGTCAAGCGAAGAAATATATCATTTTGTGAAGGATTATCTGAAAATACGTGAAACAGGAGTGCACACTGAATTTCCAAGTAAAATGGTGCAAACAAAGTATATTTTGCGAGTTACCATATTGGAAAGATCTCTACTCTGACATAATACTGACGTGATGAACAATGAAACAAATGTATTTGACAATGTGTTTAATACTATTATGAATATAAAGGGCAAAACTAAGGACGATTTGAATTCAAGACTTGAGATAACACACTTTTGTAAATGTCCTAAACTTCATATGAAGCCGATGATAATAAAAAACCCAAAGCAAGCAATGAACTAGACAACAAGTAAGTAAAACTAGTGCTAAAGTGGATGGAAGGAATAATATGTACAGAGCGGATTTCTTCTAATCACCGTAGATGTGTTGACTTTAAAAACAATAAACTTAGTAGAATGAAGAGTCACGATTGCCATATCATGATGGAATATTTACTATCGGTGGTTTTTAAAAAACAGTTGCCTATAAAAGTATGGTCAATCATCTGGAAAAAAAAGTTAAACAAAAAGCACGAGTTGAAGGGTCAATTTGCAAATCATATCTTAAAGAAGAAGCTTCATTCTTTTTCTCTCATTATTTCAGTGAGCATGTGAATTTATCATTTGTAAGTGTTCCTCATAATTATGAAGCCGTTGAACAAGATTCCTCTCAAGCATTATTATCTATTTTTATACAACATGGCAGATCTGCTAGAAAATCTGTGGAAATATGGCTAGACGATAAAGATTACCAAATAGCACACATATATGTTCTTCTTAACTGTGCTGAAGTTGATCCGTTTGTTAGGTAATAATAAATTCATACTTATTTCAATTATACTTACATGTTACTTGTAATGGAACATATTGCATATATATTGGCAGTATATACGAATCACGGCATCCGTTTGGAGATCACAGTAAAGACTGCTAAATGGTTTTCGAACTACGGTTATGATCAAAGAAGCAGTGTCGTTGATAAAGGATTACAACATCTTGCACTTGGACCAGAAAGAAATGTCAGGGCTTATCCAATATTCTTCGTTAATGGGTTTAAATTCAACACCATAGATTACGGTGCCGACAAATTGACATATAACAGCGGTGATATGTCAAAGGTAGTAATGATCCATGTGAGCATATAAAAGATTTTTATGGCATCTTAACATGGGTTTTAGACTTGATATATTATATGCAACATGCAGAATTTTTTTTTTCTATTCAAATACAATTGGTTCAGCAGTGTTCCTAGTTCTGGAATCAACATGCACAAAGATTATAAGCTTATTAAAATAAAATATACCTCACATTATTATAAGTATGATCCTTTTGTAATACCCAAGCAAGCCTTATAAGTTTGCTTTGCTCAATACCCATCCTTAATACAAGATAAAGCAGATTAGTTGGCTATTTTTAAAACAAAGACAAGATTTACATTTGATGGAGTTAATATTCCAAGCGAACAGCGTATTAAGTGGATCTTGAGCCAAATGATGAAATAATAATAACTGATGATACGAATGTAGGGATGTTGAATGATGAATCGAATGAATTAATAGAAGCCTTTGAGAGCATAGAAGAAAACGACGTAGCATACGAGACCGAGTTCGAATCAAAAAATGACGAAGGTTTATAATTTTAAATGATGACTATATTGTGAGCTATGCATTGGTTGTTGTGTATTGTGTATTTTGTATTTTCGATGTTATATATTAATAATGATGACTATGTTGTGAGCTATGTATCAGTTGTTGTATATTGCATATCCTGAGTTGTCGATGTTATATGTTAATATTGATGACTATGTTGTGAGCTATGTATTATTCTATTTATTTGAATTCTATAAAATAATATATTTTATCACTATATGAAATGATTTGTTTGTAGCAGATATGCCTTTTAGGAGACATGATAGTAGATCTCAGCCTTCGCAGTCTTCTCCTTCTCCTTTTTCTTGCGCCGGTGCCAGCAGCATAGTGTCAAATGCACGTCCATTGGCAGAGGTTGTTCCTAAGAGCGCATGGTAAGTATTAAATTTATTGTTTGTTTTAATATTTAAAAATATACTAATTAAATTCCTATATTAAAATTTATACAGGGGTTTTGAAGTTGAGCCTTCGAACTACATCCTACAGGTATCCAGGAAGGCCTATATGAGACGAATGTCCGGACGCTGGCCTCACTGGGATGACATCCCAAACCATGTTAAGAAAGATATATGGGTCTACTTGATAGTGAGTATAAATTTATAATTCATTTGGAAAATAATATAATGTACATAATTCTAATTAATTTCAATATACAGACCGCCATCCAAGTCGATTCGTAGGATATAGATGTATTTGCAAATCAGTGAAACCAGAAGATATGGAAAAATTATAGGGACACGCTCTCTAAAGCAAAGAATGCGATAAAGAAACCATCATGGATGAGCGCCGATGTTTGGGAAAAATTTCTACAACAGTGGGAAACCGCTGAAATGAAAGTAAGTTATTTAATTTCATACTGTTATTAAAATTTGTTTAAATTTCGTATATTAGCTGCATTAAATTAGTTAAACATGTCTTTAAATTTATAGGATCTATCAGCACGAAATCATGCAAACAAGAATAAAAGTCATGCTTTGCATCGTGGTGGATCTAAATTATTTTAGCAACATTGCGCGGAGTTTGCAAGTTTAGCAAATGCGTTTATAAACAGATGTAACATTATTTAATCATATTTGTAACATTTTTCAGTAACATTGTTCATTAATCATAATTGTAACAGCGTAAGAAATTAAATCGTGAGCCTACAATGGTTGAAGTCTTCACAATGAAGCACACTGTCGAGCAGAGAGATGAGGAAGCTAATGTGTCATACACTTGGACAGATGATAAATCTCAATCAATAATGGTAAACATGCTTAATTTTTTTACTTCAAAATTAAATATATATTGTGGAAAATTTTTGTTCGTGATCGCAAACAAGATATGACATAGAGAATGCTTGAGTGGCAAAATCCACTAGCTGTTAGTTGACCTTAGAGAGTCAAACAGTATATGGGATGCTTTGATTGACACTCCTTCACGAAATAGGCGTTACGGTTTCGAAAATCGGGAGGTAAATGCTTTATTAACTAATATGTAAGCAATATATAATATTAAGCATTAATTATAACCCGATATCAATAATTTATAGGCCATGATGATTCAGTTGTCCTACAGGAGATCACATGCTGAAGAGGAGATAGCTCAATTGAAACAACAGCTAGCGGAGATCAATGATTAGCGAAAGAGTGGGGTGTTGGCATAGTAGCTTGATGAGTATACCGCGGCATACTTAGCTGAGCATGGTACAATGCCAAGGGAGGACGACGACGACGAGGATGATGAGTAGGTATGATGTGTTTCTAATGGATTTTGATCATTTTTTTGTACATGTGTGACATTTGTTACATTTATGGATTTAATACTTTTTTGTTGGTTGTGTTGTTTGATGGATTAGTGGATGTTCTGTTTGATGTACATGAGTTGGTTGAGATGTTTTGTTTGATGAACTTGTTTGTAGGTATGATTTTGTAGTTTAATGAGATATTGGTGTTGATTCATGAAGTGGTTGTGCAAAATATTTGTGTTATATATTTGATTGTGTGTAATATGTATGAGATTATACAATTCTTGCAATAGTAGTAGTTGTGAAACTCATCATATATGTGTTGTAAATGAGGTGGATGGAGATTTGTGCGTTTGGATGGCCAAAGGAGAAGGTTTGTGCAGAAAATTGTTTCCAGATTAGTGACGGCTAGCGATCGCCAGCTGTTCACAATTTTGCGACGGCTAGCGACGGTTATTTGGTTCCAGGTTAGTGACGGCTGGTGTCGGTTTGCGGCAGCACTTCAACTACTAGGATGTTGCCACGTGTCTACTTACTCGTCGCTAACAGGATGATGGAGCTATCACTAAAGCCGTCGCTTTCTTCTTAGCGACCAGGTAAATAGCGACAGCATATAGCGACGGCTGGCGACGACTGGCGACCCCTGGCGACGGCTGGCGACCCCTGGCGAAGGCTAGCGACAGCAGCCGACGCCATATTTCGTCGCTAAATGAAACGCTCATGTAGTGAAAGTACAGGACGGATAGTTTTCGGATGTAGATGTTTGTCCATATCAGTTATTTCGAATATCGGATATCCTCTTTCTTTACAAGGAATATAGAGATTTCCAAAGGCTTCCAACCGTCAACGGCTGTCGGGAGCCATCGAAAATGTCGTTGGTATAGAGAATACAACTTTCGTCCTTTTTCGTCGGAAATAACGATGTTCTTTCGGCAGCTTCCAATGGCTATTTCGATGGCAATTTCGGCTGCTTTCCCGAGGGTAAGATGCCCATGTGGCTTGAAAGATCACCGAAAAACTGCCCGGAGTGGTCGTTGGATTTTAATCAATAATCCGTCGTAAATCATCGGCAGACACAGGAAAAACTATCTAGAGCCGTCGGGGGCCATCGTTGATTTTTGGTTGATAATCTGTCGAAAACCGTTGAAAGCTATCGGAAATCTAGGTGATTTTTTTATATTACAGCATTCATTCGAATTCCAAACAGCACATCAATATCAATATATGTCACAACATATAAGCTAAATCAGTATCAATATCAATAAAAATATAAAACTCAAACATCACCATCTCAATCTCAAACTTAGATATTACCATCAATACAAAATAAATCGTCCATCATAATCTCACACACCCAACAACAAAATGTACATCCAACTTCAATGTACAACATATACAACATCTGGCGAAATTTGATATGAAATGGTTGGAAAAGAACAAGCAAATAAATGAGATCTTGTGCTCTACTTTTACCTCTTTCTTTATGCTCCTTAAATCAACCTCTTTCCATTCATTTCTCTCTCTCTCTACTTTATCGTGAGGAATGATGGGCTACGGCCGAAAATATTTTGTGCAAGATCAAACAAAGAATTAACAAATATAAAGGTGGTTTTCATCCGTTGATTATTGTAATTTCAAGAGGTGGTTCAATCAGATCTTTCAGTTGTTTCATTAATTCAAGGTGTGAATCACATCAATTTCTTTAGGAAATAATTAAATTTATATTTAATTACACACACACCTCACCATGATTATATATGTTAGAGCTCAAACATTTTATAATGAATTCATTTCTGCCATGTAATATGATTTCGTATATGTGTATATATATTGATTTAGAAACAAATGGTATGATATATATATATATATATATAATTTATTTTAATCCAAAGTTATTTTTATAAATTTATTACGAATAATTTTGAATTTCAATAACATTTTTAATTAGATAAAATAGTTTCATAATATATTAGTTTCTATAGCTATCTGGCTTTTGAGTGGGCTATCCACTTATATTAATAACCATTAAGGACAAATGTTCAGCACAAAAGCCAGAATAACTAAAAAAAGAAAAAAACAAGAGATAGGCAGAAGTGCCTATACTACTAGTAAAGAAGGGACAACTAGTCCCCGTCTTCAATACTGCTATTATCATTAAAAACAGGCCCCATGATATTTATAAACCTAGTAAAAATAAAGCCAGGCTAGGCACATAGAACATAATATCAAAAGAGTATAAATATATCATATCCAATGTTTCATCTAGAAAAAGCTTATTGCATTCCTTGTCTTCACAATCAAAAGACAAGACCAACCCTTCACCCTCAACATGATAAATCAAGATACGCTCTTCACCCTCACCTCCAACATACATACAGAAGCTGTTAGTCGATGGTCTGTATCTCATTTTTGAAGGTTCTCTAACACAAGTACGCTTACTACAATGTTAAAAATTATACGCTTAATAGGAGAGACTAGAACTGTAACTTCCGCCTCATAAGGCACTACAAGAGGCGGATCAATAACAGAGGATGGTGGATCCATAACATGGTCAATAATAACCAAAAATTCAACGAGAGGGGCAGTGGGCCTAGAGTTAGGAATCCACTTCCTTGAAGGTGGTTGTGGTAAATGGATCTTATCGGGGATTGTATGAGGAGAATTAGAAGCCCCAAACTTACGGGCGTTAGTAGAGTGACCAAAAGGCCGATAAGTGCATATATTTGATTTCCAGCTGTACCTTACCTATACAATAGTATAATGATCCTCTGTAATTATGGCCTTAAGTTTAGAAAGCAATGGCTTATCAGGAGTGATTTCATTCAATCTTTTCATGGCCACAATATTAGTGTCAAAACATTTAACCTTGCCGACAAGGCTGGCTAACCAGTCAAGCCCAATCATGGGTTGCAAAATAGATAGGATATGAGAGAAGTATGTCCATAAAGGAATAGATAATATATGTTTCTTGGCCTTATCCACCGTAGGACTCCAAGTAGTAATAATTAGTAATAATGAAAGACTTCCCCTCAATTAGGATCGGGTCAACTTCAAGAAAACATAGTCTTTCATCACCCTTTGAGAATTTGAAATTGAACATAGAGTTATCACAATACACTTGAATACCACTATTTAGTTTCCAGATGATAGGTCAGATTAGAATCCAGGAAGAAACCTACTATATATTTAAACCAAAAGTCGATTCCCACTTGCAATACTTCTATAGGAATAACCATCACTCCGTCAATCTCTACAACATCAAAAGAATGATGGGTATAGCCCCAGCATCTCTCGCCATAGAAGAAAATAAGGAAGTCCACTTACCAGGCACAATCGGGGCAGAAGATTCAAATTCCACCTAAACAAACATGGAGGGCGATGGCGGTATATTTATTTCAACAGGAAAGACAAGAGCAACATCATTATTCTTGGCATTATTACAAACATCACTCATGCCTACAACCATATCACCCAAACTACTACCAACTCTTTTCCGCCACTATAACCATAGATCAATTCACATTCTTAGCACAATGGACAGGCAGTTCGATTTCCAACCGCTAGCCAGCACGACTTATTGCGGCTACCTCGAATAATGGGAAAAAGGGGAAGTATCAACCGTAGCACAAAATTTGGCAATACCAGAAATTAGAGATATTAAGGCATCTGTACTAGAAATCAAGCTTTCTAAACAGAGAATGGTTCGGAGGCAACCAATTGAGTAGCTGACGAAATTGGAGATACATAGCGAGATGGTGCCAAGGGTGGGAAATATATTGATTACATACATAAATAAATATATAAACATATATGCTTTCAGCAATTTAGAAAAAAAATTAAAGTTATCCTCGTAGATTAATAATTAGTAATTAATTTAAAATCAGATTTTAAATAAATATAAACACATATTTGTTTTATAAGATAAAAATAAAAAAACATAAAATTTCGCACTTAATTTAATAATAAGAATTTAATTTTTCTAAATATTATGTTCGAATATATATATATATATATTATATTTAAAATTTGTAAATATATATTTTAGTTAGGATTGTAGATTTGAGTATGAATTTTTCTAAGTTAAAATAAGATTTTTAGGATATTATTTAAATTTCAAAATATTTTGATTTAGTTGAAATTGTTTTGAATATATCTATAATCATTATTATTTCAAAATTAAGCTCGCACGCATGCATATATATATATATGTATGTATGTATGTATGTATGTATATATATGTATGCATGTATGTATATGTATATATATATGTGTGTATGTATATACATTTGTATACTCATTTTAAATAGTTGTAAATTAATAATTTATCATTAATTTTATAATATATATAAATATATACTTGATTTGAAATTATAAGAATAGAAAAGAAAAAAGGAATTCGTTTCGCTTTATGGTGTAATAAAATTTTTTGTAAATAATTATTAATATTAATTTATATGGTTTTATTCATAAAATATGACCATTTTAATTAGTTAATAATGATGATAAATTTATTTTCAAATTTTTATTACATTTAAATGTAAATTAGTTTATAAGTAAATATGTGATTGGGAATCGGTTTCCCGATTTTCGAAAGTTTGACGAATAAAAGTTGTTCAGAGTCGTTGAAACGTTGTTTATTCTCTTGCATGCATACATGCACATGTATATACATGTCACATGCACTCATGAACATTTACACACACACATAACATATATACTTTTATATATGGACATATATAACAAAATTTCTAAGATATTTTCACAAACTTCATCCTTAAGCTTCCTTAAGTCAATGCACATGGCTTGGAAGTGAAATGATGTGATGAAGCACATTGGAGGAGGGGGAAGGACAAACGTGTGTAAGATGATGTCGATGGTAATAATGATGGTGCGTGCGAAGGTGATGATAATGATGATGTATGTGAAGATATTTTCTACCTCTTTTTAGACTATAAATGCCACACCTCTTTTCTTCCGTTTCACAACACATCTTCTTCATTTCTAAGCTCTTTTATGTCCTCTTTCATGGCTTCTCATGTTAATAAAATAATGCCAAAATAATTCTCAAAATAAATTTAATTATAATATATTAGTATATATACTTAAGCAACCCAAAACTATTCCAAAACTCCACTTTTCCTCTCTACCATCCATGGCCCCTCTTCTTCCATCAAAAGGCCAAGTTCTCCTCTTCTCCAACCCTAAGCCGTAAGCCTCCTAGTTAAGGCCAAGCCCTTCAAACCCAAGAACCCAAGTGATCGTGAGCTTTAAAATCCAAATAGCGGAGCTATGGAAAATTTTAGTTAATCGTTTAAATCCATGGTGAGAAACTCCTAAACTATAGTATTATATGCTATTTGATGTTATATATATTCGAGTATGATTATTAATGATGGTTGTTTATTATGAATCATGAATATAAATGCAAGTCACAGAAATACACGTCGATAAGCACAAAGTAAATCACTTTCCTTTATTGAATGAATTTGTGTATATATAATGCTAAAACTCTTTAAAAAGGTTTAAAAATGATTTTGAACTATTTTATAAACATATAAAAGTATTTTGGTAAAGTTTGAATGGTAATTGAAAATTTAGTCAAAATTAGGCACATCGCATAACGGTAGTTCGCGGTTTCGTGCCATAAAAGTCAAATGGGTATAAAGAATGGAATATAGCTCAAAATTCTTCGAGATAAGTATGTTTAGAAATATTATATCCATAATATTTAAACAAAGAAAGAAAATAGAGATTTCATTAAGTAAAATTTGAAATATGAGTAAAACAAGTTTTTAGAAAAATCATGGTTTTGTAGTTCGGAAGTCATAACAGGATTTCTTTAAAAATGATATTTTAAAATTATTTAAAAATATGAAATAAATTCTAAAAACTTTTAAAAGGTTTTAAAAGTAATTTGAGTTATAAGAATTAAATTTCAAATGATAAAAAGTCATGTTGATCAATATAGCTCAAAAAGTACTTTCCACAGCACTTTTTGTAACTTTTGAAATATAGTTTTACATGCAACTGTTCTTTCCCAAATCTTTTGCAAATGTTTTCAAATAATTTAAAAATTATTTTAAAGACTATTAGAAAGATTTATGAAATGGTTATATGTTAAATGATCCAGAGTTGATCAAATAACTTGACCGCCTTATGGATGTCAGAGAGATAGTACCTAGGCTTGAGTTTAGAAAACTAGTTTCATGCTCTCCCTGGCTATCTGGACTAGCCCGACAGATGGGATAGTAAAATTTATTTATTCGGATCTAAATTTTCCAAAGTATAAGGGATATGATTTTCCAAATATAAATAACTTAGAATTTATGGAGATAATCTTCTTATACTTGGTGTTAAAGCCCGAAGAGGGAACTCATACTATTCGTGGAATTTAAAAGGTGATCTCATCGTTATTCCACTCATAGTACTTGTTGAATATGAGAATTGATATTGAGTAGAATTAGGCAATTTCTATAAATTTTGCTCACTTAATATTTACTGGTTTTGGTTAACATCCTAGATAACATGGTTTTAACTCAACAAAGTTTTTGGGTTTTGAACTAAGAAATATATGTTAAGATTTAAATGAAATGATTTAGAAATATTTTCCTAAGTGAAAATGAAATGATGCCAAATTTTTCCAAGTTTAAAAAGGTTTTAATTAATCAAAGGATATGATAAGAGAGTTTAATGATTCGGTATATACCAGAAAGAAAAGTTTTAAAGTTATATATCTTTAAAAGATATTTTTGATAAAAAATAATGAATTAATCAAATACTATTCACCTATTTACTTGACCTCTTTTACCGATGATTGGTTCGAAGGAACCGAGGTCGGATTTAGACGATTTTTATTCGAAAACCACTGAACCAATTTATGTATTAGTGAAGACAAGGATATGATTTGGAAGATGGAATATAGGGATGCTTGTCACTGAACCTCGGGGAAAATTTCCCATATCATATTACGTGGGAGTAGTTCTTCATTTAAGATCTTTGAAGCAAGGACTTCTAGCTACTAATCCTAGGGGTAACTTCCAACAGGATGTGGTATGAGAGTGCCTTCGGTTTATCTTATTCCTAAGCAACTTGTATGGACGAATGTTCGACGTTGCATTTCTAGTTACATAAATTGATCTCTATGAACATATCATATTTTTGGTGGTGGAGAAGACAAATTCTCTTAGCTTAACACCCTTTCCTGATATGCACGAGCTTAGGAGTTATATGTTTACAGGAATCAGTTGTGCACGAAATGACAATGTGGCATTCAAAGTGGAATGTGCTATGTGAAAGTAAATCGCTACCCCAAGCCTCATTACCTAGGAAAGGCTTAAACATGGTATGCCGCAAGGATATGTAGTTCACAGCCATTAGGGTATGGCATCACCTTTCTAGATTACTCTCTATATGTCGAGCATTTGATGTATGCTATGGGATCCCAGATAGGCCGGTTACGATCGTGATAATGTCATATTCGGTTCTATCCAGGCCATATATGAGTACCAAACAGGGATATGCTGGTCTTGCCAAATGCGGAGTAATGTTTGTATATCCTCATCACATTCCTCTAAAGATGTATTGTATAGAAGGTAGTACCTTACCTGCCATTGTATGCAAATCCGTTCTCCGAACGAGCCCTGTAAGAGTTTTTTTTGTAGAGCCTAACATATCTCGAATTTAATAACGGTAAATATTTTGGCTAAGATTAATAAGTTTACTTGAAAATGTTTTCAAAGAATGTCATTAAAAATAATATCAAATATTTTTTCGTAGAAAATGTTTTGGTTAACATTAGGAAAAAAATTGTGTTTATGTGCGACGTGGTCTTATGAGATACCTTTTGTTTTAAAATGCGTATTTTGAGTTTCTCATACCAATCCAATGGCTGACCTAGAATTTATTTTTTCTTTCCCCTTAAACTCTGGGTGCCATAATTTTTCCCGAACAGCCTAATAGTTAGCTGATTAGGAGCATTTTGGAGTATCTAGAGCATATGGAGCATGAAGCCTGAAGCATGAAGCAATTTGGATTTCTTTTATTATTACGCGACTTTTCGCAATGTTTATATTATATATCTACTAGCACCTATTGGGACAGGCCATTATAACTACCCCAGCTGGATTAGTACTTATTATGACTCTGATATCTCACTTTGAGAGTGATTATATGTACTACTTTTATGGTTACCACTTTTTAAGTACGATGTGAGATTATATCATTTTTCTATCTTCTATCTTTATTTTTTTACCCCATGATAATCTGCCACTCCAACACTTGGATTTGTGGCACATGAATACCGAGGATGTATTTATGTCGATTTCTAAAGGTCGAGGAGGTAGATCATCACATTTTGTATTAGAGCTTATGGTTGAGTGAATACCTAAGCTTTAATGGGGTCAACTCATTTGAGATAGCATTAGTAATGTCCTGAGTTTAGTCTGAGAGAGTGCACGTTCGGAAAAAAGTATGTTCAAACTTTATGACAATTTTCTAAGATATCTCGTCTATATATTCTAAAAAGATATTTCCTTACTATATGAAGATAATAGGAGTTTAGTAGAAGAAGGAGATGAGTTAGGGGAAGGAAAGGTAGCAGTACCACAAATACAAAATGGTCGAACTCCCACAGTCACAATAATCGAGGAAGCAAAAATTCAGGTACAACCCCAAATTAACTTTACCACTTTTATGCAAGAATTATACAAGTTTGGAGGAAAACCATTCAAGGGAACGAAATCCATCATAGAATTTCAAGCATGGATTCGTTCATGTGAAAGGATTTTCAAAGGGCTAAATACTGTAGATGAGCAAAAGTGATTCTTGGCCTCTTAACAATTGCAGGATGGAGCTCTCGTCTAGTGGGAGTCCATTACTATGACTGGATCAGAAGACAATTTTTCTTGGGTGCTATTCAAGGAGGTATTAGAAGAGCAATATATGCCTCCATCCAGAAAAGCATGCCTTTACCAAAGCTTTATGGATTTAAAATAGGGGGAAATGTCAGTAAAAAATATACTAAAAAATCCAATGAATTGTCACGATTTGGATCTGGTCTAATTGACACTCCTTTGAAAAAGAATGAAATTTTTAGTTTTGGAATGAAGAAACAATATCAAGATAGAATGACGGTGCATGTGAAGGGTACTTTCATGGATTTGGTGGATATGGGTTTCTGATACGAAAGCCTAGACAAGAAAGACCCACCTATAACCCAAAGCAATGACAACAGCTATTTAAAGAAAAGAAAATTTGAGTAGAAAGGGAAGAAACCAGAGAAAGCCAAGCCGGAGGTAGATCGTTCAAAAGATGTAACCTATTATAATTGCTAGCAAAAAGGTCACATTTCCACAACCTGCAAAAATTCTAAGAGACAAAGGGAAATCTGCTACAACTACCATAAGCCAGGTCACAGGATAACAAAATGTCCCTTGATAAAGAAAGGAGAGCAAGCTAGAGTATTTGCTATTAATGATGAACCTTAAACCTCAACAGATGCAAAGGGAAAGTGAGTACTAGAAGGTAAAATTGATATTAGTGACATATTAGTTAGAGTATTATTTGATACCGGAGCTTCCCGCAGCTTTATGTCTAAGAAACTAGTTGATAGACTTAAACTTAAACCGCAAATATTAGACATTTCCATATGTGTCTTTAATCCAATAGGCAAAACGGCTAATCTAGTTATGATTTGTGAAGCAATCCAAGTTACCTACCCATCCCACATTTTTCCTTGCAATCCAATAGTCCTTAACTTTGATGAATTTGAAATTTTACTTGATATGGATTGGTTGTCCAAATATAAAGCTATTCTTGATTGTAATAAAAGACAGTACTATTATGTAATACAATAGGTAGACCCTTTCATGATAAAATGTGAAAACCCTAGTATAGTAAAGGAGAATTACATATAAGCACTTAATTTGTTTCAAAAACATCTAGAAGGAATACCAATAGTAAGGGAATTTTCTGATGTTTTTGAAGAAGAAAAAAGCCTACCACCCCCATCAAGAAATTGAGTTCCGAATGGATTTACTTCTTAACACAAGTCTAGTTGTTCACACAATTTGGAAGATGGCTCCTAAAGAGAAGGAAGAATTAAGAAAACAAACTAATGAGTTGTTGAAGAAGGGATTGATAAGACCTAGTCGCTCAAGTTGGGGGCAGCAGTGGTCTTTGTTGCAAAGTCTATGGCTCGTTAAGATTGTGTATGGACTATAGAGATCTGAACAAACGAACAATAAAAAAAAAGTATCCCCTACCCATATAGATGGCATGTTTGACAAATTACATGAGGCCAGGGTATTCTCAAAAATGTACTTAGCCATCGGATTCCATCAGCTAAGGATAGCACAAGATTGCATTCCTTTAATCGCATTCAGAAGCTCAAATGAATTCTACAAATGACTAGTTATGCCTTTGGGCTAACAAATGCTCCTGCCTATTTTGTTGACCTTATGAATAGGGTAAATAGAAAAGTACTCAATAAATTTGTATTAGTCTTTGTTGATGACATTTTGATATATTCAAAAAATAAGAAAGAACATGAAGGGCATCTTGAAATCGTATTAGAAATATTGAGAAGAAATGTGCTGAAAGCTAAATTCTTAAAATGCCACTTCTAGGAAAAAGAAGTAAGATTCCTTGCACACGTGGTGTTAGGAGAGGGAATTGCAGTTGATCCAGTAAATATTATGGCTATTCCAAAATGGAAACAAGCCCACACTCCAAAGGACGTTCATGATTTCGTGGGATTAGCAGGATACTATCGGAGATTTATTCAAGATAGCTCCAAGATTTTCTCTCACTTAACAAAGTCGACCATGAAATATGTGAAGTTTGAGTAGATACAAAAATGTGAAGAAGATTTTCAACAGCTCAAGAAAAGATTAACCACTACTCCTACATTGGCAGTAGATGACGAAAACGGTGGATTTACTATATATATAAATGCATATAGGGAAGGAGTAGGTGCTGTTTTAATGCAGCACGGGAAGGCCATTGCTTATGCACGTATACAATTGAAGATCCATGAGAGAAATTATGCAACACACGACTTGAAATTATTAGTCGTTGTGTTCGCATTAAAAATGTGGAGATATTATCTACTGGGTAAGAATTCATTACCGTTTATTTTAAATAGACTTTAATTGACCTTAGTAAATAATATTCATTTTTTAAATAGGTGAAAAGTTTGAGCTCTTCAGAGTCCATATATCTTTGAAATATCTTTTCACTTAGAAGGACATAAATATGAGGCAGCAATGTTGGTAAGAATTTCTCGCTTCATATGATCTTGATATCTTATATACACCCAGTAAGGCCAACATGGCAGCAGATGTATTGAGTAGGAAGCCTGCCATTATAACTTATCTTGTAGTTACCCCGACCTTTCAAGAGAAAATAGCCAACAAGCGAATTGAAGATCAACGACTAAGGTGGATTTCTAAAAGAGTACGCCAAGGGAAGAATTCAAGCTTTGAAATCGAAAGCCGTGGGATATTACGATTAAAGGGGAGAATTTATGTCCCGGAGGTGGATAAATTAAGGCAAGAAGTATTGACAGAATGCCATCAAACTAAAGTTAATATCCACCCAGGAGTCAACAAAATGTACAAGGATGTAAAACGGACATTTTGGTGGAAGAGTATGAAGAGGGATATTTCTATCCATGTTAGCAGGGGTGCGAATTGTCAACAAATAAAGAGTGATCAACAAAAGACTACTGGACCACTCCAACCTCTTGAAATTCCAACTTGAAAATGAGACCAAATATCGATGGATTTCATCGATAGTTTGCCAAGGTCAAGAAAAGAGAATGAAGGCATTTGGGTCATTATAGATCGACTAACCAAAAGCACACACTACGTCGCTGTAAAGTCAACACAAATTGCTGCAAGCCTTGCGGAATTATACATGAGAGAAATAGATCGATTACATGGTGATCCAAGTAGCATAGTTAGTGATCGAGACCCTATCTTTACCATTAAAGTTTTTCGAGGCATTACAGAAAGCATTAGGAACAAAGCTAAACATTAGTAATAATTTCATCCCAGACTGATGGACAAACAGAAAGGGTAAATCAGGTATTAGAGGATCTTATAAGAGCTTGCAGCATAGATTTCGGAGGTTCATGGGAAAGCTACCTTCATCTGATAGAATTCTTTTACAAAAATAGTTATCAGGCTAGTATCGGCATGACCCTATACAAAGCTTTATATGGCCATTTATGTTGATCCTCGGTATGTTGGATCGAGACTGGAGATCGGTTGGTATTAGGCCCTAACGTGATTAAAGAATCTTTGAAAATGGTTGACCTAATTAGAAAAAAGATGAGAGAAGCCTAGAGTAGGCAAAAGAGTTATGCGAAAAGCGGCATAGAAATTTGAAATTCTCAGTAGGAGATTATGTATTCCTAAAGGTTTCCCCAATGAGAGGGTGGTGAGATTTGGGAGAACTGGAAAATTGGCCCCTCGATATATTAGATCTTTTCCTATTCTCAAGCGGATTGACCCATTGGCCTATCGTGTAGAATTGCCCGAAAGTTTATTGGGTGTACATAATGTCTTTCATGTATCTCACCTATGAAAATATGTGCATGATCCAGAATAGATTACAGAAACAGCCATCCAAGAGAATTTGGAAGTTGAGCCTAATTTGGCCATTATAAGACAGCCTATGCGAATTGTGGATCGGAATGAGAGGCGATTAAGGAAGAAAATTATAAGATTAGTCAAAGTCCAATGGAGTGGTGACGTAGCAGACTGTACATGAGAGACGGAGGAGAGAATGCGTAAAGCCTATCCTGGTTATAGAATGGATACATAATAGTACGTTATATAGTGTACTCACCGGCTTATAGTGATGTCACTTGCTATATCTTATACATATGTATCACTTCATTATATTTTTTTGCCGAGTTATCTTCTTCTTATCCTTAATTTCGAGGATAAAATTCTTTTAAGGAGGAAAGTCTGTAACGACCCGCAAATATACCTCTTTAATAAATATATTGGAGACTAAAAGGATTTAATAATTACTTTAATAATTTTGATAATTTATTTTAAATATTTGTAAAGTAATAATTTATCATTAACTTTATATATATACACTTGTTTGAAATCATAAGAAAAGAAAAGAAAAAAAGGAATTCGTTTCGCTTTATCGCTATAATAACAATTTTTGTAAATAATTCTTAATATTAATTTATATGGTTTTATTAATAAAATATGGTCATTTTAATTAATTGATGATGATGAGAAATTTATTTTCAATTTTTTTTTACATTATATGTAAATTAGTTTATAAGTAAAATTGTGACCGAGAATCGGTTCTCCGATTTTTAACGGTTTGACGACCGTTATTCAAAGTCGTTGAAACGTTGTTTATTCCTTTGTGTGCATACATGCACATGTATATACATGTCACATGCACTCATGAACATACACACAGACACATAACATTTATACTTTTGTATATAGACATATATAATAAAATATCTAAGATATTTTCACAAACTTCATCCTTAAGCTTCCTTAAATCAATGCACATGGCCTGGAAGCAAAATGATGCGATGGAGCACATGGGGAGGGGGAGGACAAATGGGTGTAAGGTGATGTAGATGGTAATAGTGGTGGTGCATGTGAAGGTGATGACATTGATGATGTATGTGAAGATATTTTCTACTTCTTCTTAGCCTATAAATACCAAACCTCTTTTCTTCCATTTCACAACACTTCTTCTTCATTTATAAGATCTTTTCTCTCCTATTTCATGGCTTCTCATGTTAATAAAATAATGCCGAAATAATTCTCAAAAGAAATTTAATTACAATATATATGTATGTATGTATGTATGTATGTATGTATGTATGTATGTATGTATGTATGTATAGCAATCTAAAACTATTCCAAAACTCCACTTTTCCTCTCTATTATCTACGGCCACTCTTCTTCCATCAAAAGGCCAAGCACTCCTCTTCTCTAACCTTAGGCCATGAGCCTCCTAGTTAAGGCCGAGCCCTTCAAGGCCAAGAGCATAAGTGACCGTGAGCTTTAAAATCCAAATAGCGGAGCTATAGCAAATTTTTAGTTAATCGTGTAAACCCAAGGTGAGAAACTCCTGAACTTTGTATTATATGCTATTGGATGTTATATATGATTGATTATGATTATTGATGATGGTTGTTTAATATGATTCTTGAATATATATATATATATATATATATATATATATATTGCAAGTCCCGGAAACACACGTCGACAAGCACAAAGGAAATCACTTTCCTTTATTGAATGAATTTGTGTATATAGAATGATAAATCTCTTTAAAAAGGTTTAAAAATGAGTTTTAAATGTTTTATAAATATATAAAAGTGTTTTGGTAAATTTTGGATAGTAATTGAAATTTCGTCAAACTTAAGCGTGTCGCGTAACGGTAGTTCGTGTTTTCGCTCCGTAAAGTCAAATGAGTATAAACAATGGACTATAGCTCGGAATTCTTCGAGGTAATAATATTTCAAACTATTATATCCATAGTTTTGAAAAAATAAAGAAAATAGAGATTTCTATAAGTAAATTTTGAAATATGAGTAAAACAAGTTTCTAGAAAAATCAAGGTTTTGCAATTCAGAATCCATAACAGAATTTGTTTGAAAATGATATTATAAAACTATTTAAAAATAAGAAATAAATTCTAAAAATCTTTTAAATGATGTTAAAGTAATTTGAGTTATAAAATGAAATTTCAAATGATAAAAAGTCATTTTGATCAATAGAGCTTAAAAAGCACTTTTCGCGGCACTTTTCTGCAGCATTGTTTATAACTTTTGAAATATAGTTTTAAATGCAACCGTTCTTTCCCAAAACATTTGGAAATGTTTTCAAATAATTTAGAAAGTTTTTTAAAGATGATTTGAAAGATTTATGGAATGGTTATATTTTAAATGCTTTAGAGTCAATCCAATAACTTGACCGTCTTATGGGTGTTAAAAAGATAGTGTCTAGGCTTGAGTTTGAAAAACCAGTTTTCTGTTCCCCCTGGCTATCTAGATTGGCCTGACGGATAGGGTAGTAAATTTAATTTACTAGGATCAAAAATTTTCAAAGTATAAAGGATATGATTTTTCGAATATAAATAACCTGGAATTTATGAAGATAATCTTCTTATACTCGGTGTTTAAGCTCGAAGAGGGAACTCGTAATATTCATGAAATTTAAAAGGTTGTCTCACCATTATTCTGCCCATGGAATTTGTTGAATACGAGAATTGATATTGAGTATAATTAGATAATTTCAATATATTTTGCTCACTTAATATTTACCGGTTTTGGATTAACATGGTTTTAACTCAAATATTTTGGATTTGGATTAAGAAATATATGTTAAGATTTAAACGAAATGATTTGGAAATATTTTCCTAAGTGAAAAATGAAATGATGTCAAATTGTTCCAAGTTTAAAAAGGTTGTAAGTAATCAAAGGATACGATAAGAGAGGTTTAATGATTCTGTATATACTAGAAAGAAACGTTTAAAGTTATATATCTCTAAAAGATATTTTTAATAAAAAGAATGAACCAACCAAATACTATTCACCTGTTTACTTGACCTTTTTATCGATGATTGGTTCGAAGGAACTGGGGTCGGATTTCGACGATTCCTATTCAAAAACCGCATCGAACCAATTTATGTATTCGAAGTGAAGACATGGATATGATTTGGAAGATGGAATGTAGGACTGCTTATCACTGACCCTCGGGGGAAATTTCCCATATCATATTATATGGCAGTAGTTCTTCATTTAAGATCTTTGATGCATGGAATTATCGCTACTAATCCTAGGACCAACTCCCGATAGGATGTGGTAGGAGAGTGCCTTATATTTGCCCTGTTCTTAGGCAACTTGCATGGACAAATATCCGACGTTGCATTTCTAGTTACATAAATTGATCTCTATGAATGTATCATCTATTTAGTGGCGGTAAAGACAACTTCTCTTAGCCTAACATCCTCTCCTAAGACGTAAAAGCTCCCGAGTTATACGTTTATAGAAATCAGTTGTGTGACTACGAGATGGCAATGTGGCATTCAAAGTGGAATATTGCAACGACCCGGAATTTTTGTCGTCTTGAGTTTTGAATGTCAATTTTTGATATTCAATAATACGGTATTTTTAATCAAAATAAATCTTTGTTAATGATAATTGTTAATAATGTATATTTTTTAAGCCATGACAATATTTTAAATTTTTAAATTTTATTTGTAAAATAGGAAATTGGTTTAAAATAGAATTTCTTATATATATAAAC
Source organism: Allium cepa (assembly GCA_030765085.1). Taxonomy (NCBI): domain Eukaryota; kingdom Viridiplantae; phylum Streptophyta; class Magnoliopsida; order Asparagales; family Amaryllidaceae; genus Allium; species Allium cepa. The sequence goes on along the minus strand of CM060943.1, from coordinate 824,081,677 downwards.
ATATTCAGAACAACAGAATTTATATATATAAATTTGGAAACAAATTCCCAGCAAATAAATGGAGATGAATAAGAAGAATATATTATAAATAGAAATAATTTTGACTTATGAATAATATAGTGTATTATAAATAGAAATAGTTTAAAATTGGAATTTATATATACACACATATAGATATATAGATATTAGTTAAGAAGAATGTAAAATATGTATAAGCTAAACAAAAATAGTATGTTAAAAACAATATATGTAATGACAAGTGAAATGTGTGTGTGTGTGTATTGAAAATGGAAGAAGAGATATATATGAGAATATAAAATGATAAAATATGAGACGGATTATAAAATCATTTTTAAATCATTTTAACAAGGAATCTTTTACAGAATCAGTTTTTGGTAAAAAGGTTATTTTAATAAAGATGGTACAACAAAGTTTTTCATTTGCTATGAAATTATACATTTTTAAAATATAATAAAAAGAAAAAGTGTTAACAAAATGTTGTTTTATATTAAAATGGAATAGTAAAATTTTTAGTGTTTCAAGTAATATATTTATAAATGGCAAACTTTTATTTTACTTTCTAAATGTAGAATAGGTATAAATATGAAGACTAAAATTTTATTTAAAAACCACTTTTCACGTTGTTAAAAAGTATATAAGAAAGCATGTTTAAAAAGAAAGTAAAGGTAAAAAGTGAAAAAAAAGTCAAATGAAACATGGCCAGGTCAAAATTTTACAAGTAGAAGAGTAAAAATAAAAGTAAAAAAACAAAGTAAAGAGGTAAACAAGTAAAATTCGTAAAAACAAGTATATCAGCATATATAATTATTTGGTTAAAAGGAGTAAAGACAAAACAATGGCTTAACTTCTTTTCAAAACTCAAAAACCTCATGTCAAATTTAAATCAATCCGTTACAAAAACATTTGTACAGCAAATCAAAATGCTCTTGAGCCAAAGCATTGTACAAATGCATCATCATCTACTGGTATAAATGTGTATACATAGGCTTGTATGTGTACCTCAGTTTTTATACTTTATAAAACAAAAAAAGACTTTGTAAAACAAAAACATTTTAAAGTAAGAAGAAGAGGAAAGCACTTAGTTCAAATTCAAAAGAAAATGCAAGATTTCAACGTTTCAGGTCCTAAACTAGAAATAAACTCGAAAATTTCAAAGATTTCAACAAGGAGGAAGGTAAGGATTTTAAAATTGGCAACCTGGACGTGTTTAACATTGCTCTGTTATATTTAACAGTGGAAAATATATACATGTTCAACTTTTAAAAAACCCTATCTCCAAATCTAGTTCGAATTTGAAGATGATGAAAATTAGTAACTTGTTTGTTTTTTAGTGTACATATACTAAAAATAGTCTGGGTTTGATTCATGTTATAGATTCTGTGAAATTTGAAAATACATTAAACAACCTAGGGTTCGAAAAAATTCTATATGTTTACATCAAAGAATTGAATTCATAATCATGGTTGTCATATCTAAATAGCACTTTTAGTGCAGAAATCATGATTTTCAAGTTATTCGATTGGGAGAAATATTGGTTTGATCATTTTTCACAAAGAAAATGATTTTTGGGTCAAGGATGAACGGGGCGGCGGGCCATTGTCATTGACATGGCCGTGGAGTCGAGGACGAGGTTTCGACGGTAGGGTTTTCGCTCTGACGTGGTGGTTTGGGCTACGAGGCTAGGTTAGGGTTTAGGGTTTGTTTTCTTTTTATTAAATTGTTAATATAAATATATGTAGAAATCTTGGAAATTTTAAAATGCGATAGCTAAGGCATACGAAACCCCATTTACATGAAATTCGTTGCGTTAGGTTTGTAATGACGGACAGTACACCATCGTGAATTTTGTTGTCGAGTTTGAGAAAGTGAAAATTTTAAGCAATTTAAAACGGACATATTTTAATTACCGTTTTGAAATATATATATCGCTGTTCAAATTTATATGATCGATTTATTGAAGTTAATTGCCCTGATAAAAATAACGGTTACTTAATTTATGTTAATTATGATGGTTTGACATCTGTTTAGCGGAATAAAACATAGTTCCGCTAATTGTATTTGTTTGAACCCCTATTGGTGGAATAAATCACCATTCTGCCATTATTACTAAATATATGTGTTTTTTGACATTTACTAGCAGAAATACAGTCCTATTCTGTTATTATATTTGTACGGACATCTATTTATTTTCCTGATAATTATATTGGAAAATATGATGTTGAATTGATTGTTAAAAATAGATTGTTGTGATTATCTGTATCTGTTATTCTGGACTGTACGGAACGAATGGTAATTTGATTAAGTACCATTGAAAATTAATAAGCCTCTTTTCCAATTTGGAAGTTGGTTTTTGAACTGATGTTATTTAAGGATGATTAATATTTATTAATGATATCTTGAAGACAGTTAACAAATATTTTGATAATGATTTTATTATTCTTAAAGGTTATTTAAAAAGTATTTAATTATTGTTCCAAAGCTATTTAATTATTTAAATTGTTTAAAGTACATTAATTATTAAATAAGGTTATTCTGAAGTGATTTGTTTAAAGTAAAATTATTACTTAAGGATTTATTAGTATTAAAGTATTTTCTTTCAAAGATAATCTGTTTAAATATTAATAATGTTTTAAAAATAATATATTATATAGTAAACTTTTATAAAAGAGTATTTTCCTAAAATAAACTTGGAAAATTTAGATAGAAACTGTATTAGTATTATTTTTAGGTAATTATTGAGTAAATTTTCGGAAAGTAATGGTATACTTTCATGGCGTAATCGAAGGCATAGATTGCCTGCAGTTTAGTTTGGATTTCTCTGGGACATTGATGTAATCTTTGAACTGTGAATCCATGGTTGATACCACATGGTACCTTCCATATTTATTTTAAAAAGATTTCAAATATTTTTGAAAGAAAATGGTTTGTAAATATACTTATTCCCGTGAGATAAGTACATACCCTTTTTGATAAAAGAGATTTAATTTACTGAAATTAAATTAAATAAGGCTTAGTGATTTCCAACGGGAAATTGTTGTATTGTGAATGATTTTTGATTTGATAGTTAAATAACCAACTATCAAATCTGGAGCAAAACGTAACTTTGGAAATATCTAGCAGAAATACAAGAATTATATGGTACAGTTAATGTTTGAGGTGCTATACTGTACGTATAAACTCATTTTTGTTCTCCTAGGGCGATGATAAGGGAATCCGTCCAATAACGGATAGGAGACGATCTCTGATCTTATTTTTGCCTGTTATTTCCTAAAGAACCGGGGTTGAGTTTACCGGAAATATCGAATGTTGTTCCAAAGAGATCGGGATCAGATAAGTTATCCGAACACTACTTCGATCCAACAAGTATGTTTTCGAAGTGAAAACAAGAGCATGGAGTCGAAGATGAAACAGTGAAGCAAAAGGGCTAATCACTACTTATCTTGAGGATGATTCTAAAACGGATGTAGTAGGAATAGTGCCTTCGGTTTCATTCAGATCTACAACGGACTTGTAAGGATGATTGCTATCAGTACATTATCATTGGAGGACAATGAGCATTCTAAGTGTAAATTCCTTGAAAGGTAATCGTAGCCTCAAGCTTCATCAACCGGAAATGACAGAAGATCAGGGGAGAAGCAGCAAGGCTAAGTGGGTCATAGCCAATTAGGATATGTTTATCACCTTTCTAGTTACCGTCGGATATTATTACTATGGTGCACGGATGTAACGACCCGGAATTTTGGGTCGTTAAATTTGAACATTTAATTCATTTTAAATGTTGAATATGGATTATAATTTGAATTTAGTAAATAAAAGACTTTGGTTAAGTTAATAAAATTAGTTAAATTTCAAATACGGGAATTTAATTGGAATTTGAATAATAATAGCTTAATATTAGGATTGGGGTAATTGGTAAATATGAGTGTAAATAAATACAAAAATGGTTTTTAAAAAAATTATTTAAGTTTATTTTGATTTAAATAATAATATGGGACCATTGGATGGAATTAATTGGCGATAGATTGAATTTGGGAATTTATATGAATTTAATAGTGGAACTTAGTAATATAATAATGCAAATATTCAGATTTCGATTTAAAACTGAATCGGAATGATCTCTAATGTGATTATATATTTTATATGATTTATTATTAAGTTATTAAAATTTTAAAGGTGAAATTTTAAGTGCTTTCGTCAATTTTGAGAAATAGCTCGATTTAATCGACGAGTAAAATAGCCTTCCGGGGCACAGTCTCGGAATTCGACGAAACCAGTTCCATTGGATCCGTAATAGTAGTTATTATCGGATTTCAATTTTCGTAGCAATCGGAGTTGTCGTTTGACCGTGGCAGCTCGAAACGCATAGAAATCGTTTTAACCGATTTAATTTTAAATTGATCGTTTAATTCCGTAACTCGTACATATGACCAAATTAGCTTACAAAACCTTTTCCATTATGTCCGGAACACGAAAAAACCCTAGGAACGCTTATTGGTACGTGAAAATTGGTGTTCGTTTGCAATAAGATATTACATTGAGAATAATATTAATAAAATAATATTAAACAATATTTATATATACATCTATTTTTCTAAACCCTAGCATAATAACCGGCCGCCGTCTTCTTCTTTCTCAATGGCCGGTAGATCTCCATCTTCTTCTTGTTATATCTCTTCATCCATCAATTTTTACGCAAGATCTCTAACTACAAAGTTGTAGTACTCATCGAGATCTACCCATCCGTACGGTGGAAGCTTATTATCTTTCGACGAGGAGGGAAAATTCTAGGCTCTAGTGCCTTGCATTCGTGCGTGAATTCCTGAGTCAAGGGGAAGCCGAGTTCGCCGAGTTCGGAGTCGAGCATAGGGGACGTGGTGAGCGTTGAAGTGGTAGTTCCTGATCGAAGGTTAGTGTGTCGAAGTAGCTGCGGTTTAAACCCTATTTTACGTTGATGGGTTCGGTTTTGGGTCTGTAAGTCGAGCGTAAGGGAGAAGATGTTGCTTGCGGCCGAGATTTCGTGTTCTGGAACGTGGGGTTAGATCGTGTTTGGTATGGAATATAAAAAAAAAAAGAAATTTGTTTTCAAATTATATTCAAACTTTAATAATTCATAACTTGTGCATACCTATTCAGAATTCAGCGAATTAGGAAGCGCCGGAATCGCAGAGACGCGATCTACGCAATGGTGCAGTTCGGGAATCATTCCGGGCAAGTAGAAATTTGAGTTAAATCGAACGTCGTTCGGTTTAATTTAAATTTCGAACGCTCGTCGAAACTCAAGGTGAGTTAATCTCACTCACATCTGGAATGTTAGCTGATTTTAGTAGTTGATATTTAAATAATTGTGTGATTGGTTGAAATGTTTATTTATATCCATCTGGATTGATATGTATATATGTGATGTGCTAATATTTGTGGATGCAGGGAAAAACAGATTTAAGGATTTAAGGAAGTGTTTTAAGAAAATCTTACTTAAAGGTAAGTAATAAGTTTAGCTATAGTATAATGATTTAAGGATATTATTAGTATTTTATTTGATAAATGGATTTATTTAAAGGATTGATTTAAGTTATTTGAAACATAGCACTAAACCTTTAAAACCGCTACTTTTAAAATTTAGTTAACAAAACTCCTGTTTAATAAATAGTTTTATTTCACATATTTTAAATTTATATTTTGAGTAATTAACTAGAAGAAAATTTACATATTTTAAAATATATTTCAGTATAAAGTGTTAAATTGTTTTAAATCTAAATTGTTTTGAACTTGGTTATTTCCAATGGGAATAAATGGTAAAGGATTTACCTTGTAAAGGAAGAACTTTGGGAAATTGTTTTCAAATGAGTTTTCAAAATTTGGAAATATATCTTGTAAAGATATTTGGGGCAAATAATTAATGTGGAAAATTATTTATTGTGTGATGGATGTTTGTGAATATTAATTGATAGTTAAATAACCGACTATCAATATTGGACAAATGCGTTGATCATTTCAAAGAGACCGGGATCGAGATTTATTTCTCGAAAACCACTTCGATCCGGTTTGTACGTTTCAAGCGAAAAACGTGTTCGGAGTCGAAGATGGAGCAGTGAAGTGCAAGGGCTAGTCGCTACTAATCCTGAGGATATTTCCAAAATGGATGTAGTAGGAGTAGTGCCTTCGGTTCCGTTCGAACCCGGAGCGGACTTGTATGGACGAATGCTTCTGGAACATCGCCAGAAGGGCGATGGGCATTCTAAGTGAAACGTTCTAAAGGTAACGCTTAGCCTTAAGCCTCATCAAATGGGAATGACTGAAAATCAGGGGATATGCAACAAGGCTTCGTGGGTAGCCCCCACTGGAGAGTAAGGTCATCTTTGTCTAGATGTCCCTTTTATTTTGGCTTAGTGGGCGGTTGCTGATCCCAACCGCGGGGTGATCTTATTCGGAACTGTCCAGTAAGGGATGGGTCCGGCCTTGTGTTGCAGGGGATCAGGCGTGGTCCTCGGAACGGTGATCTAGGCCCCGTACTGTGACAGGTGGTACCCCAGTGCCTAGTCATTGTTGGAAATCCATTCTCCCTACGAGCCTTGTACGAGTTTTGTTTGTATTACCCACTTTTGTGGCTAGTAGCTGGAATTTAATAGATGTAACAATTTCGGCTATTTTATAAGTACTTGTAAATAGATCCTATTATAATATCAGAGGATTTCTATAAAAAGTGTTTTAGCTATCGTAAGGTAAAAACCCGACATGTTTATTTGTGGCGTGGTCTTACGAGATGCTTTTGTTTTCAAAGGATTTCTAAAACTTTAATAATCAATTTGGATGCATTATCAGCTCGTATTCCAGACTGACTCGGGTGTTATTTCATTATAATGCTCGGGTCAGACCGAGTATTATTTGTTCAGGATAGGTTGCTATGAAGCAGGAGAGGAGCTGGAGTCCGAGACGTATTATCTGTACCTATATATATATATATTCCGCTGCTATGATTGTATGGATTTGTCTGATTGGTAATTTGATGTATGAGATACTCTGATGATGTGATGTATAAAACTGGTATAGTTTTCATTTTATGTAAAGTTATGTATTTACTATTATATTTTATTCCGCTGCGACTGTGAGATTCCGATATTGTTTGGCTTCTACTTCTTCTATCTCTTCTTCTTAAAATCCAAATGGTTCGTATTTTTGTGCCACTTGAGTTAACAGAGGTAAAATAGTGTTGATTTAAGGGGTACGGATTTGCGGGCTATCACACTTGGTATCAGAGCTTAGGTTGGTGACAACCTAGGCTTTGGTGGGGAAATTTACTCATTAAATAGAGTCAAGAGTACTCTATAATGAGTTGAGTGTATTAATAAATATGAGAGCGTACTTGTTAGTGGATATAAAATTGTTTTTATACTGTGTTGACTTATCGGTTGAGTGTTTATGAATTCTGGTCGGTACGGAAAGTACAGCCGTATCGATAGGGGTTTCTAAACTCTTAAACAAGATAAACCGACATAGTATTGTTTTTAAAGTGGGTAAATGAAATAATTTTACCCAAAAAGTATATTTTGATATGAAAGAAATAATTTCTGAAAATATTATATATTTGGATGATTGGTTGTTAATATTATAATCAAATAAAATTCTATAAGTATAAATTATACAAAAGACAATATCTAAATTTAAACTAAACCAGAATTTAAATCCCGGGGATTTTGAAAAGGATTTTAAATGTATTGAAAACAAAGTTTGGAAATTTAAATTTCTGTGAGAGTTTGAAATGTTTGCGAAAGTGTTTGAAGGGTATATTGGAATATTGATTTGGGAAGTATTTTTGAATGGAAACTGTTTTGAAATGAATTTGGGAAAGTAAGGAAGCATTGAACTCACTTCAGTCGCTGGAAAATAATACTGATGATGCTGGCCACATCATTAGAATTCATTTTCGAGTTTCTAAAAGTGATGGATTGCTATCCAAAGTGGTTGGTTATGATATTTGTTGGACTTGTTTGTGATATAAGTAATTTTAGAAGTTTCAAAAGGGAAATTGTTTTGGTGAAAACAGATTGTTTTAGAAATCTAGAGTTTGATTTGATATACCGGGAAAGTATGAGTAGATTATTAGATATATTTCAAAATGGTTTTGCAATAAAATCGGGTAATTGAATTCTGGGAAATTCTGTTTAAATAATGTGTAAAGTAAAATGAATCAACTATTGAACTTATTAGGTGAATTTGATGCTAATAAGAAGGAAATGAGAATTTTAATCTTGAAATTAAAATTTAACTTGAGTAAATGGAAGTGAATAAAATATATTGAAGTGAGTAGAAAATTTGAATTTAACTTGGGATAAGTTAAATTAATTGGGCTTAGAATTAAATTGATTTGTATTAAATTGAAATGTAAAATGACTTTGTGATTATGGGTCATTATGTAATAAGTTGTACTCATAAGTTAGTAAGTGTTATGTGAATTTAAAATTTGCAAAGGATTAAGGTGAAAGAAATTGGTATGTTTAAGAATTCAGAGAAACATGTATGTATGAAATTTGGAATTGTGATTATAAGAAGTAAATGGATTTAAATGAGCAATATAAAATTATAAATAAAAGAGCTAATGAACTTAAGAATGGAAAATCTGATTGTAAACCCAAGTAAAAGGGAATTATAATCACAAATGGGAAATAGTTGAATGGTATAGTGAATTCAAACTTAATCTTAAATGGAATGTAAATTGAGATAAGGTAAAGTGAGATATAAAAGAAGTGAATGAACTTAAGTTAGTAAATAAGTTTTGAACTTATATATGGAGAACTAAAATTGGATTGAATTGGATTTAACTTCGATTAAATAGAATTGAGTTGAATTCGGATTAATTAAAATCAAAATTCAATTGTGTTATAAATAATTATGAATAGAATTAAATTATTATTTAAGATAGTAAAGGAAATGGAATGAATTCAAGATGACTAAATGAATTTGGTTGAACTTGAATTAGAATTGAAAGAGAATTAAATTGAAAGAAAATTTAATTCAGGGAAGTAAAAATGATATTGTGTAAATAAAATTTTAACTCAATTAAATTCAAAGGAATTGTTTGAGAATGAATTTAGCATAAGCTAAAGTAAATAAAGATAAGCTTGAAGGTGAATTTAGTGTAAACTAAATTAAATGGAATTTGTATTGGCATGAATAAAATTTTGATAGTTTGGCCAAAATTTAGAAAGTAAATAAAGTCCAGTTTTGGAATGGAATTTAATGTTGTAAATGAATATTGGAAGTGTGGATGACTATTGGAATTAGATTAAATAGTGATGGCTTGAATTGTAAATAAATTCAAGTGGGTGAAATAATGAGAAGGGGCCCTGTTATTAGTAAAATAAATTCGAAAATAAATTGGTGAATGAGAATCGGATTGAATGGAAATTTAATTTAGTTAAAATGATGTTGAATGAAGTAAATGCTCACTCAACAAAATTCAAAATGATTGTTTGGAAATGAATTTTGTGTAAGCTAAATTAAATGGAATTTGTTGAGATTAATAAATTGAAATGAGAGTGAAAAAGACTTTTAATTAATTCTTGAGATGAAATAAGAATGTATTAGTTGTATACAAACCAGAACTGAATGATATTAATATCAACTTATATGGATAATGAATTGGAAATATAAAATTGGAGATTTACTTCAATAAATGTGATAAAGCAAGAATGCGTGGATTGTGAACCATGCAAAATTGAATAAAATTAATATGAATATAAGTTGGAATTAATGTAAATGGTTATGAGCTTAAGTGGTGATTATTTTTGCTTAAATGACATAAGAATTTGCATGTATTCAGAATTGGGTTGTTTAAACAGCACCTGAATTGGTTTTGAATTAATTGGAATAGATTGGAACTTTATTAAGTGATTTTGCATGTGAATGATAATGGATCATAAAAGTAATGCAAATACTCCAAATTTAAAATAAATTTTGATTGTAAATCAAATTGGGAATGTAAGTTAAAGTAAAGAAATGCAAGTAAGGCATATGTTAATCATATTGAAATAGAAATGAATTGGTTGTAATAAATATGAATGGTATATAGTAAACATTAAATGTAAATCATTCAAGTGAAATAAAAATGAAGTTGGTTTAGATGAAAGTAAAATGGGCTAAAATCTTAATAAATGGATTTGTGTATAAATGTAAGTGAGTTATCATAGAAATGCAAATGTAACAAATTGAAATGAAATTTGCTTGGTGAATCAATTCGGAAATTGGGTAAAGTATAAATTGGAATAGCGAAATTTGTATGTAAATCCTTTGTGTGAAATAAAATGGAATTTGGCATTAGAAAAGGAACTTTATATATGCTTTAAAATATGATTTACTTACGAAATTATGCAAAGTGATGTTTGGGATTATGAAATGGATATGTTTGGCTTAAATTTATATTGGAAATGTTGTTAAAATGTTCATATCTTTGAAAACTGATGAGTTTGTTGAGTATGTACAGGTACGGGAGGCGATCGATAGAGTTGGAGCACGTATATGCATTATATATTAGCCGCTTGCTTTAAAAATTTGCTAAAAGGTACGCCTACGCAAATATAATTGGAAAATGATATATTTGTTGTGATATATTTTGGTTTTCGACCGTATGGGTTGATGTATATATATTTGTTTGTATCGCGATATCGCGAAAGCTCCTCCGTACAAGGGAGACTCTGCCAAAATTTTTCGAAAATTTTGGCAGTTAGAAAATTTTTGGGATTTTGAGAAAATTTATTAACTTGGAAGGTTATTTTGATATACGTTAAAATTTAAAGCTTTAGAGTAAGTAAAACAAATGCACGTGGGATTGGGCTAAAGGATTTTGAAAGTGAATATAAGTTTTTAACTAAGCAAATTGGATGAGTAAGTGAGTTTGAGCATAGTTTCTACCTTAGCAAATTTCGGGGACGAAATTTTTATAATGGGGGAGGAATGTAACGACCCGGAATTTTAGGTCGTTAAATTTGAACATTTAATTCATTTTAAATGTTGAATATGGATTATAATTTGAATTTAGTAAATAAAAGACTTTGGCTAAGTTAATGAAATTAGTTAAATTTCAAATACGGGAATTTAATTGGAATTTGAATAATAATAGCTTAATATTAGGATTGGGGTAATTGGTAAATATGAGTGTAAATAAATACAAAAATGGTTTTTAACAAATTTATTTAAGTTTATTTTGATTTAAATAATAATATGGGACCATTGGATGGAATTAATTGGCGATAGATTGAATTTGGGAATTTATATTAATTTAATAGTGGAACTTAGTAATATAATAATGCAAATATTCAGATTTTGATTTAAAACTGAATCGGAATGATCTCTAATGTGATTATATATTTTATATGATTTATTATTAAGTTATTAAAATTTTAAAGGTGAAATTTTAAGTGCTTTCGTCAATTTTGAGAAATCGCTCGATTTAATCGACGAGTAAAATAGCCTTCCGGGGCACAGTCTCGGAATTCGACGAAACTAGTTCCAATGGATCCGTAATAGTTAGTTATTATCGGGTTTCAATTTTCGTAGCAATCGGAGTTGCCGTTTGACCGTGGCAGCTCGAAACGCATAGAAATCGTTTTAACCGATTTAATTTTAAATTGATCGTTTAATTCCGTATCTCGCACATATGACCGAATAGCTTACGAAACCTGTTCCATTGTGTCCGAAACGCGGAAAAACCCTAGGAACGCTTATTGGTACATGAAAATTGGTGTTCGTTTGCTATAAGATATTACATTGAGAATAATATTAATAAAATAATATTAAACAATATTTATATATACATCTATTTTTCTAAACCCTAGCATAATAACCGGCCACCGTCTTCTTCTTTTTCAATGGCTGGTAGATCTCCATCTTCTTCTTGTTATATCTCTTCATCCATCAATTTTTACGCAAGATCTCTAACTACAAAGTTGTAGTACTCATCGAGATCTACCCATCCGTACGGTGGAAGCTTATTATCTTTCGACGAGGAGGGAAAATTCTGGGCTCTAGTGTCGTGCGTTCGTGCGTGAATTCCTGAGGCAAGGGGAAGCCGAGTTCGCCGAGTTTGGGGTCGAGCATAGGGGACGTGGTGAGCGTTGAAGTGGTAGTTCCTGATCGAAGGTTAGGGTGTCGAAGTAGCCGCGGTTTGAAACCCTATTTTACGTTGATGGGTTCGGTTTTGGGTCTGTAAGTCGAGCGTGAGGGAGAAGATGTTGCTTGCGGCCGAGATTTAGTGCTCTGGAACATGGGGTTAGATCGTGTTTGGTATGGAATATAAAAAAAAATTGTTTTCAAATTATATTCAAACTTTAATAATTCATAACTTGTGCATACCTATTCGGAATTCAGCGAATTAGGAAGCGCCGGAATCGCAGAGACGCGATCTACGCAATGGTGCAGTTCGAGAATCATTCCGGGCAAGTAGAAATTTGAGTTAAATCGAACGTCATTCGGTTTAATTTAAATTTCGAACTCTCGCCGAAACTCAAGGTGAGTTAATCTCACTCACATCTGAAATGTTAGCTGATTTTAGTAGTTGATATTTAAATAATTGTGTGATTGGTTGAAATTTTTATTTATATCAGTCTGGATTGATATTTATATATGTGATGTGCTAATATTTGTGGATGCAGGGAAAAACAGGTTGGAGGGATCCAACGGATTCCTCACAATATAGTGATTATTTTTAGAATTTATAATGCAAATTGTATGTATGTTGTGTTTGATGAATCTGAAATTTATTTGTGCTGTGATATTGTTGAAATAAATATAAATCCAAAATTTTAATTATAAATGGATTTAATTGGGATTTAAGAAATGAAAGAAATTGTTATATGAAAAGTTTAAAGGAATAAAATTTGGTTTTAGTTTGGATAAAGAATGAAATTTGTAAATGGGAAATTTAAATAAAGCGGGAAAAAATTATGAGTCGATAAATGCAAAGTTTGGATTTGGGCGAGAAATTTTATAAGAGAATAAAGTGTTAAAATATTGACGGATTATGTTGATAATGAATAGAGTATACCAGGAAATTAAAATATATTTCAACGAAGCTTCTAAAAATAAATTAATAATTATAAATGTAAATCAATATTTTTGAAATGCAGTTTTCACCCTTGGAATTTAGTTAAGAAATTCATAAGTATTATTTTCCGGTAATAAATTCTCAAATGTTTTATTTAAAAATGTTTAAAACCTATACCTTGAAAATGGAATTTCCGGGAATGGAAAAGGGTGTTTAAACTTCAAAAGGAGTTATTTTAAGCTTGGAAATAATTTACGATAACTAACGTAAATTTGGGTTGGGATAGATCGGGCGGGATCTATATGGAAGATTCTTTGGGTTGTTTCAATGGAAATGTTTCCCTGGGAAAACTGAGTTCGTGATTTAAATCAGGTTTGAAAAGTTAAGTTTAAATTTGTTTTAAGGAAGTGTTTTAAGAAAATCTTACTTAAAGGTAAGTAATAAGTTTAGCTATAGTATAATGATTTAAGGATATTATTAGTATTTTATTTGATAAATGGATTTATTTAAAGGATTGATTTAAGTTATTTGAAACATAGCACTAAACCTTTAAAACCGCTACTTTTAAAATTTAGTTAACAAAACTCCTGTTTAATAAATAGTTTTATTTCACATATTTTAAATTTATATTTTGAGTAATTAACTAGAAGAAAATTTACATATTTTAAAATATATTTCAGTATAAAGTGTTAAATTGTTTTAAATCTAAATTGTTTTGAACTTGGTTATTTCCAATGGGAATAAATGGTAAAAGATTTACCTTGTAAAGGAAGAACTTTGGGAAATTGTTTTCAAATGAGGTTTGAAAATTTGGAAATATATCTTGTAAAGATATTTGAGGCAAATAAATAATGTGGGAAATTATTTATTGTGTGATGGATGTTTGTGAATATTAATTGATAGTTAATTCACCGAATATCAATATTGGACAAATGCGTTGATCGTTTCGAAGAGACCGGGATCGAGATTTATTTCTCGAAAACCACTTCGATCTGGTTTGTACGTTTCGTGCGAAAAACGTGTTCGGAGTCGAAGATGGAGCAGTGAAGTGCAAGGGCTAGTCGCTACTAATCCTGAGGATATTTCCAAAATGGATGTAGTAGGAGTAGTGCCTTCGGTTCCGTTCGAACCCGGGGCGGACTTGTATGGACGAATGCTTTCGGAACATCGTTAGGAGGGCGATGGGGATTCTAGGTGAAACGTTCTAAAGGTAACGCTTAGCCTCAAGCCTCATCAAATGGAAATGACTGAAAATCAGGGGATATGCAGCATGGCTTCGTGGGTAGCCCCCACTGGAGAGTAAGGTCATCCCTGTCTAGATGTCCCTTTTATTTCGGCTTAGTGGGCGGTTGCTGATCCCAACCGCGGGGTGATCTTATTCGGAACTGTCCAGTAAGGGATGGGTCCGGCCTTGTGTTGCAGGGGATCGGGCATGGTCCTCGGTACGGTGATCTAGGCCCCGTACTTTAATAGGTGGTACCCCAGTGCCTAGTCATTGTTGGAAATCCGTTCTCCCTACGAGCCTTGTACGAGTTTTGTTTGTATTACCCACTTTTGTGGCTAGTAGCTGGAATTTAATAGATGTAACAATTTCGGCTATTTTATAAGTATTTGTAAATAGACCCTATTATAATATCAGAGGATTTCTATAAAAAGTATTTTAGCTATCGTAAGGTAAATACCCGACATGTTTATTTGTGGCATGGTCTTACGAGATGCTTTTGTTTTCAAAGGATTTCTGAAACTTTAATAATCAATTTGGATGCATTATTATCAGCTGGTATTCCAGACAGACTCGGGTGTTATTTCATTATAATGCTTGGGTCAGACCGAGTATTATTTGTTTAGGATAGGTTGCTATGAAGCAGGAGAGGAGCTGGAGTCCGAGACGTATTATCTGTACCTATATATACATATATTCCGCTGCTATGATTGTATGGATTTGTCTGATTGGTAATTTGATGTATGAGATACTCTGATGACGTGATGTATAAAACTGGTATAGTTTTCATTTTATGTAAAGTTATATATTTACTATTATATTTTATTCCACTGCGACTATGAGATTTTGATATTTTTTAGCTTCTACTTCTTCTATCTCTTCTTCTTAAAATCCAAATGGTTCGTATTTTTGTGCCACTTGAGTTAACAGAGGTAAAATAGTGTTGATTCAAGGGGTACGGATTTGCGGGCTATCACAACGGAAGAACTTAGAAAGGGTGGGAACACATGGGGTGATAACATATTCGGTCTATCCAAATTAGGGGCAGTCCGGTCTTGTGTTGCAGGGGATCCCGGTGTGATCCTTGGTACATTTTTCTAGATGTATATTGTGACAGGTGGTACTCCAGTGCCTAGTTATTTGTATGGAATCCATTCTCCAATACGTGCCTTTACGGTTTTAGTTGTAGAGCCTAGTATGATGGAATTTAATCAGTGTAACAATTTCAGCTATTTGAATAAGTATTTGTACTTAGACACTTTTATAATATCATTGGATTTTCTATAAAAAGTGTTTTGGTTACAGAAAACCCGATCATGTTTATGTGTGGCATGGTCTTACGGGATTCCTTTGATTTTTAAAAGGATTTTTAAAAGCTAAGATAAATAAAATGCTTGTGATTTAAATTCTCATGATGGTTTTACACGACTGAATTGAGAGTGGTTTTTCCTATATGCTCAAGTCAAACCGAGCATATTTCCAGGTTTTAGCTGGAAGGATTGGAGCTTCAAGAGGGGAGCTGGAGGCCCAGAGACGTATTCACGTAGATGATTATATTCCGTTGCATTTTAGTTGTGTTTATCAGCAATTGTAAGGACGGGGTGTTATAACTGTCTGTGCTGTATAGGTTGGTGTACTCTGATTGTTATATGTTATGTAAATATTACAGTTTTGTTTTACGTAATGATTTGTTCTATATTATGATTATTTATTTCCTCTGTGAGATTCTATGTTTTTTTCCTTCTTTCTACTTTATTTTCCTTACTATCCGTCTTTTCATGTAATTTGGATTGGACAAGTGTGGTAAAATGTCAGTTTGAACTGTACGGAAAAGTGGTTCATGACATCGTGGTATCAGAGCTTAGGTTAAGTGAATACCTTGGCTTTGGTGTGGTTACTCATTAGAGATAATGTCAGTAGTACCCGGGAATGAGTTTGAGTATGCGTGTGTGTGCGCTCTCGTGTGTGTGTGTGTCTATATATATATATATATATATATATAAATATATATTACACGAGAGCGCATATTTGTTAGTGGTATAAAACGTTTTATATTGCGTAAATTGATCTGTTGGTCAATACAAGTAGCTAACGTTATTGATAGGGATCTTTAAACACTTGAACAAGGCCAATGGACGCAATCTTGTTTTAAGAGGGCGAATGAAATAATTTTACGCAGGATATATTTTATATATTAAAGGCAATGATTTTCAAAATATATAGTATTTTGAGATGTTGTATGATAGGTGATGATAATATTCGGTCATTGTCATCTAGGATTTGATTGGTTATAACCATCTAGTGCCAAGTAGCCTTTGTTGCTTGACCATCTAGTTTTAAGTATCCTATAGAAAATCTGGGTCTTGTAGATAGAAACCTTGGAAAATTTGAAATTTTGAGAAAAATATTGTTTTCTAAAAGGAATTTTAAATATTTTATGATAAATATTTTAGGAGGATTGTTCATATATTAAAGATAATTTTATAATAATTGATATATAAAAAGGGGCATTTGAGAATTTAAAAACTCAAGTGATTTTGGAAGAATTATTTTAAATAAACTTTTGAGGAAAAATGATTTTGGTATTGCTTAAGTAAAGTTTCTAGATGGTTGTAATTTAAAAAGGAAGGGTTATTTGAAGTGTTTACCTATATATGTACTCTTTAGCATATGTAAATTTCTGAAACCTTAGGATCTCATTCTTGGCTCTTATTAATTCATTATAGAGAACCCATAGTGTCGTCCGAGGAGGAGCACTTTTGAAGGCTAAGAGAGCTGGCGATCATGACTTGGTAACAGGATTCTTAAGGATCTTGAGGAGCCATCGATATATGAGGAGCCATCGATATATGAGGAGGAGTTAGAAGAGAAAAAGGAACCAATCAAGCTACGATCGCTTCAGGAAATGGAGTCGGAGATAGGAGTTGAAGAGAAATTCGAGGATAAAGAGGAAGAATTCGAGGACGAAGAGAAAGAATTCAAGGATGAAGAGGAATTTGAAGCAGAAGAAGAGCCTGAATCATAAAATGATGATGCTGTCATTTGAAAAATAGAGGGGGGTTTGATAATGAACCGCTTGCAGATGGGGATAATCTTTGGTGGAACCAAGCCCGGTGTTTGCATGGATTCCGGACAATGATGTTGAATCTATGGAGTTGGAAGGACCGAAAGTGGAAGACTTCGATGGAGAGAGTCCACCGTGAGTGTTAGTTTGGGTTTGGGTTAGCTCTCCTAGTATGTGTACCCTAGTAGGTCATATTAGTATAGATTAGTGGACGTCATAGATGTGCGTTTGTAAAGTATCTTAGTAGATGTTTTGGTATGGGTATATATGTATAATTGGCTAGTGGCTATAAATATCTCCTGTATATGTATGTGTATGTGGTGACTACAGTTGTAAGAGTATCTTCATTGATATTGTATGACTGATATTTTGGGATATATATATATTGAACTTGTGTGATATGGTTGTTTATTAATTCGTTAATCAATTAAAATTCGGTTAGTTATGTTTACTAGCCTGGTTATGGCAATTTCGAGGGAGAAATTCTTTTAAAGGAGGGAAAGTGTAACGATCCGGAATTTTTATCATCTTGAGTTTTGAATATTAATTTTTAATATTCATTATTACGACATTTTTAATCAAAATATATCCCTGTTAATGATAATTGGTAATAATATATATTTTTTAAGCCAAGATAATATTTTTGAATTTCCAAATTTTATTTATAAAATAGGAAATTGATTTTAAATGGAATTTCATATATATATATATATATATATATAAACATATTCAGAACAATAGAATTTATATATATAAATTTGGAAACAAATTCATAGCAAATAAATGGAGATAAATAAGAAGAATATATTATAAATAGAAATGATTTTGACTTATAAGCAATATAGTGTATTATAAATAGAAAGAGTTTAGAATGGGATTTTCTTATATATATATATACATATATATATACATACATACATATATATTAGTTAAGAAGAATGTAAAATATGTATAAGCTAATTAAAAATAGTATGTTAAAAATAATGTATGTAATGGTAAGTAATATATATGTGTGTGTGTGAACCAAATAAATATAGTTATTTAAAAGAATATATATATATATATATGTATGTATATATATATATATTTATATATGTATATATTGAACAATGGAAGAAGAGATATACATGAGAATATATGATGATAAAATACAAGAAGGTTTATAAAATCATTTTTAAATCATTTTAGTAAGGAATCTTTTACTAAATCGGGTTTTGGTAAAAAAGGTTATTTTTACAAAGATAATATAGCAAAAAATTTCATTTGCTTTGAAATTATACATTTTTAAAATATAATAAAAAGAAAAGATGTTAACAAAATGTTGTTTTATATTAAAATGGAAAAGCAGAATTTTTAGTGTTTTAAGTAATTTATTTTTAAATGGAAAACTTTTATTTTACATTCTAAATATAGAATAGGTACAACTATGAAGAATAAAATTTTATTTAAAAACCACTTTTCATGTTGTTTAAAAATATATAAGAAAGCATGTTTAAAAAGTAAGTAAAGCTAAAAAGTGAAAACAAGTCAAATGAAACATGGTCTGGTCAAAATTTTACAAGTAGAAGAGTAAAAAAAAAAAGTAAAGAGGTAAACAAGTAAAAACTGGTAAAAACAAGTATATCAGCATATATACTTGTTTGGTTAAAAGGATTAAAGACCAAAACAGTGGCTTAACCTCTTTTCAAAACCCAAAAACCTCATGTCAAATTTAAATCAGTCCATCACAAAAACATTTGTACAGCAAATCAAATCCTCTTGAGCCAAAGCATTGCATAAATGCATCATCACGTACTGGTATAAACGTGTATATATAGGCTTGTATGTATACTTCAATTTTTATACTCTATTAAACAAAAAAAGACTCTGTAAAACAAAAACATTGTAAAGTAAGAAGAAGAGGAAAGCACTCGGTTCAAATTCAAAAGCAAAAGCAAGATTTTAATGTTTCTGGTTCTAAACTAGAAATCAACTGGAAAATTTCAAAGATTTCAATAAGGAGGAAGGCGAGGATTTTAAAATTGGAAACCTGGAAGTGTTTAACATTGCTCTGTTATATTTAACAGTGGAAAATATATACATGTTCAACTTTTAAAAATCCCTATCTCCAAATCTATTTCAAATTTGAAGATGATTAAAATTAGTAACTTGTTTGTTTTTGAGTGTAGCATACACTAAAATTAGTCTGGGTTTGATTCATGTTGTAGATTTTGTGAAATGGTAAAAATAGGGCGAACAACCCAGGGCTCGACAAAACTCGATATGTCTAAATCAATGAATTGAATTCATAATCATGTTTGTCATATCTAATTAGGACTTTTAGTGCAGAAATCACGATTTTTAAGTTATTCAATTGGAAGAAATTTTGGTTTGATCGTTTTTCACAAAGAAAATGATTTTTGGGTCGAGGATGAATGGGGAGGCGAGCCGTTGGCATTGACATGGCTGTTGATTCGCGGATGAGGTTTCGACCATGGGGTTTTCGCTCTAGCGTGGTGGTTTTGGCGTGCAAGGCGAGGTTAGGGTTTGGGGTTCATTTTCTTTGGCTTGGAACGCGATTGAATTGGGAGATGGAGGCGTGACCCGAGGTCGTGAGACTTGGCAGGGAGGAGGTAATGGGAGTGGGGCTTCGCGTGGCAGCGGCGGCGAGTGAATTAGTGGGGTGAGGTGGAAATAGTTTTGAGATTGGTAGTGGTGAATAAATTTGTGGGTTCGGGTTGAAACCTCATCTGTTCGTAGGCGTTGGAGCTTCTGCGAGGTGACGATGTTGATCAAGGGACGATGGGAAATTCGTCTAGGGCATTGCGGTAATCATGTGGGCATTCGGATTAGTGTACATGTGCACAACATGTACGTGGTTTCGGCCATGGCTGTAGGAATTTCGGAAGGAAGAGAGGCTGGGTTCTCAAAAGGTTCGTGTGAGGGTTAGGGTGCAGTAGTTTGTTTTGAGAATGTAGAGGCTTTTTGTGATGATTGGCATGAAATCGAAGGAAAAGGATCTGATTGGGACAAAATGTGTTTTGGTTGCAGCTGTAATCGAAAGGGAAGAAGGAGAGAAGGGGGAGCGGTCTCGTTACTTTGGGTAAGAAGATTTTGGGCTTCGGCCCATATTTTTATAAAATTAAAAAAAGAAGAAGGAAGAGCAGTTTTTTTCTTTTATAAGGGAGATATGTTGGGCTTCAGCCCAAAAGCATGAAATGAAGTCTTTATATTTAAATCGTTAATATATATATATATATATATATATATATATATATATATATATATATACTGGAAAATTTAAAATGTGAGAGCTAAGGCATACGAAACCCTATTTACGTGAAATTCGTTGCGTTATGTTCGTATCGACGGACACTAGGCCATCATGAATTTCGTTGTCGAGTTTGAGCAAGTGAAAATTTTAAGCAATCTAAAACGAATAGATTTTAATTACCGTTTTGAAACACTAATCATTGTTCAAATTTATATGATCGATCTATTGAAGTTAATTGCCTAGATAAAAATAAAGGTGAGTTAATTTATGTTAATTACGATGTTTTGACGTCTGTTTAGTGGAATAAAATACCATTCCTCTAATTATATTTTTTTAAATCCCTGCTGGCAGAATAAATCAACGTTCTGCCATTATTACTGAATATATGTGTTTTGGACATTTACTAGCAGAAATACGACCCTGATCTGCTATTATATTTGTACGGACATTTATTTATTTTCTTGACAAGTATATTGGGAAATATGATGTTGAATTGATTGCTAAAAATAGATTGTTGTGATTATCTATATTTGTTATTCTGGACTGTATGAAATGAATGGTAATTTGATTAAGTACCATTGAAAATTAATAAGCCTTTTTTCCAATTTGGAAGTTGATTTTGAACCAAAGTTGTTTAAAAGATAATTAATATTTATTAATGATATCTTAAAGACAATTAATAAATATTTTGATAATGATTTTACTACTCTTAAAGGTCATTTAAAAAGTATTTAATTATTTTTTCAAATCTATTTAAATATTAGATTGTTTAAATTATATTAATTATTAAATAATGATATTTTATAGTGATTTGTTTAAAGTAAAGTTATTACTTAAGGATTGATTAGCATTGAAGTATTTTATTTCAAAGAAAATCTGTTCAAATATTAATAATGTTTTAAAAATAATGTATTATGCGGTAAACTTTTATAAAAGAGTATTTTCCTAAAATAAATTTCAAAAATTTTGATAGAAACATTATGAGTATTATTTTTAGGCAATTATTAAATAAAGTTTGGGAAAGTAATGGTATACTTTCATGGCGTAATCGAAGGCAAAGTTGCCTGTAGTTAAGTTTGGATTCTCTGGGATAGAGAGGTAATCATTGAGCAGTGAATTCATAGTTGATACCACATGGTACCTTCCATATTTATTTTAAAAAGATTTCAAATATTTTTGAAAGAAAATGGTTTGTGAATATACTTATTCAAGTGAGATAAGTATATACCCTTTTTGATAAAAAGAGATTTAATTTGTTGAAATTAAATTAAATAAGGCTTAGTGATTTCCAGTGGGAAATTGTTGTATTGTGAATGATTGTTAATTTTATAGTTAAATAACCGACTATCAAATCTGGACCAAAATGTAACTTTGAAATATCTAGGAGAAACACGGGAATTATATGGTACAGTTACCGTTCGGGGTGTTATACTGTACATATAAACTCATTTTCTTTCTTCTAGGGCGATGATAGGAGAATCCGTCCACTAACGGTTAGTTGATAATCTCTGATCTTATTTTCATCTGTTTATTTCCTAAAGAACCGGGGTTGAGTTTACCAGAAATATCGAACGTTGTTTCGAAGAGACCGGGATCAGATAAGTTAGCCGAACACTACTTCGATCCAACGAGTACATTTTCAAAGTGAAAACAAGAGCATGGAGTCGAAGATGGAGCAGTGAACTGCAAGAGCTAGTCACTACTAATCCTGAGGATGATTCTGAAACAGATGTAGGAATAATGCCTTTAGTTTCGTTCAGACCCAGAACGGAGTTGTATGGATGAATGCTATCAGTATATTGTTATTGGAAGACAACGAGCATTCTAAGTGTAAATTCCTTAAAAGGTAATCGTAGCCTCTAGCCTTATCAACCAGGAATGACTGAAAATCAAGGGAGATGCAGCAAGGCTAAGTGGGTCGCACCCAATTAGGATATGTTTGCCACCTTTCTAGATACCCTTGGATATTATTACTATAGTGCGTGGAAGAACTCGGAAAAGGTGGGAACATCCGGAGTGATAGCATATTCGGTCTATCCAGGTTAGGGTAGTCCGATCTTGTGTTGCATGGGATTCCGGCGTGGTCCTTGATACATTTTTCTAGATGTGTACTGTGATAGGTGATACCCCAGTGCCTAGTCATTTATATGGAATCCATTCTCCAATATGTGCCTTTACGGTTTTGGTTGTAGAACATACAGAATTTAATTAATGTAACAATTTCAACTATTTAAATAAGTATTTGTACTTAGACACTATTATAATATCATTGGATTTTCTATAAAAAGTGTTTTGGTTACCGTATGGGAAAAACCCATCGTGTTTATGTGTGGTGTGGTGTTATGGGATACCCTTGATTTTTAAAAGTATTTTTAAAAGCTAAGATAAATAAATGCATGTGATTTAAATTCTCACGCTGGTTCTACCATACTGACCCGGACGTGGTTTTTCCTATATGCTCGGGTCACACCGAGCATATTTCTAGATTTTAGCTGGAAGGATTCGAGCTTCAAGGGAGAGGCTGGAGGCCCAGAGACATATTCGCGTAGTTGATTATATTCTGTTGCATTTAAGTTGTGTTTACCAGCAATTGTAAGGACGGGATGTTATAACTATCCGTGCTGTATAGGTTGGTGTACTCTGATTGCTATCTGTTATGTAAATGTTATAGTTTTGTCTTACGTAAAGATTTTTTCTATATTATAGACTATTAGTTTCTGCTTGAGATTCTATGTTATTTTTTTTCCTTATCTTCATTCTAATTTCTTTTACTTACTATCCATCTTTTCGTGTAATTTGGACTGGACAAGTGTGGTAAAGTATCGGTTCGAACTATATGGAAAAGTGGATCGTGACAAATGTGCTATGTGAAAGGTAATCGCTACCTTAAGCCTCATCACCCGGTAATGGCTTAAACAGGGTACACTGCAAGGCTATGTAGTTCACAACCATTAGCGTATGGTCATCACCTTTCTAGATTACTCTCTATATGTCGAATATGAATATGTGGTGTATGTTATAGGATCCCGGATAGGTAAGCTATGACCGGGGTGATGTCATATTCGGTTCTATCCAGGCCATGTACAAGTGCCAGATAGGGATAAGCCGGTCTTCTCAGATGCGGAGGATTATTTGTGTATCCTTGGTACATTCCTGTAGAAATGTATTGTATGGAAGGTAGTCCCTTAACTGCCATTGTATGGAATTCCATGCTTTGAACGAGCCCTGTAAGAGTTTTGTTTGTAGAGCCTAACATATCCAGAATTTAATAATGATAGCAATTTTGGCTAAGATTAAAATTTTTACTTGCAAATGTTTTCAAAGGAATGTCATTAAAAATAATATCAAATGTTTTTTTCTGTATAAAATGTTTTAATTATCATAAGGTAAAAACACGTTCCGTGTTTATGTGCGGTGTGGTCTTATGAGATAGTTTTTGTTTTAAAATGCGTATTTTGAGTTGTCATACTAGTCCCATGAATGATCCGAAGTTTAGTTTTCTTACTTCTTAAACTCCGGATGCCCTAATTTTCCTCAGGCACCTTATTAGCTAGCTGATTAGGAGCATTTTGGAATATCCGGAGCATATGGAGCATGAAGTCTGAAGCATTAAGAAATTTGGATTTGTTTTGTTATTGCTTCACTTTCCGCAATATTTATATTGTATAACTACCAGCATTTGTAGGGATATGCGGCTATAACTATCCCACCTGGGTTAATACTTATCATGACTCTGATATCTCACTTTAATTATATGTACTACCTTTATGGTTACCACTTTTAAAATACGATGTGAGATTATGTTATTGTTCTGTCTTCTATCTTTATTTTCTTTTATCCCATGACAATCTGCCTCTCCGGCATATGGATTTGCGACACGTGAATACCAAGGATGTATTAATGTCGATTTCTAAGAGTCATGGAGGTAGGTCGTCACACCAAAGATGTCCCCACCTTCCAAATTGTTCTTGTTTCTCCTCTGCCCGACCATGTATTTATAAAGAAATTCAAATATTAACATATGTGGTAGAATATAAATGACATGTATAGATTGATAAACAGTATGCTAACCTTTGACATATGCGGTATTACAACATTTAACCATTCTTGAAAATTTTAGGTTAGATTCAAATAATTATTATCTTAGGTAATAGTAAGTTCACCCTTTAGCCTTCATTTATTACTATTAACATCATTATCTGCTGCTTGCTAGACTTTTTATTCTAACTAGTCAAAAATAAAGATCAAATCGAGAAACACGTGCATGTCAGTATGTACAATTCCATGATACCAATAAATAAACAGTACTCCAATAAGGAAAACTTCATAATATTTAGTTCAATAACAAGAGAAATTGAACAGAGGCAAGGAAGCTTTAAAATAAAGGCGAACAAAGTAATAGAGATATTGATGCATTATTATCCTTAATTTTGACATTTTCAAATACTAAAAGAAGAAACTCATTGTAAATAAAACAATATTCATTTATTCTATTTCGATATCATCGAACTTACTACAGTAAGCTTTGATGTAACGACCTGGATTTTCGAACGATTAAAATCGCCGAAAAACCCATCTGTTCTAATACAAGCGAATGAAAACTACCGTTTAATATATGATGATCTGATAAATACACAACGCTATTAAATATATAGGTTACAATTTTAATAATACAACTTTTCCACTGAATTATTTAATCTACTTGGCGTGTTTTAATACAAACAAAACTCAAATACAATAAATCTATCACTACACACTCTGGTATGAGAGACATCGATAGTCATCCCTACAAACTCAAATAACAAGTTAGTGCAGAATAAAATGATAAGCAGGAAAGATACAACAACACATGATAATTAACAAATAATAAATAGGAAAAAGCTATATTATTATTGGGGCTATGCCACTACCACTTGTGACTGCATACATATCTCTATCTAATTAAATATCAAATTAGATACGAGATCAAGCCAACGTAGTTCTCCTATTCATAAATAGGACTCAAGGAGCCTATGATGCACAAACAAATATGCAGTTCCCAAACTACCCACTTAGGCTTAATCTTCAATTTAGATTTTCTATAATCTAATTAATTGTATTATTTTTAAAATATAACCTTTTAGAAAATAATCTCTTCGAACTAAATTTATAATTTTCTTTCAAATCCTTTTGAAAATATATATATATATATATATATATATATAAGTGTGTGTGTGTGTATTTTTTATATCAGATCATACTTTTCTTTGGGATATAGAACAAACCACTAATGAAAACAACATCAAATACTCTATATAAAAATACAACATTGTATTTAATGTATTTTATTTGAAAATCCCAAAATATTCTACCAGAAAAACCATCTCAAAATATATGCAACCAGGCTGGGATGTTTCTCCCAATAATAACGCAATTAGGTCGCAGCCTCTCTAAAATCAATAAATAAGTATATCCCTCTACACTAAGAGTGGACTATACCTAGGGTTACATGAACCTTCATGCCCACTGTTTAGTCATGGGTTATCCAAATCATCGGTAACATAACGAATCCTTTTTGTATCTCAAAGTGACAAATCATTTTGCACTAATAATCACAAATACTTTCAATCATAGTATTGTTTGCTTCCGCCAAATCTTTGGAAATCTATTTAAAAACCACCGAGGTTTAATCCTCGAAATTCTCTTTATTTATAAAACACATTTTATAAATATCTTTATATATAAATCACTTTTATATAAAATCACTTCAAAAATATTTTTTTCCAAATATTACTATTTCTTTTCAAAGAAATCATTTCATTAAAAGATAAAATTCTTTAAAATTATAATAGACATCTTTTATTATTAGACATTTCCTTTACAGATGTTTTTATCAAATGTCTAATAGTCAAATTGTGAGATTCTATCCATAAGATGTTCGTATTCAATGCATCCATAATTATGGTCTACCCAATCCATGCATGTAAAGATAATTGCTCATAAACTGATTGAGAAAAATCAACAATCAATATACAACAGTAAATGCTCATAAACTGGTTGAGCATATGTCACATAATCAATCAACAACAACAATAAAAAGCAAACACATCCATTTATCCAATAATAATTAATCAACATATTAATTAGCTACAAAACAATCATTTTTTACCAGCGAGCACAAAATGGAGATTTATTCTGCTAATTAGATACCACCAACGAAGTATGATATTTAACTATTTAAATCATAATTAAATTATATCACTATTAATTTATTTATAAATTATGCTTTGCTAAATGTCTCAACTTATTTTACTAATGTATTCTATTCGCCTATACGAATCTAGTGTTAAAGACCGTCGAGGAAGTTAAGCTAATTAATAAACAAAATCAATTTAACTAAGCTAATTAAACCTCACCCTCTTCCAAACAATACCCAGCAAGGCTCAAAAAAGCATGCACGGCCCAATTACCGCTTCCGCATATTTCATGCACATGTTTTATCCTTGCTGCACACACGGCCATGCCATGCACCACCATACAGCCAAACACAACACCCACACACACATTGCTCCTTTCTCCTTCATTCTCTTGCACACCTGCTACTCCTAACCTTCCATTCTTCGCTGCCTTGCACGCACGACCAAACACACGCATGCATACAAACACACACTTGCACAACATACACAAACATATATGGAACTACACACGCGCGACAACGCATATATGCATACACACAGCAATCCACTCACACACATGAAATAAACACACACAGAGCTAGCTGAAGTTTATATTTGCTAGTATGAATTGCTGTGTAAACTTTGCAGAGGAAAAGAAAATGAATGGACAAAATAAAATTATGCCTCTTTTTCATAATAAAAAGAAAAGAAGGAGAAGATGAGTTGCTGGACACTAAAGAGTAAAAAAATGAAATGTAAACATGTGCCTTCCCCTTCTCTTTCAAGCATGCTGCATATAAATATATAAACAAAGTTTACTTGATCAATGCTAAAGGAAAGGAAGTACAAACAATTTTTTTTAAACTCAACCCAGATCCCTGATGAAATCGAAGGGATGTGATGAGCTCCCAACCCGCCTGGTCCGACCACAGACATGAGGGATTTAATGCCAGTCTAGCTTAGAGGTTTGATGCCCCCTACGATTTATATAGGTTTTCTAGGAGCCCACCTCCGCTCCTTGAATGGGAAACACGGCTCAATCTACCAAGACTCGGACCCGCGATCTCAAGGAACTTTGTTCCATAGTCGCTAAGTGGCCCTGACCAACTAAGCTATGCTCGCGGAGAGGAAGTACAAACAATTAAATGTAAACATCTAATGTAAAGCAAACAATACTCAAGAGGACACGCGATTATGCATAGAGAAAGGCATGGAAAAGAAAGAATTGCGTTTCTTTAAATTTTAAATGGTAAAAAGTTTTAGGGTATTTTGATGCACAATATCTCGTTCGCGTACGAGCTTCAAACGACAGAAATAAAAATACGATCGTGCACAATAATGTGACACGATGACAAAACAACAATAAAATGTACTAGTTAACTTATTTTGTAAAGTTTCAAAAGTTCTGACGTTTGCTACAAAAAGCGTCAAATGAAAATATAATTATTTTTCAAACTAAAAATCATGAAAAAATTCTACAAACTAAATTAAAAGTATGTCACCAATAATCTAGTAATAATTTGAAACATAAATTTTATTTTAATTAAATTCAAATTCGAATATTTAAATAAATTAAATATTCAAATTCGAACACTCAAAAATATGGTTCGTTACATTCTTCCCTCTTTGAAAGAATTTCGTCTCCGAAATTCCAAAGACGAAAAAATATAATGAAAGACGACAATCAACAAAAGTTAAACACACCAACAATAACATATCACCCATAATCTCAATTGGAGGTACAGTGTCTTATATATTCGTTTTTATTTATCAAATTAAGGTAGTTTCATTTTTAAAATTCCTAGGTTAATTTACTAACCTTGGATGAATTCTACTTAGGCATCTAACTTAAGCTCTAATACTAGCTATAAGGAAGCGGATTTTCGAAGTAGTCAAAATTGTCAAAAAACTCATCCGTTCTGAAACAAACGAATGAATAGTACCATTTAATATATCATAATCTAATAAATACACAACACTATTAAATGTGTAGGATACAATTCCAGTAATACAACTTTTTAGAGCAACTAATCTACTAGGTGCGCTTTGATACAAAGAAAAACTCAAATACAATGAATCTACCATTCACACTCTGGTGTGAGAGATAGCAATAGTCTTTCTTGCAAAATCAAATAACAAGTCAATGAGAATAAAATGTAAGCATGAAAGATTCAACAATACATGATAATTAGCAAACAATAAACAAGAAAAAGACATATTATTATTGGGACTGTATCACTACCACTTGTGACTGCCTACGTACTTTTATCTAATCGAGTATCTAATTAGATACAAGATCAAGCCAATGTAGTTCTCCTATTCACAAATAGGGCTCAAGGAGCCTACGATGCACAAACAATTATGCAATTCCCAAACTACCTAATTGGGCTTAATCTTCAATATAGATTTTCTATAATCAAATTAACTTTATTATTTTTAAAATATAATCCTTTTAAAAAATAGTATCTTCAAAATAAATCCCCAGTTTTCTTTCAAATCCTTTTGAAATTATATATATATATATATATATATATATATATATATATCTTATATCAAATCATACTTTTCTTCGGGATATAAAACAAACCATTATTGAAAATGGCATCAAATACTCTGTATAACAATACAACGCTGTATTTGATAAACAAAATCAATTTAACTAAACCAATTAAACCTCATCCCACTTCCAAACAATACCCAGCGTGGCCAAAAAAAGCATGCACGGCCTAACTTCCTCTTCCCCATATTTCATGCGCCCGCTCATGTTCATTTTACCTCCTTGTTGCACACACGACCATGCACCTCCACACAGCCAAACACAACACTCAAACCCACATTGCTCCTTTCTCCTTCATTCTCTTTTACACTGGCTACTCCTTACCTTCCTTTCCTCCCTACCTTACACACACGACCAAACACACTCGCTCACCCAAACACACACAAAAAAACACACACACTTGCTGTTGGATAATTATATCAATGATTTGAGAAAGATGAAGATTATAAATGTTGTACTTCTGACTTCAAGGATCTACTGCATAGATTCTTTTAGACAATAGTTCAACCTAACAGGTACAAACGGGTTATTGAACTATTGACTTCAGGATTCAATGAAGCCTTGAAACAGCGTAATCGGATTCAAAACTTTTACGATTTTGATCCGATCAAGAA
Organism: Allium cepa; assembly: GCA_030765085.1. NCBI lineage: Eukaryota > Viridiplantae > Streptophyta > Magnoliopsida > Asparagales > Amaryllidaceae > Allium > Allium cepa. The sequence goes on along the minus strand of CM060943.1, from coordinate 824,051,755 downwards.
CACTCAAATTTTATTTCTGATGATACAATTTAGTAGAGAACAAAATGAAGAAGAAGAACACCGATCTGCAACGTTTTTGCATTTGCAACACCTTTCAGGCGTCGCAAACTATGGTGAAAGGCAGTGTTCTGCAACACTTTCTAAACGTTGCAGATCTGGAGGAAGAAGAATGAGATAGAAAGAAAAGAGATTGGTGTATTTGAAGGTTCCTGGGCATCACTATTTATAGTGGTGAGGAAGTGTCCATTCGTCAAGTGTCGCATCATTTCCAACAATTCGAAACTGTTACAAACGGTTGCTACTTTTTGCAATGGTTTAAAACTGTTACTAAACGGTCGCGTCTCTTCATTTAAATGACTCGCCAAAAAAATCCATCCAAACTTAGATTCTGGATCCGGCCTGTTAACAAAAATTAATTCGTCATTTTAAACCCGAATCCGAAACCCGGACCCAGTCCGGTCGGTCGAACAGACGGACGGCGGTGGTGCACGTATGTGGTGGTGATGCGTAACTTCCCTCCTCACATCAAAACAAAGCTTTGGGTGCCCAGAGGCCCAACCTTCCTTAGAGAATCCTATATTTAACTAAGTATAATCCCTTATTTTCCAAGATGTGGGACTATACCTCTCTTCTTCCATTTTCTTCCCACTTGTTCCCTCTTTTAAAACAAACCCAAACCCAAAACTATTGTTGAAAATTTTCAACAATTTCCCCTCATTTTCAAAATAAGTAAAATAAGTAAAATAGGTGGATGCATCACTAGAGTGACTACCTAAATACCCAAGTGGGATCAAGCCAATGTAGTTCCAAGATCAAGTTTTGCATCATCGTGGAAACCAATACATAAATGATAGGCATCTTTTGGATTTGAACCTTCACTTAGTGTAAACCATTCAAAGTTATATCGAGGTATATGGTGAACGTATCTTGAACCAAGTACCCCTAGTGATAGTACCGGAACAGTCACACATACTGATTTCCGTATATAGAGTGTTATGTATGCTCAGCACATTAATGGCCATGTGCTTAAATCTTGAGTTCATGAGTCTACTTTACAAAGCGGTCTTACTTTATTTGGAAATGACTTGATTTCCATACTCATATAGGTAAGTCTCCTACAGTGTTTCTGCAATACACCTTTTTAAGGAAACTAGAATTATTTAGGATATATTACCCATCCTTTGTTCTTGCAGAATCCAACACTAAATATTATGGGATTATTGATTTAGTGTTTCATAATCATTCTCTTAACTTGTTGGTACCCATTGAACTTTGTCTATCCTTTTCAAAACATAAGTTGGGTTTCTGTTAAGGATGATCAACCTTCATTCACAGACCTTAGTCCCATTTCCTTTGATTTTATAGAAACCATTGCCTTTGGAAGACTCTTTGTGAGTGGGTCAGCCAAGTTTTTATTTGTTTCTATGTAATCAACAGTTATTACTCCACTTTTGAGTAACTGTCTTATCATTTGATGTCTTAGACTCACATGTCTAGACTTCCCATAATATGTCTTATTAGAGACATTGTATATTGTAGCCTGATTATCATAGTTAATCAAGACTGCTGGAGATGACTTCTTCCATAACGGGATTTCTATTAATAAATTCCTCAGTCATTCCGCTTCCTTACTAACATCTGCTAATGCAATCAACTCTGACAACATTGTTGAGTCAGATATACAGGCCTGTTTCTAGGAAACTCAAGACGCAGTAGTGCCTCCTAACGTAAAGATCCATCCAGTCGTAGACTTGGATTTGGATTCTACATTGTTCCAGGTTGCATCACTATATCCTTCTATTACAGAAGGATATCCTTTATAAGGTAAACCATAGGTAACGGTTCCTTTCAAATAAGCTAAACTCTGGAAATAGCTTTCCAATGTTTGAAACTAGATTACACGTAAATCGACATAACATGCTTATAGCATGTGCTATGTCTAGTCAAGTGCAATGCATAGCATACATAAGACTCCCAATAATACGGAAATACTCAAGTTGAGAAATGATATGTCCAGTATCCTTTTCTAATTTAATACTAGGGTATAGAGAAGTAGGTGCTGGTTTATCATTATAATGACCATATTTTCAGAGGAACTTTTCTATGTAATGAAATTGTGTTAGCAACAACTCACCCTCTTTCCTAATAATTTTAATTCCCCAAGTTATGTCAGCTTCTCCTAGATCTTTCATATCAAATTTAGAAGATAGAAACTTCTTAGTTTCATTCACACAGGATATATTGGAACCAAATATTAGCATGTCATCAACGTATAAACATATTATAACCTAATCGTTGTTGTTCGATTTGCTATAAATATATTTATCGGCATCATTAATAATAAATCCATATGACAATACTATTTTATCAAACTTATCATGCCATTGCATAGGAGCTTGCTTCAGGCCATAAGGAGACTTTACTAATTTGCAAACTTTTTTTCTTGACCTGGGGTTTTGAAGCCTTCCTATTGTTCCATACATATATATATTTATATATATATATATTCTTCTAAATCTCCATTTAGAAATGCAGTCTTTACATCCATTTGATGTATGACCAATTTATGAATTGATGCAAGTGTTATTAAACAGTGTATAGAAGATATGCGAGCAACTGAAGCATATATATCAAAATAATCTACTCCATGTTTTGCTTATATCCCTTAGCAACTAATCTAGCTTTAAACTTATCAACGGATCCATTTGTAATCAAATTTTTCTTAAATATCCATCTACATCCTATTGGTTTAGCACTAGGAGGTAAATCAGTTAAAACCCAAGTTTGGTTTAACAATATAGAATTCATTTAATCATTAATAGCTTCTTTCCAGAATATTGAATCTCTGGAACTCATAGCCTCTGATTAATTTTTGGGGTCATCATCAACGTTCATGACATATATAGTCACATTAAGTACTTCGTCCTTACTGCCTTATATAAGATATGTAATGAAATCAGGACCATAGTCCTTATCTATTCTTGCTCTTTTACTTCTCCTTTGTTCGGTACTTTTATCTGGTATGTTACTTCCTTGCTGTTTTGAGTAGAAGCATGGTCATTGTTATTGATATCATCAATCGTATTAGGTTCTGGACTATATGATCTCAATGGAATCTCAACAGTTTGATTTTCAAAGAATTCTACATCTACGGATTCTATAACTTCTAATGCGTCAAGAATTAGGAATCTATGATTTATACTATTAAGCGAATATCTTATGAAAACACATTTAAATGCCCTATTTTCTAACTTTGGTCATTTAGGGTCTGGTTTTCTAACATATGCTAAACAACCCCAAACTTTAAGTCTTGTATGATTAGTTTCCTATTAAACCATAATTCATAAGGGGAAACATTATTCTTTTTTAGTGGTACTCTATTTAAGATATAACATGAAGATAACATAGCATCACCCCATAGGTTATAAGGTAAGTTTGAACTTATGAGCATGACGTTAACCATTTCTACTAAAGTTTTATTTTTTTCTTTCAGCAACACCATTTTGTTGTGGTTATATGAGGCAGTGTATTGGTGAACTAAACCATGTTGTTTACAAAATAAGGTGAATTCATTTGAGAAATATTCACCACCTCGATCTGAATATAATACTTTTATTTTAACTCCAAATTGTGTTTCGACCTCAGCTTTGTAAATTTTAAATTTATCAAAGGTTTCATCTTTAGTTTTCATTAGATACACATATGCATATCTAGTATAATCATTAATAAATGTTATATAGTATTGGTTACCACCATAGGTGATATGATTTTTTAATTCACCCACATCACTATATAATCAAGCAAGCCAGTTTTCCTTTCTACAGATTTAAAAGATTTTCGATGTATTTTTGCTTGAACACATATTTCACATTTAGAGATAGTATCGAAATCATAACCAGAAATTAATCCTAGTTTATGCATATTTTTAAGGGAATTACAATTAACCTGTCCTAGGCTACCATGCCATAAACTAACAAAATAAAAAATATAAATAGAAGATTTATTTATTAGATTCAACTTAATCTTGCCGTTACAAGAGTATCCATGTCCAATGAATTTGTCGTTCTTGGACAACACTAACTTATCAGACTCATACACCATCTTGAATCCTCCTTTGTTAAGAAGGTATCCAAAGACCAAATTCTTACACATATCAGGTACATAAAATACATTAACTAATGTAAGAACTTTTTCAGAAGTAAATGTAAGTTCTATAATGCCTTTTCCTAAAACTTTGCATGGAACTTATTTGCTTCGGTAACCTTGTCGACTTCTCCATCATTTTCTTTGTAAGTCTTAAATAGATTACAGCCTTTGCAAATGTGAATGGTTGCTACAGTATCAAACCACAAATCATTATCAGTTTCGCTAACGGAGTTTCCCTCTTACATTACAGCCACAAGCGAGTCTTCGACCACATTCACATTTTGTTGTTCCTTCCATTGACGGCAGTCTCGGGCATAGTGGTCGGGCTTGTTATAGTAGTAACAAGCACCTTTCTTTTTGTTGTTGGAATTTTTCTTCTTAAACTGTGTCTAACTCTTAGGCTTTAGCTTGTCAGTAATTTGAACATTATTTACCTTAGAATGGAACTCGTGTTGCGGATTATCATCTGGTTCGCGTTTACGAGAGCCCTCTTCAATACGAAGATGAAGCTGTAAACCGTCTAAATTATAATCCATTTCCGCATGTTTTAATTTCTTCTTATAATCATTTCAAGAATTAGGAAGTCTTGAAATTATAACTCCAACAACAAAAGATTCAGAGAGATTTATTTCAGCATCCTTAAGTTGATTCATTAATAATAGAATTTCGCTTACTTGTCCAATTATGGACTTATTGGCATCCATTTTGAAATGTTTAAAATTGCAAATAAGGTATTTTTGTTACTTGCCTCGGATATGCGATATTTGCTTTCTAGTTCAGCCCAAAGTGCCTTTGTAGTTTCCAAAGTCCTATGTGTATTGTAGACAGAAGTAGACAATACATTCAGAATATGCCCTCTGCATAGAAAATCATCCTCTTTACGCTTTGCATGTTTTACTTTCAATTCGTATGTATCTTTATCAGTTTCCTCTGGTATTTCCTCCAAGTTATCTTCAAAATATAGAATAATTTGACGGCGATCAAAAAGAATTTCATCGTCTCTTGTCCACGAGTGAAGTTTTCACCTTCAAACCGCTCCAATCGCATTAAATGCAGATTAATAACTTGAAGAGCATTCATATTGATTGAACTCGAACCATCCATATTTGAAAATATTGTCTAAAAATTGTTGGATAATTATACCGATGATTCGAGAAAGATGAAGATTATAACTGCTGTTCTACTGGCTTTAAGGATCTACTACGTAGACTCTTTTAGAGAATAGTTCAACCCAATACGTACAAATGGGTTATTGAACTATCGGTTTCAGGATTCAATGAAGCCTTGAAATAGCGTAATCGGATTCAAAACTTGTATGATTTTGATCCGACCAAGAACAATCAAATTTGATTTCTGATGTTGCAATTTAGTAGAGAACAAAATGAAGATGAATAAAACTGATCTGCAACGTTTCTGCGTTTGCAACACCTTTCAGGCGTCGCAAACTGTGGTGAAAGGCAGTGTTGTACAACATTTTCTAAGCGTCGCAGTTTTGGAGAAAGAAGAATGAGATAGAAAGAAAATATCTTGGTGTATTTGATGGTTCCCGAACGTCACTATTTATAGTAGTGAGGAAGTGTCCATTTGTCAAGCGTCGTATCCTTTCCAACTGTCCGAAACCATTACAAACGGTTGCGACTTCTCGCAACGGTTTAAAACTGTTACTAAACGGTTACGCCTCTTCATTCAAATGACTCGCCAAAAATACCCGTTCAAACTTAGATTCTGGATCTGAACTGTTAACAAAAATTAATTCGTCATTTTAGACCCGAACCTGGACCCGGTCCGATCAGTCGGACAATGGCCGGACGCGTGTGTGGTGGTGATGTGTAACTTCCCTCCTCACAGAAAAGCAAGTTTTGGGTGCTCAAAGGGTTCAACCTTCCTTAAGGAATCCTATATTTAACTAAGTATAATACCTTATTTTCCAAGATGTGAGACTATATCTCTCTTCTTCCATCTTCTTCCATCTTCTTCTCACTTCTTACCTCTTCAAAAACAAACCCCACTACAACAAAAGAGGCATATTAGAACGGTGGAACACAGTTGTAAAAGATATATTACAACGGTGGAACCACAGTCGTATTTTAAGAAGTTGTAAAAGGCTATCATTTTTTTACAACTGTGTTCTTTAGTTGCATATAACCGTTGTGATATTGTATATTACAACTGTTTCTTACCCTTGCAAATAACCATTTTAAAACTGTTGGTAACTCTTATAGATATGTAACATTTCGTGTTGTAGCAGGTATGACAACTACTGGATAACTATTGTAGTTATCTACTACAACTGTTATTCACAGTTGAAATTAATCTTTTTACAACAGTTGATAGCAGTTACAAATTGTAACATTCGTCATATAGCAGGTATGATAACTACGTGGCCACCGTTGTAGTTATCCCTACTACAACTGTTACACGCAGTTGCAGTTTATATGTTCTGCGACCTCCTCCACAGTTGTAATATACTTTAATTACAACCACATCAATTGCAATTTAAACCCAAAAATATAATTGCATGCACCATTTAATAATTTACCAAAACTATAAATATACATAACTGAATCAAATTCATTCATAAATATTAATATTTATATAATTCTAACAAAACACAATACATACCAAATAAAACAATCTAAAGTATTCGTTCACATCACCAACTAAAACAGTACCAAAACAACATTCTCACATAACCATTCCAAAATAGGATACAACACAAAATACATAAGAAAGATAAAGTTTTGTATCGCAAAACACATACCCTAAGGAAATACACTAGTCGAAGGCAACGAAGTCTTTATGCCAAGCCACGGTCGATCCAACTGTTTCTCCAATAGTACACATTTCGGAACTCGGCCTCCACAAGAAAGCTTCCGGATCCACTGCCACATCAACCCAAACTTTACAACCATCTGGTCCTAGTTTTTTAAAATGCACCAAACAATCAGGATCAGTGGATACTACCATTCCTTCTGCAACAACTTGCTTTTGCCAACTCAATATTTTACATTTTCCGACCTCAATTCCAGCATGCCTTGCATCCCGTTTAGGCCGTTCTTCAACAGTCAGACTATTGCTCTCACGGTGTGACTGCACAAAAATAATTTACGAATACATTAGACTATTTATGGTATATGTATAACATCAACTAAAAATGTGGACTGAATAGCACAAACCTCTGTATAACATCAACAAAAATATGTTTTGCTCCAGAAATTAAACAAGAAGCATAAAGAATGAAGGCAACAGTAGATAACAAGCTTATACACAAAACAGAGGTATGCAAAACTGTAACGGTGGCATGAAATATCAGTTAAAGTCTTAAAGGAAATGAAAACTGAAGACAGGATGGGCAAACACAAACCAATACACTAGCAGCGGCATGAAATATCAGTTAAAGTCTGCAACTGAACGTACCCATCTACAATAACCCGAGGACCGGCCATAATCACACCCAAATCAGACCCCCTAATCTCCTTCAACACAGAACCGACAATATTGAAATGTAAGCTTGACAAATTGTGCATGTCCAAAGACACAATATGCAAAGCCTTATTTTTAAACAAAAAGCAGTTTATCCCTTGAAATCCAATGCTCAAGCCCATTACTCCACAACTGTTTGAAACAACACTACCTCCAATAATCAACCCACGAACCACATCTTGTTGGTCCTCTCCATACTTATGGTAGGGGATACTACCCTTGCCTCTTCGAAGTGAACAGATACTTCTGAAATCCGATTAGTGAGAAAAAACCTTCTTACCATTATTGCGGTTGTGAAGATTAGCCAAACCAATATCAGACTTCTCCATAACAACAACATCAGTACAAATATCAATCACCAACTCCTCACTACCCAAGACAGAGATACAATTTCCCTTCACCTCATCACCTTTACTTCTCATATGCTAAATAGAATGAACAATATCAATCTATTTTAAATCCCACTAAGCATCTCCACTCACTCCAACCTAGACAATTCCGACCAAATCCTCATCAACGTGCACAGTGCACACTTTATCACTACCTGCTTCAAGCAACAAACTGTCCTGCACCACGACAAACTCCTTCCAAACTCTGTTCCACCAAACCAACATTTCATCTCCTCAAATCTTTCATACACCAAACAGCTCCTCCTTCCATCAAAACCACCTCACTAACTTCACATTTCCCGAACACTGCAAGTTAACCAACCGAAAACACTTCATCTTCCCCACTCCATTCAGTATTCCATAAAGCAATCCCCCTAAACCATCAGCAGCAAAATCCGTCACCCGGTACCCATCACCTACCTCATATACAACTTCATCACCCCTATGACTTCAACTTCATTACCCCTACCTCTCCACACATTTAATCACCTCTCTACACATTCAATCATCTCTCCACCCTACAAAAAAAACTTCTCTACACAACATTCAATCAATCCAAACCCACTGGCTTTCATTCAAATCTCCTCCTCAAACAAACATTATTTCTTTGCAAACCGATCGAATCTTCTATGAAACAGATTTCTTTTTCGCCTAACTAAAACATGTTATCTTTTCGTTTTTGGTTTTTAAAATAGTTTTGATCATTGTTTCCCAATTTTCTTAATTTGTAAATAAATATTTTGTAAAAATAATTTTTTCGCTTTTTAAATGCCAAAATACATCTGAAAAATAAATAAAAGCAAGTCTGCTGCCAAGTTCTATACTATAACTCAGCAACATATGGAAACATATGCGGATGTCCTAGTCAAGTTCTATACTATATCACTAGAAACATACATATGGAAACAGTACCTGAGGCGTATTAGCAGGAGGAGTCTCTGGATTTTCCTCATTGACTCTTCACTTTCCTTTCATATCCTGTAAAGATTGTATTATTACATATATAACTAGTAATTTGTAAGAACATGTCACATATTCATTAGCATGGCTAATTAACACTTACCAGTATAATCGCAGTAAGCTCTTGTAATTTAGCCTCCATGCCACTAACTTGGTTTCGCAACGCATGTACTTCACCTAAATTAGCCCGATGAATACACAGATGAGATGGTACAACCCCAAAGCCTAATCCTCTTACACGTCCGCCATGTTCCTGACCAAAAAGCGTTGACACTCCATCTTGAGTAATTGATGTTGTTCCCTGAGAACTCTGACTCATGGCATTATGCTCTTTTATCTTAGACTACAAATTCAAAAAACACCAATATTAAGCGACTAAAACAATACTACATTAATAATAACATAAAGCCGCGGTCACTTAATTTTTTTTGATTATTTCGTATATTTGAAATTATCCTTACTATGCAGTCGGCAACAACTGAATTAGGGAGTTCTCCATTTTTTCTGGTATGGGCTTTGCACCACAATTCGTCTCTACTGATATCAGACGTTGCACTTTTCTTTTTCTACAAAAATAGCATAAGAGCTTAAGAACGTACAAGTAATAACAAATAAAAAATGCTTTAGCAATAATCAATATACATCAAATGGGATTGCAATGTAAAAATTTTGGAACTTGTACTGATTAAGTTTTTAATATTTACTTACCATTTCTTCTTCCAATCTTGCATAACCCATTCGGCTCATGGTATGAGGAAATTTATTCTTATCTCTCATAGCTTTGAATTTTTGGCTAGTTTCCTACATAAGATAGATTCAATAAATATGATATAAGAAAATGTAATAAATTTAATAGTTGTAATCAATAAAATAAAAATAACCACCTTAAACTTTTTCGACAATTTTTCCTTTACAAAAGCATTCCACTCTTCAACGCTCTTTATATTATCTGGTTTTAAGTCTGCTACTCTATAAGTAGAGTCGGGACAAGTGGACGCTTTTTTGATAGTTGCAACTAATCTTGATTTCGACTCCTTCCATCGTTGTCCCAGTATCGTTAACAAGTAATCCTTGTACACTTTATCCACCTTGAATCTCGACTGCACAACAAGAATACATAGAATATTAAACAAATACTTCAATGCCATTGTTATTAAGCACACAAATCCTTAAATGTTGCAAATGTCCAAGTGATTGAAAATAATAATTCTGTTCATTGTTCAATGTTTAAAATAAGCCAAGTGATCAGTTAAGTGATTAGTTGGGAATAACATGTTAGGTTTTAGCAGAACAAATACTAAAGAAGTCTGAAATCGGTATAAAATGGCCGCTATCAGTTACAGAATTATACAAAGGATTTAAACAGTATCTAAGCGATAAACAGTCAAAACAAAATAAAATGGCAGCACAATGTCTCTATTACAAACAGTTCACATGAGGAACCTAGACATACAACCATACAAAAATGAAACAACCACCTCCACTTTGTTGTTGTGTTGGGCATTGTACATCAATCAAAATCCAAAGAACCGATGTAAAGATAACAAAGGCAGGCAAAAGCAGCAAGTTAAAAAAAATTCGTGGAGGTTAACCATAGCTTAGTCAGTTAATTTTTTACCGACATTATTGCGAGCTACAAATTTTGGATGACAGCCAATTACAGCTTATGGCACAAATTTTGGATGACAGCCAATTACAGCTTATGGCACAAATTTTGGATGACAGCCAATTACCGACATTAAATACCAAGAAATAGTTCATGACAACAACTTGCATGAATTACCAAGAAACAGAACGCCAATTACAATAAATACTAACGATGAAACCAATTACCTGAATACAAGTCCATAGATCATCCCTCAATTCATCGTCGACTTTCTTCCATTCGCTAATGGTCATTGGCACCATCTCCCTTGCTAGAACACTAATATATGATGACAAATGCTTGGAATTGGGACCTATGGCTTGTCCTCGTTCATTAAACTCTACTTCCGGCTTCTCACTCGGTAACATAGAAAATGATTTCAACATTGTCCTCCCACTTTTTTTTCTAGGTTTCTTCAATGTATAACCTTCACCAGAATCTGATGGAAGCTGGCTTGGAGTGACATCTGAGGGGGTTGAAGTATGTATAGGGTTGCTTGCGGGTGGAGGAGGGGGTTGTATCGAGTTTGTAGTATGGACAGGGCTGCTAGTGGGTGGAGAAGGAGGCTGTATCGGGTTTGTAGTATGGACAGGGCTGCTAGTGGGTGGAGGAGGGGACTGTATCGGATTTGTAGTATGGCCAGGTTTTCTTCCAGGTGGACGAGGGGGCCGTATTGGGTGTTCAGTATGCTTTCGGGGAGATCTTCTTACAGCACAATTTAAATCCCGAAGCGAATTAGCAACATCAAGATGGTCACCTTGGATTTCGTTAATTCTAACACCATCAGCCCTCTCATCAGCAGCACGAAAAGCTGCAAGTGCAGCAAGATTTTGCCTCTTTGCTCGTTTGATCGTTGTCTTTGAGCTCTGAAATATCAAAATTGAAGTCAGTGAAATACATGCTAACTTAAGCGTCATATGATAGTACAGAAAGTGCAGTTAATAATCAATAAAAACTGCCAAAGTAAAAAGGATTTATAACAATGCGTCGATCCATGAATTCAAATTGCAGCAAAGCAGCCAATTCGATCCATGAATTTAAAAACTGCCAAAGTAAAAATAGGCTTTCATATCCCTCCATGCCTAATTATGAAGTATGGAAAAAAACAATGAAGGTGTTTTGGGTGGATTTGCTGAATAAAAGATTTTAAAGGTGAGATGAGAGAGATCATGGACCTTGTGTGATAAATAGAGGCGCCATGGTCCAGTGATTATATAGTTATGATATATAAATCTAAAATGAAAGCATTTACTAACAATGTTAAATGGAAACTTTTAACAGATCAATTTTTCATAGAAACATTGTGAAAGTAGCACGAAATGTATCCTACAATCATTACTTTGCACTATAAAATAAGATATTTTGAATACCTCTCCGTCATGTTGCTCCCTCTTCCCCATTGATACTACAAGTTCACTCTTCTTCTACTAAGTGATCGACCTATAAAAAAACATAATAATTTACAAAGAATTAGAACATCACACTAAATTAAGAGGGTGCTCTAAATTTGCAAGTTGAAAGTAACAAAGTAACAAAGTTCACTCTAAATTAGTTATCGATCGAGTTTTATGCTTAAACGACTATGCATAAATTAAGAAATCAATAAAGTCATGAAAGCTAGTTATATTTCCTTTCTCCTTTTCATCCAGAACTATATGAGAAGATTAATAAATGAATTCACGAACAAATTGACTACTGAATTATTGAATTAATACAACTTGTTTAAAAAAACTGAATGGGAATTTATTCTCCACTTATTTATTAATGTTTTTTTATTATTTTGGAAATGTACAAATTTTGTGACTAACTGGATAAGTACACAAAGTAGCATGAAGTTATTGGTATAAAAATACTAAACGGAAATTTTGGCATACATATAAGTAAAAAAATAAGCTCTACGTCCCTACCAATTTTCTTTTATAAAATTTTAAAACCGTCAACTGAAAATATCTTTATGATTCTCAACAAGTACAATATTTTTAAAAGTAAATAGAACTATACAAATGTGGCCATTCAATTCTTAACAGTAGAATAAGCAAATAAATAAATTGTTATTGCTTATTCGTAATGCATTTAACATACATTAGAAGTATGAATGGCAGTAAGCAAACTAAATCAAGTATGAATGCAAGTTAACTCTACCTGTAATTAAAGAAACATCACACAATAAAATCACTCAACTAACCACATTACTTGATGAATGCAGTAATTAAAGCAACAACTTTTCCCCAATTGCAACAATAAAATCACAAATCTGACCAAATTACTTGCTGAACACAGTAATTAAAGCAACAGTTTTTCCACAACTGCAACGTGAATTAGTATTTGAGGTAATAAATATTAACAAGGCTCACCAAATTGTTACCAAATTGTTATGAAGTATATGGAAAACACCAGCAGTAATGAATGGTTACCGGAAGCCTTTTCAAAGACACAAATTCAAAAAAGGAGAGCTGAAATAGCATATGAGCTATTTGATAGTAACAAGTATACGCCAAATCAGAATCGAACAACAACCAAATCGATCAAAATCAAAACCAAATCAAAATAATATAATTAATTGTTTGCAGTTTAAAAATTAGAAATAAACGAAAATACCTATATAAGTGGCAACGGAGGCGACGGCGATTACGGTTAGGGTTTGCAATCGGCAACGAAGGCGAGCACGATCTAGCTTCGTCGATGGTGACAGCAGCGGGCACAAGGAGGTTCAGATGTGACGATGGCGACGACAGCGAGGGCGCTGCGGGGTTTACCTTTCGTTGGCGAGCGGCGAGTGTTGAGCGGGATTGGATTAGGTTTTCCAAATGTTGGGAGTGAATTCTTTTGCACGGGAATAAAAGTTAATTAGAAAGTTCAGCAGGAAGGAAAGAAATGTTGGAGGGAACGTTGATTTTCACGTGACACTCGTTTTTTCTTTTGCATGGACTTGTTACAACTATTCAACAACTTCGGATCACAGTGGTTACAAACAAATATAACAACTGGTACCGAAAGGACAGTTGTTCCATATGTATATTACAACTGTCAAAAATACACAGTTGTTACAAAATGCATATTACAACTGTCCGTTTATGTCAGTTGTAAATAAAAAGTTGTAATATAGCTGTTTTGTTGTAGTGTCCATACCTAAAACTATTATGGAAAATTTCCAACACTTGCACCACACACACAAGAACATATGGAGCCACACAGACACTACAAAGCACATACACATTCACACAGCAATGCACTCATGCACACATGAAACACACACATACAACCAGCTGAAGTTTATATTTGCTAATGTGAGTTGCTGTGTAAGCTTTGTAGAGGAAAAGAAAAATAATGGCAAAAAAAAGCATGCCTCTGTTTCATAATAAAAAGAAAAGGAGAAGAAGAGTCATTGAGCATTAGAGAGTAAAAGATGAAATGTAAAAATGTGTCTTCCTCTTCTCTTTTGAGCGTGTCGTGTACAAATATATAAACAAAGTTGGCTAAGGAAAGTGTACAAATATATAAACAAAGTTGGCTAAGGAAAGGAAGTTCAAACAATTAAATGCAAACATTTAATGCAAAGCAAACAATATTCAAGAGGACATACGCATGTAGAGAGAGAGGCATGGCAAAGAAAGAATTGTGTTTTTTAAAGTTTAAATGTTGAAAAGTTTTGAGTTACTTCGCTACCCAATATCTCGTTCGTGTACGAGCTGTTGACGACAGAAATAAAAATACGATCACGTACAGTAATATAACAAGATCACAAAATAACAATAAAAATAGACTAGTTAAACTATTCTGTAAAGTTTTAAAAATAGCGACGTTTGCCGCAAAAAACGTCAAACAAAAATATAATTATTTTTCAAATTATAAATTATGAAAAAAATCATATAAATTAAATTAAAAATACATCACCAAAAATCCGGTAATAATTTGAAACATATATTTTATTTTAATTAAATTAAAGTTCGAATATTTAAATAAATTAAATATTCAAATTCGAAGACTCAAAGATATGCGTCCTTACATTTCAAATGAGGATGTTGACCACTATGGAGTTCTGTTATCACTTTTAGCTGGGGATTCTTTTCTTTGAATGCTGGCAGGTGAGACTCGATAAATGCCATGTTGATTCATACAAACTTACTGTAAGGCACTTTGTAGATAACATCAACACAATTAAACTAGTAAAAATACATGTAGATTTCAACTTGAATAACCAGGAGAGAATACATTGTGTTTGTTTTTAATCATTTAGCCTGTTATTGCTAGACCTCCTCAGTCCTCACTGTCCATCAAATAAAATATCCCTTATTGTCATAAAATTTAGACATTTCTAAGTTATTGTCACTAGCGCAATCTTTATGACTTGTAGTAATTTATATTTATAGACTGTACTGAATCAAAAAATGAATAAAGTTACTTTGTAATAACCCATCACAATTTCAAGTTTAAGATTTAATATTTATCTTTTTGGAAGTTGCCCCATGCTCATGTATAGGACTGTTTCCTTTAGGGCCCCCAAACAAATAAAATGAACAACAAGGTTAGACCAAACAGATATTAGCCTTTATTCATATGTTAATGTTAGATGTAAAGTTAAGTAAAATGATTCATATGCATGCCAATGTTAGATAACACATAGCCAGCAACATACAACTTAGCTTCTTATACATTACTTACATGCAAGGAGTAATCCTATTAATGAGGATAGTACTTTAATCTAAAATATAATGATAGTATAAGAAAGCGAACCTATTATGCTTGTAGTAAACTTAGTCCTAAAGACATATTGATGTGGAAATAGAGAAGAAGGACAATGAAATCTGTTGGAAAAACATATCAAGCAAATGAAATGTATCGTAATGTTATTTAAAAGTTGTAACTTCCATAACATAGGTAAAGTAAACCATCTCGGTTATAGATCAAGTTTCATCGGAGTGAAATATAACAATTTAAAAATGAGGATCGAAATGTTTTTCAAAGTTTCTCTATTATTGGTTTTGATGAAATCAAGAAACGGATCAGCTCTATATTTGAATAGATAGTGAACATAATCATACCTTAAATAAGTGGAGTTAAAATATAAGCACCCATGATCAGTGACAATGAACGTTAATACAACCAGTTCAATATAAGTTACATATAATTCGATCAAATATAGTCATATTTATTTCACTTACATTTTTATTTCAAAGCATCAATTATAAAATATACTGATACCAGATGCAAATATGTACTTATTGAGTCATACTTCATACTGATTTTGTCAGTTAAGGTCAGTTGAATTTCATATCGAAATTCGGACGTCTAAAAGAAACTAGAAGGATTGGTTATAAAAAGGATTCTATTTATTTGCTACCATTTCATCTGTGTAAAGCTAGAACAGAATACTCCGGCTAATTTAATTCCTTCCATTCTTTGCAGAAAACCCTAAAATGCAAATAATCATAGCCGCAACGCCAATCGAAGACAAAGCCCTAATCAACCAAAACTTTTGCTTTTGCTACTTCGGATTCATGATCACGTCTTTGCAATCTCCGCCATCGTTTTAGATACTGAAATTCGGGTCTCAATTTTGGTACCAACAATTTCATAATCGTTCATTGACTCTGGAATGATTTGGATGACCTTAATCTCATTAGAAAAGTATTCGGTGTCCATAGAAAGTAAGCCTTCCTTGTTGTCCGTGTTGGTGTGGATGTGCTTAGCAATGTGGATTAGCTTCCAATCTTCGAAGCCATCATTTTCATTTTATTTGGATCAGGAGGCAGTTGGGAGGAGCTAGGGGTTTTGATGTGAAGAATAGTATGTTGACAAGTTAATATATAAAGTAAGGGAAAGGGTAAAGATACGACGGAGCCAAAAATTTAGATAGGACCCAAACCAAAATTTCGAAAATGGAGCCAAAGTTTGGTTGTTTAGAACCAAGAAATCTTGTATATATCAAACTCCTAATGCATTTGAAATCGATAATTTTGCAACGAAATATTTATATTTTTAAATTCTGAATTATTTTAACATTTCGAAATTTTCTGAAATTTCGAATATTTCACAAAATTTTAATCCTTTTGTTTTTTAATCTTACGAAGATTTAAAATTTTTGAAAATTACTTACGGTATGATCATAATTTTAAGTTAATTTAGAATTTCAAATATTTTATAAAAGTTTTGAGATTTTTATTAAATTTTGAGTTAACTTAAAATTTTAACTTTTATTTTTGGATTTTATGGAAATTTTAATTTTTTAATAAAATTTAATTTAGAAATTTAGAAATTTAATTATCATATATTGAATATTATATATTAAATAATAAATATCGCATCTTAATTATTAAATATTACTTATTAATTATTGATTGTTTAATATTAAATATTGCTCTTAATTATTAATATTAAATAATAATTACCAATTATTAATTTTTAAATTAAGTACTAAATATTAATGGTGGTTATTTAATATTAAATATTAGTAGTAATTACTATAAAACATAATTGTTAATGATTTAATATTAATTATTAAATATAATTAATAAATATTAACCATCATTTACTAATTATTAACAATTAATTATAAAAAAATTTTACACATAAAACATAATTATTGATTGCAGTTAAATTTTTGATTATTGATTATTCATTATAATCATTGGTTATAAATTGTAAATAACTACGTATCTCAGTTTTCATTCATAAATTATTAATTCTAAACTACCATTAATTATTAAATATTTGTTATAATTATTTATTGTTATTAATTTTTTAATAGTTGCTATTAATTAATAATTGTTTAAAATTAATTATTAAATATCACTTCATAATAATTAACTTCATTATTACTTATAATTATTAAAATTAGTCTTAATTATTATATAATTAAAAATATGTATATTGTAACTGCCAAAAGAAAGCAGTTGTTAAAAACCCCTTATTGCAACTATTAGAAAATGAAAGTTCTTAAAGGCTGTTTATTGCAAGCGTCATATTGTGGCAATTATTAAAGACTATTTATTGCAACTGTCATACTATGCCAGTTGTGAATAACTAGTCGCAAAAGGATCATTTTTTTGTAGTGCATTTATGTGTTGCATGTGCACTTTATATAACTTAGTGCATTTGATTAGCTTATAATATGTAAATCTTAAATTAAATAAAACATTTATGAACAAAGTAGATACAATAAAGATTTTACTAAATATATTTTAAGTCGGATAAAAAAAATTATACTTCATAGAACCACTAAAGATCTAAAAAGGAAAAAATAATTAAAATTCATCCATTTAACTGGCTACGACTTGTCTTTGATTTTTCGGTCCCATTATTGTTTGTTCACCGTGTCATAAAAAATCTTACCAATCCATCCTAACAAATTGGTAGTTAAGTGGAATATCCCAGATCTACGCATTTGTAGAATTGCAGGACCTATCACTCATTTATATGTTTTCAAGTTAAAACTCAAGTACCATCCGCAGGCTTTTTTCCCCTTCGTAACACGTTCGACGTCGAACGCAGGAATGGTCTACTCTGCCAACAAAACCCGTTGTAGCCATCGTAAGGGATGATATATTAGCGACGGACGGGTATGGATGTTTCCCCCAAAATGGCTATTCCTCCTCCCTTCTCTCCTTCTATATATTTCTCTTTTATCACATCTAACTTCACACTTCCATACCAACAAATTAATAGTTTTTATCCATCAATTCGAAAAGCCATTCGTTTATTGTCTATTTTTTTTTCCATGTCCACATTATATATTATTTGAATTCTCTTGTAATTTAGTATTTTCAAAATATCAAAATGAAGGAGCCCACAAATTGGCCGTCCAACGTTACTCAGATTATGCTAAAATGTGTTGTAGAAGCAAATTATGTCTATGGTAAAATAAAAAAAAGGAGTGCACAAAGCTATAGTGGAAAATTTCAACCATGCTGTAAAAAATATTATGTACTATGAACCGATAGACGTAATCAAAATCCGACATAAATACAATAGCTTAGAAGAAAATAGGTTAAATGAGAAAGTTTGCGCAAAAAAGCTGGTGCTGACTGAGATAATCATGGACAAACTAATTGCAGACAAAAAGGATTGCTGGAATGATCGTGTAGAGGTATTTTATACATGCGGTTTAGTTTTTGAACTGTTTTATTAAAAAAAAATTTGTTTTACTTGTAGGAATTTGAATATAGAAAAGGACCGATAGATAATTTGAAGTTAATGCAACAATTATTTAAAGGGACGAATACAACAGAACAAGCCTCGTACACGCCCAATGTAACGACCCTGAATTTCATTCATTTGACATTGGGATATTTAATTGATTTTAAATATTCAAATGTAGAATTTTCAAACTTAAACAATCATGCTTTATATGATAAATAAGAATGGTAAACTTAATTTTGATATTGAATAAAGATTTTCGATTCCTATTGTATAATTGACGAAAGTCAGATTCCAATAAAGTAGAATAAATATTTGAGAAATTTGTTTAAAAGATAAATAATTCTTTTTAAATACATATATGTAATCTATATCAGACTTAATTTATAATAATAGTAATTTAATTTATAATGGTTCGATAAATATATAAAACTTGTTCTATGAAAGTTGACAAATTTCGTCGCATATCAATAAATCGATCTCGTATTTTTATAAGTAGATTTGGATATTGTTTTATATTATTTTATAAGTCAATTTTTTTTTTAATAATTTGAATATAATAACAAATCAATTTTGAAGTTTGGTTTAAATGAATAAATAGTTTAACAAAAACGTCAAAACATGACCATAAAACGTTTTGTTGAAAATCAACGTTTTGTTCAAAATAAGTTGCTGCAATGTTGTCGCACCTTTGTTAGCATGTTTTAATATATATATATTACACATTTTAATAACTAAACATGTCTACTCTTACTAAATCGGATTAGAAAATTTCTAAAAGTCATTAATAAAAGTAAGTAAGAATTAACAAAAGTAAGGAAAGTAAACATCAAATCACATCAAATCAAAATCCAACAAAATAATTACTTTTTTTTATTTAATCTTTAAGTGAATAAGGCATAAAGTAAGGATGTGAAAGATGATTTTAAGTATTGAAAAAGTGGACATTGCTTTAGGTTGAAGTAAAGTTAGTTTGGTAATTTGGCAAGAGCTTATTTTAGTAAATTTACCACTTCTTTTTCTATAAATACTGCGATAACCTGAATTTTTTAGACACCTGTAATTGATAGTATAATTAGGTTAATTAATAGAAATACTGAATTGTAAATTGAATAAATAAATCTGATAATGGATATTTATTTGGAATCTCCTAATATAATTATATAATGGGAAAAACTTATAATAATTCAAACAAATTAGATATGTGTTTGATTAAAAATAAATATATAAGATTTTAAATTAAGTTTGAATGTTGATTGGAATCCAAAGATAAATATCTTAAAGTAAATTGGATTTAATAAGAATGTATGTTTGATTTTAAATGGTAAATAAGTAGTTATCTAATATTTTCTTTATAAGGATTTTATAAGAATAAATTAAGAAATGTATTTACCAAATAGAAATTACAAATAAAAGATTTTCAAAAATATTTAAAATAATAGATGCATTCAAAGAAACACAAGTGTAAATATTTTAACACATGTATAAACACAAGTGTATGATTAGTATAGCATGCAAATTACAAATGGCAAATTTATTTACTCAAAATTGTAATATCAATATAAAAGTATTTAAAAAAAAACAAACACGTCAGTACATATTCATTTTCGCCCCTCTCCCTTTTCGTTCCTTTTTCTTTTATTTTCTTCTAAACCTAGGTCCGAGAGAAATTTTAACCTAGCTTTCTATCCAAACTCCTAAGCGACCGCATAAGCAAATTTTCATCTTTGCTGAGAGTAGATTACTTTCTACTCTATTCCCTTCTTCATTGCACTTAAATCCCAAAACCCCTAATTTTATTTTCTTGTCGATTTGAGTTGCAAGGGTGAACGGAGACTCGTAAGGTGAGACGGTTGCGTCATCGAGTCCTAGGTGAAGGCAAGGTAAACAGGGAGGAAGAAATCATCTTGGAGGCGCGTGATGTTTGGTAAGCGACGTATTAATGGCGACAGAGGGAATTACCGGCATGATGGTGACAGTCGTAATAGCAGCGGCAAAAGTAGGTTGGGACAGATGGGCATGGCAGCATAGTGATCAAAGATTTGGTTCCTGCAACAACAATCTGGTGAGTAATACTCACGAATTTCTAAAATTTTGCGCATCTTCATAACAGTAATAAGTCTTGATAAATTTGGATGATTGCTGAGTTTTGGAATTGGTATTGTTAAGATGCCGAGCCTAAGATTAAATTCTGTTGATTTTATTTCATGGAACCTTTATGAAATGCGAAGTTTTTAGCTAAAACGTGACTTTCATAAATTTTATATCTTGTTAACTGTGGAAAAAAAAGCTACGCTGGAAATCCATCAGTGAGTGAACTATTGGATAAGGGAACAAACTGACTTAGATTGTTT
Organism: Allium cepa; assembly: GCA_030765085.1. Classification (NCBI taxonomy): domain Eukaryota; kingdom Viridiplantae; phylum Streptophyta; class Magnoliopsida; order Asparagales; family Amaryllidaceae; genus Allium; species Allium cepa. Next base: position 824,030,642 of record CM060943.1, on the reverse strand, counting down.
GAGTTATATGTGTTTATAACTATTTCTCACAATTACAGACTTGGTGAATTTTTATTAGTAAGCTCCAAGCATTTCTATTCTCTAGGTTTCATTCTTTTGTCCCTTGCCCTTTTTGTTTCCCCAGCTGCAGCTTCATCATTTCAAAATCTGGTGTATGAAAGTACATATCATATGTCCATTATTATGCATAAGGAAATAAATTTATTATAAGCCTGTATCAGGTGATTTGAGATAAATGTGATATGTTTGGTGGTTTCCAAACTGCAGTAATTAATGAAAAAGCAAAGCGTACCCTTGTTTCCAGATGCCTTTAGGCATTTGTTTGTTTATATTTGATAAGAGAGCAATAGTGCTAAGTCTACCTTGTTTGGGCCTGTAATGTAATATTATTACTTGTGCTTTAGGTATGCTACGACGAAAATTATCGTTATATGTTCTACTTTTAGCATGTATGAAGGATTCATTTACTTCTTTCTCCTTTTCTTTTTAGATTATGGATAGTTTTTATTTCATTTCACTATCCATTACATGTTTACTTGAGATGGATATGAACTGTAATGCGGTCATCTATAGCAAACATAATAAACTAGATGTGTGGGACATAATTTCCTGTAAGTGCTTAGTTTGATTGAGTTATATGATTACGTGCATCTGACTCTCACCCAAGTAGTCATTCAAATGATGAAAGGCCAATGCCCAAATATAACTAAATTAATTATATTAACTTTTATCAGGGTGTATGGTTGAAATTGTAAGAATTTTCTAATATTCAATTTATTTGTTTCAAGGTCTGTCTGTGAAGATGTTCATATGGTAATTGTAGGGACTAACAGTTTATAAATTGTTTTAACTTTATTTAAGTTTTAATTAACAACTGCCACATGATATATATATATATGCAAATAAACCGTGCCTTGATGAAGTATGACAGCTTGCATGAATGTTGGGGACTGTCCTGGAACTCATCTGAGTGCGTGAGTGATGAGGTACCGATGCTTGTGTTGATGTATAAAATAAATGTAGAGTGTGCTGTGTTTGCATGAATTAAGAAAGTAAATATAAACCATGTGACAGAGAGAATTAATGTAATGTCTATACTACTAGTTTATATAAGATGGATTTAATAAGTTGTGTGTGTTCTTTGAAAGTGGAGATTGGACAAGTTTCTGGTAAAAGTAATGATCAAACCTTTAAGGCAAGTAAAATTTTAAAATAAGTCTCCAGTAAACATTTTCAAACAAAGTATTGTTCCAGTTCATAAATTCCTGGACGTTTCCTAATATTTTAGGAAGTGCTTAAAATTTTGTAATAAACTTAACATACAAAAAAAAAAAAAAAGAGGGGCCCAAGTGACTTCGTATAAATTAAGTAATTAAATGATAAATTTGTTAGGGGTTAATTCAAATTGTAATAAGAGAATAATTAATTTAGATTGATAATTAAAGAAGGATTAATTAATGGTTTGTCATTAATTAATGTTGGGTAAGAAGGATTTAAAAAGCAATTTAAATTAATTAGTAATGATACAATTTATCTTGTTACAGATGATTAAGACATATTGAATGACTTAGATTATTTGATATCGCTAATATGTGATTTTTGATGCTTTGTGATATAGAAGACTTGGGTTGAACTGTGATGTTGTGGGTTATCTATTGAGATAGATGATTAGGAATTTGAAATTCTGAATATAAATTGTATCATTTAAAGACAAACAACTTGGTTTAAGGAATAACATTGGAATCGAAGAGACCGGGGTTGGGTATCAGAAAATACCCGAAACCACTTCGATTTGTAATTTATAATAATTCTTTATAGATTTGATATGCAAAATCTATAGGCTGGAATGGAATAATTTAAGTAAAATTAGTACCACAAAAACTAAGTAAGGGTACTTATTGATTGTTTGAGAGATAAGTGGATGATGAATTTAATAAGATTAAAACTCGTAGAAAAGTACGAGTTATCCTTGTTATTCACTTAAGTTTTATGCAATTGTATTTCTTGTCATTTGGGATTACTCATGCTAGTTTCCAGCCTGACCCGGGTGTTACTTTGATGTAATGCTCGGGTCAGACCGGGTATTACATATTTTCAGGTAGGAACGTTCTGGAGCTCAGGAGGCAAGCTGGATGGAATGAACATAAAAGTGTTTCCGCTGTATTTTATTTCGGTATATCTGTGAGATGAATTGTATGTCCTGTGTCTGTATTTATATGTGTAACTCTGATGTATATAAACATAATCAACAGATACAGTTTTCTTTGTATAACTGTTATTATTATTTGCTATTATATTTTATCCGCTGCGAATGTGAGATTTTGAGTTTTAGTTTTCCGTTTCTTCTTCTTTCTCTTTCTTCTTTTAAGTAACCATCTGGAATTTTCGGTTTCGAAATTTCTGGGTCGTTACAAATACCCACCTCCTTCTTCACTTTCATTCACATTTCTTCTTCTTCTTCTTCTTTTCTCAAGCTTCTTCACCTTCTTCATCTCCTCTTTAATGGCTTTCAAAACATAGAAAAAACTAGAAAGAAATAATTTCAAAATATTTACAAAATATTCAAAAGAATTCAATGTTCATCCTCTTCAAATCAAACTTATTTTTTCTCCATATTTTTCTTTTTTTCTCTCGACCATAACTTCTTCAAACCAAAAAGAAATTGCAAATTTTTTTTTCTTCAAATTATGTATTTTTTCAGCTGCTACAACTTTCATTTTGACCACTTTGTCTCAATCTAAACTTAACCATGTTAACAATCCACTTCTTTCCAGTGCATTCTCTGGCCTAGTTTTTAAGCCAGAGAATATGCCATTTTGTTTTTATCATAACTTCATCATAACAGATGCAAATTAAGAAAAAAATTAAACTAAATGAATTTCCAGTGGCTACAACTTTTATGTTGATCACGTTTTCCAGTTTTGAGGTTTGTTATACTTGAAACTCAATTCTTTGAAGTGCATTTTTGGGCTTTATATTTGTGAATCCGAGAATAGCTCTTTTTCTTTTAACCATATCTTCCTCAAACTAATCAAAATCAAGTAATTATTTTTTTAGATTCAAGAGAAAAGAATTTCAAAGGGAAAAGAATTTTCAACAACTTTTCAGTTAGCAAGTTTTTCAAATTTTGAGAGTAAGAGAGTCAAAAACAAAAGAGAAGATGACCTATTTTTCAAATCTAATTTTGAGAATTCAAGGTCAAAACTCTACCACTTCTTCTCTAAACTTTTGAAAATCCTCCATCTCAAGCCTCGGCCAACCTATTGGAAGAGAAAGGGTAATTTTTACTAATGTTTAAGTGGAGTAGGAAGTAGTTAGTAAAGCGTGGATTAGTTTGAATGTTGGTAGGAAGTTATTTGCTTTGGTTTATAGTTAGAAACTCTATTTAGCATCTCTATTTATAAATATACAAGTTTGATGTTGTGTAGTATTGCTATGGATGCTTATATATGCTTTGATCATCAAGTATTTATTGTTTGATATGATTGTTAATTTTTTTACCAAGTCACGTAAATACACGTCAATAAGCACAAAGGAAATCACTTTCCTTTTGAAAATGAAATGGTGTATATGGAATGCTTAAACCTTTTGGAAATAGTTTAAAATGAGTTAGAAATGTTTTATAAACATTTAATATGTTTAAAGAAATAAAGAAAGAAAATTAAGATTTCATCTTGTACATTTTAAATATGTCCAAAAATATTTTCTAGAAAAATCGCGCTTTTTGTTGTAAATTGACCAAAGTTTAAAATTGATATTTTAAATGTTTTAAAAATATGAAATAAATTCTAAAAGTATTTTAAAATATTTTAAAAGTGATTTAAGTTGAAAAGAAGGATATCTAAATGATATAAAAGTCGTTTTGAAGAATATGGCTTTTAAAACACTTTTCGCCACACTTTTTAATAACTTTTGAAACGTAGTTTTAAATTAAAAATTATTTTCCATATATTTTGTGAATGATTTCAAAAGAATAATTATCATTTAAAGATGATGTGGAAGTTTTAATAATTTGAATAAATGGTTAAGAGGAATTGTTTATACCAGCTAAACAAAAAGTAAAGAATATTGAATGTAATAACAAGCTGAGTATGCGAAAACGACCAGTATATTTGTCCCGCTTGTGACATTTGGGAAGATAAAATAAAGTGTTTAACTAAGGTTAGGGATGAAGAAACCAGTGGCTTGAACTTACATAACCTATGTTTTCTTTTCTTAGGCGAGGGGTGGAACTGATCGAAAGGAAAGCCTAGACGCTCTAAAATAAAAAGATTGTATTAAGTTTCCAAAATGGAAGAAGATTAATATTATCCAAAATTTAAGCAATCTCCAAAATGAATAAATTACAATTTGGATTGCATAAAGATAATCTTCTTATACTTGGTATTAAAATTCGAAGAGGAAACTCGTCCTATTCATGGAATTTAAAAGGTGATTTCACCGTTATTCTGTCCATGGCACCTGTTGAATACGGAAATTGATATTGAGTAAAATTAGAATGATTTCTATGATCCTATTTACTCAAAAATGTGTGATAAAAATTGAATTAGGGTTTGTCTTAAACGATGTTAAATAACATTGTTTTTAACCCGACTAAAAGTTAAGGAAATTGGATCGAGAGTTAAGTGAGGGAAATTGAAATATTATCCAAAGAAAAAGAATGAATTGCTTAGAATTACTCGAAGACAAAGATCGTTGAAGAAAAAGATATCCATGATGTAGGATTACTTGCCACTAATACCTAGAGGTGAAATTTACCATATTCAAAGTGGCAGTAGTACTCCGTTATAAAAATCTTCGATTTGCAAAAATATGATTTGAAGTTAAGAAAGAATTTTTTTATTAAGATTTAATAAATGATTTGGGAATATTATCCCTAAGTTAAAAGTTATAGCTTGAATATAAGAAATCTTTGATTAAGATTTAATGAATGATTCAGAAAAAAAATTCTAAGTAAAAGAGAAAATGATTTGGTTCCAAGGTATATGAAAGGTTTAAATAAACCAAATGATTTGATAAATGAGGCTTAATGATTGCATATACTCTTGAAAAGAAAATGGAATAAATTGAAAAGAATATATCTAATAAAGATATTTGATTTAAATAAAAGATGAAGTAATTGATTGATGATTGATATCCACATATGAACTAAACATCTTTTTATCGATAATTGGTTTTGAAGGAACCGAGGTCGGATTTTAGTGACCCTTATCCGAAAACCACTTTGAACCAATGTATAAGTTCGAAAGTGAAGACATGTTGAAGTTGATGATTATTGAAGACCATGGATCTTCATAGCGTGAGGACTACTTGTTGACATGCTTTAGGTCGCTCCCACTATAGAGTTATTTATAGCAGTGGTCTTCTCATTGTGGAGATTTTTTTGGATTGCAAGGTCTTCTCTCCTAGTAATGGCCGAGGAAAGTGCCTTCGGTTTCGTTCAGTCCCAGAACGAACTTGTATCGACGAACGTATGACATTGCATTTCTGATACACAATGTTTGACTTTTACAAATATACATCTGCTTGGTGGTGGAGAAGACAACTTCTCTTACCTTAACACCTTTCTTTGAAACATACGAGTTCAGAGATTGTATGATTGTGGGAGTCAAATATTGATCAAAGGAATGGCAGTGTAGCGTTAAAAGTGGAACTTGTTATGATCAGAGCGTGATTTTGTATGAAAAGCATGGCTTTGAAGAAATTGAATCGTAGCCTCGCCAGCCTCACACCCTAGTTATGATGAGATTTTATGTGGTCAGATGTATGCTCGCATTTCGGATAGTAGTGATTTGGGTTAGCAGATGTTATGAGCCTTAAGTGCCAGATACGTCTGAGCCTCATGGTAGGGATGCGCGATGTCCGAGTCCTTGGATGTTAATTGCAGATTGTATTCCATTTTAGCCATTTGTGTTATTGTATAATGACATCTAAGTCTTGGACGTAAGCCGTGTATACATATTGATCCTTTCACTAGTTTCCTATCATGTTGGAAAATCCGATCCTAATACGAGATTTATAGCTTTGATTGTAGTCCCAAAATAGCTGTAATGACTTGGAAACATTTCAGCTACCCCTTTTGGTATCATAAATTTTGTTCGGTATATTCCATTGACCCAGTCCGGATATATTACCTTAGACTTAGTTCGGGTATTGATACGTTATTTGAATAAGTTTATTTGAAAAGTGTTTTTAAAAGAACTTCATTAAAAATAATATCAAATGTTTTGATATATAAAAGTGTTTAGTTATCATAAGGTAAAAACCCGTCCGTGTTTATATGTGGGCATGGTCTTATGAGATACTCTTTCGTTTCAAGGATTTTATTCCAAGGCTGATATACGACACTGTTATTAATGTTTGAGTTTCTCACACTGTTTTATCAAGCCTGATTCGGGTATTTTCAATACTCGGGTCAGATCCGAGTAGTTTCAGGTTTAGCTGAGGACGGTTGGAGTTTCCAGAGGAGAACTAGAGATATTCATCTACGTTGGACATATCCAATTATCCACTGTGCTTGGTTAGTTTTAGTTTGATATTTGTCAGCAACTATAAGGATAGATGTTATAATTGTCCAAGCTGAATTTAGGTTAGACTTTTTTAATATGTACTTAAATGTTTTCCGTTGTAAAGGTATTTGTTTAATTTTATTATTATTTCATTCATGTGAGATTCTGTTCTGTCTTATTTTTCTTTATTACCCCTGATGTTCTGTCTTTTCGTGCAAATTAAGTCAGACATGTGTGGTTTATAGTCGATTCAAAAGGTACAGCAAAATGGGCCATCACACCCAAGAACCATCGTAAGAATATACTCCTGCCCATACATAGACCCAGTTTGATAGAACATGATTTTTTGATGGGTTTTATAGTCATTTAGATGAAACACAAGGTGGATAAATTCTAAATTTGAATTCACCAACCAATCATCCATTGCAACAAACTCCACAAAATGGTTCATCTTATAATGCACGTATTAACGCGATAAGGCATCGTGGAGGAATTGAAAGAGAAGCTGAGCGATATCATTGACTGAATGCATAAGAGATATTAAATAAATCATGCACAAATTCAGATAGTCCGAACACAAACAGCGTAGATTTCACAAAAAAATTTATAAACACACAAACAAGGTTGCTCGCCTTCAAGGAATTTGGTGAATGAGGAGAATTTGTTTTTGGTGAAGCAATGATAATTGTTATGCAACCTCATAATAGAGATTTATTCAATGTTCTTAACGAAGAGTTAGCAAAAAGTTGGTTGTTGTCAGTGATTGTGGAAAAATGGTATGTAAAAGAGTACCAAACATATTTGATAAATTAAGGTGGTGCCAACAAATAGGGTTTTCAAAATCTGTAGCTCCGTTGGATTTTATATGCATTGCATCATTCTATTTTTTAAGGTATTTTAATAAATTTGAATGTAGTTTGATTTTGTATTTTTATTTCATTTTAATTAAATGTACATTACAAAATAAAAACAATTAATTAACGAATTGTAAATTAAAAATCATATTTCAAATACTCCACTCAAACATCTCTTTTGCATAACCAATCAGATTTTGCTTTCAAAACTTTACTATTCACTCATAAATGTCAACCATATTATTTTTGCTGCTGTAAAGACTTCATGAATTCTCGTGGGGATAGCACAGCTATGACTACTTGGGAGTTGAACCACAAACTATCTCGTTTCCTCCAGTTTCCAACAGTTTACATTCTCTTTTATTTCTTATTACATACTTTACTCCAAGATAAAACACCTTAATAAAACGCTAGGAAAGAGTTTGGTGTATAAAAAGCACTAACAGCTTGCAGTATGATAACTGCAGTTGAAATACCATAATTAGAGTCTCCCCTCTAAACTTGATATGATATGTGATAGTTTTATCTACAAGTTTAATACCTAATTTTACCCTCATCTCCATTAAGATATATAATGACTAAGAAGCATTAGGCAATCAATTTCATGTTTCCATCTTCTTGCTACTTCAAACAGATAGTAGTTAGAAAAACACTATCCTTTGTAACTAATTAATTATTATTAATCATTAGTGAATAAAGTATTCATCATTAATTAATAAATTTAATCAGTGAATTAGGAACTACGTCCGATGTAATAGACAGATCAAACATACCTTTTATGTCTCATCCAACCGTTGCATTTTCGAGAGTCCGAACGCTTTACAATAAAACACTAACATATCAAACGTAATCTTTGCTGACCGCTTTTTCAACATTTTGTTTGTTCCAGAACGTACCCTATATGATTGTTATTTTATTAAAATAATAATGGTTTATATTATACCTACGTACATGTTCGTTGCTCATTGTAATACTTTCTCATCTAATTTTTCTACCTTTTGTACTTTTACAATCCATGGTGCTTAAATACTCTTACATTAACTTTAAAAAAATTATTTGTATTTTTTAGATTTATATATTATCAACGGATCGAATATTATCCATTGCTCAAAAATGAATTCAGATACAGATGCAAATGTGAAAATAGCACTATCAGATTCGTGAATATCCTTTAATAAGTATTGAATAATTAGTATTTGAGCATGTTAATTCTCTGTGTGGGACAATTGCTTCCTAATAATTTTGACAAAATAAATAGGATGGCTAATATATAAAAATATTAACACGCTAATGTGTTCATTGTATAGTCAACTTTCCTTAAGTAGCAATAGTATATTACGATGGAGATTAATCAATAATTAATTGACAATAATTCAATATTCATATTGATAATGTATGCATAATAAATACTTTAATCTAATTATTCTGGGATAATGGTGGTTTAGTTTTAAAATTAGCTTCGTAATTAACACCACCTATTTAGACAGAAAATTCTTTAACAAGTGCACACAGAATACTAACTACAGAGCGACGTTCTCATATTCTAACATGAAAATGGCAAATTATATTCATACACCAAAATTTACCTAACATACACTATTAATTTGTTAAGAAAATTTATGGCGAAGTTAAACTTCTTCTTAAGTACAGTTTTAGTCTTTTTTTTATTACCAAACTAATTAAAACATTAAAACTAATAATATTTGATCGAATCTATATGTTTATTATGAAGCTAATGAATTTATAATATCATTTACGATAACTTTCACAACTAACCACTCTAATTTAAAAGTTCATAAATTTTTCCATCTAAAATTAGAGTTGAATTTGATGAAATTAAGAATTAAAAAAAATTCTTCTAAAAGCAACAATGTATGTAAGGTGATTTTTGATGTCTACTAGTTTATTATATTTTTTATGTATGTTTAGAGATTATTAGTGCATGAATACAATTAGCCCAAGAAATTAATTTTGTGACGTTGATATTTCCTAAATAAAATAAGTGGAAGTTAGGCTTGGATCCCTCTTTTCAAAATTTATTTATATTACATATCTTCCTTTTGGAAACTATTTTGTACATCCTTCTTTTTGTTAATTCTCTCTCTTTTACATCTCTTGTTTCTTAATTTAAAAGTACATGTCATAGCACGTATTGCATGCATGAAGAGCTTTGTAAAATGATATCTTGGACACGTGTTAAGGCTAACAAAATTATTCATACACCCCTTGAATCAAATTTATTTTTCTGAAAATATAAATGTTTTCTATGAAAGAAAATTGAGATGGATCAAAACTTAGTTTTTATAATTATAAGAATTTATGCCAAAATTTTCCATAAAATAACCCTGAGTTGGATACGAAGGAAAATTATCCGCCAATCTATATCCAGAAGCTCATAGCTTCGGCATAAATATATGAACTAGATTGTTTATAGTTAAAACTTAAACATGAGTATATCAATTATAAATAAACGTCTCTGTATCCACTAGAATTCAATACAAAACATTTTCTCAATTCACTATTAGGAAAGAGCTAAATAACAATGAACAGTTTCGATAGCAACAAATGGCTCCATCATGCATTTTTCGACATCTTTCGATGGTTGACTGTTTTAATTGGTTTAATTTATCTAATTATTACAACTTGTTCATTATAGAAGTTTGAAATCTGTTTAAAATTCTTTTAGTTCCTGAAAATTAAAGATTTTTTTTATTCAATTCTTCAGTTGTTTGACGGTTTGTGATTAATTAAATTAATATTTTTGATAATCCTTTGTTGCACAATTCGATATTTAACTTTATTGAAAATCGAAATCAAACGATCAATCTATGCATCTTTCAGTCCGTCCTTTGAACAACTTTCGTGAAATTTATTATGTAACAGTATTATGAATTTAGGTATACTTTTTAACCATTATTTAACTAATTATGTAGTTTTAAATGTATTTAACATTATAAATTGATATAAAAGAAAATATTTGGTAGAAAATTAACTTTATTTGAATCTTATTTCGATCCAATGTACTTTGGACCTACTTTCAAAATATATTAAAAAAAATTAAATAAAATTAGGGCATCGACTTGATTCTTAAATCTATAGTCATTTGTAAACATTCAAACAAAAAACTTTTCGTTCGAAAGCCAAATGATCTTCAAACGAGACAAAATTTGGGCCATATATACCTACAATGTATATATCCAATCTGTATGGTTAGAATCGAAATAATCTGAAAGGAAAAAAAATTAAATTCAAAATATATCATTCGCAAGGAGTTGTATAAAACTTAGTATGTATTACTAAGACAACTTCTATGAAAATAACATGTTTTAAGTCTAATTTCATTCTGTTTTTTTAAATCCAACGGTACGGATTGGATAAATACATAATATAATATATATGGTTCAAATTTCATCTCATTTAAAGATCATTTAACCATTAAAAGAAAAGTTTAAGTATAAATGTCAATAGACGGCTATAAATTTAAAAATCATGATTGATAGCTTAAACTTGTTTATTTTTTTCTTCTTATTTTGACGATATACCCGAAATACCTTGGATTGACAAAAGATTCAACAAATTTATTTTTTACCTAATATTTCGCTTTATATGAATTTATTATCTTAAATACATTTAAAATTCATAATTCATTATCAAATCATTAAAAAAGTATTATATAATGAATAAAAATAACCTTTTTAATATTTTGAAACAAAATGGAGTTATCGTAAAAAAATTGTAACAAATTATAAAAGAAAAGAAAATATTCTTTGTTTATAGTCATCGAAAGCCTAAAAAACTATTGAAATATAACCTATCGGCAGCAATCAATAGGCATTAAAAAATGGTGAATATATTTGCAACCGTACCCGCTTCTTCCACATTTCCCATATTTTTGAAACACCCAAACCCAATTCTAAACCCATAAATCCATCTCAAACCATCGCTGGCTGCCGTAATTTGCCAATATTCATAATCTTCATTAAATTGGATTCTCTAAGCTTTTACACTTTCTCACTACACCATAAAGCCGCTTTATAACACTTATTTTTTCAATTGCCAACACTTATTTGTTTTGTAGATTAATCACAATAATAGCCATCGCTAAGCTAAAAATGTGTGATCGAAATACACATTTATAAAAAAAAATATTGCTAACACATATTTGCATTGGAAAATCTAGATAAATTGAAATACCTGAAATTTGGTTGGAGCAAAAAAGTAAATGAGTATCCTTTCCATCCGTAGCCCTAATTCCCATCCATCTCCATGCTTTTTTACTTCTGCTCTGGTGCTACTGGAAAAAAAATTCGATCGCGTGATTCCATTTCGGTTGTCGCCTCGACTTCAACTCTAGGGGAATCGCAACGTCTTAACTTCAGGCATCAACCTCGGCTTCGATTTCACCCTGGCGATTTGATTTTCGCCCTCGACTTCATGTATCGACCTCGACTTCAGGTATAACTAGTCATGGCTATGTTCCATAGAATAGTTGGTTAGGAAAGATTCAATAACTAGGTACATAAGCTAAGAATTATTTATGATGGATGCTCAAATGAATGGACTATGAATCTTTAAATTTGTTAAAGTTTTGTTTGAGAAATTATGCTCGTATTTGAATTTACGAATGGAAAGAAATTTACCTTGTTACTACGCTTATTTCTCAATACTAACTTATAATGGTCAAATTAGGATGGTTATTTCAGTTAAGGACATGGATTGTTACCAATAATTATATATAGATATAGTTCGTATTATGTGGGTAGAACCTTTCGTTTGTTCAATCAACTAATCCATACGGTGTTATTGCAAAATATAAAGCTAAGGCATGAACATTCATTCAAATGAAGTCCATTGCAATTGCAGTCGTAGTGCTTGAGTATGCAATTATGTGAAGTGTGAAGGCATGCCTAAGTTAAAATATATTTAATAAACCTGAATATCTTTGAGTCAACTGGTTAAACTGTTTTTGCTAAAATTTAATTTACGATATGTTTAAAGAACGAGTTGGTTAAACTATTTTTGTTAAGTGGTGGTACTATTTTGTAGTGAAATTTATTTTAGTTTGAGCGAAAGCGAATTATTTGAGTAAGATTTAGTATTGTCTATTTAGATATCAATGCAACTTAAAAATCAATTATGCAATCTCACAGACACAATAGCAGAAATAAGAGAAACAGAAGATTTAACGTAGTTCAGATATGAATATCCTACGTCCACGGAGTCCCAAAAACTTCTTTTATTCAGCAAGTACAAGAGATTACAAGCCATTCAAGATTGGAGAGTTAAAACCTACGTAGTGATTTGCCCTAATCTATCACTCAATTGAAGAGTTACAAAACAGAGAACAAAAATTGGCAGAGTTTTTGCCCTCTAAATTGTTCGCCATTAAAGTGTAGAAGCTCCGGTAATTATAGAGTGAGAAAGTGAGCAGGGCAGCTGCAACATATCCACTCTGCGATTTGGTTCGACAAAGATTGTTTCGGCAATCACCTGGTTCGATAAAGATTGGTTTGGCAATCATATGGTTCGGCATCAGTACTTGGCATCTGGATCGACAATTCACATCCGAACCAAAAATCTAGAGTGGCAACACTTTGGTTCGATATTTTTACCAAACCAAGTTTCTGGACAAGAAAAACTTGGATCAGCATAGCACCTTCAATCTGAAGCGGAATCTTCCCGAACCACAAATTTGGACTGGCATCCATACCTCCTTTGCTAAAAATACTATCGTCATCGAACAAAATCCACTCCTTCATCGAACCAAATATTTGATTTGGTATCACTATGACTACTAGACAAGATTGCCACTTCATTAAACAACCATATCTTCTCCTCATCAGCTACCGAGCCAACCATTACCGAATGAGATTTCTCGTCCGGTATTCTACTCATCGCCGCTTCAGAATAAGATCATCATCAGACCAGATTTCTGATCTGGCATCTCCACCACCGAACGAAATTCCTAGTTTTCCTAGAAGCCCTAGCATATCACCGGACGACATTGCTTCCTCCTCCTCGTCGACCTAGGGTTTTATGACTCTCCAATTTGTTCTGTACATGTTTAAATCACACAATTTCAACACTCCACCTCAATTCAAATATGCGTGTCTCATCATCAAACAATCAACATAGAACTTGTTGGGACTAGCGCCCCATGGCGCTCAAGTACTATGAATCAAACTGATCAAGTTTGAGCAATGCTCAAGCTTGTCCTTTGGAAGTGACATTGTCATAATATCTAAAGGATTATCCAACCTACCCACTTTCAATAATTTGATCTTGCTGCGTTCTTCCTCAATCATAAGAAAGAAACCTCTAACACCAATGTGCTTCGTTCGTGAACTATAAGCTTGATTCTCTACAAGATGAATCGCACTCCGACTGTTTGAAAATATCTCTGCTTCCCGCTACACCGTTGAAAAATCATCCAATAACTAAAGTAAGTATAATCCTTCCTTTGTTGTTTCCACAATCGATATCAAATATGCTTTGGTAGTCGAAAAAGCTACAAAAGATTGCAGCTTTGATCTCTATGAAATCGAGCATATGCCAAGTATAAAAACATAGCCCGACACTGACTTTCTAGCATCTCTATCCCTTGCATAATCAGAATCATGGTAGAATTAGAATCTAAACGAATTTTAGAAGAACTTAAAACCAGAACCCATGATGTTGATTCAAAAACTAGACAGATAGAAACGCTCCTTTTAGAAGTCAAAAAGATTGTTAGTGGTTAATCTTATGAACAAATATTTGCAAAAAGTGATAGACGACACAACAAAATTTGCATCACCGCCAGTTCCAAAACAAGGTTTTACTACTTATTCAGGGAATAGTTTATCAGACAAAGAATATCCTAATCTTTTAATATTTTAATTAGCCTAAATCTTCAGATTTTAGAAAAACTAGAAAAACTTGAGAATAAACAAACTTTTGACCAGGAACTAGATAAGATATCAGAACAACTAGTTAATCTAAGTTTGGGAAATTCAGTTGTCAAGAAAAATAAAACGCCAGAATTGTATAAATTTTGGATCCCAAAATGAATCCAAGGAACTCATTCTCTGGACCTAGTAAGACGTTAACAGAATTTACATCCAACGGTAAACCTAAAGATGAAATTTCTAGTATTTTGTCAAAAATGAAATCTAAAAAGGAAAAAGAAATAATACAATTAGATGAAGAATTAGATTTAGACAATAACTTAGATTTATATAATAATAATCAGCTAGATTTATTAAACCCACGGATTTTATATCAAAGAGGAATTACAAATATTAACACAACTTTAATTCGAAGTACTAGGGAGGAAGAGATAGGAGTAATAGATAACAGTGTAACCTTAGATGTTTTATCACCAAAAAACCATACAAAAATTAAAAAATATGGAAAAAAGGTTTTTCCATCTAGGTCTAATAGTCATAGGAATAAAAACGTTAACCAGAAAGGGTTTAGGAACAAAGCTCCTTACTCTTGTCCTAGAAAAATCATGGACATCAGATATAGAAAGAGCTTTACTTTCAGGAATGGAAATAGATTTTAACGATAAATTAGCTTTAGTTTATTGTGTTCCAGATACTCTTAAAAGTATTAAAGATCTAAAACATTTAAAATTAGGATTTAAGGCAAATGGTTTTGAAAACTATGTTGGTAACAATTTAATTATTAGTATAGGAATAATTGGCAAAGCTAGTAGTAGATCAGGAATGAAGTTCAAAATTAACCTTGATGGAATAGTGCAGAATATAGCCAGCAAAGGAATTAAGATGATCGAACCTCGTAGAATTAGTCTAGAAGACTTAGCAGGTCTTGAATGGCAATTAAACGATTTTGTAGAAATTGATAAAAATCTTTTTATTCCAGAATCACACGTTATATACAATAACCAATATGGAGAACCAAGTTTAAGGTTTGGAAATTATAAATTCAAACAAAATGAAGAAGAAACTGATACAGAATCAGAAATAGAACCAAAACGTAATCTAAATGAACACTTAGATCATTTTAACACTATAAATTGGGATGATGAACCAATTTATGGCCATTATGAAACAAATAGCGAAAGTATTGAAGATTTCGATATATTAGGATACTTAGTAGATGAAGAACAATATGAAGAAAATGATATAGATCCAGAAATAGAAGAAACATTTAAGATAGAAAGTAAAAAAACGTTGCATGAAATAATTAATAAGAAAATAACAGTAGGAATATAAGAGAAGAAACATATAATATGCTTATTACCTGTATAACCAAATTAGATATGACATACGAAGATGCTTTTATGACATTATCAAAATTATTCAATATGCCATTAATTGAAAATATCCCAAATAAACAGATCCCTCTTAGTGACTTTTTTATTGAAACCAATTTTATGGATCAAGCCATGATGCCAACTAATAAACGTAGTAGATTTGATAATGAACCAAGTAGCCAATACAAAGAAGGACCATTAGAAAGAGAAAAATGGGCTAAACCCGAAGTAGATTATTTACAAGAAAGTCTATATATAGAAAAAGGAATAAAAAAACCCTATGGAAAACTTTATAGCCACAATATGCTATTACTAGAAAACTAGTCACCACAGTTATGACCAGAAGAAATCCTAATATGGGAACAAAATGTAGTTCGATATTAGGAAGTTAATAAAAAGCCTAAAATGGATATGTGGGTAGTATTAGAAACTACCCTCGGTCCATTAGCCTTAGGAATATATCAAAGTAGACAAACAGATAATCCAGCCGTAATTACTGAACAGAAAGCTTTAGGAAATAACCCTTATAATTTTACAAGTTTTATTAGACTATTACTAATTGGTAATGACCCAGGCAAAGGCGGTACGCTAATGCAAAATACAGCAATAAGAAATCTAAAACAATTAAGTATAAGAGATTTTAAATATATAAAGGAATTTAGCCAAGACTTTGCGGTCACTTTAGCGCAAACAGGTAAAGAAATGGACGAAGATTTATGTAATAAGTATTTTTCAAAGTTACCAGGAGACTTAGGACGAAAACTGCAAGAAGACTGGAATATACAATATGGAACATTACATAAACTAGGAATTGGTCCAAGAATAATGTTTGTATTCCAAGAATTAAAAAAAAGTTGTAAAGAAGAAACTTTGCAAGAATGAATTAAAAGACAAGCTTGGGCATTTTGCCGAACAGCTATCTATACTCCACAAGCTTATGGTTATTATAAACCAAGAAAATATCTTAGAAAATCCAAACATTTTGATAAACGTAAAAAAGAAAAATATGTTAAAAGAAGCAAGTCAAATAGAAAATGTAATTGTTTTATTTGCGGTGACCCATATCATTTAGCAAATAGATGTCCCAATAGGAAAAACAACCAACAACGTTCTAATTTAGTTGATGAAATAGGAGAATACGAAATAGAAAGTCTTATTGAAAATGATTTTGACGATACTGAATCGGTATATAGTATTGTTTCAGATAATGATGAAGGTACTTCACAAAACAGTATTAGTTACACATTAATGAATAACGACAATGAATGTGAACACCGGTGGATACAAAATAGAGGTAATGATCACATACCTTGTTTTGCATGCTATAGATATCCTGAAATATTAAACGTTTTCAATGTGATAAATGTTTTATAGAAATATGTTTTCTGTGTGCTAAAAGACGGTTTAACTTAGAGTTTTCATTAAAGAAAAATAAAATAAATGAAAAAACGATATTACAAGAAATGGTAGATAACACGATGCGCAAATAAAATTATTACAACTAGAATTTAATACTTTACAAAATGGTGTTAGCTTCTTGAAAGAGAAACATAAAAACTATAATCAAGTTGAAATAGCAAGTTCATCTAAATCAACTGAAATAATAGATAATTTGAATAATAGTATACAGGAAAATACAGAGTTCTCAGTCAATATTAATAAATACAATACATCTCTACTTACAGTAAATTGTCGTATCTGGTTCGATAATAACAAGTTTATAGATACAATAGCAATAATAGATACAGGTAGCACTAAAAGCTTAATTGCACATTCATTAATACCTCTACAATATCACAAACCTCTGTTGGTCGTGTTTACACCTCCTACCGGTCCAGCGCCTTCCTCATGCCACCAATCCAACCTACCTACCGAGTCAAAGCATGGCCGATCCAACCTCCACCGGACCAACTATATCCACCGCTGCCGAACCGAGTCATTACCGCTCCACTCCCCTCCGGACCACTTCCCTGCCGAACCAACCCATCCCTTCACTCACCACCGAATCGGATCCATCTCCATGCTCCTACCACCGATCCAAAGTACTACCGGACCAGGGCCTTGTCTCCAACCATCTACTACCAAAACAGGGTGTTGCCGAACCGGATCATCCTCCTACCACCGAACCAAGAGTTAAAGCTACTATCACCGGTCCAAAGCCTCACCGGACCGGACCATCCACTTATCACCGAACCGAAGCCTAGAAGGCATTATCGGACCTACGTCACCAGGCCAGATCGCTTCATTACAGGCCCACCGGCAGCTATATACATCCAAGACCACTGCCCCCAACCTCACTCTATAAATAGAGGGGCAGGGGTACAACAATGGCAGACAAGTTTGAGAGCCAAAGCACGGATAGAACTTTCAAACAACTTTCAGTTACTTGTAACCAAAGCTTTGTACTTGTAATCTGAATAGAAAAGGAGAATAACATATAAAGTGGACATAGGCACGTTCTGGCCGAACCACTATAAATCTGTGTGTCTTTTACAGTTTAGTCCCTGCTTTTTATATATTTGCGTAAATCACCCAAATCACTAGAAACAACATAAAACCAACTAATTCATACGACTTGGAGGTGTTTGCCCATTTTTTATGCAAACATTTTTGGTGCTTTCACTGAGAAGGATAGGAGCTCGAAGCTTCAGCTCCTCCCACTCAACCCTTTTCCTATCTACATCGTTCATTGCTTGGAAAACATGCCTCCCGGACGGAAGAAGGATGCTAACGAAGGAAAGAACATTACAACTAGTAGTATCCCAGATCCAGTAATCAGAGATCAAGACAATCGTCCGGTTCCAACAGCAAACGAAAATCAGGCAAATCCGACAGCCCCTGCTACGGAATAACCAATTACAAGGACAGATCTGGACAGGATTGTGGCTGAAGTAACTAACTGCTTCGCATCTCAACAAGAAGCCTTTGTGGACCAACTCATGTCACGCTTAAGGGATGCTGAAGAATCCAACCGCAACACTGAATCATGGGGTGAGTCCCGGTCTGGAGGATCTGGGAGACAACAAAGGTCTTTCTTCTTCGAAGAGGTTAACAACAGAAACAGCAACGGTAGGAGCCGAGCCCGGACTCAGCCCGAATTCCGACCCGAGGAAACACTTGGAACCGAACCCAACAGGGGAGGTACTAGGCAGGGGTCGGATGTAGCTGAGCCTTTCATGCTACATAACCATGGAAACACCAGTAAACGAGGCCGAGCTGGAGTCCAGCCCGAAGTTGGACCCGAGGAAGTGCTGAGGACAGAGCCCAGCAGGGGAAGATTAAGGCAAGGGCCAACTGTGGCTGACCCCAGCATGCCCCCGGAAGACCAAAGGCAGCCATTGGAGAATGTTAGGAGTGATAGACGGTGTCATCCCTACAGGTCGTCTGGACGGAATCAATCCCGCGGGGAAGAACTAAACTCATTTCTATCCGCTCCAAGTTCTGATGAAAGGATGGCGCGATTGTTCAGAGAATGCGTCCAACGGGACCAAAGGGATTGGGGGATAGGCGCTAGGGTAACCAGCCCCTTCACCTGCAATATCGAAACTACCATCACCCTCCGGGAATGGAAAATGCCAACAATGGAACCTTACAAGGGAACCTCTGACCCCATTGTACACTTGCAGAGATACACACAGCATATGCTCATGAGCGGAACAACAGAGGGAGTGTTGTGTAAATGCTTCCCACTATTCTTGGCAGATCTAGCTACCTCCTGGTTCTGCCATCTACCCCAAGGATGCATCAACTCATGGGAAATGTTGAAAGAAAAGTTCATCAGCCAGTTCCGCATTCATGTGGAACAACCCAAGGATGCTTATTCCCTATCTAATATCAAACAGAAGCCCGGAGAGACAGTGCAACAATATCTAACCCAATTCAACGCCGCAGCGGCCGCAGTCCAAGATGCCGACGAGAAACTTATCCTAATGGCCCTCTGCAGTGGTGTACATCCGGATACTAAATTTGCTAGGAGATTAACGAAAGAAAAGCCAGCTACCTTACCCGATTTCTTCCATGAAGCCGGGAAATACATGAGACTTGAAGACGCTGCCATTGAGAGGCAGTCAGCCAACAGGCTAAGGCAGCTCCAGACAGGGTTCCCGCTGCAGCAAAGGATGTTCGGAGAAATGACTCTAGAGACAATGCTGGGGCAAGAAGGGAGAAAAGCGCTTATATCGACCCGGACCAAGATTTGACTCTTAAACTCCTTTGAATGAAACAATCGAAAACGTCTTCTAGCCACTCAAGACGAAGTTAGATACAAGCGCCCTCCGCACAAGAAGGAGTCAGATAACGCACTCAAGTCTGGAAAGTTCTGCTGCTTCCACGAATCCCATGGACATGACACCAATGAATGCCACAATCTCCGGGACTTGATTGAAGAACACATCAGAAGGAAGAGACTAGAGCGCTATGTGAATGGTCAGAACAGGACTTCAACTCCTGCCAATGAGAACCTGAGGCTGCCCCTCCCGGAAGTAGGCGGAGGAAATCGCAACACCAGCGGCTCCAGTCAAGAAAAGATAATGGTCCTTACCATATCAGGAGGACCACACATTGCCGACGGAAGCTGGGCAGAGATGGAAAGATACGGTAAGTCACTTAGAAACAATGAGGGCTACGTTAATTCTGTCACAGAAGAACGCTACCCGAAACGGAAAGAGAATGATGACATCACATTCAGCAGACGCGATCTAGAGGGAAGGCGGTACCCCCACATGGATCCTATGGTCATCTCTGCTTGGTTCGGTCCAGGCAAGGTTTTCCAGATTCTAGTAGACACTGGAAGTTCAGTAAATATCCTATTCAAGCATGCTTTCGACAAAATGAAGCTGTCAATAAAGGATGTGTCTCCCTGTAGCAAACCACTGCATGGCTTCACTAGAGATACAAAGATGCCCCTCGGGCAACTGGACCTCTTTGTTGAAATAGGAAGTCATCCCCGCTCCGTTGTGCGAAAACAAACATTTGTACTAATAGAGAACCACTCGGCCTCCAACGCCTTTTTAGGAAGACCAGCCTTGTCTGACATCCAAATTGTCCTAGCCCCATGGTGCATGAAGATGAAATTTCCAACAGATAACGGAATAGGGGAAGTAGAGGGAGATCAAGACGCCGCTCGAGATTGCAATGTGACTGAACTTCGCAATAACCGCAGAAAAGATAAAGGGAAAAATGCAGAGACTACTCTCTGCATAAAAAGCTTGGAAGCATAGCAACTAAAGAAAGCCCCTCCTCTTCGATATACCAGTGATCCTTTCAATGAATTAGACCCCAGGGACAAAGAGGAGGAGGCCACCGCCGAGCCTGCAGAGGCTATGGAATTTGTATCTGTAGACAAACACGACCCAAGTAGGCTGCTAAGAGTCGTGTCTTAGTTAAGAGAGGAATTGAAGGATCAACTCGTCGATTTCCTTCGCCACAACATGGATGTATTTGCATGGACACACGCCGACATGACTGGAATCTCCCCAGGCATAACATGCCACGTGTTGAACATTGATCCCACCAAGGTGCCAGTAAAGCAGAAAAAGAGAAGCATGGGGGCAGAACGATCTGCAGCCCTCGAGGAAGAAGTAAAGAACTTACTTGCCAATGACTTCATACGAGAAGCCATCTACCCAGAATGGATTGCTAACCCGGTACTGGTAAATAAGGCTAATGGGAAGTGGCGAACATGCATCAACTTCTCCAACTTAAATGACGCTCGCCCGAAGGACTGCTTCCCACTCCCCCGAATCGATCAGCTCGTGGACAGCACAGCCGGTCACGAACTCTTATCCTTTATGGACGCATACTCAGGACATAACCAGATCCCTATGCACGCCTCCGATCAAGACCACACTAGTTTCATCACTAACCGGGGATTGTACTGCTACAAAGTAATGCCTTTTGGACTTAAAAACGCCGGAGCTACTTATCAGTGCCTCGTCAACAAGATGCTTGCGGAATTAATAGGACGAACTATAGAAGTTTATGTGGATGACATGCTAGTAAAATCGAGAAAAGCCAACGATCATATAAGCCACCTGGATGAGATGTTTCAAGTACTTTGCCAATATGGAATGAAACTGAATCCCCTAAAGTGCTCCTTCGGAGTATCGTCGGGAAAGTTCCTGAGATTCATCATCCATGCCCGAGGGATTGAAGCAAACCCCGAACAAGTTCGGGCTTTGCAAGATATCAAGATACCATCCACTCGAAGAGAGATGCAAAGCCTAAACGGGAAAGTGGTCGCCCTAAGCAAGTTCATCTCTAAAGCAACCGACAAATGCATCCCTTTCTTTGAAGCTCTAAAGAAAGACAAAGGAAAGTTCGAATGGACTGACGAATGCTCGATAGCCTTCCTTAACTTAATCGAACACCTCCAGAGACCACCATTACTCTCAACTCCAAATGAAGGCGAGGAACTATACCTTTACCTTGCTGTATCGTCCCATGCTTTAAGCGCCGCTTTGGTGAGGGAAGACAACCACGCGCAGTGGCCCCTATACTATGTGAGCAAGAGATTTACAGGGGCAGAAGCCAGGTACCCTAAACTTGAGAAGCTAGCATACTGTCTGCTAATCACGTCACGGAAGATGCGACATTATTTCCAATCTCATTCCATCAGAGTTTTAATCGATCAACCGTTAAGGCAGGTACTCCATCTCCCCGACACTTCTGGGCGACTACTTAAATGGTGTATTGAACTGAGTCAGTATGATATCACCTATCATCCTCGCACCACCATCAAGGGACAAGCCATGGCCAATTTTATTGCCGAATTCACTACCCACGAAGGTAAGGACCAATCTGAAATAGCAAAAGATATCAAGTGGAATTTCTTTGTAGATGGAGCATCAAACGAACAAGGCTCGGGGGCAGGTATTGTGATAATCACCCCCAGGGGAAGGAAGCTGCACTATGCCCTAAGGTTGGAATTCGCCGCCACCAACAACGATGCAGAATATGAAGCAGTAATAGCAGGACTGGAACTTGCCTTAGAAATTAGAATCAGTTCTTTATGTCTCCATAGCGATTCTCAACTTATTGTAAATCAAATACTGGGAGAATTCCAGACTCGAGGAGAACGACTCACAGCATATCTAAAGAAGACCAAGCTGCTGCTAAATCAATTGGATCACTATTTAATCAAACACATTCCTCGAGAAGAGAATCAGGAGGCCGACGAACTGGCAAAGCAAGCTAGCATGAAGGACGACACCGCTTCCCGAACAATAACCATCGCAAAGCAACTGGCCCCGAGTTACGAGCCAATGAATATGATAGCTGCAATCGAAGAGGAAACTTGGATGACTCCCATCCGGAAGTACTTACAAAGTGGCACACTGTCCGACGGGCGTAACGAAGCTAAGAAAATCTTAAGGAAAGCTTCCCGCTACACATTACAAGAAGGCATCCTCTATCGGCGCGGCTTCTCTAATCCATTATTAAGGTGTATCACTGGAAGGAAAGCCAGGGAAGTCTTGTCCAACATCCATCAAGGAAGTTGCGGAGATCACACCGGAGGGCAGACTCTAACAAAGAAAATACTCCGATACGGGTATTACTGGCCCACTTTAAACAAAGACGCCTTAGACTTCGTCAAAAGATGTGACAGATGTCAGAAATTTTCTAATATTCCTCGACTACCAACAAATGAGATTATTCAGATGACCAACCCTTGGCCCTTTGCGATATGGGGAATCGACTTGATTGGCGAACTGCCAATGGGCCGAGGTGGAGCCAAATATGCCATAGTGGCAGTCGACTATTTCACCAAATGGGTGGAAGCGGAGTCTCTAAATAAAATATCTTCAGCAAAAGTTATTAACTTCTTAATCAAAATGTTTTATGCAGGTACGGGGTTCCACTCAAAATCATATCGGACAACGGACTTCAATTTGACAGTGAAGAATTCACCGACTGGTGCCAAGAGCACGGAATTCACAAAAGCTTCTCATCTGTAGCTTACCCCCAGGCAAACGGACAAGTCGAAACTGTCAACAAAATTCTCAAAACTCTAATCAAGAAGAAACTTGAAAAGTCAAAAGGCGCTTGGGTGGATGAACTTCCTACGGCACTTTGGGCCTACCGCACATCTTACAGAACATCAACAGGGCATACTCCTTTCTCTTTGGCATACGGATCGGAGGCCATGCTCCCAGTTGAAACTGTAGTGCCTTCCCACCGTAGGATCCACTACAACCCAGAAGAGAACGAAGAACTCCTCCACATGTCTTTGGATCTAATTGAAGAAAGAAGAAATGATGCAACATTTAAAGCGGCAGCTAACAAGCAAAAAGTGGCAGCACAATACAACTCCAAAGTCAAGCACCGCAGCTTACAAGAAGGAGATCTTGTCCTCAAGCGGATCTTCCTGCTCCCCGGAGCGCTAGATCCAATCTGGGACGGACCCTATGTAATTCATAAAGATTTCCACAACGGAGCTTATATTTTGTCAACGGTGGACGGAGAGGTGTTCCAGAGGGCATGGAACATCCAACACCTCCGTCGATAATTTTCTTAACTTGTATTGCCCATATGAAGTGAATTAGCAAAGGGAATCAGTAGACATAGGCATTTTTGTGCCGAACCACTTTAAAAATCTTTTCTCTTTTTAACTTGTTCCTTTATATCTTGGCTGCTTGTTAAGCTTTATCTTTTTCTGTTGAACAAAATCATGTATAACGACATTTCCATTCTGGACACTTCACGGCACAACCTCACCTGGACAAGACCCAACAGGTACTATGCGAATCTATACACTCGCCAATGAGACACTTTTGCTCCAGTATCCCTCTGCTGCGGGTTAACTCATTGCTCGCGACTGCCCTTAAAGCCAACTATAATGAGCCGATTATAAGCCATCAAGAAGGCTGACTATAGCCGATGGCAGCTCATTACGGCGTTCGGCTCGCCGGCAACTGTGAACCTACTTTAAGCCCCAACATAAGGTATGGCCAGCCAGGGGTAGTTCACGGTTGACGATCGGCACCCACGCTAGCCGGCCACAGTAAATCGAATAATACCCACGATTACGGGCCATAATGGCTCGGGTAGTTACTGTGCGCGATCTCGGCTCCGATATGTCTTAAGTGCGGTTGTGGTAAAAAAGATAAACTCCCCGCGGAGGCGTAAGATGGGTGAAAAATGTCTCCAAGACCCACAGCTAGGGAAAGTGACTACAAAACCCGTTTGCCACGAACTTAAGCATATCGACGGCCTTCCATGATGGGAAGTTTTACTATTTCTTATATTTCCATTTCATTTAAAAGCTTTTCTCCTATCCTATATAACGGTCCCTAAAGTACAGGACACCAAATAGGAGACTCGCAAACTGGATGACAAGACACTCAGCTGCATTCCATACTCAGTTACACAAGACATTCAAAGCTACCGTCTACAGCTAAAACTTGAAGGGCGGTACTTTCTTCTCTTATACACAAATATGTAACCATAGTTTATTCGCACATCCCACAAACGTTGCAAGATATGAAATTACATTTTAAGCAAGAGCATAGCATCAAACACAATTGAAGCACATACATAGCTATATTTCTTATGCAACACATCAGAATAGCAAAAGCATTCAAATATAGCAGAATCAGTTATGTTATAAAATTAAATAAAGTCGTTCGTTGCAATGACATAATCACAACCTGAAAGTACGTTAATGTTTTAGAACTAGTGTATACAGGAATGTCAAGTAAAACCAAAAATGCCCAGATCAAGTCAAAATAGTCGGCGGCATCAGAACATCATCTCTATCCTTCCAACCCCTCAAGATCTACTTGACCGCAGGATAAGAACTCCCAGCATGCTGACCAGAGGTTCCACCTGTCCAATTCAGGAGAAGAATCTATTAGACCAACGATAAGCAATCAAGTTGAGAAAAGATTAAAAAGGGAAGACTTACCAGCATCCGCTCCCTGATCATCATCCTCCAATTGCACACCCACTTCCTCGGCGGCAAGCAGCCGCATGCCTTCCTTCACTGCCGCCTTCTCCTCCTTGGTGAACTGTGCGGTAACCACATCCATTCTGAAGGCCGCGCCACCCTCTCTATCCGCTTCAGCCTTGGCTTCCTCCAAAGTCCGGAGATATATCCTAGCCATAACCCGGGGATAATCGTCCATCCAGGACAGGTTGCCCTGCCTCCAAGTATGGAAATACATGTCCTGGAGCATCTCATCCATCATCCCCTCGTTCGCCTCAAACTCCCTCATCCGGGCCTCGGAAGCCGACAGCCTTGCAACGGAAGCGTCTCTCTCCAATTGGTATCTCGAGCAATCAGCCTGAAGGGATTTCCGCATCGCCTCCATCTCCTCCTTCAGCTTAGCTTGAGCAAGCTCTGCGGCCTCAAGCTTCCCAGATAACTCCTCTATCTGCTCAAGATCCGCTCTCCGAACCTCATCCACAGTGGCAATGGCCATATCGATTCGTTCCTTGCAGGTGGCCTCCATTTTTTGCAACTCGGCTCTACTAGCCTCCTCCATAGTTTCCTTTAGCCGTCTGGAGGCCGCCTCATGCTGGGAGATCTGAATGGCCTGATCGGCAAATTGTTTGGCCTGATCGGAAACCATTAGCCGCAACCGAATGTTAGCACTTCTGATTTCCTCTCCAGCCTTGACTAGTCGGGGGTGATGCTCCATTAACTTCCTGGTCTCTTCAGCCACCCGGTCGATGTTTGCCTTGGCTTCATCCCCCATAGTCACAATCCGAGTAGTCAACAAGTCAAGATCCAAAGCCTTAGCCTCATCAAGCACCATTACCATAGGATTGCGGGGTAGGAGGTGCTCACCGGTAACCTCATCGAAGGAAATATCATGAGAACTCGGGTCCAGATCTGGATGACCCGCAAATGGGTTACGAGCCAAGTCGGGACGATCAATATGAGTAACGGAAGGATTCTTTGATGGATGCTTAGATGGTATGGACTCAGTATCTTCCTCCGTGATGTCATGAATAGGCTGGGTTGGGGGATGAGGTCCAAGTGAAGGGTCGAACATGGAACGCCTCCTCTTTCTCTTTTGAATATCCTCTTCGATAACTCCCAGAAGAGGACAGTAACTGACTACGCTCCCGGAACGGTCAGTCGAAGGCTTCGGTTTAGCAGAAGCCTTGAAGAGTTTGAATTGCTCAAGGCGGTGCCGAATGTCTGATGTCTTGGCCGCCTCAACCGATCCTGAAATAAAAACCAAGTGTAACAAGCATGCATGAGACTATGATTCAAGAAACATATGAAGTTAAAAAAGGAGTTAAGAATTCACCTTGAACCGCCGGAGTTGCCTTAGCTGAAATACTCTCAAAAGATAGACTGGCACCAGTTCCGGCCTTATCAAACTTCTTCGATTTCTCCACTAAGGCGGGCCCTTCCTCCAACCCCTTAAAGGCTTGGCGGAAAGCATCATCCGTCCACTCTTGAATCTCACCCGCTTGCCCAGAGGTCAGGGCACCAACGCCACTACCGCCCAGACCTTCGCTACCGTCACCACCATCACCTTCTCCATCGCCTCCGCTCTCCTCCTCGCCTCTTTCCTCCTCTCCACTTTCCTCCTTCGGAGCATCTGGGCATGTGCTGGGAGAGGGTCCATCAGATTTCTTGAGCTTCTTCCCCCCGACGACTGGAGGTACCAAGAAAGGTCTCCTCTTGCTACTCTTCGTCATGGCCCCGCCTTTAGCTTTGGCAGCCCTCTCCTCGGCTGTATCTCTCTACTTAACCACAGATTGACGTGGCAAAATCAAGTTGTGCTGCAGGAGAGTGGCATTCCAGATCAGGTAAGAAGCTGACCTATCCCTTCCTGAGATGGCCTCTATCTCCGCAACCATCTATACCAAGCGATCATTCTCCACGATCGCAAAGCCACCTGTCGCTAGCAAGAAACAGAAGCATATAAGAAGAAGCATTGCAGTCGGGACAGAGAAATTAAAAATGAAATTCGACTTACAGCCAGAAGTGAAAAGGCGAAAAGAAACAGAGTCGTCCTTGACGAAGATCCATTCCTTCTTAAACATGGTGAACTTTGAGTATAGGTCCAGGACTGGCTTGAAGGACACGGCCGACTCTAAACTAATGTACGGAGACCCCTTCTCGTAGCCCCTCAGATTATACAAATATCGGATTTCCCGGTTAGAAGGGGGCATCCATACCTCCTTTGGAAGATAACGAATAGACATACTAAGATGGCGTAAGAGTTGGGCTGAAGCTGGAAAGGAGCCACCTTCAGGTAGGTAATGAAGCTGACTATCCACGCATTGATCGGAGGGATGGCCCCACACATGCAATGGTATCGGCTATAGGCGAAATATCCTTCAGGAGGATCATACGGCATCACACCATCTCCCGGCAACAACATACTCGCTCTGTCAATCCCAAAGGAGCGAGCGATGACATCAAGTTGCCCCTCTTTGAGGGAGCTAGGAAAGCAGTCAGGCGGAGAGTTCGAAGCTCCTGAGGGCCGTACCCGTCTACTAGTGACCTCGGGACGGGTCCATGATGTTCCGGTCTTGGCTGAGCTGGGGGAACTGAGGAGGACTCTCCTTCGCCCTTGGACTTCCTTTTATCTGATCGAGTCTCCACTCTTTGAGACATTTATCTGCAACACAAGAAAGTATATCGATAAAACACATAAACTATGTAATCTAGAGTTTCACTGGTAATTCAAGTATAAAAGTCCATCCGGTGAGGGGTTCATTCAACTCGACTTCATTCAGTAAGGCCCAACCTAGAGCTCATTCGGCATTCCGAGCATATAAGGCCCATTCAGCACTCAACACCCAATCTCATTCGACGATCATACTCTAAGGGTTCATTCGGTAATTCAAAGAAAAAGCTCATTCGGTACTCAGGATCCTCGAGCCCACCCGGTAGTTCAAGTACAACGGTTCATTCGGCACTCGGAATACCCAAATTCATTCGGTAGTCTAAAAAAAAACCATTCGACGAGAGAAGGCTATATCACCTGATTCGGTACTCTAACGTATTCGGCAGAGAATTTGATTCGGCAGGAATATCTGGTTCGGCTATCTCACTTGGTAAGGAATAACAATAACTTGAAGCCCCTACTTATAGGCAAACATCAACAACCGGACCAATTGGTTCGGCACACAGGACCGGATGAAAACTCCCCCAAGCTAACTGACCTAAAACAAAGCGCAACATATGCTGGCGTATGCCCCCACTTTGGGGGGCAAATGTTGGTCGTGTTTACACCTCCTACCGGTCCAACGCCTTCCTCATGCCACCAATCCAACCTACCTACCGAGTCAAAGCATGGCCGATCCAACCTCCACCGGACCAACTCGATCCACCACTGCCGAACCGAGTCATTACCGCTCCACTCCCCTCCAGACCACTTCCCTGCCGAACCAACCCATCCCTTCACTCACCTCCGAATCAGATCCATCTCCATGCTCCTACCACCGATCCAAAGTACTACCAGACCAGGGCCTTGTCTCCAACCATCTACTACCAAAACAGGGTGTTGCCGAACCGGATCATCCTCCTACCACCGAACCAAGAGTTAAAGCTACTATCACCGGTCCAAAGCCTCACCGGACCAGATCATCCATTTATCACCGAACCGAAGCCTAGAAGGCACTATCGGACCTACGTCACCAGGCCAGATCACTTCATTACAGGCCCACCAGCAGTTATATACATCCAAGACCCCTGCCCCCAACCTCACTCTATAAATAGAGGGGCAGGGGTACAACAATGGCAGACAAGTTTGAGAGCCAAAGCACGGATAGAACTTTCAAACAACTTTCAGTTACTTGTAATCAAAGCTTTGTACTTGTAATCTGAATAGAAAAGGAGAATAACATATAAAGTGGACGTAGGCACGTTCTGGCCGAACCACTATAAATCTGTGTGTCTTTTACAGTTTAGTCCCTGCTTTTTATATATTTGCGTAAATCACCCAAATCACTAGAAACAGCATAAAACCAACTAATTCATACGACTTGGAGGTGTTTGCCCATTTTTGGTGCAAACAACCTCTAAATTACATTTTCACTTCAAAGATAGCCAGTCAAAGTCTAATTACACTAACATAAATTACCAGACGAATCAATGATTCAGTTTAAAGATTTTGTCTGTAATTACAGTTCCAAATACGAACTAGGACAATGTACTATTACTCCAAAGGAGATTAAAAGTTAAAAATTTCTTTTAGGTTTAAATTCTATACTTAATTATCGAGGTAGTATCTCAATTTCCAGAAATAGCATTACTTTTAGCAAACATAACTACACGTTACCTACAAACTACCACAATTATCAATCAGAGTTAGCTCGAAAGCGTGGTGGACAGGCCGAACTAGATTTTTTCAAACCACAAATAGAAAACAACACACTTCACCTACCAAAGAACATAAAGAAGCGTTAGCCATGTTAGCATTAGAAACAATTAGAGAACTAGAGAAAGGAAAAGAAATCAAATTTATTACATATCAGGTTATTTCCCACTTAGAAAAACTAGGACTAATTAGTGAAGAAATTACACAGAACAAAGTTAACTACACTTGTAAAATAAAAATCATAAATCCAGAAATTACCATTAAGATAGAAAATATCGACTATTCACCAGCTGATATAAAAGAATTTAAAATACAGATTGAAGAAATGTTGGAACAAAATTTAATCAGGAGATCCGACAGTAAACATAGATCAGCAGCTTTTTTAGTTCGAAATCATTCTGAACAGAAAAGAGGAAAGCCAAGAATCGTCTACAATTACAAAAGATTAAATGATAATACAGACGGTTATAATATATCAAATAAAGACAGATTGATCAATTTAATACAAAATAAAGGAATTTTTGGCGAGTTTGATCTAAAATCAGGATATAATCAGTTAAAATTAGAAGAAAGCTTTAAACCTTGGACAACATTTATGTGTTCCGAAGGACATTTTGAATGGAACGCATTAGTTTTGGATTAAAAACAGCGCCTGCAATTTTTCAGAGATTAATGGATAAAATATTAAAAAAATATGATTTCTGTTTAGTCTATATAGATGACATTTTAGTTGCAAGTAAAAATATTAAAGAACATGAACAACATTTAAAAATAGTATTTAAAGAAATTATAAACAATGGTCTAGTAATATCAAGGAAAAAGATGAAACTTTTTGAAGAAAAAATTTCGTTTTTAGGTTTAGATATTGGTAATGGAAATATTGAACTTCAGCCACATATTTCCCAAAAGATTATAGAATTCCCAAATAAATTAGACAGTAAGAAGAAAATTCAAGCTTTTCTAGGATTAATAAATTATGCTAGAAAACTTATGCCTAATTTAGCAAAACTAATAGGACCCCTATATGGTAAAATTTCGAAAAACGGAGAAACACGATTCAATTCAGAAGATATTAAATTGGTTCAAAGAATTAAAGAAGAAGTTAAGAAAATTAGTCCCTTAGAACTCCAATTAGAAACAGATTATATCATTATTGAATGTGATGGATGCAAAGAAAGATGGGGAGCAATCCTAAAATACAAACCATCAAAATACAGTGACAAGTCAATAGAAAAAATTACAGCTTACACAAGTGGCAATTTTAACAAAGTAACTAATTGGACATCTTTGGATTTCAAAATCCAAGCATTAATTAATGCCTTGGATAAATATAGAATATATCTAAATAAAGAATTCACGGTCCGAACAGATTGTGAAGCAATTGTTAAATTTATTTCAAACAAAAATTCTAAAAAAGTAAATAGAACTAGATGTTTAAATTTGCAAAATCTTATACAAGGTAATGGATATAAAATAAACTTTAAACACATTAAAGGTAAAAATAATCAGTTAGCTGATATTCTATCACGAAAATTATTTCATGTATTTAACCAAGTTTGTTATATGCAAGAAAGATACAATATGAATAAAGAAATAGGAAAGTCTTTAGATAACAGCAATATTAAAACCAATGAGGAGGCAAAAGCCCCAACAATCAAAACAGAGGTGAAAACACCTATAACGCCACCAACAGATTCTAGCTCACAAGCTCAATCTCCAGTAAAGACAAGTGATAATCAAACGATGGAGGTTAACACCCCGTGTATGACCTTTGGTCAAACTTCTCTTATTCAGTTTAAAAACAATGATCCCAGTATAAAAACAATGATCCTAGAAAATTTAAGCCCCTTGTCCGAATAAATGATTTGTCTCAACAAGTTTTACTTGACCATCTTTGGAATTTAAAAACGGTTGAAAGTGAACGAAGAAATAAACAACAACTTGGAAACTATTTTGCATATTATTTTTCAAAAATTCAACAAAAGCCTCTTTCAAAAAATTTCTTTTGCTATATAGTTTTTAAAGGCAATTTTACAGGAATATTTAAACATTATAGCCAAGTGCAGATGACTATACGAAACTTTCAAAATCCAATTTTCAAAGGTTTTTACAATCTGCAACAAGCCCTAGACGAAGCAAGAAATTGCTTTGGTCCTAATTATTACATTGATCCCGATTGTCAGCAATCATATTCTCATATGGTCTCGTCAGCTCCTCAATCCCCATCAGACCTAATAAATTCCTAGGCCTCGCAATTAAATGATTTACAAAACCTATATCAACGAAGTCAAGCCTAATTACAACATTACATCCAAAGAAATCGATTCCTAGACAAAAAAACCAGAAGCATGCATATGTCCACAACTAATCAGCTGCTAGAACAACGTATTTCACAATTAGTCTAAGAAAAAGAAGAACTCCTCAACGAAATTCCAAAACGACCTAAAACCCTAACCTATGAACAACTTTGAAATCATCTCAAATTACGACCAGAGCTAATCCTTGACGAATTATGCAAACGAGGAGGACAAGAATTAGTCCTTAAGATAGAAAAGCTAGCCTATGATCGATGGAACAATTACCAGGAAGAGCTACAAAAACTCCTTGCAAATTATTTCAAACGAATAACAGAAACAGTTCAGTTTAAAGTAGTCCAAGACAGAAGATCTAATATGTTGCGTGCTAGAGTTGACAGTACGCAATTACCATGCGACATGGATAAGATAGTCAACTTATTTGATCACGGAATGTTATCCAGGATAACCTTCAGCAATCCAATTGAAGAAACAGTAATGGAGCGCTTTGGTAAACGTTTTGTATTGGTAGCACAACGATACATACGTATCTTTCCAGCCATAGTAGTATGTATCAGTTCAACTACTCCAGTTTTTCAGTTCAACAAGCAACATATGATTAAACCAGCAATGCATCTTATGGCTATTTTTAAACATGTAAATTATACATGACACAACGTATCAAAATGGCTAAGATGTTTTTTCCAAATGTATGAAGGAACACCAATTTGGTTCGGAGCAGATAAACCTTGGCAATATCATTAATCAAAAATAACTCTAAGTCCTCCACCGAATTGGAAAGAACTAATTCTACAGGCAGAAACGTCAAGATATCAGATATGGGGAGAAATGGAGCTAAAAATTCTACTTCCTTACCAACAGCAGAGCACATGTTCGACCCAAATAACGATGTCTTAATCTATGATCAAGAAATATCTGAACCATAGTTAGAGTCCAGTCTAGATCTTAGCGCAAATGATAAAGGAATAATGGAAGAATTTAATCCTATGGACCCAGATGGCAGACGCAGATTGAAAAGTAGCCTTCAATCCTACAGCTGTAAAACCCACTAGAAGCTCCGCTAACGATAAAGATAGGAAGGAATCTTATCTTTATAAAAAAAAAGACAAAGAATTCTCCAGACAATATGTGATGGCATATTTTGTATCGTTACTTTAAGTAATGCGTGTATTTTTATGAGGCGGAATATTAGCAACTGCCTAGTGTATGTTTATGTAACCGGTTTAACCGGCTGTATAGCTATATATGTGTAAGTTGTAAGCTCAAAGATATACTTGAGCACTTAAATTTTTTATTAAGATTTCAAAGAAACTCTAATGGCAGCTTAAATTACTTCTTCATTTCTCTGTGCTTGCTTATTTTTCTGTTACACTTCATATTTTGAGAGAGAGAGAGAGATCAAAAAAAAGTGAGAGAAAGAAAAGATCTGATTTTTCAACTTTCTGCTGCTCATCTGCATAAGTCTTCATGAATCAGCTACCCCTTTGCTTCTCCTCCTATGTACTATAATTATGTTCGTATTTAAGTTTCTAGTAGGATATCTGTTAGGGATTTACCTAATAGATTTTGTATCATTACTAGCTTGTTTGATTGATTTGTTTAAATGAAAAAATAAAAAAAATAAAAGAGGAAAATTTTAAAAAGAATTTAAAATACAGATTGAAGAAATGTTGAAACAAAATTTAATCAGGAGATCTGATAGTAAACATAGATTAGTAGCTTTTTTAGTTCGAAATCATTCCGAACAGAAAAGAGGAAAGCCAAGAATCATCTACAATTACAAAAGATTAAATGATAATACAGAAGATGACGGTTACAATATACCAAATAAAGACACATTGATCAATTTAATACAAAATAAACGAATTTTTAGTAAGTTTGATTTAAAATCAGGATATAATCTGTCAAAATTAGAAGAAAGCTTTAAACCTTGGACAACATTTATGTGTTC
Source organism: Allium cepa (assembly GCA_030765085.1). Taxonomy (NCBI): domain Eukaryota; kingdom Viridiplantae; phylum Streptophyta; class Magnoliopsida; order Asparagales; family Amaryllidaceae; genus Allium; species Allium cepa. The sequence continues at coordinate 823,996,465 of CM060943.1, read as the reverse complement.
TGAAGGACATTTTGAATGGAACATATTAAGTTTTGGATTAAAAACAGTTCCTGCAATTTTTCAGAGATTTATGGATAAAATATTTAAAAAATATGATTTCTGTTTAGTCTATATAGATGGCATTTTAGTTGCAAGTAAAAATATTAAAGAACATGAACAACATTTAAAACCAGTATTTAAAGAAATTGAAAACGATGGTCTAGTAATATCAAGAAAAAAGATGGAACTTTTTAAACAAAAAATTTCGTTTTTAGGTTTATAAATTAGTAGTGGAAAAATTAAACTTTAGCCACATATTTCCCAAAAGATTATAGAATTCCCAGATAAATTAGACAGTAAGAAGAAAATGCAAGCTTTTCTAGGATTAATAAATTATGCTAGAAAATTTATTCTTTTCTCCATAACCAATATTCTTTGTGCCTTTCCCAAATCCTTCATGTCAAACTCTCTACTGAGATCCGCTTTCAACTCCTTAATTCTGACCATGCTCTGAGATGCAATGAACTTATCATCAACATATAATAATAAGTAAATCATATCACCATCAAATCTCCTAAAATAAACACGATAGTCTTTGAAACTTCTGGAGTATCTCTGTGAAATCATAAACTTATCAAACCTCTTATACCATAGTCTAGGAGACACTTTCAGTCCATATAGAGATTTGTTAAGTTTGCAAACATAATCTGCTCTGCTACTATCAATGAACCCTTCCGACCGCTTTAAATAAATCTCCTCATCCAGGTCACTATGCAAGAATGCGGTTTTGACATCTAGTTGCTCTAATTCCATATCATAACGAGCAACTAATGCCAGGAGAATATGAATAGAAGTATATTTAACCGCCGGAGGAAAGATATCATGATACTATACCCCCTTCTTCTAAACATACCCATTTGCGACTAATCTTGCCTTGTATATGAGATCACCATTTTCACACTTTCATTCTATAGATCTACTTGCATCTAATAGCTCCCTTATCAGTGGGAAGAGGCACCAAATCCCAAGTACGATTTCTCTGTAGTGATTCAATCTCCTCCTTCATAGCAACTAACCAACTGAAACTATTAATTGATGCGATAGCTTCTCTATAATCACAGGGCTCGTCATGGACAACATTCAAAGCATATGTTGCCATATCGTCGAAGTTAATGTCTTCAATGCTCAATCCAACAAATTCATCACGCCACTTAGACTTTCTTCTTTTTCTAACAGGTCTAGGTTCTGAATGAGTTCCACTTGAATCTGATCCTCTATACCAACATCGATACTATCGTCATCAACCACGGTGTCTTGAAAACACCATATAAACGTCTATGGAAAGAATCAACAGATGACTTGCTTTGTGTCTGGTATTCTTCATATGTCATCTCATTGTCATCCAATGAGGAAGGATCCACCTTCAACATATCCTTCTCATCAAAATTCACATGCTTTCTCGTAATGATCTTCTTGCTGATAGGACACCACAGCCTATATCCCTTCATTCCTCTCCTATAACCTAGAAAGATACACTTGCGAGCTCCACGTTCCAGCTTTCCTTTTCTCTCATGCATAAAAGTTGGGCAACCAAACACTTTGAGAAATTAATAGCTAACATGCTCTCTTTTCAATACTTCTTTGGGAACCTTCATATCTATGGCAGTAAAAGGTGCGGTAGATGAGGAAAGTTGCCATAGATAAAGCTTCGGTCTAAATTCCCTTCTTTAATTTAGCAGTCAGATTGAGGCATCTTGTTCTCTCCAATAATGTCTAGTTCATCCTTTCTACAACTCCATTAGATTGGGGGTCGCCTGGTGTGGTGTAATGCCTCTTAATGCCTTCATACTCACAATAATCAATGAATTCCTATGATACAAATTCACTGCCATTATCTGAATGGAGAACTTTCAATTTCTTCCCTGACTGCTTCTCAGCCATAGATTTCCACTTCCGAAACCTGGCTAAGGTTTCACTCTTTGACTGAATAAAGTATACCCATACTTTACAAGAGAAATCATCTATAAATGAAACAAAATACTTGGCTCCACCTAAAGACTGACAAGGGAAGGGACCCTAAACATCTGTATGAAAATACTCCATGACAACTTTTGCTTTATGCTGTCCTGTACGAAAAGAAATTTTCGTTTGCTTTCCAAGTACACACTCTTCATAAAAACTAAGTTTTGAATGATGAACTCCATCAATAAATCCTCATTTTCTCAACTCATCCATGTTACGCTCACCAATGCGACCCATCCATAAGTGCCATAATCTAAAAGAATCCAAATCAACATATGTAACAGAAGCCGGTTCACCAACTATAGTGGTGTCCTTTAATAGATAAAGATTTCCTACCCTCACTCCTTTCATAACAAACATGGAACCCTTTGATATCTACATTTTCTCTCCTTTCACTACAATCTTCAAATCAAGTCTACTCAATGCCACAGAAATAAAAATCCTCCTCAAATTAGGTACATGTCTCACATTAGTGATCGTACGAATAATACCGTCAAACATCTTAATCATCACACTACCAACACAAACCATACGACAAGAAGCATCATTACATATCAGAACTTCTCCTCCATCAATTTCATGGTAAGTAGAAAAGAAGCTCCTATCAGGTGTCATATGATAAGATATGCCAAAATCAATCAGTCATAAGTTGCTCTCTCCAAAAGAGCCAGAAGCTGTAAACACATCGGTGTCACTCTCTACATCTGATTTCTCTACTGTAAAAGCTAAGGCTTTCTTGGATCTTTTCTTCTACCATCAAGCTTAGGACGTTGTGTTATGAAGTGCCTTGAACAGATAAGCCTTCCGTATCACTATCTAAGGCAGTGCTTTCCAATCTACCTCTTAACACTTTATTATGAAGATCAACTTTTATATCCGACAGACTAATTTTACTACAGCCATAAATCATGGAATTAACAAAAGCAGTATACTCCTTAGGCAAGAAATATAAGTGGATCACAACTTGAGCCTCATTGATAGTATCAACTTCCGCTGCCTTCAGGCTCATAACCAAAGTGGTAAAAGCATTTACATGCTCCATGAGATTGGCCCCAGGCTTCATCTTGAACGAGTAGAGTTGTTACTGAAGAATAATTTGATTAGTGAGAGACTTATCTTAATATGGATCCGATAAAGCATCCCATAGTTCCTTCGTCATCTTCTATTGAGAGAATTTTCTCAGAGCTTTATCTAAAAGACTCAACTGAATTTTTGTGAGAGATTCATCTTCCATCTCTTCCAAACCGGCTGCATCAATATCTTTCAATTTCTCAGGCGTAGAAACAACCTTATAAGTCTTCTCCTTCTTTAATACAGTCTCCATCTTCATCTTCTAAGTACCAAATTCTTCCTTTTCGTCAAAACTTATTATTCTATAATTGACATCGGATCTATCAATAGACTTACTTGAAGTAGCCACTAATATCCAAACAGAAACAACAACACTAGCTATGATACCAAACTATGGTGAAATTAATTTTAATTTAAGCAGAAGTGAATTATTCGATCAGGATTTAGTATTGTCTATTTATATATCAATGCAACTTAAAAATCGATTTTGCAATCTCACGGACATAATAGCAGAAATAAGAGACACAGAAGATTTAACGTGGTTCGGATATAAATATCCTACGTCCATGGAGACCCAACAACTACATTTATTCAGCAAATACTAGAGGTTACAAGCCACTCAAGATTAAAGAGTAAAAACACATGCGGAGATTCTCCATAATCTATCACTCAACTGAAGAGTTACAAAACAGAGCACAAAAATTAGCAAGGTTTTTACTCTCTAAATTGTTCGCCATTAAAGTGTAGAAGCTTCGGTATTTATAGAGCGAGAAAGTGAGTAGGGCAACTGCAATATATCAACTCTGAGATCTGGACCGGCAAAGATCGGCTCAGCAATCATCTGGTTTGACAAAGATTGATTCGGCAATCATTTGGTTCGGCATCAGTACCTTGGCATCTGGATCGGCAAAGCACATCCGAACCAAAAATCTCGAATGGTAACACTTTGATTCGGTATTTCTACCGAATCAAAAATCTGGACCGACAAAACTTAGACCGACATAGCACTTTCAGTTTGGACCGGCATCTTCCCGAACCACAAAATTAGATTGACATTCAAACTTCCCAGTGCTAAAAATACTATCATCGCCAAACGAAATCCATTCCTCCACCGAACTAAATATTTGGTTCGATATCACTATGACTACCGGACGCAATTGCTACTTCATCAAACAACCATCTCTTCTCCTCATCAGCTACCGAGCCAACCATTATCGGATGATATTTCTCATCCGACATTTTACTCATCACTACTTTAGAATAAGATCATCACCGGACCAGATTTCTGGTCCGGCATCTCCACCACCGAACGAAATTCTTGGTTCGCCTAGAAGCCCTAGCATATCACCGGATGACATTGCTTCTTCCTCCTCGTCAACCTAGATGTTTAAAGAATGAATTTGTTGAACTATTTTTGTTAAGTGGTGGTACCATTTGTGTTGTCCTGCTTTGAACTTTTGCTACGAATTTGTTGGTTTTGGTTATCAGTTTAATCAGTATTTGTGGGTTTATTTTTTGTTTACTATGTGTTCCCTTTTTTCTGATTGTATTTTTGATATTCTCGCTTGTTTTTTTGCATTATTGAAAGCTACTTTCTGATGTATTTCCTATAACATATTTTTCTATAACATGTCATTACTATGTGTTCATATATCACTTGCTATTCTCTTATATGTAGTTGATCGATTGTTTCCAAATTTGGTTTGTGAACTTTTTATAGTGTATGTTTGAAAAACTCATTTATGAATTTGTGATACACACTATGTACAGCGTTAGTTAAAGCCTTAGTTTTATTCTTAATTAGCTAATATTTGCAAAATTATATCATGAATATCTTTTCTATAGCAACACAGCGAGCACTGGAAGCACTTCAGGGAGTTGGAATTGATACTACTCCTTTTACCACTACTGCATCTGTATTCTTTCTAGCTTATTTTCACTTTTATTGGCTTATTATATATCAGAATACTTGCTGATCAAACTACAATTATGATAGACGGTAGCATGCCAGACTCTAAAAATTATAGAAGGACCAAAACTTATTGCTTCTACAATTGTTGAAACAATTGCATCATCGGATCCTTCGGTTGTTGTAGTATCACCTAGAGCCTTGTTCTTAGCTTACCTTCTTTGTCCTACTTTTTGCTCATTACTTTCTTTCAATTTTCGTGGTCGTAAAGGTATAATTCTCCTTTTATAGAAGATGTTGTTCTTAGCAAGATTTTAAGTGCTCGCTATATGCTAGGTAGTCTGAGTCCAGCTCAGGCACTTGATTTGGTATCAGCACAAAACTACTTTTTGATCAATATAAGATCAAAGAAAGACAAGAATAAGGAAGGAACTCCATGTCTTCCATCCAATGCTAAGAACAAGATGATATCTATACCCTTAGTGGAGCTTCCTAGCAAGATAAAAGGCATAGTTAAGAACACGAAGAAAGTAGAGGCTGAGATTGCTGCAATAAAGATCTCTTACCTGAAAAAGGTAACAAAGGCTCTAAAAATGTTATACTAGAGTCGTCTTGGGACAGATTCGTATAATATGTCGATTGCGGAGGTTCATTCACCTTCTAGAATCATCCCTGCAGCAGCTTGGTTTGGCACAACTGGTCTACTGCTTTTTCATCTAGGAAACTTCTTATTGGTAGTGATGATGATTGATTAATCGTCTTATGTTGCTTGAATATATGTAACGTGTGATATTTTCTTGAATATTAGAAGGTGTTTGCAGGTGTTTGTTTTGCTCTAGGGTTGCTGGTGCTTAATTTAATTTCTATCCACATTGTTAACTTTAGGATCATTAAATCTGAAATAAAATGCAAACAATATTATTTTGATTAAGAACATAAGTATTATACTGAACTTTAAGGACAATTACCCAATGGAAAAACAAAACGAGCGTATATGTTCTAGAATTTAAAAGGTTACCTAGAGGAAGAGGAAAGGAAAACAAATCATTTTGCCTATCATAAATGCAATAAAACTACCCATTCTTACATTTGAAAAAGTTGGTTGTTGGTTCAAATTGCAAAATCAAAACTTGATCACAAAAACGACGATCCACATTTTACGTATCGATTGATCGCAAAAATATTATTTTTATAATCCAATTGGGTTTTATCATGCTATAATATTGTAAAATGTTGTATATTGACATTTTTATCAGTTAGAATTAATTGTAGATAGTTTTGATTTTGAAAACTTGTGACATCTATAATTAATTGTATATCTGTAGTTTTAATATGTGCATGAGAGATGGTATTGAAAATATATTTTCTAAATAGTCATTGATTATAAAATGTTATGCTAATTATGTGTTAACTTTGTTCTTTCTAGCAGGTCTTAGCAAAACCAAAAAAAAAAAATCAAGAGTGATGGTTTGGAAGGCTTGACATAAAAGAAAATCCGGAGAAGTATTCCAAATGCTGCAGAAACATATGTAAGTGTTTTGATTGTAACATTGAAATGCTCATCACGACTGAAATTAAAAATAAGGGTGCATATGGCTTTCTCATATAATATATCTTTCATCATCATTTACAAATATATTTTAGTGATCACTCCTTTTGCATCATATACATAATCTACTTATTTCTCATATTTTTCTAAAATATATCAAATTATGTGTATGAGTGTGTTTGGATATTAATATATCTCAACTTAGTTGTGAATTTTTCACTATCGTTCACTTAATTTAAATCTCCTTGTGAAAAATATTCCTTTTTTGTTTCTTAGTTATTTTTTTTTGTTTTCATTTCTATCTAAACTGAATGGCCTTTAGTGAGAAATAAAAGAGAGAGAAATAGCAAATCTATTTGTGAATCCACATTGCTTGAAAAAATATAGTGGATGTGCATATTAAAATCTAAGTGTGTATTAACTCACTGAACTTGTGAACACATATAAAATTACCCTAAATTATCGAAATCAAATGATAAAAAATAAAATCATCAATTACAAAGAAAAATCAAATTATATGAAATTATTAATTGAAAATTTGTTGGAAATATAAATTCATTAGCTGGATTATTTCACTACAATGGTAATTAATTTTAACTTTATACTAAAAGAAGAGTATAAAAAATAAACGAATTTGTCTTTGTAGTCAATGAATTAGCTTTTCTATTATTCCGTAAATTCTAACACAATAATCTCAACATTAAGTGTTTATGCGTTTATATTTGTATTTAAAATTTGAAAGAACCGCTCCCAACGAATTCTAACGGTTGAACTATCGTGAGAGAAGAAAATAATAACCTTCAATAGATAAAGCATGCAAAATATTTGAATTATGCGCCCACAAACAACAGTAGGAACGTTGATTTGTTACAAGAGGATAAAAATGAAATGGTAAAGTACGTTAGTGTTATATACGAGGATAAACATATTATGACACATGAAACCTTTGACAAATAAAATAACACAACTCATGAGATGACGATGATGCATTTTCTGTTTTTGCAACATTCTCAGGAAGAAGTCTCTCATTGCAACTCTATTTGAATTCATTTAAAGGTTCAATAAACATTTAAAGAGGATGATGGATTTTAAGATAAAATTTATGGGATTTAGCATTTAGGATGAGATAAAGGAGGTGAGAGATAAATATTAACTCCATGTTGAACTTCTTATGTAAATTTTTTAGATTACAAATGTAAAAAAAAGGAAGATGGGCTTTACATAAAACTGCTTACATTTACTAGAAAAGGGTAAAGATTTATATATTATAAAATAAACAAGCAAAAATAAAACAAATTTGAATTTTTTTATATATAAACTAGGTGGAGACCCATGCTTCGCACATGGGCAGATGGTGGTAAAGATTAAGTGGTAAATATTTTACAATGTTGAAAATAGGTGATATATCTTATGTTTGGTCTCATAGTATCAAAATCGGTGATGTATTTTATTTAATATGATGAAACGGTGGAAGGAATGATATTATGAAGAGGAGCAAAATCATCATCAGCGGTACAAAATGTCATACCGAGGTTATAAAAGGATAGTGTACGGAGTTTATATATTTGTGAAAAGGAAAATAAACATAATTTTGTAGGAATTAACGTGAATTTCAGTTTTCTTACATTGATCAGCGTAAGCATAATCAAATGGTCAAGCTGAATCCTTATTTCCAAGATCTGAACTACGAATTTAACAGTTCATGTTTAAGTTGAGCACAACCATGTAGACAATAAATTGGAACAACCTATGTAAATAAAACAATTATAGGCAAATGCAGTAGTTATTCCACTATGCATTCATACAAAATACGAGTACGATGAAAACCAAAATACCAACAGGAGGTTCATTTTTGTATTTGTGGTTGATGAAATTTTTGTACTGTGTTAAAATCTATGAAATGGAACAATTTTCGCACAAAAATTAACATATATAGGTGAAAAAATGTAGTTTCAGGTATATGATGCCAACATTAGGAAACCGGTTACAGTAACGTCTATATTATACTATGCGGAGTGAACTGGTTTGATGCCGCCACCATGAAATCGGTTATAATAAAGTTGCAAAGAGCAGAAGTATGATCAATGTACTTTTATGTACATCAGCTGTCAGACAGAAAGTAGCCGTATCCTGTAACATCAATCACCATGCAAAAAAGGCTAACGAATAGTATGAATGTATACATGAAAATCACAATGATTCTAGTTGTGTACATAAAATCGTGACAGTGTAGAAGAATTAATAAACAGGAGAAATAGCTTGGTGTTAATTGTGCCTATCGCATCATTCAAACCAATATAAACTTCACATCTAAGCTTACCTTGATGACTCTTTATCCATGCTAACCCGTCTTCTTCAATACATATATAAGTGTCAACAATAAACTGCTTGCAAATCCATCCACCCAGCAACAAAATCGATCCATTACATTTCTATGCTGAAGGCGATATGCATAGTATTCCCACATTGTAACCATTAACCACATCGGTACTGTTAGTCCGTGAGATGATGGTTTTGATGACAACAACCTTAGAATAGATTATAAAATGTAAATACTAACAGTATAAGTTTAGATATATATGTATATGCAGGATTTAACCATGCAAGTACAAAGAATGAAGATTGTACAGTATAAAGATTCAAGATATCAAGATAGAAGACTCATGAGTATCAAGTTTATCAAGAGTACAAGATTTCAAGTAATTTATTTTAATTAGAAATTTTGTTAAAACTCCTAGAAAAACACTGGCATCTTAAAATCCAATTTATTCGTGGAATGGAATCCACTTCGAGCCTGTTAAAGGGATGGAACCCTAAATAGGATGGAACCTACGAAAAATCTAGTGGAACATTGTTATGTATCCGCTAACTTTTTATTCAAAATGATTTTTCAAAATTATACCTTGTTTTCAAAATGATTTCAAAACCTTCCTTTTAAAAGAATAAAAAACATCTATCCCGATTTCAAATACTTTTAGCCTCAAAATAATCTTGAATTTCAAAATCAAATTATCCTTGGTTTTAAACTATCTTTTAAAATAAACGTATATTTAATTTTTTTAAATATAAAATTATAATAAAATTTCATATATACCAAAATATTATTTCAACTATATTTAAGTATATTTATAAAAGTATAAAATAGTTTTAAAATAAGATAAAAGTTATTTTCAAAGAAAAACAAAACATTAAAAATTCCTTTGGGATGTCGACATGCCCAAGTACCCCATGTCGACATAGTGTCAGTTGAGTTCAAAATTTAAATTTCAAAAGAAGTGTCTATTCGTCATAACTCTTCACGAATGGACATGGTTTTTTTTCCTCTATAAAAGGGGTTGGTTTCAACAAATTTCAATTCATATTTTATGGGTTTTCATTCTTCTTCTTCCACATTTCTATATACATATTCTTACCATTACTCTACCGAAATCAACATTGAATCTAACTAGATCATTTTTGATTTGATTCTCTATCACTATCTCAACAAGATCTGTAATCAACTTAGCAAGAAAAGGTGTGATTGTAGCCTTGAAAATCAATCAAGCGAGATAAGGTGTGTGTAGCCTTGGAAAATCAATTAGGTGAACTTGTTGCCTATGAAATCAAGTATCTGTACCCAAAGGATTGTGATTTTGGAGGGTGTACCTCCTTGCCTTGAAATCGAGGGTGTAATTGTACAATTGCTTTTGAAAGGAAATTCGTACTTGTGTGCAGTACTAGATGTAGGGTAACTCCGAACCAGTATAAAATCCGATGTGTTCTTTCCTTTACTGCTTTTACTTTATTTCTGCATCTGTGTTTGTTTCTGTGATCATATCTGTGTCTGAATATTGCATACATTTGTTTTTAAATTAACAAAAACTCCAAAAGATTTAATAATTCTCTAAAACACTATTCATCCCCCCTCTAGTGTTTATCCTAGCCTTAAGATCCTTAATCCGCATTTCTCACATTTGGTATCAGAGCAAGGTTTTCAAAGTTTCATAATATGATTTTTTAAAAAGTTTTAAAATGGCTATGTTTGTTAATACTAGTTTAGAAATATTCAAATCATCATTGTCTTTTGAGTCTGCATATAGTCAATGTTCAAATTCAAGTGTCTACCAAAATTGTTTGATGTGTAGGAATCATGCTTTATGGCTATTGAGGAATTAATACACAACGGACAAATTATGCAGATCTGAAAGGATAAATGGATACTCGATAGTGGATATTCTAAACACATGACTGACAATCCAGACATGTTAAATGATATAATACAAAGACGGAGATTTGGTTAATTTTGGAGGCAATTCAAAAGGATATGTTATTGGCATCGGAAAAGTCGTTAACTCTAAAACTCCTATTATTACTAATTTTTGCTAGTTAAAAATCTGAAACCTAATCTACTAAGTATAAGTCAACTTTGCGATGAAGGATATAAAATTAAATTTGAAATGGATAAATGTCACATTGAAGATAACAATTCAACCATAATATTTGAGGGAGTTAGGAAAAAGAATATGTAACGATCCCGGATTTAGACTATATTTAAATGGATAACTAAATTAATTTTTGAATAAAAATTTGTGCAATTAATTGGAAATTGATATAAAATACATTAACAAATAAGTATTAAACTAGAAATGGAATTTAAATTGTAAAATAGAAAATAAACACATTAAAATACAAAGATAAATTATAACAACATATAGAACAAAATAGGAATTCATTTATATTTTAATAAGACAAAGACAAAATAAAAGAGATAATCCATGTAGACAAAGAAGTAACCATATGTACTTCTTAACACCATCTCAGTCGAGCTAATGAAAAGTAGGCAAATATAATAAGTAGTTATAGGCAAGAACAAAGTAATGTAGAACATAGAAACAAATTAATTAAATCTAACAACATGTTATTCATCAAAATTACAAAGCAATGTGTATATATATACTCAGCCAAAACAAGAAGTAAGTAAATACATTAACTAATAACTTAACAGCATAATTAAAATAGAAACTTATTTACATTATAAAGTGAATACAAAAGACAAAGGTAATCAATATGCTGGCTTTAGCACACCATATCAACCACATCAAATATCTCACACAATCATATCAGCCGAAATATACAAATAAGTATAAGTATGTAAACATAAGGATAATTGAGCTGTGCAAATAAGAGAGGAAAATATAATCAACACTAGCTTATAATATAAGACAACAATTAATGTGATATCATATCAGCATACAAAAGATAAAAATATATTTGTACATGGTAATTAATGCTAGCATATCAAAGCAAGATTTTCAGCCGAGAGAAATAGACAAAGCAAATATAAAATCACTTCATTTCTGCTGGAAAACAAAACAAAAATCTAATCTGGTTAAAGAAGTAAAACTTGTACCAGAAGACACCTACTTTGTCAAACCTGTTTCCTTTATATCTACATCTGCTTTAACTCCAGTTTGTTCAAACTTAGTAAATAAAAAAAAGGAAAAGAGGGGCACCATTATGTTTACAAACCCAAACACCATTCAAGTTCAAAAGCCTGGGAAACAAACAAATACAATCATTTAATCTGAAACCTGGAAGCAAACAAACAAGCAAAGACCAAATTCAAATTCCAGTTTTTTCAAAACTTATCAACTTCCAGGCTTGCTTCTTTGTCTCAATTCCAGGCTCTGTTTTCTTCAATATCAGGTGAGTAAACTTGACCTCTTCTATCTCTTGAATGTTTAAATTGTATTTGAAATATATGCCTGTGTAATCGTATGAATATACCTACATGTATGTGTGTGAAGTGATACGAGTATGTCTGTGTTCATCTATAAGCAACTCTTTGTGTTCTACAAACTTAAACCCAATGCAACAAAATTTAACTGCTCTTCATACGATCGATATTAAAATAAGATTATTGAAGATAAAATGATGACATTAATGTGAACTTATTCTTAAAAAATAATTTCAAGCAAAAAAATATAAAATAAATTTTTGTGAGAAAGTGGAATTCATAGTAAGATCATAGTACATCAGGAAATTCAAACACCTTAACTTTAAAATATGATTATATAATCAAGTGTGTATCATGAATTTATGATTTTAGATACATTTATCATGATTTTTAAGCGATCCGATGTTGTGAAATTTTAGAATGAACAAAAATTGTATTTTGGGTAAGTTCTAGCGATCAGCGTTGAATTGGAGCTCGTGCTTTGGATTGAAGGTGCCTTGGGGGTTGTCGAGGCTGGGAAAAGTGATCAGTATTTTTTCTGATCGCCGAGGTGTTAGCGGTGAGGCGATCTAGGTTGTAAACCTAATTTTGGTTTAGCTTGTTAAATGGGTCGCTGCTTCTCCTCTGAAGCATCGAGCTTGACGAAACTGTGGATATAACTTCGTGGATGAGTGGGAATGAAGTGGCCAGAGTCGTGGGTTTTCTGGCAAATGAGGCGAGGAGAACGAGGCGATTTTGTTGATGAAGTTGGGTTCCAGATCGACTCGAAATGCCAAATTTTGATTTCTTGTCGAATTTGATGACCTGGGGGTGGAAATATTTGCGAGGTTGATCGACGACTTGTGGGCATCGTCGGCAGGGTGGCAGCGACGCCCAGATCATCGTGCATGTGCACGCGATGGGTTCATGTATCTGGGAAAGGATGTTGGTTTGGGAAGATGAAGTGTTCTCAGGGGAATAGCTCGAGTAAATTTAGTGTTGGCTCGAGTGTATTATCGTGGGTACGCGAGTGATTAGAATGTTTCCAAGTTTTAAACTTTAACCAAAACTTAGTTTTGAAATAAAGAGTAGATTTGCTCGGGTCATGATTAGAGTGGGAATCAAGTTGGATCCGAAGCCCGTTTTAAACAGTTCTACATAGTTATACAAAAGCAAGTTTAAACTTCAATTGGATTTAGTGATAATGTTTTGAACGAGCTGATTTAAAGAAGTTATAACTGGTATAACCAAATTATATTAAAGTAAATGTTATTTTATTTTATTTTAAATTTAAAAGTACATGATTTAAATTCTAAAGATAAAATGTTTTATGTTTTAAAGATCTTAAGTAATTATGGTTTATAAATGTAAATAATTAAAGGTTAGTTATTAATTACCTTATGAACTTGATTAAAGATAATTACTTAATTAAAGGTAATTAATTAATGATTAAAGATTAAGTAATCAAGTGATTAACGATAATTACTCAACGTCATTAGTTGATTAATAAAAGTGATTAAGGATAATCAGTTATGAAAATTAATTAAGGGTTAATTCTTCTAAATAATAATGATTAATCTAAGATAATCTCTTAAGGAAGTAATTAAAGGAATGTTATTTGTTAATGAAGATAATTAACTAGGGATTATTAAGTAATTAAATTAATGTGATTAATTTTGATAATTAATTAGATTAATTAATTTAGATAATCAATTATACATTTTTTTAATGTAAATAGCTAAATGAAAGTAATTAAGGATTAATCACTTATTGTAATGTATTTTGGATATTTTGATTTATTAAAGTTAATTTAATTATATAATTGGTTCAAAAGTTAATTTAATTAATATGATTGATTAAGAATAATTTAATTAATTAAAGTGTTTGATAAATTAATTTATATCAGATGATTTGGAATTAATAAATTAGAATTGGATAATAAATTCATAAGTAATTAATTTAATTGGAGATAAATTGAATTAATTAGGATTAAACAATTAATTAATCCTGCTTATAAATAATTATTAAATGCTTGACCTTACTTTTGAATGATTGTACTGTATGAGATGCCTTGAATTGATTGTCCTATCTGATTTGTGATATTTTGTTCGGTAGATTGAACTGGGTATGATTTATTCATTTATTTACATTTGTATACTATCTGCGAATCTGTGAATGAGTGATAAGCGTTATAATTATATCGCTTATCAACTATATTTCTGTGTTTGATCTGTGATGATTGAATGTTGTTGCACTATTGTGTGTTAAACCCCTGGACTACACCATACACACAATTATGGATTTCACGTGGAAATCGGTTAAGTCACAGATTTTTGAAATAATTTCTAAATTGAATTCTTCAATCCAAAATAGTTTGGAATTGGAATTGAAAGCTTTTGAAATTGAGTTTTCAAAAAAACAAAAGTTATTTTCAATAACTTAATAAACTTGTAATTTAAATAATTTGATTTAAATTTGAATTCAATGATTGGAAATGAATTCAATAATTTAGAAATTATGGTTAAAAAGATGATATACAAGTTATATATGGATTAAACCATTTTAAAAATATTGATTTGGGAATTTGGATATAACTCAAGGGCTTTAACTCGTGCAAATATAATTGGATTTTTCTGAAATAAAAACTAATTGTTTTCAAATGATAAAAGCTTTCGCTTAAGTAATGAACGTCCAATTTGTGTTAAAAGGATTTCAAGTTTAAATGAAAATGATTTTCCAAGTTATGGAAACAATTTGAAAGCTGTAAGTTAAATATTTAATTTAAATATTTTAAACGAGTTAATCCAATTGAAATGGAAATTGTTTTGAAATCCGTAAATGGATCTTTGTGAAAATGGGTGAACTTAGTGAAATAAATCTTTTGTTTAAAGATCTGAAAATGGTAATTGGTTTAAACCATTTGAAAGAAAGTTTTGAATTATTAAGTTGTGACTTAATTGAAATCCCATATCCATATATTTTAAATGTTGCGCTCACTATTCGGTTTAGCCGGGAGAGGACCTTTGTGTCGTATAACCCATTCCGAATATGTGATTCGACGTATATGGATAGCATTTGAAGACCGGTGGTGAAGACCGGGTATTTGTAAGAATGATAGGATAACCTATCGATTGTCTCTGCACTGGCTGATCCCCGGTATAGAGATTCCCTAAGTGATGGGAAGTCCGATCGGGATTGTGGATACCCGGATTGCAAGGGCTTCTTCGGAAGTGCCTTCGGTTCTGTTCGAAACCGGAACAAACTTGTATGGTTGTATGTCTGACACTACACTTTGAGATATAAAGCAGATTTCTTTCGAATACATATCTGTTGGTGGCGGAGAATTTATTATCTTAGCTTAACACCCTTCTCTGAGACGTACGAGCTCAAAGGTTATGTAATGGAAGGTTATCAGCGATATACTCCCAATTTGGTAGTGTGGCATGCCGAGTGCTGCTGTGTGTTGTTGATCATTTGTTGATCATTTGTTGATCATTTGTGATCAGAGCATGACTTTTGTATAAAGCGTAGCTTTGTGGACGAGACTGCATCAGGACTTCACACCCCGGAAATGATCGAAACAGGAAAGATGCGGCAAGGTTATGAGGGTCGCGCCCTTTAGGGTGTGTCATCCCCTTCAGGTAAAGGGTGGTATTAGGTATGGAGCCCTGATATTTAACCTATGTGGTTGCTCCAATCTCATTTACTATGTGGTTGTTGCTTAGAGGCGCCTCGGATAAAGGTCCCAAAGGACCGGTGAGTGGCATGCTCGAGTAGTAGTTAACTAGTTACAGAGGTAACCCGGCCTTGTACTGGCAAAGATCCGGATAGGTTCTCGGGACGTCCCGCCAGAGGCGATCCCATGTGGCAGTAGGAAGTTCCTTAGCCTGACCATTTATTGGAAAATCCAAAGAAACAATACGAGCCTTTTACGATTGCAATTGTATAACCTGCCTCCTCAGGAGGTAGCTATAGTGGGAATAATATAATGGTACATATGCTGGCTAAGATTTATATTCTACTTTCGAAATGTTTTCTGTACTAATAATAATATCAAAGAAATTTTTGCGTAGTAAGCATCTTTGACTATCATAAGAAGAAATCTCCTCCAAGTCTGCGTTTGCATTGTGTGTGTGACGGGAGGTCTTATGGTAGTTTCATTTTCAAAAAGCATTGCGAATTTACTTTAAAATTCTCTGGCTGTTTGTTTTTAAAAGATAAACTATTTTTGTTTACTCATACCAGTCCCATGACTGATCCAGAGTTTATTGTTCCTTTTCTAAACTCTGCGTGCTCCCTATTTTCCACACGAGCAGTCTAGAGTTGGGTTTTTCAGATAGTTAGGTTCAGTAGATTATCTGGAGCTAGTTCAGTCTTTGGACACGACTGAGACTTGCTTGTCTTAGTGCATCGTTATTGGGAATTCGAGCTACTTCTGGATTGGTTCTTGGAGTTGGAGTTGCAGTTTTGGAGTTCTTCCTTGAAGACTATCTTAGTGTTATCTATTTTCTTTTCCGCTGCTATTTTATTGTATCATATCTCTGATGTATATCGATATCTATTGTATCATCTATTATATCAGGATGTTGTATATTGATATTCATTGTATTCTTCCGCTATGTTGTTTACTTAATTGTGTTATAAGCTCCGGCGACTCGGATTTGAACGGTCGAATCTACGGCATTCGAGTACGATGTAAAGTATGGATGTCGATTTTCGAACGGGCAAAATCCGCTTCGTTACAAGTGGTATCAGAGCTGAGGGTTAAACTTTAGCTCAGGAGTATAACACATTAAGTAGCTCATTAGAGATAGGGTGAAGTAAACCCTAGAATGAGTAATCCCTAAGATATCCGTTCGAATGACTCAGTAAATTCTCTTACTATCCGCTGATAGTGAGTATGAGTGCAAGAAGAGAACGAGATGGGGGACAGGAGAATACGACTATAAATGGTCAATACCCTGCGACAGTGGAAACAATTCTTCTTTATCAATCTTCTTTGATTCATTCCCAAATTCTTTTGGTTGCTTCGTGACAGCTCCAGGAAGAAGTTTCAGTGCGGTGATGCCCTACGAATCGTTGTAGGAAATTTTTACTTCATATTTCACCGGTTTCTTATCAGTTTTTGATTTAAAATCTTAATGAATATGAATTGGAAATTTGGAATTAGAAATTAGAAATTTTAAATAAATGAAAATTTTAAATTGAGTTAAATTGATTAATAGAATATTAAGGATAAATTGAATTGTATCGATAAAATGATTTCGTTTAAAACCAGAAACGAAATTCTATTGTAATTTCTTGTGAATATCAAAGTCCGAAGAGGGACAAATTGGTATATATTTTGAGATATTCCAACTTGAGTTTGGAATCCATATCTAGTGTTTGGAAGCTGTGGAAAATAAAATTCCCTTTATCTATTGTTGGGGTCCGATATATTCTATGGATGGTTAGTTATCCATTCGAACTAATCAATGCCTTGTATGTTTCTTAGATTTGGTGACCCGAGTATCCTATGTAGTATTGAATGAGTTCGTTCTCATATTTTTGATATTCTGATTTGGTGAGCCAAATACAGGATAGATACCCATTTTGACCTGGAAAGCTATGTCTCTGTCTTTGTGTATGTATCTTTGTTGTTTTCGTGCCTGCAAATTTCGGGGACGAAATTCTTTTTAAGGGGGGAAGTTTGTAACGATCCCGGATTTAGACTATATTTAAATGGATAACTAAATTAATTTTTGAATAAAAATTTGTGCAATTAATTGGAAATTGATATAAAATACATTAACAAATAAGTATTAAACTAGAAATAGAATTTAAATTGTAAAATAGAAAATAAACACATTAAAATACAAAGATAAATTATAACAACATATAGAACAAAATAGGAATTCATTTATATTTTAATAAGACAAAGACAAAATAAAAGAGATAATCCATGTAGACAAAGAAGTAACCATATGTACTTCTTAACACCATCTCAGTCGAGCTAATGAAAAGTAGGCAAATATAATAAGTAGTTATAGGCAAGAACAAAGTAATGTAGAACATAGAAACAAATTAATTAAATCTAACAACATGTTATTCATCAAAATTACAAAGCAATGTGTATATATATACTCAGCCAAAACAAGAAGTAAGTAAATACATTAACTAATAACTTAAAAGCATAATTAAAATAGAAACTTATTTACATTATAAAGTGAATACAAAAGACAAAGGTAATCAATATGCTGGCTTTAGCACACCATATCAACCACATCAAATATCTCACACAATCATATCAGCCGAAATATACAAATAAGTATAAGTATGTAAACAAAAGGATAATTGAACTGTGCAAATAAGAGAGGAAAATATAATCAGCACTAGCTTATAATATAAGACAACAATTAATGCGATATCATATCAGCATACAAAAGATAAAAATATATTTGTACATGGTAATTAATGCTAGCATATCAAAGCAAGATTTCCAGCCGAGAGAAATAGACAAAGCAAATATAAAATCACTTCATTTCTGCTGGAAAACAAAACAAAAATCTAATCTGGTTAAAGAAGTAAAACTTGTACCAGAAGACACCTACCTTGTCAAACCTGTTTCCTTTATATCTACATCTGCTTTAACTCCAGTTTGTTCACAACTTAGTAAATAAAAAAAAGGAAAAGAGGGGCACCATTATGTTTACAAACCCAAACACCATTCAAGTTCAAAAGCCTGGGAAACAAACAAATACAATCATTTAATCTGAAACCTGGAAGCAAACAAACAAGCAAAGACCAAATTCAAATTCCAGTTTTTTCAAAACTTATCAACTTCCAGGCTTGCTTCTCTGTCTCAATTCCAGGCTCTGTTTTCTTCAATATCATGTGAGTAAACTTGACCTCTTCTATCTCTTGAATGTTTAAATTGTATTTGAAATATATGCCTGTGTAATCGTATGAATATACCTACATGTATGTGTGTGAAGTGATACGAGTATGTCTGTGTTTATCTATAAGCAACTCTCTGTGTTCTACAAACTTAAACCCAATGCAACAAAATTTAACTGCTCTTCATACGATCGATATTAAAATTAGATTATTGAAGATAAAATGATGACATTAATGTGAACTTATTCTTAAAAAATAATTTCAAGCAAAAAAATATAAAATAAATTTTTGTGAGAAAGTGGAATTCACAGTAAGATCATAGTACATCAGGAAATTCAAACACCTTAACTTTAAAATATGATTATATAATCAAGTGTGTATCATGAATTTATGATTTTAGATACAGTTATCATGATTTTTAAGCGATTCGATGTTGAGAAATTTTAGAATGAACAAAAATTGTATTTTGGGTAAGTTCTAGCGATCAGCGTTGAATTGGAGCTCGTGCTTTGGATTGAAGGTGCCTTGGGGGTTGTCGAGGCTGGGAAAAATGATCAGCATTTTTTCTGATCGCCGAGGTGTTAGCGGTGAGGCGATCTAGGTTGTAAACCTAATTTTGGTTTAGCTTGTTAAATGGGTCGCTGCTTCTCCTCTGAAGCATCGAGCTTGACGAAACTGTGGAGATAGCTTCGTGGATGAGTGGGAATGAAGTGGCCAGAGTCGTGGGTTTTCTGGTAAATGAGGCGAGGAGAACGAGGCGATTTTGTTGATGAAGTTGGGTTCTAGATCGACTCGAAATGCCAAATTTTGATTTCTCGTCAAATTTGATGACCTGGGGTGGAAATATTTGCGAGGTTGATCGACGACTTGGGGGCATCGTCGGCAGGGTGGTAGCGACGCCCAGATCATCGTGCACGTGCACGCGATGGGTTCATGTATCTGGGAAAGGATGTTGGTTTGGGAAGATGAAGTGCTCTCAGGGGAATAGCTCGAGTAAATTTAGTGTTGGCTCGAGTGTATTATCGTGGGTACGCGAGTGATTGGAATGTTTCCAAGTTTTAAACTTTAACCAAAACTTAGTTTTGAAATAAAGAGTAGATTTGCTCGGGTCATGATTAGAGTGGGAATCAAGTTGGATCCGAAGCCCGTTTTAAACAGTTCTACATAGTTATACAAAAGCAAGTTTAAACTTCAATTGGATTTAGTGATAATGTTTTGAAGGAGTTGATTTAAAGAAGTTATAACTGGTATAACCAAATTATATTAAAGTAAATGTTATTTTTTTTTAATTTAAAAGTACATGATTTAAATTCTAAAGATAAAATGTTTTATCTTTTAAAGATCTTAAGTAATTATGGTTTATAAATGTAAATATTTAAAGGTTAGTTATTAATTACCTTATGAACTTGATTAAAGATAATTACTTAATTAAAGGTAATTAATTAATGATTAAAGATTAAGTAATCAAGTGATTAACGATAATTACTCAACGTCATTAGTTGATTAATAAAAGTGATTAAGGATAATCAGTTATGAAAATTAATTAAGGGTTAATTTCTTCTAACTAATAATGATTAATCTAAGATAATTTCTTAAGGAAGTAATTAAAGAAATGTTATTTGTTAATGAAGATAATTAACTAAGGATTATTAAGTAATTAAATTAATGTGATTAATTTTGATAATTAATTAGATTAATTAATTTAGATAATCAATTATACTTTTTTTAATGTAAATAGCTAAATGAAAGTAATTAAGGATTAATCACTTATTGTAATGTATTTTGGATATTTTGATTTATTAAAGTTAATTTAATTATATAATTGGTTCAAAAGTTAATTTAATTAATATGATTGATTAAGAATAATTTAATTAATTAAAGTGTTTGATAAATTAATTTATATCAAATGATTTGGAATTAATAAATTAGAATTGGATAATAAATTCATAAGTAATTAATTTAATTGGAGATAAATTGAATTAATTAGGATTAAACAATTAATTAATCCTGCTTATAAATAATTATTAAATGCTTGACCTTACTTATAAATGATTGTACTGTATGAGATGCCTTGAATTGATTGTCCTATCTGATTTGTGATATTTTGTTCTGTAGATTGAACTGGGTATGATTTATTCATTTATTTAAATTTGTATACTATCTGCGAATCTGTGAATGAGTGATAAGCATTATAATTATATCGCTTATCAACTATATTTCTGTGTTTGATCTGTGATGATTGAATGTTGTTGCACTATTGTGTGTTAAACCCCTGGACTACGCCATACACACACAATTATGGATTTCACGTGGAAATCGGTTAAGTCACAGATTTTTGAAATAATTTCTAAATTGAATTCTTCAATCCAAAATAGTTTGGAATTGGAATTGAAAGCTTTTGAAATTGAGTTTTCAAAAAAACAAAAGTTATTTTCAATAACTTAATAAACTTGTAATTTAAATAATTTGATATAAATTTGAATTCAATGATTGGAATGGAATTCAATAATTTAGAAATTATGGTTAAAAAGATGATATACAAGTTATATATGGATTAAACCATTTTAAAAATATTGATTTGGGAATTTGGATATAATTCAAGGGCTTTAACTCGTGCAAATATAATTGGATTTTTCTGAAATAAAAACTAATTGTTTTCAAACGATAAAAGCTTTCACTTAAGTAATGAACGTCCAATTTGTGTTAAAAGGATTTCAAGTTTAAATGAAAATGATTTTCCAAGTTATGGAAACAGTTTGAAAGCTGTAAGTTAAATATTTAATTTAAATATTTTAAACGAGTTAATCCAATTGAAATGGAAATTGTTTTGAAATCCGTAAATGGATCTTTGTGAAAATGGGTGAACTTAGTGAAATAAATCTTTTGTTTAAAGATCTGAAAATGGTAATTGGTTTAAACCATTTGAAAGAAAGTTTTGAATTATTAAGTTATGACTTAATTGAAATCCCATATCCATATATTTTAAATGCTGCGCTCACTATTCGGTTTAGCCGGGAGAGGACCTTTGTGTCGTATAACCCATTCCGAATATGTGATTCGACGTATATGGATAGCATTTGAAGACCGGTGGTGAAGACCGGGTATTTGTAAGAACGATAGGATAACCTATCGATTGTCTCTGCACTGGCTAATCCCCGGTATAGAGATTCGCTAAGTGATGGGAAGTCCGATCGGGATTGTGGATACCCGGATTGCAAGGGCTTCTTCGGAAGTGCCTTCGGTTCTGTTCGAAACCGGAACAGACTTGTATGGTTGTATGTCTGACACTACATTTTGAGATATAAAGCAGATTTCTTTCAAATACATATCTGTTGGTGGCAGAGAATTTATTCTCTTAGCTTAACACCCTTCTCTGAGACGTACGAGCTCAAAGGTTATGTAATGGAAGGTTATCAGCGATATACTCCCAATTTGGTAGTGTGGCATGCCGAGTGCTGCTGTGTGTTGTTGATCATTTGTTGATCATTTGTGATCAGAGCATGACTTTTGTATAAAGCGTAGCTTTGTGGACGAGACTGCATCAGGACTTCACACCTCGGAAATGATCGAAACAGGAAAGATGCGGCAAGGTTATGAGGGTTGCGCCCTTTAGGGTGTGTCATCCCCTTCTGGTAAAGGGCGGTATTAGGTATGGAGCCCTGATATTTAACCTATGTGGTTGCTCCAATCTCATTTACTGTGTGGTTGTTGCTTAGAGGCGCCTCGGATAAAGGTCCCAAAGGACCGGGGAGTGGCATGCTCGAGTAGTAGTTACCTAGTTACAGAGGTAACACGGCCTCGTGTTGGCAAAGATCCGGATAGGTTCTCGGGACGTCCCGCCAGAGGCGATCCCATGTGGCAGTAGGAAGTTCCTTAGCCTGACCATTTGTTGGAAAATCCAAAGAAACAATACGAGCCTTTTACGATTGCAATTGTATAACCTGCCTCCTCAGGAGGTAGCTATAGCGGGCATAATATAATGGTACCTATGCTGGCTAAGATTTATATTCTACTTTCGAAATGTTTTCTGCACTGTGCACTTATAATAATAATATCAAAGAAATTTTTGCGTAGTAAGCATCTTTGACTATCATAAGAAGAAATCTCCTCCAAGTCTGCGTTTGCATTGTGTGTGTGACGGGAGGTCTTATGGTAGTTTCATTTTCAAAAAGCATTGCGAATTTACTTTAAAATTCTCTGGCTGTTTGTTTTTAAAAGATAAACTGTTTTTGTTTACTCATACCAGTCCCATGACTGATCCAGAGTTTATTGTTCCTTTTCTAAACTCTGCGTGCTCCCTATTTTCCACACGAGCAGTCTAGAGTTGGGTTTTTCAGATAGTTAGGTTCAGTAGATTATCTGGAGCTAGTTCAGTCTTTGGACACGACTGAGACTTGCTTGTCTTAGTGCATCGTTATTGGGAATTCGAGCTACTTCTGGATTGGTTCTTGGAGTTGGAGTTGCAGTTTTGGAGTTCTTCCTTGAAGACTATCTTAGTGTTATCTATTTCCTTTTCCGCTGCTATTTTATTGTATCATATCTCTGATGTATATCGATATCTATTGTATCATCTGTTGTATCAGGATGTTGTATCAGATGTTGTATATTGATATTCATTGTATTCTTCCGCTATGTTGTTTACTTAATTGTGTTATAAACTCCGGCAACTCGGATTTGAACGGTCGAATCTACGGCATTCGAGTACGATGTAAAGTATGGATGTCGATTTTCGAACGGGAAAAATCCGCTTCATTAAAGAATATTTGTATTCTTAGTATGAAAGTCTCAAATGGTAACTTATGTCTTTTGGAAAATACAAGTGACCCTTGGATTTGGCTTAAGAGATTTGGGCATTTGAA
Source organism: Allium cepa (assembly GCA_030765085.1). Lineage (NCBI taxonomy): Eukaryota > Viridiplantae > Streptophyta > Magnoliopsida > Asparagales > Amaryllidaceae > Allium > Allium cepa. The sequence continues at coordinate 823,972,505 of CM060943.1, read as the reverse complement.
TTTCAAACTCTTATCTAGACTATCAAAACATGATCTATTAAGAGGTCTTCCTAAAATGAATTTTAAAATAGATAGTTTATGTGATGCATGTCAATTAGGAAAACTTAGAAAAAGTTTCTTTAAATTAAAAGATATTATTTCAAATTCAAAACCTCTTGAATTACTTCACCTTGATTTATTTGGTCCATCTCAAATTCTGTCAATAAATCATTGTAAATACTTTTGAATGTTTTAAGAACTTTACAAAAAGGATTCAAAATCAACTTTCTCTAAAAATTATAACCATTCGTAGTGATCACGGTGGTGAATTTGAAAATGAAAAGTTTGAGGAATTCTGCAATAAAATGGGAATAACTCACAATTTTTTATTTTCAAGAACTCCACAACAAAATGGAGTAGTAGAACGTATAAATAGGACGATTCAAGAGTGTGCGAGAACTATGCTTTCAGACAGTAAATCACCAAAGAATTTTTGGGCAGAAGCAGTTGCTACCACCTGTTATATTTTAAATAGAATTTTAATTAGACCTTTAACTAATAAGACTTCTTATAAACTTCTTCACTCAAAGAAACCTAAAGTATCTTATTTTAGAATTTTTGGAAGTAAATATTTTATTTTAAATACTAAAGATAACTTAGATAAATTTGATCCTAAATCAGACGAAGGTATCTTTATCGGATATTCTAATAGAAATAAAGCATACAGAGTATTTAATTTAAGAACTAACACCATCGAAGAAACAGTGCATGTATCATTCGATGAAAATTTCAAAAATTTTGAAGATACAAATGATGAAGAGGATTTAATTACTTAAAATCAAGAGTCAACTGAAACTAATAATGAAATTAATCATCCTAATAAAAGGACTAAACTTTTAAAGGATCATCCTATAGAAAATATACATGGAGATATGCAATCTGTTATTAAAACTAGAAATCGACTAAGTCAAATGAGTAATGTAGCTTTTATATCAACTATTGAACCCAAAAATCCAAATGATGATTCATGGATTTTGGCTATGCAAGAAGAACTAAATCAATTTACTAGAAATGATGTTTGGGAACTTATTTCTAGACCTGAAAATAAAACTATAATTGAAAGTAAATGGATTTATAAAGATAAAATGAATGAACTAGGAGAGGTAGTTAGAAATTAAGCCCGTTTAGTCGCTCAAGGTTTTTGTCAAGAAGACGGAATAGATTTTGATGAAACCTTTGCTCCCGTAGCAAGATTAGAAGCCATTAGGACTCTACTTGCTTTCGAAAATCATGATAATTTCAAACTATATCAAATGGATGTTAAAAATGACTTTTTAAATGGATTTGTAAAAGAGGAACTATATTTTGAACAACCACCACTTTTTGAAAATGAAAAATTACCTAGTCATGTTTACAAACTTAAGAAAGCTTTATATGGTCTAAAACAAGCTCCTAGAGCCTGGTATGATAGACTAATATCTTACTTATTACAATCAAATTTTGAAATTGGTAAAATAGATAATACTCTTTTTATTAAAAGAAATAAAAATGATATTCAACTAGTACAAGTCTACGTAGATGATATCGTTTTTGGATCAACTAATTTTGAAATGAATAAAGAATTTTCTGAAATAATGACAAAAGAGTTTGGAATGAGTCATATGGGTGAATTAATTTTTTTAGGATTACAAATAAAACAATTAGATAATGGTATCTTTATTAGTCAAGAAAAATATGATAAAGACCTAATTAATAAATTTGGCTTGACTACTGCGAGTGGAAAACTCACTTCCATGGCAACCAATGAGTACCTCAGTAAAGAAAATCTCTTGAAAGATGTAGATCAAAAATTATATAGAGGAATGATTGGATCACCACTCTATATTACTGCTAGTAGACTCGATATCATGCATAGTGTTTGTCTCTGTGCAAGATATCAATCTCAACCTAAAGAGACTCACTTAAAAGCCGTAAAACGTATCATAAGATATGCTGAACACACCTTTGATTATGTCTTATTTTACCCTAAAAATGATTCTTTTGATTTAATATCTTACTGTGATGCTGATTATGCTGGTTGTAAATCAGACCAAAAAAGTACAAGTCGAACTTGTCACTTTTTGGGGCATTCTCTGATTTCCTGATTTAGTAAAAAACAAAACACAGTTTCTTTGTCGACAACTGAAGTAGAGTATATTTCTACTGCTTTGGCTTGTTCTCAAGTAATATATATGCAACAAACTTTAAAAGATTATGGTTTAAATATTTCAAAATCACCAATTTATTGTGATAATACTAATGCGATAAATTTATCCAAAAATACTACTCAACATGCTCGAACTAATTTTTATTAACCCTTGATGGTGAGTGGTAATGACTACTACTTATCGATATCTAAATTCCTATAAATTTGCTTACATTATATAGAGAAGAAAGTTAGGGTAGTTGAATTCATCGACACATATAGTAATGTAATGTGGCATAAACGTCCAACATTAATCGATATTACAATGCTTTAATTGGAATAAAACGCATTTTGTCTGAGAAGCAGTAAATGAATGGGCAGTAAAAAATGGTGGGAACAAATTAAGTGTAATTTTAATAGTATATATTAATAGTAGCTCATATGCACGGTCATAATTATATAGAGCAATAAATTGTTTAGAGCAATTGTTCTAGGCATTCCGAAAGGACAGCAAAGCAATTAGTAAATGCAAAATCAAGTATTTGTATATGATAATCAGACATAAAAGAAAGCAGTAGTTGTGAAATTAGTATTTTTGAGATCTGGTCAGAGGACATGTATCATATTACCAAAAGAGGATAAAACAGACAAAGTGACCAATGCATATGTATTGTCAGACAATAAAATCTAGGGAGCAAAGCAATTAGTTGTATGAGTATCAGAGTATAAAGAAAAAATGTCGGTGTGGTGTGAAAATGAAGAAAGTCGTACAATCAAACACATTCTGTGTTAACAAAATACTGTCAATAGGGAAAAAGAGAAAAGATAAAAAAGGGTACACATACACATATAGTTAGGTCAGAGAAAGGCAAGCAAAGATTGTGCACAAGGGTCAGAGAAATAAAGTACAATTGGAGAGTAGATAGAAAAACAAAGGTGAACTCACTTACCGATAATGAAGTAAGTAGCAGACTTATGTCCATGTAACCTACATGGACCATGAAGATTATAAACGAAAGAAGGAATAATTGTTGATGGAGAACAGGATGAGATAGTAAACGTGGCAAGGAGGTATGTAATTAGTATAGGAAAAGAAGCGGTAAATGGTACAGTGATAGGAGTGTTAGGAAGTTAAAAAGTGTGGGGAGAAGGAAATGCTGTAGGAAACAATAAAAGTCGGGAATGGTTGAAGCGGAAATAAAAAAATAAAAAAAAGAGGACGTAAAAGCGGGGAGATTGTAAAATGCAGCGATGCCAGATTGTCCAAGTCAGCAAGGGTGGCTTTCTGTTTTCTACAAGTGGAATCTCGTGCGATGCACGGGTGCTTGGATTAATGAGCATTATAGTTGGTAGGCATAAATAAGTGGGGCGAATACATTTGACGGATGTAATATGTAAAATTTAAGCTAGTATACATTTGTAACATATTATCATGGAAGTGAAATTTCACGTTTGAAGCTAAAGTTGTGTTTTTTAAATTGTTTATGAACTTCATTAAGCTAACGTAAATATTATTTTGTAATGGAAGATGACCACTTGAATTGGGTAGCAGTATCATTGTATTGTGCCATTTCTACATTTTGTAAGGTCATAATATATATGTTTGCAACACAATACATACATATATTGATAAAAACTGGATTACAATACGAAAATCAACAACTGTTCAAAATCATATACTAAGCTGAAAAAAAGAGTACAAACTAAAACAATAAAGCAATAGTTTGAAGGTCGGCATTTCATGTTGTAGCATGGTGGTGTAGCAACACCTGATTTCCTTGTATAATCCTAATTAATAGGGTACATCTACTCCTGCAGTAATTGGTTTGTCTGAGTTAAAGATAAACGATGCACATGTACAGTTTCATTGTTTATAGCTTAATTTTGTAAGTAAGTAGGTTAATTGTTGTATTTAATACTGTTTTAATTATCTATGTGTAATATAGTGAATTTAAAAGGTATGGACATTTAATGGTTATGCAAGTAATATGGTATAAGAACCTATTTGGTTAAAAGAAAGTCGTTCCAAATATGTTTCAGAAAAGAAAAATCAGTGCTAAGATTTTTAGTACTATAGGAATAAATTTGAAAATATGTTGTTATTCATATATGTTAATAGGATTAAAAAATGGTTTATGGAAATCATAAATTCACTCATGAAAATACATATGAGATCAGCCTTCAGTATTTTGGGACTAATATGTAAACAAATTTCATACTGCATTGACTAAGGGGGAATGGATACAAATTTTATGGAGTATATTTTGAGGAATTTGATGCACTGATTCAGTAATAAATCATTTTAACAAAGTAAGTGGCTTTCCACTAATATAGCATTAAACAAAATTGATTTAAACAAAATAATCTTTTTAAGGACGTGTATGCATGAATATTCATTGATATTCATATGCATGCATCAATTTATGCAAATGATCAGTTGATACATTGTATGAACGTACATTTGATACTTGTATGCATTATTTTAAGCATTTATATGGGAAGAAAGTTCAAATCTCATATATAGATGGCGGACCAACAGAAATTTAAAGGAGAAAATTTGCATTATTAAGGTCTGTTATAAAGTAAATTAGTAATCAATATCAAATTTTAAACCACATGTAATGAAAGAAATAGAACTGAAGTTACTGCCCATTAAATCTAGAATAGCTACTCTTTTTCAAATACTGGAAAAATATGAATAAATGTGTGCTGAATATGGCATTTTATGGTTACATGTGTAGTATTCTGAGAAAGAACCATTATATATATATATATATATATATATAATACAATGGTAGTATAAAATTTTTAACAATACAATACACATGCATATCAAAAAATGAAATAATGGCTGATTCCATAATACTACAAAACAATCCTATTTTCGAAAATCTTGATCAGGAAGGGGACTCTTCTTCACCCCCCTCCTCTCATCCTCATTCACTTATCTCCAATCCTCTCACTGAGCAAGTCAATATCAAAGACATCCCTTCTATCCCTAATCATTCGAAATTTGATGAAGATGGGTTTCAGTTAGTTACATACAACAAGAAAGCAAACAGGAAAGATGGAGCTTCTCATTTTCAGAGGAACTTCCAAAGAAAACAAGAAAATCCACATCTGAATCGTTCGTTAAGGATTACTGAACCAAGAAATCTGAATCCATCTTCAAGAAACACTGTCAAGCCCCTGTTGAATTCAAGAAGCCACTTCTCCAATGCAACAGCTAGTTCAGATGCTGCACAGAAGACCCAAAATGCTTCTTCGTGGGCTGATCTATTAAAGAAGGGAGGGGCAGTCTCTGATTTCGACTTGCATTATGTTGCTCCTATTAATATCAACAACAGAAAGTTTGTTACTGTAAAAGAGGATATTGATAAGCGTACAGAAGATAAATGGGGGAACTCAGTTATTGCTTATGTGTTCGGGCCTCGTCCCCCTTATCATCATTTCAAGAATTACATATCCAGATATTGGAATCCCTCAGGTAATTTTGAAATTTATACAAGAAACAATGGTTTCTTCATTATCAAATTTACAAACACCGATGACTGTGACAAAATTCTTAAAGGAGGGCCATACTTTATATTTGGCAAGTTAATCATTCTGAAAAAATGGAGCAAGAAAATTAACTTTGATAAAGATCTTCTTTCTACTATGCCAATTTGGATCAGATTACCTGAATTAAACTTAAGATTATGGGATAAAGATGCATTTAGCGCCATTGCAAGTGTGGTGGGTATGCCCCTTAAGTTGGATGAACCAACAGCCAAAGAAACTAGACTGAGTTATGCAAGAATACTTGTTGAAATAAAGGCAGATGCAGATCTGCCTGAAGAAGCTTATATTTCTATGCACGATGGAGATACTATAATGCAAAAAATAGAATATGAATGGATCCCTCCAAGATGCAAAGCATGTGTATGTTTTGGCCACAGTAATGAAAATTGTACAACAAAAAAAGTTTGGAAAGAAAAATCTAGTGGAATCAGTGATGCCACAAGGAAAAATGCAGTGGATATTTTAAATAAAGATGCTGATAAGCTTAAAATATCAGAAAACCACACAGATGTTATGGAGTTCAACAAAACTACAAGCAATGAAGAGAATTACTTCCCTAAGGCTTCTCAGAATATCATTGAAACTGATATTGAACTAGTTGTTCAACCTTCTCCAATCCCAAACTTGGTTGATAAAGTGAAGAATAAGGATTCTGTTATGGTTAACTCTCAAGTGGATTCCATGTTGATTGAACAATGTCAGCCAGTTAATCTTATTCTTCCTGACCTGCATACCCCCCCTGATTGTACTGGTTTAGCTTATCTTCCTGTCTCTCTCACTCCACATAACAGGAAGCCAATTTATGGAAAAGCAATCCAGGAAGCAATCAATGCTGTATCATTCTCCACATCTGCAGATAAATATAAGAAAAAGAAGAAAAAAGCCAGACCAAGATTTAAAAGCTTAACTGATATATCTGCCTCAGATCTAGTGGATGATGCTACTGACAAAGATTTCAGAGATATGTACATTGCAAAAAATGACAAGAGTGGAAATCTTCTCAAAGTCAAAAATGATTCAGCACACAAAAAGAAAGGGAAGAAGATTGAAGTAATGGAGGATGAGGATAGTTACAGTGATTCACTGTAATTATTCTCTTATCCAATGTGTATCCTTTATTATTTTTACTTTTATCCATAATTTTATCATGTGTATCATATCATGGAATGTCAGGGGATTAAATTCCCATATCAGAAAATTGGATATCTCCAATTTAATTTTCTCTGAAAAGCCTAGCATATTAGGCCTTTTAGAGCATAAATTAGATGATATAAGGATTGCTGAATACCATGCCAGGCATCTTTCCAATTGGAATATCATTCATAACAATCAAATGGGGGGCAATGGTAGAATTTTAATATTATGGGATGATAACATTTGGAATTTAGTTAGACACTCATTAAATTTTCAATACATTCACTGTTTGTTTGCAAATAAAGGGGGTCTAAATCTAGAGATCACCTTTGTTTATGCTTCAAATTTTGAATATGAGAGGCTTGCTCTATGGAATTACATTGAAACAGTGAATAAAAAAATCACCCATCCTTGGATTTTAATGGGTGATTTTAATTCCATAATGCATGCCTCTGATAAAAGAGGTGGTCTCCCTGTCCCCTTTAGTAAGCTTGATTTTTTTAATAATTTTTTTCTCAGAACTGGCCTTACTGAAGCCTTAATTAATGGGAATAAATTTACTTGGAAATCAGGTCAATTTAGGAACATTCATTGTAAACTTGATAATATTCTTTTTAATCAAAGTTTTTTAAGTATTTTTCCACATTACAAATGTTGTACTCTTCCCCAGGCTACTAGTGATCATACTCCTTTACAAATTCTCCTCACTAACAACTTACAATATAAAATTAATACCCCATTCAGATTTAAGAATGGATGGGTGCTTGAGGACAATTACAAAGCCACCTTTGATAAAAGTTTTTCTTTCAATATTCATGGAACTGCTCAGTTCAAGTTTTCTAAATTTCTTCATATTGCTAAAGGGAACTTTAAGAGCTGGAATATTAGCAAAAATAAAAATGAAATAAAGCAATTAAGAGCTAACTGTGAGAAAATACAGAATGATCTTGATAATAATTGCTCAGACAGTAATATCATCAATAGTTTTTTTCAAGCTCAGAATAATCTTAGTACATCCCTTCATATTCATGCAATAAATAATAGACAAAAGGCCAAAATTGACTGGCTAACTAATGGTGATGCAGCTAGTAAATTTTTCTATGCTAAAATGACTACTAGAATAAACAGAAATGCCATTGACAAACTCATTGATGCTAATGGTATTGTGCTAAAAAGTTTATTTGAAATTGAGAAGGAAGCCATTAATCATTTCACTGAGTTATTTAATTCAGTGAATTATTTGACTTCTTTTCCTACCATTAACACCAACTTCATATTAAAAGAGTGTAGTCAGGATATTTTATTAGCTCCTGTTAATATCTTGGACATTAAAAATATTGTTTTTAATGCTGATAATGACAAAAGCCCAGGTCCAGATGGCTTTAATGCTAAATTTTACAAAACTCACTGCGAAGATATTAAAAACAATATTTCAGATGTTATTTCTGAATTTTTTAAAACTGGAAAGCTTTTAAAATCTTTCAATCACACTTTCATTACCCTTATTCCAAAAATCAAAAATCCAGTTGGTTTGGATGATTATAGACCTATCTCCTGTTGTAATTTTATCTATAAAATCATTTCTTCTATCTTATGCAATAGAATTAAAATGTTTTTAAAATTCCTTATTGCTGAAAATCAATGTGCTTTCATTCCTGGTAGGCTTATATCTGATAATTCCTTATTAGCTCATGAACAAATTAGAAATTTCAACAACATAAACAAAAATGCAATGTGTATTAAAATTGACTTGCACAAAGCCTTTGATAAAATTAATAGACACTTCATTATTCACATGATGTTGCAAATGGGCTTCAATAAAAAAATTTGTGGCCTAATTAAAGAATGCATAGATAATGTTTCATATTCTGTAATGATTAATGGTTCTCCAAAAGGATATATTCATAGCAATAGAGGTATTAGACAAGGAGACCCCCTCTCTCCTTATCTATTCACTATTGTTATGGAATATCTATCATTACTAATCAATTCTGAATATAAAAGGGGTAATCTAAAAACTTTAAATAGAATCAAACCCTCCATTACCCACCTTTTATATGCAGATGACTTGCTTCTGTTTTTTCATGCTGATGCTAAAAGTGCTTATTCTATTGTTAACATTTTCAAAAAATTAGAATCTTTTGCTGGCTTAAGAGTAAATGAAAGTAAGAGTAAAATCTATTTCAGTAAAGGTTGCAAATGCAAAGAGGAAATTTCAAATATTTTCAAATTTAAAGAAGGTAGTTTGCCAGTCAAATATTTAGGTCTGCCATTAAGTATTAATCAGCTTAATGAGAGGGATTGTCTAAGATTATATGACATCATTCAGAATAAACTTGATGGATGGTCTAGTAAGCTATTATCTTTAGCTGGCAGACTAGAACTCACCCATACTGTCATCACTGCTATTGTTATGTATTGGATTCAAGCTCATAATATTCCCACAAAAGCAATTTGTAAAATTGAAAAAATGTGTGCTAACTTTATTTGGCAGGGCAAACATCACAAGGTTGCATGGGACAAAGTCTGCATGCCCAAAAATGCAGGTGGTTTGGGTATTAGAAAAATCAAAGATTTGAATGAAGCTGCCAAATTCAAACTTTTTTGGAAATTTATTGAAGGAAAATCCCTTTGGGCTAGATGGATGAGAGAAAAATATCTCAAAAATAAAAATTTTTGGACTACAAGGGCTGAAAATCATCATTCACACACTTGGAAAAATATTCTTAATTGCAGGGAGAAAGGCAAATCTCTTTTAGAAAGGAAATTCAGAGATGGTAATATGACTAGCTTATGGTTTGACCCTTGGATCTTTGGAAAATCCCTAATTGATCTTTTAGGATGGAATAACATGTATCTATTGGGAAATGCAACTGAAAAAGTCCAAATCATCATCCATAATCAAGCATGGAACTCGAATAATCATCAAGCTGCCAGTATTTTTAGAAATGCCATTAATAATATCTCAATTGATCACAATCTCCAGAAAGACACTTGGATTTGGAAACTCAATTCAAAAGACAAATTCTCTTTTAAAAAAGTTTGGAAATTTGTCAAGGGGGATGACACTGAAGTCAGTTGGCACAAGGTTATTTGGTGTAAATCAAATTGCCCCAAAATGGCTCATTGTTCCTATTTTGCCACCATCAACAGGCTTCCTACTAAAGAAAGATGTGTCAAATGGTCTAAAAACTTGGATAAAAGATGTCTGTTATGCAATAATGATGTTGAAAATGCAGACCACCTCTTCTTTGATTGTATCTACTCGAGGCATATTTGGTTCAATGCAAAAAAAATTTTAAGTTTCAATCAACATCAATCTATTCAAAACATAGAAGAAAGCATTCTTTATATACAAAGCAGATACAAGTCAAAGACGAAGGATTTCAAGCATGCATCTATCATGTTAACTACTGTTATCTACCATATATGGAGAGAAAGAAACCAGAGACTTCACAGAAATATAGAGAGAAACAGTAATCAACTTTGGATCATCATCTATTCTGACTTTCAAATTCTTTGCAGGAAATCAAACAATCATCAAGGTAATAGCAAGATGGACATAATCGAAACAGAAGTAGAAGATTTCTTACTTAGGGGGAATCATTCAACTGATATTCCCCAAAGAAAACACAGTCGATGTCAGACTTATGCTCCCAATAATTCCAATATCACTCGTATCTTCGGCCACAACAGTCACTCCTGGAGTTATCTATCTGGAGGCGGTCATTCCAGCGCTGAGAACAATATCTGCAAGGGAAGTGTCCATAATTCTATCAGTAATAATGCATTTTCACATCATATTATTAATAGTAACACTAGTTTCTTACCTGTTTCAGCACGAAGGAGCTACCGCGCATCCAGCAGTGTTTCCAAGGAGATCAAGTTACTGTCCATGAAAGATCTAATCAATTTCAGTATCAGAGACAACAATAATGAGACTCTTTTCTATAAAAGTTTGCTGAATAACAAAGTTTATCACTCATCTTGCTGGAGCAAGGGTGAAAGTAGCAAGACAGTTGATCAAATCAGCTTCATTTCTTCCAGTCGCCGCTATTCTACAGATAATCCGCAGAATAACAACGATTACAGGAAGAATAAAGCATCCTACTTCACCAATTATCAGCTTTCTGATGAAGATAGTATAGATCTGGAGAAAAGCAATAAGCTTCAGAAGAAGAAGAGCCACATCTTCGTCAAATCTCCCTTTTTTAGTGATAAGCTTCAAACTTGCGCTGCTAACGAAGATTTTAGTGCGAAGAAGAGGGATTGGAAACCCCCGTGAGGTGTTTTCGTGCGTGTTGGTTGTTGATTTTTTTTTTGTTTTCTCTCGTTTTGCCCCTTCTGTTCGCCATTTTTATTTCCCCTAAGCTTGCGGCTAGGGTTTTGTTTTTGTGAGGGGTGCGTATTTTGTTTTGTGTTTGGGTTGTTTGTTCTGTTTTCTTATTATTAAGCAGGCCTTGGGCCTTTTCCTTTTCAAAAAAAAAAATACAATGGTAGTATAAGGTATGAATAACTACATGTTTTTCTAGTAATAATACAGTAGTAAATCAACCTGATTTAAATCAAATACTCGTTTTATAGATATGTATGCATGGACACTCATTTCTATTCATATGAACGTATCAGTTTATGCAAATAATGAACTGACGGTATATATAACGGTACAGTTGACATGTATATGTGTTATTTTGAGCAGATATATCGAAAGAAAGTTCAAGTCATATATATAGAAGGTGCAGTAACAAAATATTGAATTACATTTTAAATTTATTACCCATTAAAATCATTTTATTTTAAATGTACAGCTGCTACCCTTTTCCAAATAAGGAATATCATGACTGTACAGTGAATATAGCATTAAGGTCAAACTGTCCAAAATCAAAAGGTGAAAGAAGTAGAAAGAACATTTTTTACAGTTAGCAAAGAAGATTTATACTAGTTATATGAAGTTGCACATGTATTTATGGTGTCGAACCGAGTTAAACCATGTCAGAAAACAGACACCCCCCATACACACACACACTGTAGTTAGTACCAGCATTAGTTCAAATAGATGATGTGCATCGCAGATCGTGTGAAATGGGAAGAATGTAAAACAAAGCATATGGAATTATAAATCAAATAAACTGAGGGGAAACAATATGTTTAAGAAAACAGATTATTATGATCGAACCATTACAACAAAATGCGAAAAAAAAACATAGAAAATAGGAGTAACAACTGAAGAAAAAACACATGTTTAACTTGATAGAGAGGAGAAGATGACCTTTAATGGAGAGGAGATGATGAACGCTAATGTCTGATTTTTGGTAGTTTAATATAGAGGAATGAAGGATGAATATAAATAGGAGGAAGATAATGGGTGGAGAACAGTTTGAAATTAGGGAGAATTCATGGTAGTAAAGAATGTTTCCACGTATGTAAGATGCTGTAAGACAACAGATATCGAATTATGAACCTTCGGATGTCTTTTAATGTTTTAAATCTTAACCACTCTTTGTCTAGATTTTATCTTTTGTGCTGAAATAAAGGAATTTTGTTATATAGATTATAGATATATTAATTTATACATACATATATTAATATATAGATAATACATAGAATTGATTGAACAGATAAGATAGATAAAACGGATGGAATAGATAGGACAGGTTGAATGGATAGAACATAACATTCATTTGGAGAAATGAAGAATTTTTGGCATGTTTTAAATTAATTGATTTTTTTCTTGCTTATAAAATGAGAGTGGAAATCATAATTTTAATGAGTGAAGCAGAATATTTATAACACGTGGATACTATCCATGATGTGGTTTTGAAATGAACAAACAGTTAGTTGCACTGAATAAAAACTATAGTTATTATGATTGAAGAAAAGGTAGGTGAAATGTCAAAAGGAAATGTGTCTAATTTATGTTTTAATAGAGGGAAATGATTTCTAGACTTTAAAAGCTGCTTGTTCAGGCAAGTGTTTCCTCATTTCTATGCCTAAATTGAGTTGTAACTGCCTTTTTAATTTTATGAATTAACAAAGCCAACAACACATTTTGATTGAATAGGATAATGAGGGATTATTCACACGTGAATATATGATACCTGATCATTTGCAGTAATCATCTGAGATTATAAATTTACTATTAAATGGTTTCCTTGATAGTATTACCCAGTTATCATGATGTAATTATTGTCTTGATTTATCAATATATCAGCCTGTGAATACTTTCATGCATATGTTTGTAATCTTCTTTTATTTAACAATAGGCAGTTGAGCTGTTGTTACCATATGATTCTATTTTTATGTGTGGAACGTGTGTATCCAAATCTAGAGTGTTTAGTATTTTTATTTATGGGTGAATGTTGCCATGCTATCGTATTATGAGAAAAGGGGAATTAATGTAAAGAACAAAAATTTGTATATTTTTAGTCTCAAGGACACGATCTCAATATTTTTAATAGAAGGACAAACATTCTCCTAAAAATTATTCATAAGTACAAACAATTTTTTTTTGAAGAATGGTACAAGGCCCAAGGCCCAATACAGAGAAATAAAACAAAACAGGGTATCACACCCAAACAAACTCACAAAACACAAAGTAGGGTTTCCGCCGACACTAATGGAAACCCTAGAAAACACACAAACTATCAAATGGCGGAAGCTTAAACGCTTCACCCATACTCTTTGGCACCGCTCTTCTCCCCTCTTTCCCAAAAAGACAGAGTATTCCTGAAGTCATTTCTATTCTCATCCATAACGCTGTCACGATTTATGTTGTTGAAGTCAGATCTGAGCTCGCAATAGCCAAGTAATGGAAAATCATTACTGGAAATTGTATTTTGAGCTTTGGCAGAGCGAAAGTTATCAGCTTTGTCGAAATTATTCTGCTGAAGCTCCAAATTGAAAGAACTGTCTCTCGAGTTCGCAGATAGCATTCCAAATGTTTGTTGCCCGCTTCTCTATTCCACTGCTCAGTAAAAAGGGAGTATTTGGTTTGACTTTTAACTTTTTTCTTTGATTTGCGAAGAATAATTCTGCTATCCGATTCAATTCTAAGTCATCTTTGCTCTTTAGTAAGCTTAGCATTATTGTGAATGCGATTGTTTCTTTCTTTCCAGATGTGATAAATTGCAGTAGTTAGAAGAATAGTAGCAAAATCTTTCTCTAACGAACTACCTCTGAAATTACTATTGATATGCTGCACTGCCTGTTTAAGATCCATATGCCCATTGTTCTTAATATTCAGATTTGTTTGAATGAGATTCCAGATATAGTAGGAGTATCTACATTCAAAAAATAGATGATTAATATTTTCATCTTCACTGTTGCATAAAGAACAAAGCGATTTAGAATTTTTGTCCCATTTTTTGATTTTGTCCCAAGTAGGCAATCTGTTGTTCATAGCAAAGTATGAACAAATTGCCATTTTGGGATTGTTCACTTTGTTCCATATGCACTGATACCAATCAACAGCAATCTGCTTATTTCTAATATACTCCCAAGTTTTATTGAAAGAAAACTTCCCTTTACTGCTAGCAATCCATTCCCAATAGTCATTTTCTGCATCTGGGTCAATAGGAATATTTCTGATAATTTTACTATGAGGATTGGTAATGGGATGCAAATGGGGATGCCAACTATTATCTTTAATAATCATAGAAACATTAGCATTAGTATCACCAAAAATAACTAGATTGTCCCAACCAATTCTATTGACAAAAGAATCATGCTGAAACCAAGGGTCAAACCAAAGATTAGTGTCATAACCTGATTTAAAAATCCTTTGTAAAAGAGGTTTACCAATGCTTCTACATTTTAAAATATGTTTCCAAGCATTAGATTGGTTATCTTTAGGTAAAATGTTCCAAAAATTGCCTTTTTTGAGATACTTGCCTTTCATCCATTTAGACCATAAAGAGTCGGTACTCAAGAATCTCCAAAACATTTTTAAATGACATGTAGTACTTAAATCATTAATATTTCTTATACCCAACCCCCCTTCAGATTTGGGTTTGCAAACATTATCCCAGCTGATTTTATGATACCCCCCTTTCCACAGGAAATCAGCACATCTGCTTTCTAATTTTTTTAATTGATGCAATAGGAATATTAAAAGTTTGGAGCCAATATAAAATAATGGCACAGACAACAGTTTTAATCAGCTCCATTCTTCCAACTATTGAAAGGAGCTTACAAGACCAAGTCTCCATTCTGTCTTAAATTTTTTCAATAAGTATAGAGCAGTCCCCATCTTTAATTTGATTAACTGAAAGAGGTAAGCCTAAATATTTAATAGGAAGCTCACCCTCAGAAACATGCAGAATGTTTAACATATCAATTTTATGCCTACTGCCTTTGCTAAAATATGCTTTACTTTTAAGCTCATTCATCTGCAAATCTGCATACTTATGCAATTTCATGAGAATTTGATATATAGCATAGCCATTTTGCTCATTTGCTTTTGTAAATATCATCAGATCATCTGCATATATAAGATGAGAAATAGTAGGCTGAACTCTGTTAATAGGAGAAATCTGACCTTTTATCATTTCTATCTCTGTCAGAATGGAAAAATATTCCATTACTATAGTGAAGAGATAGGGTGATAAAGGGTCACCTTGACGAATACCCCTATTACTGTTGAAAAAACCCACTGGTTTCCCTTGAATTAAGATAGAAAAAGTAGGGGTGCTAACACATTCATATATCAGATCACAAAATTTAGTGGGGAAACCCAAACTCAGCGTCATGTGGTATATGAATTGTCTATTTACTTTATCATATGCCTTTTGTAAGTCTATTTTGAGGCATATATTTTCTCCATTTTTAGTATTGAAATTTCTAACCATCTCATGAGCTAGCATAGAATTTTCATATATCAACCTGCCAGGAACAAAAGCACTCTGATTTTCTGAAATCAGAAAAGGTAGAAACACCTTTAACCTGTTGCTGAGGACACTAGCAATTATCTTATAAATCACATTCTTCCAATATTATTCATAAGTACAAACATTCTTCCAATATTATTCATAAGGACAAATATTCTTTCAAAACTGCCACCAAACTAAAAACCGATACCTAAAAACTGCTACCAATACATACAAATTGATACCTAACAACTGCTATCAATAACTAAAAACTGATACCTAAAAAAAGTTATCCCCCAGGCTAAAATACCGAAGGTCTGTCCTTAAGGCTAAAATACTAAGAAATTTTGTCCTAGACAATAAGTTCCTGTTATGGGAGAAAAGGAATATTTATAACCATGGATTTCACTTGGTTTTGACATATAAAACCGAAGACATGGCATGTGTGTGCGAAAGTTTGCCGTTCACAAAAATATAAAGGCCTAAAAAAAATATAAATCAAATTTTCGACAATCGCATTTCATTTTTGTAAGATTTTAAGTGATTTCAATGTACTTTAAAAAGAACGAAATTTAAACACATACGTCATAATTTTTTTTTCACGTCAGTATCACTTTCTAAACAAAAAGATTTTAATGTATGTTTATATCTACAAATAAATCAAAGAAATTAGGTTAAATAAAATTACTTTTTGATCATAACATTCTATGACATCCAACAAAATTTGAACTTATTTAAGTCTTCTAATGATATGTGGTAACTTAAATGTCAAAGTCGCAAAAATGCATGCTTGAGCAAAAAAAATCACTTGAGCTGTATTATATAAGTTACCGGTTCATAATCATAATATTAAAATTTATCATAATGAAAAATGTTACAATACTATTAGTTACTTGATCGTATTTCAATGGTCCAATTCTTTACCGAACAACATGCATGCTTGATTAAGCATCAAATAATATGAAAATAAAACCGAGTCTTAGCAAATGATAATGGCGTTATTATAGAAAAAACATAAAATAGTAGCAACATATAGAATTTTAGAGGTCTTTAGTACCTGGAATATCAATATCAGGGTTAGGTAACTCTTACCCTTACCATCAATTTCCAGCGTATATTTTCTTTGTTCCCACTTGTTAAATTATATTTAAGATATATGATCGTGTTATAAATTAAAATGAGACAAGATGCCATTCGAAAAGAGGAGAGAGAAGAAAATGTTATTCATACTGATATCAGTTACATAGAGATTAATTGGTGCAATTACATTACATAGGCTCATTTATATATGGCATTGGAGCATGAGTTTGAACATATCCCATGTTATGGGACAAGATAGAAAAACATAAAAGCATATTCACTTTTATATTTACATATATTATAACACTCCCTCTTGATGCATCTTCAAAATCTTGGATGCTCATATGGTTGCTAGAAATAGTTTCTTTTGAAACATCCATGATAATTGCTCCCCCTCATTATTATCTTGCTTTCATACATCCATTCAGTCGTTATAAATATTGTCTATTACCTCATTAAAAACCGCTATCAGGGAAACCTAATGGAAAAACCTCGAACGAGGAAAAGAGTGCAACTTGAAATCATAGATATCATACAATGATATTTCTTTTAAAGAGTTTGATGCTTCGGGATCAAAATAATGCCTCATTAGAACCTTACTAATAAAAAACCTAGCGGGAAAAATCTTAGTTGAGGAAAAAAAAGTGCATTATAAAATACTCATGAATGCTCCCTGATTTAAAATTTTCTTCTGAATTCATATTAGTCTTTCAATAACTCAAATTGGATATAGATACTTCTAGATCCATAAATATGAATGTCATTAATATTACAATTTATTAATAGTTTCATTCAATACAATCAAATTTTCTAAGATTGTTTCTTCCAAACATATTTTGCATTTTATGCACTTTATATGCTACTTTTATGAAAAACACTTCATGTGCTTTCATTTTTGTGCATCAAATTAGTTTTAGACATTGCAACTATACATCTTTCATGAATATTAAAAATTTCAATACAAAATTACTAAAAAGTAGGAAGTAATCTACTCATCTTGAAGTATATCAAGATTTTCATTATAACAATGCTTAGAAGAAGGTTGTAATCTACACTTCATGTCTTTTACACTCTTTATAACTACAAAAGTTATATATATTCTTTAAGAATTTGTATACTTTAATAAGTTTGCATATCGCAACTACCACTTTAATGGATATTAAGAGTTTTATTACAACAATACTTAAAAATAAGAAGTAATCTACTCATCATGAATTATATCAAGATTTTCATTACAACAATACTTAAAAAGAAATTGTAATCTACGCTCCTTATTCTTTACCTTCTTTTTAACCACCAAAGTTATTTATATTCTTTAGGAATTTGTGTGCTTTCATTGTTAATAATGATTTAAACAATATTTATACCTTTAGGGCATTTTAAGTGTTTCAAACACTTTCACTGCTTCAAATCAATTCAATTATCTCTAAAAACAACATGTCCATGGCACTTAACATGTTGTTGATACTATATGTGCTTTAATAATTCTAGTGTGCTTTTGCCACTTTACATGCATGTTTCTAATTTTCTTTTGTGGACTACAGGTCAACATTTCTTATTTAGGAGAATTTCATGATGGCCAATCATGTTTTTCTCTAATTCATGATCTTTAATCTATTTATAAATATAAGTGCTTTATTATTTATATATTTATAATCAGTGATTATTTATTGTCAGTTCTTCATATGATTTATTGAGATCTCTTTATTTATCATATTTTAGGTACCTAAACCACTTTTAGGGTTATTTGACAATCGTGTCATGGATCTCTTTCAGAGCAACCTTAAGTGTTTCTTCAAGAACACCCACCTTTTTTTGTTTGGCATCTTTATTACTCACTCCAAAAATATTTTGAACTGACTTTTGAACCACGTTTCAGATGTAGTTTACACATTTTGATCCTTCAGGAATTCAAATCTATATTGGAGAAATTCTACTGGGGATATTATTGTCAAGTTACTTAATATTTTGCATCACTGTATATTGTAACAAATATTTAACACTGATGATCAAAATGAGCATGTATCCCTTTATCCTCTCCCTCAATATTGAAAAACATTGTCACATAAAATAATAATCATCTTTGGATTCTCATTTTGATCCATTATGATATTGCTACTAGAAAATACACCATACATATTAACAATAGGAGGATGATTCTTTTATCAGTTGATAAAATGCATTCAATTGATATTTCATATTAGAGTTTGTTCTGATTCATTGATCTAGCCAATTAGAGGAATTTACTTATTGTGTAGATCATTTGAATACATACGTGACTTCAGGTCACTCAACATTTATGTTAATTCAATTTGAAAACACTAAATAATATCTATGCATAATCTATAAGATGTGCTTATAACAAACTTCAAGTTGTTAGCTGAATATTTACATGTATGGATGTATACGTGCATCCATGTATCACATATATCTTATAAATTTTTGTATTCTTTTTCATTTGAATTAGTGATTTTTTATAACAAACTGTTACAAGGATTCAAACTATTAATTTCTATTTATAAATCAGTGTTAATGTGAATCCTTCAAAACCGCATGATAATGTTCAAAACATTTGGTTTGGAACCATATCGAACTTCTGGTTCGAACAAAATATACATACAACTTCAAGTTGTTAAGTTTTATTCCACAATTATATCTTAAATATCAGTTTTGAACATTAATTATGATTACTTATGAAGGAATAACTTATAATTTCATATAGACATTTCTACACATCTCTTTTTGAGAGTTCTACAAAAAAATTACAGCAAAAAAATAATAATAATAATAATAATAATAATAAGAGTATCTTCTGGATATTTGGAATGTTATAGATACAGATCTCCTTAAGTGCGTATGTGTTGCTTTCATGAAAATTATGATATGAAATATAGTCTATCTTTTCAGGAGAATATTTAATGGTATTTCTTCAAGAAATGATTTTGCATATAATATTTCTTATGAAATAATAACTAGGAACATGACCTTTATGATATAATTAGACATATGAACATAGAACAGTATATTCTAGAAATAATTTAATTTCTTACCTATTTGGGAGGTTTGACATAATTATAATGAAATATATGATACACATTGCATAGCTCTGAAACTTTTAGGATCTAATCTAGGATCCTTCGTAATCCAATTTCTATGTATATATTTGGTTTAACAAAATTACCAAATATATAAACAAATCTCTTCTAGAGATATGTTATCATTTCCTAATTTATTAGTCTCTATTAGGGATATTTTATTATCACCGCTTTTGGAGTGAATTTATCTCTTCTAGAGATATATATATGCACTATTGGAATGTCATATCAATGTACAATATTTCTTTTGTAAAAATTACATAATTACTACCTTTACAATAATATAAAACATCCCTACTGAAGATTTTTGTTGTAAGTATCTTTGAAATAACATATCAAACTTTAAATACAATAACAAAATTAGACGCACCAAATGAAAGTAAGATGCGAAGATAATACCACTACTTCTGGAGTGTAATATTGGTATACACTTCCCTTTTTTAGGGATAAATTATTTTTATTACTTTCCTACATGGAATATAGTGTTTGCTTTTTAAGGAATTGCAATGTAACAAAAATAAAATTCCTATAACATCTCTTTTGTGATGTTGGATTTTGTAATAAAAATATAAATAAATCTCTAAAACATCTCTTTAGGAGATTAATACACACACATCCGTGTATATAAATAGTATGACATATAATCATCTATTATAGAGAATGTTAAAATGTATTTCTATAACTAAATAGCTAACCATATGTACGTAGAAGTAATTTGTCAAAACATCAGGATTTTTTTTATGATTAGAAAAAAACCAGATCTACTAATTATTTTATAGTACTTATCAAACTTCACGTTTGAATTATCATAGATTTATCAATGAGAAAGCAACAAAGAGAATAATTAAATTATAGTTACTCACTGAAATGAAATTAGATTTTGCATTGCGTAATACCTGTTAATTGATCATGTATACTTTTCCATAATTGAAAGTAAATAATTGGAAAAAATAATTTAAACTACCTACAACATATAAATTCAAATGTTATTTTAATTCATACCAAATAATAAACATCCCTTTCCAAGACTATATTAATAGTTACTTTTTCAATACGGTGATGTTTGAAATATCATATAACACAGTATCTTTAGGATATCTGGTTAATATAACGTAAATGTGTTGATATAAGGTAAGGCATAACTCACTTAGAGATTTTCGTAATCTTGTATGCGGCATAATTATCTCATATGATGATTTATTAATTTCCTTTAACTTCTTCAAGAAGTACAACCTTATCATTTTACATAATTTCAATAGAGCTTCGGGCTTCTAATTCATGAACTTCACATTCATTAATTTGCTATCAACTTTAGGTTCTTAAATTTTGTGTAAACTTTTTTTGGAAGCTTGTACATTTTGACAAAGTAAAAAAAGAACTGATAAGAATTCGAACTTGTAAACTTTATCAGAAAGTCTTTTCATAATTCAAGACTTAAGGTCTTGGACTTTGAGTTATACATCTTCTATTAAAATAATTTCTTTTCACAACTTCAGGTTGTTGTCAAAACCTATTTTCATTAGACGATTAAATTTCTTTGCACAACTTGAGGTTGAGTTATAGAACTTCCGGTTCTCTATTTTGAAGAAACTTGTAATTCACCGATTTATGGAAACTCAACATTTTTCTCAATTCTTATTTCCTTTTTTTAAAGGAAATATTGGAAGATATTAAGTTTATCATGTAAGCTTTTATAAATCAATGTTAGATCTAAATTTAATATAATCTTTTAGATACGTATTATCTTTATATTTGTTTCTCTAAGAAACAATAAAATATTTCTTCTAGAAATATAAATCATATGTCAAAATAATTTTCAAAGCCTTCATTCAAATATAAATCAAATCAAAAGGTTTTCAAAATGAAAACTCCATTTACCAACCATGTTTGATTTCTCAAATCCATGTCCAAACTAAATACAATCAAATTCAATAAAAATTTGAATCAAAAATATCAAATTTTTTCACGTTCAAACTTGCATTCTAAAATAAATGAACTCAATAACATAAAAATAAGTATGATATTGAGATATACAATATAAGAGGATTATAAAAATAGCAACAAAAAACATTAGATCTGAAATATAATGACGAACAAAATAAGAATGAGATCTCAAGGTTTAGATCTATATAAGATCTAAAATTATAAGACCAATATAATAAAATCTAAAAGATAAGACAATAGATTCAGATCAGAAGAATTAGATCCAGAATGGAATGAGATCTTAAAAAAAGATGATTTGAAAGATTAGATTAATCAGATCGAAAAAATGACTTACCGTTTGAGATCTATAATTGGATCTTGAAAAGAATAGATCTAATTTCATAAATAATAACAATTATAGATCTGTAAAAAAATTGTTTAATAGAGATCGTGCTGATAACGTGTTATAAACTAAAATGAGATAAGAAGCCATTAGAAAAGAGGGAAAAATGTTATTCACATTGATATCAGTTACATGGAGATTGATTGATGCAATTGCATTACATATGCTCCTTTATATATAGGCATTGAAGCATGAGATTAAACATATCCCATGATGTGGGACTAGATTGAAAAAAACAAAAGCATATTCACTTTTAATTTACATATATTATAACAATCATCAATTATTAGAGTTTTCATATTATAATTATTTTTAAATGAACAATGATTGTGATCCGAGAACAACTAGTTGTTGGTTCCTACCTTGTATTTCATTGAATCTCATCTTTTACTAATATTTACAATCTAAGTTGGCTTCATTTTAAACTGAGGCCATTATAGCTTTACTTTAAAACTGAGTCCATGTCCGCCTTTAATGTTTGTTAATGTCCTTTTATTGCATATATGAAATGCCTTTAATGACTTTTAATCAAAAAAATTAAAATCCAAACATGTCATTACATATATGATGTACTTAATTTCAAATTATCGCTCTTGCATATTTTATTATTTTATTTAATGTGCTATTATTGTTAAATCATGTGTTATCCCATTGATTATTATTTGTCATTCTTTTTTGTATAAATTTCAATTTAATATGATATTGAATGCATGTAGGTATTTATAGAAGAAGCAAAAGAAAAGAGGAAATTGGATTGTAGTTCTAGTGGTAATGATGAAGTAGAAGATCTTAAAATAGATAGAGGCTTTGTTATATGACCAGAGTTTCATATTCGATATTTGTAGACTTTAACTATGAACCATGTCTTATCTTTTATTATTGCAATTGGTATTAGTATGGAATTGGTAAACTATCTATTGATAACTTAATTATATATTGAACTTCTTTTTTGTTAAATGATAATTTGTTTTATTATTGATTATGAATTATATTTATTGATATTGGTTAGGTTATAATTTGCTAAATTAAGATAATATTTCATTAAATATAGTCTACATTATATCTTTCAACATTCAAACCATTATATCTTTAAACATTCACATTACTGATAAGTGTTTATTTATTTTTTTGTAACTCTTATAAGCGTTGTAAGATATTTTTCCCCAATGCTTATAAGCGTTGGAAGATATTTTTTTTCCAACGTTTATAAGCATAGAAGTAATTTTTTTGCCAACGCTTATAAGGGTTGGGAAAAAATATCTTCCAACGCCTATAAGCGTTGCGGATAAATACCAACGACCCTATAGCGATACATATAAGTGTTACTGAAATTCTTGGCAACGCTTATACTCGTTGGAAATCCTCTGTTTTGTTGTAGTGTCATAGGTCTCTATGATGATGCAGGTACTACTACCCTTCGGAGGCCTGATAGTGATAGGAAGGATTCTGGAAGAAAATTTTGGCTCCTCAGTACCTATAGGCTTTTGGAGTCTAGGCTCGATCATAGACTTAACTTTAGACATATCAATCTTTAGCTTCTTTGCCATAGAAATGCATTTGGTTGGGCCTGAGGTGCCAGTGATGGTGATTTCCTCCCCTAGGGATTGGGAAGCGTCATCAAATCCCTCTAAAGCTATGATTTTTTCAGTATTAGAACCGAGAAGGGGGCTGAAAGAAAGGCTAGAAGCAACCGATCCCATGGATAAGGTGGTCGACTTGGTAGTGATCATGCAGGTCCTAGATCTTGAGTAATTGGTGGTGGAGGAGGTGGAAGAGAAGGATGACACGTGACTTCAAAAACGAAGAAGTAAATGTTAGTTACAATCTCAGGTGAGAATTGAAAGATCTCAGACAGTGGAGAAACGATGGACATACCTTCGCCAAATGGAGTCTCCATGACGAGAGATGCAATAAACCCAACTTCTTCTGGAGCTAACAGACTTGACTGAGAGATGGAAATTGGAATATACGATTCAATAGAAGTAATAGTTGAAGAAGCTAGAATGTAACAACCCGCATATTTATCGATTTTATATTTAAATATTTTATTTAAATATTTTATCGTTAGTCGGATTTTAGTCCGAAAAGCTACTTTTTGCATACGGTCGAATTAGGACTCGGGACCACTCCCATTGAGTTTAAAATGCCGTTTGCGACCTTTTTGAGTATAAGCTTCGATATGTTTGGAGAAAGTTGATTTTTCCTACTTTTCACTTTGGGTTTGAGTTTGGGTTCAGCCATTAGCCAACTTATACTTAAAAACTGAACCCCACCTCCCCATTCTCCCTCACTTCTTTCTCTTTTCAGTTTTTATAGCATTAATGGTGGGAGAGATAGGAAATTAAAACTCCAAAACCCTAGTTTTCTCTTGCAAATCAACTCTTGCTCCAAACTAATAGAAGAACCCATTGGTAAGCTTCTCTTCTTCTTCTCCAACTTATTCTCTTACCAATTTCAGAAATTCCTAAACCTAATTTTGGGAATGTTCTTGTTTTGAGAATAGATTCAAGCTCATTTGGGTTGTGTTGAAGAGAGGTTGATTCTCCATTTTCTTTCAAGCTTCTTCTTGTTTGATTTTGTAAAAAGGTGAGATTTTTAATCTCACATCTAAGTCTATGAATTATCTTCGATTGTTAGGTATAAATTCCTAACACTTATTCTTGTGCAATTGCTTTTGATTTGGATTGTTTTTGAGAATATTCCAATCTTAGTGTTTGAAAGCCAAATCCTTAAAAATCATAGCTTTGAGGTTCAAATGTGTTTTTGGTGATGCATCGAGGAGCCAATAGGGCCGGGTAGCCGTTAGGCATAATTCCCTAGCATCCGTGCTCGTTCGGTTGCGAATTGGTGGAGGTTGCATATCAATTTATGGGCATCAATTTGCAGAGCATCAGGTTCGGCCGACCGACCCCCCGGTCCAGTCGACCGACCTGCTAGTAAAAGTGCAGATTGCACTTCTCTCTTTCTGATTCGGCCGACCGACCCCCCTGGTTCGGTCGATCGACCTGATGCCCGAGAAGTTTTTCAAAACAAGGTTCGGTCGACCGAGCTCTGTAGCCGGCCGACCGACCTGATGCATTTTGCCTATTTTCGCCTAGTCGCGTGAATTTCCAACTTTGATCGATTCGAGTTGTTTCCTAGTTGTTGTTATCATTTATTATGACTTTGATGACTCTTTTTAGGGATTTTTGACTATCCATTTCGATGGATCCTTTATCGATTTCTTTGGATTTTATTCACGTCTTCGTATGTGAATTTTAGTGATTGATTGTTCTTACAATCTTCTTCATGATTTGTCACTTTAAAAATATAAAGGTTTTCTATACTAGTAGTAAATATCAAAACTCTTTCCTTAAACGATTTCAATACTATTTTAATACCAAATTCGTTTATAAAACCGTTTTCCAATCTATTAGTATATACAAACCTTTACCTCACTCGTATGAGAAATCTAATTAAACGACTTAGTAAAACAAGTGGTATGAAACGCTTGCGTTCACTTTGTTGGTTAATTCTTGGACTTGTTCGATTGAAACTCTTGTGACAATTTTCTAGTGGAGATCTACAATTTGTTCGTAAATATTTAAGTTAAGCTAGTGGTTATGGGACATGATGCTAAGCTCATATATTTACTAGCTTACTGTAATCGACACTTCTCGTTGATCATGACGATCATCTTTGTGATTTAGACTAGCAATGTGCGATGTCTCTTTGTCTGCGAGGGAGACTAAACCCCGTTTTGTGGAGTTTCGACTCAATTTGGTGGGGTAGCAACCCATGGTCTTCGGGCCGCTTGTGGAGCTTCGGCTCAATTTGTGATGGTTAGCAACCATGGAATTAGCGTTCCGTTTGTGATACACGTGTTGGTGGGCTTTATGCTCCCGTTTGTGATAGGCCTCCCCCCTTTGTGATTTCTGGATTTCTTGAGATCATTTCTAGAATTTGTGTTTCACCAATTTTCGTGATTTCCATTGATAAGTTTTATCAATATTTGTGCATTGGTGAATTTGTGCGTCATTGACTTTTGTGATTTTTGGATTTCGCATATTGAATTCTGGAATTTGTGTGTCATTGACTTTTGTGATTGACATTGATATTATTGTCAATATTTGTGCATTGGTGAATTTGTGTGTCATTGACTTGTGTGATTGACATTGATATTATTGTCAATATTTGTGCATTGGTGAATTTGTGTGTCATTGACTTTTGTGATTGACATTGATATAATCGTCAATATTTGTGGTTTGATGAACGAAATAAGGAGTATGGCATTTCTTTGATTCTTGTGTAGATTTGGTGATATTGATTAATCTCTCATTGATTTTCAATTACTTATATATATCACAGCTTGGAATTGTGATTATTATGTGTTTAGTCATATCTCTTATTCTATATCGTTTCATCTGATATCTATAGTTAGACTGATCCGTTTATTATTTTCTTATTAAATAATACTCGGGTCAGACCGAGATGTTACAGGTGCTTCTGCTTGACTTCTCTCTTGGGATTGATTTCTCTGACTTTTGGTTAACTACTTAGATTAGTAGTTTTTGTTGTATACATTTGAGATATAGACTCCATAATGTATACTTATTCTTTTGTGTAGTTCATGTAACTATTCTTTTGTGATATTGTGGATCTTTTTAGACCACTACTCTGATGTACACTTCCTAGTGTAATATTCATATCTATTTCCGCCTTTGTGATATGAATTGTCTGTGACTGATTTATGTTATGTTTATTTCTATATTTGTTTCCGAAGATATTATAGCCACTGTGTAGTAGCTTTGAGTTTGTGTCGGTATGTCGGATTTCCCTCTTGATAAAGAAATGCATGTTATACTATCTGACATATCGATGCTCGTGCAAAGCAATTACACGGATGGTCGTTCCTCAACAGCCTTATTCTCCGTGCTAGTTGATAGCATTCTCCGTGATGTTCTTGGCTAGCGTGGGTATAGAGGTGGGGCGTCACATAGAATCACTTTGGTAGGCTTGGAGCTGGCCCACTTAGTCGTATTGATATCCATTATAATCTCTTGGGACTTAGAAGTTGATGATTATGCCTGACCCAATGCTCTTGGGCCGATAGGAGCTTTAGTGACAACATTTTAGTAGTAGTATTTTCCTTAGCAAGAATAGCCTTTCCCTCTTCAAGTTTCAAAATTTCTTTAGCATCAAAGTTACTTGGCTTTTAACTCCTATTTGATGATACCTTCAACGAATGCTTGGCATAGCACCTCCTGCCAAGCATCGATGTGGGTAATAGCGTATGTACTTCCTAACCACTTTAAGTTCTTGTATTGGATGATGTTTATGTAGAACCGTTGAAGGGTGGAGTTTAATTCCTTTCTTTTTATGTCTTTCTACTCTTTCAACTCACTTAGAGCATGCATGGCTGTAGCATGGTCGACTTGAGCCTCTAGTGTCTCGGTTTTCGACATGAGTAAGGTGGAATCAAGATTTACACTCTTGATGCACGACTTCTAGATCTCAGCTTGTTTTGCTTTAAGAGCCTCATCCTTTTCTAAAATGACCTTATCCTTCCGCAGGAGGGCAAAATCTTTGTCGGCAAGCTATGTCCAAAGGGAAACATTCTCTTCATGAGAGGTCTTTAACAGATCTTTCATCATGATTTTGGCCTATTTGTGAGCCTTCGTCATCTCCACAACCATTTGTTGGCCTTTCTCTCAAATTCTAGAGCTGCATCTCTCTCTTTTCCCATCTTCTCTAAATCCCTCTTGTAGCCCTCTATGAGGCTAATAGAGATTCTCTTTTCAGACTCAAATAGTTGGTTATTCGTTTGGTTAATTCGATTGACAATGAAGAGGGCATAACAAAGCTTGCTCCACTTGTATCCTTAGTCGACAAGCTCTTAGACTCAACCAACCTTATAATCTATATCTTCCTTAGGAATATTTTTGATGTTATGGTTAAACATGACTCCAGTTAAGCAGTGGTTGGGAAAGGCTGCGTGCATGCGGTTGGATAGGGCCGGAGGAGGAGTTAGACAGGTGATGATTCCTTTGGATTGAGAAGGAGGAATAGTAGTAACTAGTGAGAGTGATGCTGGAATTTATTGTAGTGAGGGAATCTAAGGTTGAGATCGAGGTGGAGGAATGCCAAAAGATGAACTATGGCGATCTCAAGAATCTCTGTGCCTTTTCCCATGGTCGTAAGAGTGTTTCTTCTCTACCTGTCTCCTCCTTCTATCACTTCCTACCTTGCGATATTTTCTACAGGCTCTTTCGTCTTTAGTCTCTCGCCCTTTGTAAGAATTGGAGTGAGGCAGCTCTGGAGTGTGCTTTCTTTCTTTAGAAATGCCATGATAGAGGTAGGAGAAATGATCTTTTCCCATGATACCTAGAATGAAAGAATAAATCATATAATTTTTGGAATCTTGGAATATAAGAGATGTAAGAAGTTGTATTTGTGATCCTAGAAGTGCATAGAGTGTGGTGTCTCCCTAATTACTCTATGAACCATGTTCGAAAGGAATTAAGAATGGAGTCTTACCTACATTTGCTAGGATACCGTCTGAGGGAAAGCCGAAGCCGGGAGAACACTCCTTAAGAAGGTCAGCTATTATAATACCAAAATAGGTCAACGAGCCAAACATGTCTTCTAAAGAACCATCCGAAGGAGTCATCTTAGCTATGGCATCGTTCTTAGGTCTAATGTTTGTATGGAATTCTTGATGACCACTCACTTTGGATGTGGAATGTAAGAAAGTTGGGTGCCTTTGGCAGACGTTACTCTGTACGACTGATCTCCTTCATGGTCGATATCACCACCACTGTCCTTCCTTCGTCACTGCTTTCTTCTTCTTTTTATTCTTCTTCTCTTCCTTTTGCCCTATCATCTTCTTCATGAATCATTTGCATTTCAACTCTCTCGTTTCCTTCTGGTTGAACTTCTTTAGCAATGTGTTCTTTAGTTGCTTTATCAACTGGTTCACCAACATTTGCTGTGCCGGATGGGCCTTCTACTTCCCTTTTGGTATTGTCAATGGAGCTACGAGTGGGGGTAGAAGAGCTAGTTAGTATCCTAGAATTACTTGGAGGAGCAGTGGTGGGAATGGTAAAGCATGCGAGGTGTAAGAGGTTACATCGACGAATGTTCTCATTTGTTTGAAGATAAGCAGTGGTGTGAAGTCAAAACTGGTTCTTTGGAGAGCTTTTAGAGTTTTGGCGTGCTCTTATTTTTTTTCCTTGAGTAGGAAAATCTATGAAGGAATTGGATAATAAAGTAAATGTTTCGATGACGAGAATCCAAATACGGTAATAGTGGAATGGAAGAAGCCTTACTTCTAGAGGGCCAACGCCTGTTGAATCCGTATGGACATCTTACGTAGAAATATTCGTTCTTGAAGCATGAAGGTTTATTGTAAAGTACTCTGATGACCTTACATGGAACCAAGCTTCGATAATCAAATAAGAAGTTGTCTCCCTCCGTTGTTTGAAGCTCCGGACGTAAGTTAGCTCTCTAAAGGTAAGAAGTCGCTGGAATTTATTCATGAACAAAAGAATAGGGATCTCAGTAAGGTGCCTATTGGGATGGACTTGGGTTGGAGTGATCCCGAGCTCCTAGAGGAACAAATGCAGGATTGGATTGAAAGGCGGTACGACATCGCCTAAGCATATGTACTTATTACAAGCCATATAGCCTATTGGAGGATTGTCCAATGATTAGCCCAATGTAGGAAGCAAGACATCACTTTCAGGAATCTCATGTTGTCAGTTGATGGTCCAAAGTATTTTGGGAGTTAGAACAGTCGACGTCTGTTCAGGTGGATCATCCAGAACATTCAAGCCAATTTATTTATTCAACGGAAGAAGGCAGGTCATGGATCGGTTCTACTGGTGTGATCGTTATGTGTAGCTCGGCGGTTATCGAGCACCTAAGACTGGTAGGAGTAGAAGGTGAAGACTGAGCAGTGGTAGATACAACTTCATGAATAGTTGGTGGCCTATCGTCGACGTTGAATCTAAGGGAATGGCGTGCCATTCTGGATAGGAAAACTTAATGATCAAATCAGTTTTTTATGTTTTATCTTGAAATTCAATTTTAAATGTGAACCCATGTGACTGGTGCCTAGAATCCAACAAACTTTTGGTATATGTTGACCAATTGAATTATGAATGTCGGCCAGGAAAAATGAAAGTGAAATATATATAATGGTTGTCTTATGTCCTGTACACGATGAAGGACCACTCTGCATTGATAGCCTACTTATGCTGGGAAACAATTCACGTTGCACAAAGGAACTATACACTAGATCTTACCTGTTATCGTTGGTCGACAATGGGATTGATGTCCAAAGTGATGTGGAGCATTCATTTGTAGGAATTCAAGGAGTGTAATGATCAGATATGCTATGCCAATGAGTTGCTTGAGTAATGGGATGCATTCGACTTACCATTCTTTGGAAAAGAACTGTCCTATGTAAATATGGAATAATGGATAGTGATCAACCAATCTTGGAAGGAAGAAAACCTCGCATTTTGGGAGACAATACCATTTGATTGTGAAAATTGTTTGAGATCTCCTCATTCGACCCAAAATGGTAAAACATCGTATAAAAATTAACATTAATTAATATATAATTAATAAGGTTCAAAAATGGAAATAAGCAAACATCATAATTTAACCACAAATATTGCACTATTGTGTTTGTAGCAATCTTTTGAGCAACTTTTATATTTGAAGTTTTTCGATCAGAACTCAAATAAAGAAGTTATTAGCATTTGTAGTTTTCATAACGAAAATAATTAAATAAGAAAATAAGAAAGAATGATAATAAAATGGGAACCCATTGGTTGACCCCTCTCCTTAGGCCGATCGATTGCCTATCGAGGAGTGGTCAACCAATCAAGTACTGGTGGCTAGGGTTGAAATTTGGCCTAATGACCATGATTTATTATTTTAAATCTAATGGATATGGTTGATTCAGGAACCTATAAATATAGATCCACTCCCTCACCTTTCTTCTCATATTTTTTGATTAAAATAGCAAAGCTCTGCCATTATCCCTTCTCCATTATTTCTATTAATTATAAAATATTACATTATATATACATAAATCACAGAAGGGTAGAAAATAAAATAGAAGAAGAGAAGGATCGAATTGATGCTAGGGAAAAGGTAAATTTCATAATTATAAATCTATATTCCCTTCTATAATCATAAACCTATCCAACTCCAAAAAAATGTATAAAAACTGCAATGTTTGAATTAACAAGTAATATACCAAAAATGAAAGAGTTTCGTAAAGTACCGATGTTCTCCTCCGTAGTTTGCACTATTTATTTCAATGAAAGAAAAGAAACAATTTCCTATAATTTTAAGCAGAGCACAATTTTCACTTTGGGTAATTTATGGAAAGTTATAACAGTAATTCTTTTTGGGAAGGATAGGTCTAATAAATTAAAATATGGAGATTAATGTTCTAGATTTCGTAAGCATAGGAACCAATGTGTTAGGAATAGGAATACACACAGACGTATGACCGCACCTACCAATTATATATATATATATATATATATATATATATATATATATATAGCGCAATATACGATAATATTTTTGTTACTTATAATTAGGACGGCTGGTTATTGATAGTGTAGTAAATTATAGAACCAAGATGTATTTAGAAAAGGGATAGTAATCCAAAGTTAGTAGGGCAATAAATTTACACTTGATAGGTAGTTATAGGAATAAAGTGGGGTCATAAATGCATTTAGTAGGATTGATTAAAGGATTTAATATGGCAATTCTGGGAAAATGAGATAGGCATAATAAGTTTAATTAGAATGAATAAATAAATGTCGTTAGAGATTGTCCAATTAGAATAATAATGACCATTTATTATGTATAATTGTCATTTAAGGAATAAAGGAAATAAATGCATAAGATAGGAATTAAATACTCTGAGGCATTATAGTTTCACAGTGGGAAATTATGAAGTTTTGATTATACACTTAGGATAAGCATGAGGTAGTGGGCCTAGCCCAATATTTAGGCTTAGGATGATTGGTTTAGTTTAGAATGGATTAGAGTGAAAGGTCAGTAGAGTTACACAATAGAAATCTACCCTTCACCTGGAGGCTACCAACGGTTGTGTATACTTACTACTTGGGGACATCTTCAACCAAAGGACCCATGAGGATGGGATATAAGTTTGCGTATATACAAGGGAAAAATAATACCAAAAGTGTGCCTTGGATTTGAATTATTATATGTCTCGATACCTTTAGGGATGTCAAAAGGTTTACTTCTGGCTAGAAGGTAATAAATGGCCGTTGGATCTGCCTTCTCCCTATATGAGAAGTCCAAAATATCCTGAGACAATACATAATAAGGAAATGAGGGTTTGCTTCATTTCTAACAAGAGGCATTAAGTAGCTAGAATGGGAATTTTTCTGGACTAACATTTGATTTGGAATGTGAATTTCTATGTTTTAATTTATTGCGAGCATTGTGGATACAATTTAGTTGTATCTATTTTCGTGTAAATTCCATAAATGATCTAACTAAAAAAATGTACAAAAAGCATGTTGTTTAAATTAACAAGGAACATATTGAAAAGGAAGGAGATGTGTAAAGTACCGATGTTCTCCTCCTTGGTTTGCACTGTCTATTTCAATAAAAGAAAAGAAATAATTTCTTGTAATTTTAAAAGAAGCACAAGTTTTGTAACATTCTCGGATTTTAGCCAACTTTAATTTGACAGCTAATTTAATTTTGGAATTAAATTGTGAAAATTTCATGAATTTGAAAATTTCCAGAATAAATAAATTTTTTATAGTTTAAATAGAATTTTGGTTTGAAATTTGAGGATAAGTATTTTATTGGATTTAAAAATAAATATAATGGAAATAAATGGATTTGAAATTTTATTTTTTAAGTTAATATGAATTTTTTTCTAATTATTTAAATATGCACTATAATTTGAAAATGATATAATAAATTTTTCCAAAGGCTAATTAATTATGAAACTCTAACATATTTATTCATGTGTAGTTGAATTTTAAAACTATTTATCTTTAAAAGGTTATATAAATGATTAATACAGAAAATGTATTTATTTAAATAAGAAATATGATATAAAGTTATCTTTAAAATATTATTTATAGTGTTTAAATTATATGACATAAGCTATAGAAGTATAAGGGTCAAATAGGAGATAATAAATACATAATACATATATGGATATGGTTTGAAATTTACAAGTAATTAATAAATTGTTAAGTATGGTCTAAAAATATAATTTGTAGATAAATTCAAGGTAAGGTTTAAACAAAAATTTAAAGGCTTTTGAAAAATGTTTAGTAAATGAGATAGGCATTAACAAGTGTTAAACTAAGTGTACAAGTGGCACAAATTATTTTTTTATGAATTAAATTTTATATTGAAAAATGAAAACTAAACTACATTCATTTTTTTCTCATATTTTCAACATCAAAAAAATTGAAATCAGTAAATAAAAGAAGAAACAAAAATCATCTCAAATTTGAAACAAAAATTACAAATCAAAACCTGAAACAAATCAGGTTATAAATTCAAT
Organism: Allium cepa; assembly: GCA_030765085.1. NCBI lineage: Eukaryota > Viridiplantae > Streptophyta > Magnoliopsida > Asparagales > Amaryllidaceae > Allium > Allium cepa. The sequence continues at coordinate 823,938,715 of CM060943.1, read as the reverse complement.
ATCAAAAACCTGACCAAGACAGAAAAATGGAAATCATCTCAGAATTTTCAAAAACTGGAAAAAAAATGTCAAAGCAAAGATGCAAACTTGAAAACAAATACCTTCAATTCGTTGTTGATCAAAGATCAAAGCCAGGCTTCAAAATAGAAACAGAAATTAAGCCTGTGATCAAGCAAGTTCAAGCATGCAAATGGTAACTTGACGTCAATCAAGTTCTGAAATCAAATTTAAGGATCAGAGCATCAAAATAAAAGTAAGATCAAATTTAAACAGCAAGCAAAACAAGATCATAACAATTCAAAACTTCCTAGTATTCAAGCCTCTGTTCTTTGATTCTTTTAAGAGAATCAGCTGAGCAAACTTGACCTGTTCTATCTTTTGAATGCTTAGATTGTATTTGAAATATATGTATGTGTGATCATATCAATGTACCTGCATGTATGTGTGTGAAGTGATGTGGGCATGTCTGTGTTATACATGTACAACTCTTTGTTGTTCTAAGACTTAAACCCACTACAACAAAAATTAACGGCTCTTTATACAATCTATATTGGAATAAGATCATTGAAGATAAAATGATGGTTTGAATGTAAAATTATTTTTAAAAGTAATTTCAAGCAAAAATATTAAATAAATTTAGTGAAAAAGGTAATTCACAGTAAGATCGTAGTATATCAGAAAACTCAAACATCTCAACTTTAAAATCTGATTATACAGTCAAGTTTGTATCACGAATTTATGATTTTAGATACAGGTCTCATGATTTTTAAGCAATTTGATTTCAAATTTTTTTAGAATAAACGGAAATTATATCTTGGGCAATTACTAACGATCACGGTGGTCAAGGGTCTCGGAATTGATGTGGGAGGTGGCTGATGGGATGGTGGTTGTCGAAAAAATCTTGGGTGAATTTATTATTCATCGTGGTGGCTTGGCGATGTCGATATAAGGTTTTAAGTCACGTTGGGTCAAGATCGGAAATCAAGCTACTGCGATGCTTCGGGTGGTTCGAGTGCCACCAGACCTGGGGGAATTAAGACATTGGATGTAGAGGAAGCTTCGAATGCAATGGCGTGACGTTTGATGGTCGAAGATAGGAGTTTGAGGTGATCTTTGATGATCGCAGTTGTTCCAGATTTGGGCCAGAAAGTTGAAATTCGTGTTCGACGGTGTATCACTAATCTGGGTGGTTGTGTTGTGTGTCGAGATGGCTGACAACTTGCCTGAAGTTGCAGCGTCGATCGCCGTTGGTCAAACGAACGGTGCACGTGCACATGGGCATTGGAGAGTTTGGGCAGTTAAAGCGTTGGGGAGAAAGACGAACACTCGGGTTCAAGCGCGTGGAAAGAGTCGAAAAACTCGAAGCAGATGAAGATTGCGTGTGGCCCGAAGTTTTGCTTGGGGAAACTCAAGTTTTACCCGGGGTTTGAGAGTTTTGTGTAAAATAGTTTTTAAAATTTAAATTTTTTATCAAGTTTTATAAAATTTAATTAAGCTTTAATGAATTTTGCAAACAAATTCTTTTATACAATTTGTGGTTATTTTTGTATCAATTAAAGGTTTTAAATATAAATTATTTTAAAATTTATTCATTTTAAAAAAAAGTATTTTAAATATATTTAAAAATAACCTTTAATATTTAAAGATATTAATTTAAGATGAAGGGGTTGTCTTTTGATTTGATTAAAGTCTTATGTGATAAAAAGATTAATTACTTGATTTAAGTCATTAAAGATAATTATTTAATGCAAGAAAATTTTGAGGATAATTACTTAATCAAAGATTGATTAAGGTTAATTAATTCAGTAATTAAGAATAATTAATTAATTAGAAGATTAATTAATATATAAGTAATTAGAAGTAATTAATTACTTAAAGATAATTACTTAGTTAAAAGTAATTAATTAATGGTTAAAGTTAATTATGTAATCAGGGATAATTACTTATTATAATTAATTAAGGATAATTAATTAAATGTAATTAATTAAGGGTTAATTAATTCATTAATTAATTTGTTAAGGATAAGTAATTAAGAGTAAGTAAATAATTAAGATTAATTCTCTAATAATTAAAAGTTGATTAATTCATTAATTAAGATTAATTAAGGGCTAATTAATTAATGGAATTAAGGATAATTAATTTAAGAATAATTAAATAATTAAGGATTAATTATTTAATGATTAAAGAATTTCTTTTTTGTGAAGACCCGTAAATCCGTACTCCTTGAATATACACTAATCTCCATAGATTAACTCAAGATGAACAGAAATACGAATTATCAATGTTTAAGAAAAAGAAAAAGTAGAAGAAGAGAGGGAAAAGATGGAAAAAATAGAGAAAAGAGAGGAAAGAAAATAGAAAATAGAACGGAACAGAACAGAACACAACAATATCAGAATCTCACAATTCGCAGCGGAACAACATATAATAAATAAATGAATAATCTTTAAACAAAGAACTATATCAATTATTACATTTCATACATTACATTTCATTACATCATCATCAGAGTGTACAACAACAAACAACATCAAATAATGCAGCGGAAAAAGAAATACTATATACTAGTAATACGCCATGCCATCCAGCTTGCCTCCAGCAACTCTAGAATATCCAGAATATCCTGATAAACCTTACTCTTGACTGCCCGTGTCGAAATTTGTGGGCACCCAGAGTTTAGGAAGGAAAACAATAAACTCCGAGTCAGTCATGTGACTGGTGTGAGAACTCAAAACAGTTTATTTATCTTTAAAATCAAAATAGAGGAATATTTTTTTTAAAGTCAATTCGCAATGCTTTTAAAAATGAGACTACCATAAGGCCTCCCGCACACACACATAATGCAAACGCAGAATCGGAGGAGATTTCTCCTTATGATTGTCAAAGATGCTTGATACGCATTTAAAAGAACATTTTATATTATTACTAGTGCATAGTGTAGGAAAAATTCATTTCGAAAGTAGAATATAAATCTTAGCCAGCATAGACATTTCGAACTATGCCTACTATAGCTACCATCTAAACAGTGGTGACCACCATAAGTAAATGGCAGGTTCTACAACTAATACCGTACAGGGTTTCGTATTGGAAATTGGATTTCCAACGAATGATCAGGACAAGGAACTTCCCATTGCCACATGAGAATGCCTCTGGATGGACATCCCCGAGAACCAAACCGGATCTCTACCAACACAAGGCCGGGTTACCCCTAACTGAGTAACAACTAACCGAATATGCCATCCCCCGGTCCTTTGGGACCTTTCACCGAGCGCTCGCAATCAATTCACACAATCATAAAGTGTTTTCAACATGAGTAAGTATCTGGGCTCCATACCATGATACCACCCTTTTCCAGAAGGAAATGCACATATCCTAAAGGGCGCTACCCCTCATAACCTTGCCGCATCTTTCCTGTTTTGACCATTCCCGAGGTGTGAGGCTCGACGAAGTCACGTCCACAAAAACATACTTTGTACAAAAGTCATGCTTTGGGTCAACAAATGATCATAGAAATGATCACCAGGATAGACGATCAAATAAACGATCCTATCACAAATAATCAACACAATGATCATTTCACAGCAACACTCAGCATGTCACATTACCAAATTGGGAATATATCGCTGATAACCTTCAACTACATAACCTCTGAGCTCGTACGTCTCAGAGAAGGGTGTTAAGCTAAAAGAATAAATTCTCTGCCACCAACAGAAATATATTTGAAAGAAATCGGCTTTATATCTCAACTTGTAATGTCAGACATACAATCCATACAAGTCTGTTCCGGGCTCGAACAAAACCGAAGGCACTTCTCACGAAGCCCTTGCAATCCGGGTATTCACAATCCCGATCGAATTTCCCATCACTTAGGAAATCTCTATACCAGGAGCTACCCAGTGCAGAGACAATCGATAGGTCATCCTATCGCTTTCGCAAATACCCGGTCTTCAACACCGGTCATCAATGCTATCCATTACGTCGTATCACTATTCGGAATGGGTAATCCGAATAACGAGCGCAATAATTTAAAAATAAGTGTAGCATTCAAATTCAGCAAATCACAACAAATACCTTCCAAAGGCAAATATTGATAGTCGGTTATTGAACTATCAATGGATATGCACACATCACCAGTTTCCAAATAACTTCCAAAATTATTTATTTTCCAAAAATATCTTTACTAGATATATAATTTCACAGTTCAAAAATAAATCAATATTTATTTTTAAACAAGTTCCCCTTTCTTTTATAAATTCCATAGTGAATTTATATTTCACAATATCAATGCATATACGATTTCAATTATCCATTTCAATTTATCTTCAAAAAGATAAATTCTCATAATATTCAATGAAATATTGGAAAACATTTCCATACTTATTTATTCATAAGTAATTCACAAATTTTATTTATTTTCAATACTTAGAAAATATTCAATATACTTAAATCGAGATTAAGTATATATTTCATTCTTTAAGGAAATCATTCTCTTAAACATATTTATTTGGGCCAAAACGAATGTTACGTAAAACATCGTTACGACAACCCAAAATCACTAGTATAGGGATTCGAAATTAAAATAGATATATAAATCCCAATACTATACAAAACATTTCCTTTCGGAAATCATTTACTATAACAACAGTGTTATAGTCCACCATTTCCTTTTATTTCTCGAAAACATCTATTTCAACAATGAACGTTGAAATCTATGGTTTCGAATCTCAACACAACACATTTTAAAACATCGCTAGATCGTTTTAATTTCTATTTAAAACATCAAATCTAAACATTTTCTTTAACATATTATTCACTATTCAAAAACGTGAATACTACGTTAACACATTTCATCCTTTTATACATTTCATTTTAAAGGATTATTCACAGTCAAAAATGTGAATATAACTCCATTAATAGGTTTCAACAATTTACTTATCAAAATAAGTCATTTGCGTATTTATAAAACAACGTTTATAAATTCCATTTCTATTTATTTTATAACAACTTCCATTTATACATCTCCTTTATTAACATATCTCAATTCATATCTCATGATATACTAGAAATTCATATTATAAGTTAAATGCTTATAAAACGATTATTTTACTACATCGTTCTTTTTAAGACTTTCCAAATTATAAATCTTATAACTTATAAGATTCATTTATTTAACCATATCTATTCTTTTAATAACTTTATAAATTTTATAAACCTATTGCTTCTAAAATTCCATTTATAACTTCACCGTTTATAATTCTATAAATTTCATTCGTTTATGAAATTCATTCACAATTCATTCTAACACTTATAAAAATTCGTTTTATAATTCAAATGTTTTAATTTATAAATATCAATTTATAAATCCTTTATAAAATAAATTTATACTATTATTTTAAAACATCTTTAATCTCCTTTATAATTTCACTATTTTTGATTTGTAAAAAAATCAAATTTCATAAATCCTATATTTTCAACTTTTTATAATAAATTCAATAAATCCCGATTAACACTATTTCATAACATTAAAATTTATACGTTTATTTATTTAAAATAAATCAATTCAAAAATATTTCATAAACGTTTTCTTTCAAAAATCACTTTGAAATCCTTTTAAAATTCCAAAATCTGGTCCAATGATGCTACATAGCAAATAGTCAATCACGACAACAACGATATCATATATCGATATGAAAATCCATCAAATATCAAAATATCTGAAATCAAATAAATACTGTTGATGAATCCAGTTGGATCCCTCCAACCTGTTTTCCTGCATCCACAAACATTAGCACAATACCAATTTCGCTCCAGTACGAAATTATCGCGGTATATGGGATTTAAAATATTATCCGCTTAATAGACGGCGCAATAGGGTCTCATCCGCAATACAAATGCGGGAAATCAATAACTCCAATATATACATATGCCAATATATATATATATTGCTATTATATATAATACCAATTTCACTGTTTATGAAATATTCACGGTATATGTTTTTAATAAATAACATCCGCTTACTAACGGCGCATAATGTCTATTTTAACAATCAATAGATATCAGTCATCATTCAAACATGCATTCAAATATTTTAAATATAACTATTCAAAATAAAATCGAAACTGATTCGATTGAGTGAGAAATTCTCACCTTGATTTCAATTTCGTTTTAGCGATTTATTTCGAACAAAATTAAACGGACGTTTAATTTTACCCGAAATTCTCACTAACTCCAAACGACTCCAATCCAATTCCATCGCGTAGTGCTCGTCCATACGATTCCAACGCAACTGGTTTCGCGCGTTTTCGACCTCGTATGAAAAAGATATCAATTTTACAAGTTTACACGATTTATATTTACAAATTTTATAACATAAATTTTTATTTTAAACCCTACAGCAATTACTGGCCGTGAGATCTTTGCCCCTTGCAATCACCACCGTCCCGTTCCATCTTCCCCACACGCGTAACATCTCCAGGTGATAAAGCAAAGGCCGAACCCATATTTCAAATCTAGGGTTAATTATTGCAACTTCAATACTTGATGATACTACGATCAGGGAACGCCAATGGAAGCGCCTCCATCCCCTCCATGCTCGGCTCCATCCTCATGAAGCTCGGTCCCCTATGTTGCACGCAAAACGAGGACATGCGGCCCACGAACGCGGCCACTTTCCCCCCTCCACGCGACGCCAAACTCCATCATCACCGTATGGATCTAACGAGCTCGAGACGCTCCACAACTTTCATGTTAAACACTTCTTCTAATTGTTTGTAGATTGGGAGAGATTGAGGGGGAAAGGAGAGTGATTTTCGGCCTTCCATTTGTAACTGACGGCTAGGGTTATTAGGGTTTCAATTTTTTTTTTTTTTTCTAAAGAGAGGAGGGTCTATTTATAGGAAAACGACGAACACTATTCATCCCGGAAATTCCGAACTCCGATTCACGCGCCGTAACCAGCGTTTCTAGGGTTTACCCCGCGTTCCGGACACAATGGAACAGGTTTCGGAAGCTAATTCGGTCATCTGTGCGAGTTATGGCAACAAACGATCGATTTAAATTTAAACCGATTAAACGATTTTCTAGGCGTTTTAATTTGTACCGGACAAACGGTAAATCCAATTGACACAAAATTTGAAACCTTACAATAATATCACATTACGGATCCGATGAAACTGGTTTCGTCGAAATCCGAGACAGTTTGAAAAATGGCTATTTTAACTTGCTAAATTAATATTAAAAACAATTCGATGCGTTTCGAGCTGCCATGATCAAACGATAACTCCGATTGATACGAAAATTGAAATCCGGTAATAACTAACTATTACGGATCCAATGGAACTGATTTCGTCCAATTCTGAGACTGTTCAAAAATTGACTATTTTCACTAGTCGATTAAATATTAAAATATTCAATTTTCACAAATTAACTTTTAATTCGATTTTAAAAGTTCTAAAATATTGTTCTAACTTCAACATGATAAAATAAAATTTTACAAATCATTTTCAATCATATTTAACCCAATTTTCAATTATTTCCATAATTTAACATATTAAATTATCGATTTAATTATCCAATTAAATCCAATTATTCAAAATAAAATTTATTCGACTTATAAATTCACTTATTAATATTTAAAATTAATTAAATATTCAAATTTTAATTATCAAAAATTCTGGGTCGTTACAATCTTCCCCCCTTAAAAGAATTTCGTCCTCGAAATTATTAAGTAAGAAAAGTTACAGAACCTATTAATTTTGCCAAAATTCATAATTAAATTTCTTACAATACTTTACTAAGTTTTCAAATCATACTTACCTTTTCTAAAACAACTACTATTGTTTAACTTTCAATTCCAAATCAAAATTATAGTTTTCAAAATTTTCCAGTTTTCTCAAATTTTTTCTAACGCCTTAAATTTCCGGAAAAATTCGCCATAGTCTCCTTTGCGCGGCTCGATCCGAAAAAAAAATGACAGTATATATATCACAAATATACATCTCATCAAGTAATGAGGCATCCCGAAGGGAAAAATTTGTAAAAGTACGATATTTAATCCGAGATATGTACCTTATATTTTATTAGCGAGCATATACGGCTAATATAGCGCGAAAGCGAGCTCCAAATGCGAAGCAAACGCAATCCGCACCTACTAATCACTCAAAAAACAACATGAGAACATGCATATAGACAATAGTATCGATATACAACATATAGCAACATAATAACTATATATGTCAACATAGCAAATGAAACAAAACAACAAATGCAAACATCAACCAACTAGCATTCATAACCAATAAATATTCATTCATATTCTCATTAATATTTAATGAAATGGTTTTCAATTTAATCACATTCGATTCATTAACAGTGGATGTTTTTACTGACATTCATTTTCAATTAGTTTATATTCACTAATTCATATTCAAGTTGGTTCACTTCCAAATCAAATTCAATTTTATTTAAGATTCACTTAACTTCAAATTGGATTCCAATTATTCAACTTCCAATAACATTAGATTTTAATGAATTACACTTACATTCATTATTTCATATCAATTATTTTCATTCAATTGATTAACATTCAATTCATTCATTCAATTCAATTGGTAATTCATTTAACCATCTCTTAAGTTATACTTCCATTTAACTTTAAATTCATCTTTTATTTACAACTCATATTCATATAGTTTCACTTCTTACATATATATAAGTTTATTTCACAATTGTAAATCACTTTAATTATAATTCAATTCTTATAATTCTTTTGCTTATACAATTTATTCTTTTATTTAGATTATTCAAACATCTAAACAATCAACTTATTTTCACTTTAATAATTCTGAAAAATTATTCCTTTATATATAAAATATAATCAAGGTAAAATTATTTCTTTTACCCAATTTAAAACAATATCGTGTCGGTTTATCTTGTTTAAGAGTTTAGAAACCCCTTTCTACGATAGTTAGCTAGACTACATCGACCGAAATCTATAAACAATCAACCGATAAGTCAACACAATACAAAACAATTTATATTCACTAACAAATACGCTCTCATAGCTATTATTACACTCAAACTCATTCTAGAGTAATACTGACTCTATCTCTAATGAGTAATACCCAACAGAACCATGGTTGTCGCTTAACCATATGCTCTGATACCACCTGTGAAGACCCGTAAATCCGTACTCCTTGAATATACACTAATCTCCATAGATTAACTCAAGATGAACAGAAATACGAATTATCAATGTTTAAGAAAAAGAAAAAGTAGAAGAAGAGAGGGAAAAGATAGAAAAAATAGAGAAAAGAGAGGAAAGAAAATAGAAAATAGAACGGAACAGAACAGAACACAACAATATCAGAATCTCACAATTCGCAGCGGAACAACATATAATAAATAAATGAATAATCTTTAAACAAAGAACTATATCAGTCATTACATTTCATACATTACATTTCATTACATCATCATCAGAGTGTACAACAACAAACAACATCAAATAATGCAGCGGAAAAAGAAATACTATATACTAGTAATACGCCATGCCATCCAGCTTGCCTCCAGCAACTCCAGAATATCCAGAATATCCTGATAAACCTTACTCTTGACTGCCCATGTGGAAATTTATGGGCACCCAGAGTTTAGGAAGGAAAAAAATAAACTCCGAGTCAATCATGTGACTGGTGTGAGAACTCAAAACAGTTTATTTATCTTTAAAATCAAAATAGAGGAATTTTTTTTTTAAAGTCAATTCTCAATGCTTTTAAAAATGAGACTACCATAAGGCCTCCCGCACACACACACAATGCAAACGCAGAATCGGAGGAGATTTCTCCTTATGATAGTCAAAGATGCTTGATACGCATTTAAAAGAACATTTTATATTATTACTAGTGCATAGTGTAGGAAAAATTCATTTCGAAAGTAGAATATAAATCTTAGCCAGCATAGACATTTCGAACTATGCCTACTATAGCTACCATCTAAACAGTGGTGACCACCATAAGTAAATGGCAGGTTCTACAACTAATACCGTACAGGGTTTCGTATTGGGAATTGGATTTCCAACGAATGATCAGGCCAAAGAACTTCCCATTGCCACATGAGAATGCCTCTAGATGGACATCCCCGAGAAACAAACCGGATCTCTACCAACACAAGGCCGGGTTACCCCTAACTGAGTAACAACTGACCGAATATGTCATCCCCCGGTCCTTTGGGACCTTTCACCGAGCGCTCGCAATCAATTCACACAATCATAAAGTGTTTTCAACATGAGTAAGTATCTGGGCTCCATACCATGATACCACCCTTTTCCAGAAGGAAATGCACATATCCTAAAGAGCGCTACCCCTCATAACCTTGCCGCATCTTTCCTGTTTTGACCATTCCCGAGGTGTGAGGCTCGACGAAGTCACGTCCACAAAAACATACTTTATACAAAAGCCATGCTTTGGGTCAACAAATGATCATAGAAATGATCACCAGGATAGACGATCAAATAAACGATCCTATCACAAATAATCAACACAATGATCATTTCACAGCAACACTTAGCATGTCACATTACCAAATTGGGAATATATCGCTGATAACCTTCAACTACATAACCTCTGAGCTCGTACGTCTCAGAGAAGGGTGTTAAGCTAAAAGAATAAATTCTCCACCACCAACATAAATATATTTGAAAGAAATCGGCTTTATATCTCAACTTGTAATGTCAGACATACAATCCATACAAGTCTGTTCCGGGCTCGAACAAAACCGAAGGCACTTCTCACGAAGCCCTTGCAATCTGGGTATTCACAATCCCGATCGAATTTCCCATCACTTAGGAAATCTCTATACCAGGAGCTACCCAGTGCAGAGACAATCGATAGGTCATCCTATCGCTTTCGCAAATACCCGGTCTTCAACACCGGTCATCAATGCTATCCATTACATCGTATCACTATTCGGAATGGGTAATCCGAATAACGAGCGCAATAATTTAAAAATAAGTGTAGCATTCAAATTCAGCAAATCACAACAAATACCTTTCAAAGGTAAATATTGATAGTCGGTTATTGAACTATCAATGGATATGCACACATCACCAGTTTCCAAATAACTTTCAAAATTATTTATTTTCCAAAAATATCTTTACTAGATATATAATTTCACACTCCAAAAATAAATCAATATTCATGTTTAAACAAGTTCCCCTTTCTTTTATAAATTCCATAGTGAATTTATATTTCACAATATCCATGCATATAAGATTTCAATTATCCATTTCAATTTATCTTCAAAAAGATAAATTCTCATAATATTCAATGAAATATTGGAAAACATTTCCATACTTATTTATTCATAAGTAATTCACAAATTTTATTTATTTTCAATACTTAGAAAATATTCAATATACTTAAATCGAGATTAAGTATATATTTCATTCTTTAAGGAAATCATTCTCTTAAACATATTTATTTGGGCCAAAACGAATGTTACGTAAAACATTATTACGACAACCCAAAACACTAGTATAGGGATTCGAAATTAAAATAGATATATAAATCCCAATACTATACAAAACATTTCCTTTCGGAAATCATTTACTATAACAACAGTGTTATAGTCCACCATTTCCTTTTATTTCTCGAAAACGTCTATTTCAACAATGAATGTTGAAATCTATGGTTTCGAATCTCAACACATTTTAAAACATCGTTAGATCATTTTAATTTCTATTTAAAACATCAAATCTAAACATTTTCTTTAACATATTATTCACTATTCAAAAACGTGAATATACTACGTTAACACATTTCATCCTTTTATACATTTCATTTTAAAGGATTATTCACAGTCAAAAATGTGAATATAACTCCATTAATAGGTTTCAACAATTTACTTATCAAAATAAGTCATTTGCGGATTTATAAAACAACGTTTATAAATTCCATTTCTATTTATTTTATAACAACTTCCATTTATACATCTCCTTTATTAACATATCTCAATTCATATCTCATGATATACTAGAAATTCATATTATAAGTTAAATGCTTATAAAACGATTATTTTACTACATCGTTCTTTTTAAGACTTTCCAAATTATAAATCTTATAACTTATAAGATTCATTTATTTAACCATATCTATTCTTTTAATAACTTTATAAATTTTATAAACCTATTGCTTCTAAAATTCCATTTATAACTTCACCGTTTATAATTTTATAAATTTCATTCATTTATGAAATTCATTCACAATTCATTCTAACACTTATAAAAACTCGTTTTATAATTCAAATGTTTTAATTTATAAATATCAATTTATAAATCCTTTATAAAATCAATTTATACTGTTATTTTAAAACATCTTTAATCTCCTTTATAATTTCACTATTTTTGATTTGTAAAAAAATCAAATTTTATAAATCCTATATTTTCAACTCTTTATAATAAATTCAATAAATCCCGATTAACACTATTTCATAACATTAAAATTTATACGTTTATTTATTTAAAATAAATCAATTCAAAAATATTTCATAAACGTTTTCTTTCAAAAATCACTTTGAAATCCTTTTAAAATTCCAAAATCTGGTCCAATGATGCTACATACCAAATAGTCAATCACGACAACAACGATATCATATATCGATATGAAAATCCATCAAATATCAAAATATCTGAAATCAAATAAATACTGTTGAGGAATCCAGTTGGATCCCTCCAACCTGTTTTCCTGCATCCACAAACATTAACACAATACCAATTTCGCTCCAGTACGAAATTATCGCGGTATATGGGATTTAAAATATTATCCGCTTAATAGACGGCGCAATATGGTCTCATACGCTATACAAATGCGGGAAATCAATAACTCCAATATATACATATGCCAATATATATATATATATATTGCTATTATATATAATACCAATTTCACTGTTTATGAAATATTCGCGGTATATGTTTTTTATAAATAACATCCGCTTACTAACGGCGCATAATGTCTATTTTAACAATCAATAGATATCAATCATCATTCAAAAATGCATTCAAATATTTTAAATATAACTATTCAAAATAAAATCGAAACTGATTCGATTGAGTGAGAAGTTCTCACCTTGATTTCAATTTCGTTTTAGCGATTTATTTCGAATAAAAGTAAACGGACGTTTAATTTTACCCGAAATTCTCACTAACTCCAAACGACTCCAATCTAATTCCATCGCGTAGTGCTCGTCCATACGATTCCAACGCAACTGGTTTCGCGCGTTTTCGACCTCGTATGAAAAGGATATCAATTTTACAAGTTTACACGATTTATATTTACAAATTTTATAACATAAATTTTTATTTTAAACCCTACAACAATTACTGGCCGTGAGATCTTTGCCCCTTGCAATCACCACCGTCCCCTTCCATCTTCCCCACACGCGTAACATCTCCAGGTGATAAAGCAAAGGCCGAACCCATATTTCAAATCTAGGGTTAATTATTGCAACTTCAATACTTGATGATACTACGATCAGGGAACGCCAATGGAAGCGCCTCCATCCCCTCCATGCTCGGCTCCATCCTCATGAAGCTCGGTCCCCTATGTTGCACGCAAAACGAGGACATGCGGCCCACGAACGCGGCCACTTTTCCCCCTCCACGCGACGCCAAACTCCATCATCACCGTATGGATCTAACGAGCTCGAGACGCTCCACAACTTTCATGTTAAACACTTCTTCTAATTGTTTGTAGATTGGGAGAGATTGAGGGGGAAAGGAGAGTGATTTTCGGCCTTCCATTTGTAACTGGCGGCTAGGGTTATTAGGGTTTCAATTTTTTTTTTTTCTAAACAGAGGAGGGTCTATTTATAGGAAAACGACGAACACTATTCATCCCGGAAATTCCGAACTCCGATTCACGCGCCGTAACCAGCGTTTCTAGGGTTTACCCCGCGTTCCGGACACAATGGAACAGGTTTCGGAAGCTAATTCGGTCATCTGTGCGAGTTATGGCAACAAACGATCGATTTAAATTTAAACCGATTAAACGATTTTCTAGGCATTTTAATTTGTACCGGACAAACGGTAAATCCAATTGACACGAAATTTGAAACCTTACAATAATATCACATTACGGATCCGATGAAACTGGTTTCGTCGAAAACCGAGACAGTTTGAAAAATGGCTATTTTAACTCGCTAAATTAATATTAAAAACAATTCGATACGTTTCGAGCTGCCACGATCAAACGATAACTCCGATTGACACGAAAATTGAAATCCGGTAATAACTAACTATTACGGATCCAATGGAACTGGTTTCGTCCAATTCTGAGACTGTTCAAAAATTGACTATTTTCACTAGTCGATTAAATATTAAAATATTCAATTTTCACAAATTAACTTTTAATTCGATTTTAAAAGTTCTAAAATATCATTCTAACTTCAACATGATAAAATAAAATTTTACAAATCATTTTCAATCATATTTAACCCAATTTTCAATTATTTCCATAATTTAACATATTAAATTATCGATTTAATTATCCAATTAAATCCAATTATTCAAAATAAAATTTATTCGACTTATAAATTCACTTATTAATATTTAAAATTAATTAAATATTCAAATTTTAATTATCAAAAATTCTAGGTCGTTACATTTTTAATTAATGAAGGTTGATTAATTAATAATTTAAAGTTATTTAATTTATAATTGATTAATTAACCTGGATTAGTGATTAATTTGGTTTCAATTAATCAGATGATCAATTAATCTTACTTATGGATGACTGTATTCTATTGAATGCTGTAAATTGTTTGATATCTCTACTGTGTGATGCTTTGTGATTTGAATTGTTTTAATTCAAGCTGTGATGAATGTAATTTATTTTATCTGTGACAAATGTATATTATTTATCTGTGATGCTGTGCATATAGATAAGCGTTATAGGATTATACCGCTTATCATTATTGATATGCTTGAATATGTGATGATCAATGATGTTGCACTATTGTGTGAAACCCCTGGACTACACTATACACACACAAATATGGATTGCACGAGGAAATTGGTTAAGTCACAGATTTATGAAATGGTTTTAAAATTGAATTTTGAATCCAAATGGTTTTGGAAATGGATTTGGGCTAAATGTAAAAGGCTTTTGAAAAAGAGTTTTAAAGACAAAAGTTATTTTGAATAACTTGATAAAGTTTTGAAATTTAAATAGTTTAATTTAAATTTGGATTCAAAAATTTGAAATTAAATCCTATGTTTGGAAATTATGGTTCAAAATGTTGTACAAGTTATAAATGTGTTTATATAGGTTTTAAACCATTTTAAAAGTATTGAATTGGGAATTTAACCCAAGGACTTTAACTTGTATAAATGAAATCGGATTTTCCTGAAACGAAAACTATTTGTTTTCAAATAAAAATAGCTTTCATATAAAGAAAGGATTTCCAAATTGTATTGAAAAGATTTTAATTTTGAAATAGAATTGTTTGGAAGCTATGAATAAATCTTTGCGAAAGATTATTGAACCTTGTTTTGAAATTGAAGAGATTTTTAAATGATGTATTTTGTATATATATAAAAATTTGAAATGGGAATTGTTTTTGAAAGCTATGAATCTATGGAAATGGTTTTGAAAGATTTGAATTGTATTTTTGATTTAAAGATTTGATGAGTTAATCTAATTTGAAATGGAATTGTTTTGAAAACCTACGAATAAATCTCTGTGAAAGATGGGTGAACTTTGTGAAGTGAATCTTTTCGTTTAAAGATTTAAAATGGTAATTTGTTTAAACCATTTGTTTTGGGAAATAAGTTGTGATTTAATTGAAATCCCAATATCCATATGTTTTTAAATATTGCGTCATTATTAGCATGGAGAGGACCTGGTGTCATATAACCAATTCCGAATAATGATACGACGTTATGGATAGCATTTGAAGACCGGTGGTGAAGACTGGATATTTTAGAAAGCGAAAGGATAACTGTCGAATGTCCTTGCACCGACTGGTCCACGGTATAGAGATCTCTGTATGTGATGGGGAGTCTAGACGTGATTAGGGATTATCCGGATTGCAAGTGCTTCTTTGGAAGTGCCTTCGGTTCTGTCTGAACCCGGAACAGACCTTTATGGATGTATGTCTAATATTACACTTTGAGATGTAAAGTTGGTTTCAATCAAATATATTTCTGTTTGGTGGCGGAGATTTATTCTCTTAGCTTAACACCCTTCTCTAAGACGTACGAGCTTAGAGGTTATGTAGTTGATGGTTACTAGTGACACATTCCCAATTTGGTAGTGTGACGTGATGAGTGCTGTTGAGTGTTGCTGATCGTTTGTTGATCAAAGCATGGCTTTTGTGAAAGTGTAGCTTTGTGGACGAGACCTCGTCGGACCTCATTCCTCGGAAATGGTTGAAACAGGAAAAATGCGGCAAGGTTGCAGGGGTCGCACCCCTAGGGTATGTCCATTCCTTCTGGAAAAGGGTGGTATCATGGTATGGAGCCTAGATATTTAATCTATGTGGCTACTGCAAATACATTGCTTTGTGGTTGTTGGTGTTGAGAGCTCTCGGATAAAGGTCGCAAACGACTGGGGATGACATATCTTTAGGTGTTACTCCAAGGCAAGGAGGAAACTAGCCTTGTGTTGGCAGAAAGCCGGGAAGGTTCTCGGGGCGTCCCTCCAGAGGTGTTCTCATATGGCAATAGTAAGTTTCTTAACCTGACCATTTGTTGGAAATTCAATCAAACAATACGAGCCCTTTACGATTGCAACTGTATAACCTGCCACCTCAAGTGGTAGCTATAGCTGGCATAATATAATGGTACCTATGCTTGTTAAGATTAATATTATACTTTCGAAATGTTTTCTGCTATGCACTAATGATAATATCAAAAGGATTTTGCGTACTAAGCATGTTTGAATATCATAAGGAGAAATCTCCCTCAAGTGTGCGATTGCATGGTGTGTATGCCGGAAGGCCTTGTGGCAGTTTCATTTTCCAAAAAACATTGCGGATTTCAATTTTTAAATTCTTTTGTTGTTTTTTTAAAGATAAACTGTTTTTGTTTGCTCATACCAGTCTCTTGACTGACTCGGAGTTTATTGTTCCCTTCCTAAACTCTGGGTCCCACAATTTCCCACACGGGCAGTCTAGAGTTGGGTTTTTCAGATAATCAAATAATAGGTATAGATTTGATAGCCTTCGAAGTCTTTGGTTTGGTAGCATTTGGAAATCTCCTTCAACTTTTGGATCTTTGAAGTTTTGGTTTGGCAATCGCATTCGGGATCGCATTTGCTACAAGTTCAGCTTGATTGTGGTTCGAGCTTGACGTCAAGAGCTTTTGCTTGGAGTCTTTGGAGTTTTGGTTTGGAGTTGCAGTATTGGATTCTCTTAAAGTCTTTCTTCATGTCGATATATTTCTGCTGTGGTGTTGTGTTGTATATATTCTCTGATGGTGTTGGATATGTTGTATCATGATGTATCTGCCATTGTATCTCTATTGTATATCAATGCAATCACCTTTTGTTTTCGTTGTGTTGTTTATCATCTAAAGTTGTTGCAAGCTCTGGCGATACGGATTCAATGTCATTTGTCGGGCATCAAGTCCGGGTCATCACAATTGGTATTAGAGCTAAAGGTAGAGTAAGAACTTTAGCTATAGAGTGTATCACATTAGATGGCTCATTAGAGATAGGGTGAATTATACCCTAGAATGAGTACAACCCGTGAAACCGAAAAACCCAAAATACTCGGTCTCTTTTCTTTAACTGTTGTTATTCCCTAAGATATCTCGTCTGAATGCCTAAATCGGTTTTCTTAGTATTTACATATAGTAAGGATGAGTGGAAGAAGAGGGCAAGGTAAGGGACAGGGAAGTACTACTTCAACTAGTCAAGCCCCTGCAACAACAGATATTCCCACTCAACCTCAACCAAATCTGGCTGATGTATATCGAAGTTTTTCTAGACTTGGTGGAAAGCCATTCACAGGCAAGGAAACCATTATCGAAGCACAAGCTTGGATTCGATCATGCGAAAGGATTTTCAAAGGACTAAAATTGGAAGATGATCAGATGCGATTGATAGCTTCCTGGCAACTGCAGGAAGAGGGTTTAGTATAGTGGGAAAATATCACATTGAATGAGCCGACGGATAAGTTCACTTGGAGCCAATTCAAGGAAACGTTCGAGCAGCGATATATGCCATCTGTTGGTATCTCCAGAATGTACCCGGAGTTCACGGATTTAAAGCAGGGAAGTTTATCATTTGAGGAATACTTGAACAAATTCAACGAATTATCTAGGTTTGGCCCGAAATTGGTGAATACACCTTTGAAGAAGAATGAGAAGTTTATTCGAGGAATGAACAAGGCATTCCAAGAAAGAATGACTACTCACGTAAAAGAATCTTTTTCTGAATTGATCGATATGGGTTATAGATACGATACTCTAGATAAGCAGGAAGCTCCGAGGGAGAAAGGGAATACTAGTGATCCGAATTAGAGGAAAAGGATGTTCGGTGGAAAGAAACCATGGCGGGGCAAAGGAAAGAAGGATATACAGAAGAAAAAGGTGAAAGATGTTACTTGTTTCAATTGCTTGGAGAAATGCCATTACTTAAACAATTGTAAGAATCGTAGAAAGTAAGGAAAAAGGGAGTCATTTATGAAGGCAGAACAGGAATACAGGGAATGCAATTATTGCCACAAACCAGGACATAGGATCAAGGATTGCCCAGCACTGAAGCAAGCTCAAGTAGCGAGGGTGTATACAATCAAAGATGATTCTTCAACCTCAAAGGCTGATAAAGGAAAATTAATTTTAAAAGGTAACCTTCTCTTTTACGATAAATTTTTTCGAGTTTTGTTCGACACGGGAACCACACATAGCTTTATTTCTCAGTAAATCATAAATGAGTTAAATCTTGAATCTGAGATCGTTGATGAACCTATTTTTGTCTGTTTCATTGGGTTTCAATAAATTATGCAAATAGTTAGTTATTCCTTTTGAACTAACCAGTGCCCCTGCATATTCATAGATCTGGATAATCCGAGTATCTTGTGAGATATGGAATGAGTTCCTTCTCGTATTTATTATGATATTCTGATTTGGTATGCCAAATACAGAATAAATATTCAATTTGATCTGAAAATATATTTCTCCATTTTTCATTTTTTCTTGGTTGTCTTCCTGGCAAATTTCGGGGATGAAATTTTCTTAAGGGAGAATCTGTTACATTCTCGGATTTTAGCCAAGTTTAATTTGACAACTAAATTAATTTTGGAATCAAATTGTGAAAACTTTTGTGAATTATTTAGAAAATTTCCAGAGTAAATAAATTTTCTATATTTTAAGTATAATTTTGGTTTGAAATTTGAGGATAAGTATTTTATTGGATTTAAAAATAAATATATTGGAAATAAATTAGATTTGAAATTTTAATTTTTAAGTTAATAAGAATTTGTTTCTAATTATTTAAATATGATATTTAAAAGATTATATAAATGATTAACAGAAAATGTATTTATTTAAGTAAGAAATATGATATAAAGTTATCTTCAAAATATTATTTGTAGTGTTTAAATTATATGACATAAGTTATAGAAGTACAAGTGTAAAATAGGAGATAATAAATACATCATACATATCTGGATATGGTTTGAAATTTAAAAGTAATTAATAAATTGTTAAGTAAGGTCTAAAAATATAATTTATAAATAAATTCAAGATAAGGTTTAAACACAAATTTAAAGGCTTTTGACAAATGTTTAGTAAATGAGATGGGGATTACCAAGTGTTAAACTAAGTGTACAAGTGGCATAGTTTTTTTTATGAATTTAATTTTATATTGAAAAATGAAAACTAAACTATATTCATTTTTTTCCTCATATTTTCAACATAAAAAAACTGAAACCAGTAGATAAAAAAAGAAACAAAAATCATCTCAAATTTGAAACAAAAATTACAAATCAAAACCTGAAACAAATCAGGTTATAAATTCAATATCAAAAACCTGACCAAGAAAGAAAAAAGGAAATCATCTCAGAATTTTCAAAAACTGGAAAAAATATCAAAGCAAAGATGCAAACCTGAAAACAAATACCTTTAGCTCATTCTTGATCAAATATCAAAGCCAGGCTTCAAAATAAAAACTAAAATTAAGCATGTGATCAAGCAAGTTCAAGCATGCAGATGGTAACTTAACATCAATCAAATTCTGAAATCAAACTTAAGTATCAGAGCATCAAAATAAAAGTAAGATGAAATTTAAACCGCAAATAAAACAAGATCACAGCAATTCAAAACTTCCCAGTATTCAAGCCTCTGTTCTTTTCTGCTTTCAAGTGTATCAGGTGAGAAAACTTGACCTGCTCTATCTTTTGAATGCTTAGATTGTATTTGAAGTATATGCATGTGTGATCGCATGAATATACCTGCATATATGTGTGTGACGTGACGTGGGAATGTCTATGTTATACATGTACAACTCTCTGTTGTTCTACAGACTTAAACCCACTAAAACAAAAATTAACTACTCTTTACACAATCGATATTGGAATAAGACCATTGAAGATAAAATGATGGTTTGAATGTAAAATTATTTTTAAAAATAATTTCAAGAAAAAATATTAAATAAATTGTGTGGAAAAAGGTAATTCTCAGTAAGATCGTAGTATATCAGAAAACTCGAACATCTTAACTTTAAAATCTGATTATATGGTCAAGTTTGTATCACAAATATATGATTTTAGATACAGGTCTCGTGATTTTTAAGCAATTTGATGTCGAGAATTTTTAGAATGAACGGAAATTGTATCTTGGGCAATTACTGGCGATCACGGTGGTCAGGGGTCTCGGAATTGATGTGGGAGGTGGCTGATGGGATGGTGGTTGTTGGAAAAATCATAGGTGAATTTATTATTCATCGTGGTGGCTTGGCAATGTCGATATAGGGTTTTAAGTCTCGTTGGGTCAAGACCGAAAATCGAGCTACTACGGTGCTTCGGGTGGTTCGAGTGCCACCAGACCTGGGGGAATCAAGACACTAGATGTAGAGGAAGCTTCAAATGCAATGGCGTGACGTCTGTTGGTCGGAGATAGGAGTTTGAGGCGATCTTTGATGATCGTAGTTGTTTCAGATTTGGGTCAAACGGTTGAAATACGTGTTCGGTGGTGTTTCACTGATCTGGGTAGTTGTGTTGTGTGTCGAGATAGTCGACGACTTACCTGAAGTTGCAGCATCGATCGCCATTGCTCAGACGAACGATGCACGTGCACGTGGGCGTTGGAGTGTCTGGGTAGTTAATGTGTTGGGAAGAAAGACGAACACTTGGGTTCAAGCGCGTGGAAATAGTCGAAAAACTCGAAGCAGATAAAGATTGCGTGCGGCCCGAAGTTTTGCTCGGGGAAACTCAAGTTTTGCCCGAGGTTTGAGAGTTTTATGTAAAAAAAAATTAAATTTAAAATTTTTATCATGTTTTATAAAATTTAATTAAGTTTTAATGAATTATGTAAAAAATTCTTGTATACAATTCGTGGTTATTTTTGTATCAATTAAAGGTTTTAAATGTAATTTATTTTAAAATTTATTAAGTTTAAAAAGTGTTTTAAATATATTTAAAAATAACCTTTAATATTTAAAGAAATTAATTTAAGATGAAGGGATTGTCTTTTGATTTGATTAAAGTATTATGTGATAAAAAAGATTAATTGCTTGATTTAAGTCATTAAAGATAATTATTTAATGTAAGAAATTTTTAAGGATAATTACTTAATCAAAGATTGATTAAGGTTAATTAATTTTATAATTAAGAATAATTAATTCATTAGAAGATTAATTAATATACAAGTAACTAGAAGTAATTAATTATTTAAACATAATTAATTAGTTAAAAGTAATTAATTAATAGTTAAAGTTAATTAAGTAATCAAGGATAATGACTTATTATAATTAATTAAGGATAATTAATTAAATGGTAATTAATTAAGGGTTAATTAATTCATTAATTAATTTGTTAAGGATAACTAATTAGGGGTAAGTAAATAATTAAGATTAATTCTCTAATAATTATAGGTTGATTAATTTATTAATTAAGATTAAATAAGGGCTAATTAATTATTGTAATTAAGGATAATTAATTTAAGAATAATTAAATAATTAAGGATTAATTATTTAATGATTAAAGATTTACTCATTTATTAATTAAGGTTGATTAATTAATAATTTAAAGTTAATTAATTTATAATTGATTAATTAACCTGGATTAGTGATTAATCTAGTTTCAATTAATCAGATAACCAATTAATCTTACTCATGGATGATTGTATTCTATTGAATGCTGTGAATTATTTGATATCTCTACTGTGTGATGCTTTGTGATTTGAATTGTTATAATTTAAGCTGTGATGAATGTAATTTATTTTTATCTGTGATAAGTGTATATCATTTATCTGTGATGCAATGTATATATAAGCGCTATAGGATTATACCGCTTATCGTTATTGATATGCTTGAATCTGTGATGATCAATGATGTTGCACTATTGTGTGAAACCCCTAGTCTACACTATACACAGACAAATATGGATTGCATGAGGAAATTGGTTAAGTCATAGATTTTCGAAATGGTTTTAAAATTGAATTTTGAATCCAAACGGTTT
The DNA here is from genome assembly GCA_030765085.1 of Allium cepa. Taxonomy (NCBI): domain Eukaryota; kingdom Viridiplantae; phylum Streptophyta; class Magnoliopsida; order Asparagales; family Amaryllidaceae; genus Allium; species Allium cepa. The sequence goes on along the minus strand of CM060943.1, from coordinate 823,916,038 downwards.
TGGAAATGGATATGGGTTAAATGTAAAAAGCTTTTGAAAAAGAGTTTTAAAGATAAAAGTTATTTTGAATAACTTGATAAAGTTTTGAAATTTAAATAGTTTGATTTAAATTTGAATTCAAAAATTTGAAATTGAATCCTATGTTTGGAAATTATGGTTTAAAATGTTATACAAGTTATAAATGTGTTTATATGGGTTTTAAACCATTTTAAAAGTATTGATTTGGGAATTTAACCCAAGGACTTTAACTTGTGTAAATGAAATCGAAATTTACCGAAACGAAAACTATTTGTTTTCAAATAAAAATAGCTTTCATATACAGAAAGGATTTCCAAATTGTACTGAAAAGATTTCAAGTTTGAAATAGAACCGTTTGGAAGCTATGAATAAATCTTTGCGAAAGATTGTTGAATCTTGTTTTGAAATTGAAGAAGATTTTAAATGGTATATCTTGTATATATATAATAGATTTGAAATGGGAATTTTTTGAACGCTATGAATCTATGGAAATGGTTTTGAAAGATATGAATTGAATCTTTGATTTAAAGATTTGATGAGTTAATCCAATTTGAAATGGAATTGTTTTCAAAAGCCGTGAATAAATCTTTGTGAAAGATGGGTGAACTTTGTGAAGTGAATCTTTTCGTTTAAAGATTTAAAATGGTAATTTGTCTAAACCATTTGTTTTGGGAAATAAGTTGTGATTTAACAGAAAGCCCAATATCCATATGTTTCTAAATATTGCGCTCATTATTCGGTTTAGCCGGAAGAGGACCTTGTGTCGTTAACCCATTCCGAATAATGATATGACATTGTGGATAGCATTTGAAGACTGGTGGTGAAGACCAAATATTTTCAAAAGCGAAAGGATAATTCGTCGATTGTATGTACACCGACTGGTCCCTGGTATAGAGATCTCCATATGTGATGGGGAGTCCGGACGTGATTAGGGATTATCCGGATTGCAAGGGCTTCTTTGGAAGTGCCTTCGGTTCTGTACGAACCCCGAACAGACTTGTATGGATGTATGTCTAACATTACATTTTGTGTTGTAAAGCTGGTTTCTATCAAATACATTTCTGTTTGGTGGCGGAGATTTATTCTCTTAGCTTAACACCCTTCTCTGAGACATACGAACTCAGAGGTTATGTAGTTGATGGTTAGTAGTGATACATTTCCAATTTGGTAGTGTGGCATGTTGAGTGCTGCTGAATGCTATTGATCATTTGTTGATCAAAGCATGGCTTTTGTGAAAAGCGTGCTTTGTCGACGAGACCTCGTCGGAACTTACTCCCCGAAAATGGTCGAAACAGGAAAGATGCAGCAAGTTTGTAGGGGTCGCTCCCCTAGGGTATGTCCATTCCTTCTAGAAAAAGGTGGTATCATGGTATGGAGCCCAGATATTTAACCTATGAGGTTACTGCAAATACATTGCTTTGTGGTTGTTGGTGTTGAGAGCTCTCGAATAAAGGTCACAAACGACCGAGGATGGCATATATTTAGGTGTTACTCCCGGGAAAGGAGGAAATCGGCCTTGTGTTGGCAGAGAGCCGGGTTGATTTTAAGGGCGTCCCTCCAAAGACGTTCCCATGTGGCAATAGGAAGTTCCTTAGCCTGACCATTTGTTTGAAATCCAATAAACAATAGGAGCCCTTTATGATTGCAATTGTATAACCTGCCACCTCATGTGGTAGTTATAGATGGAAAAATATAATGGTACCTATGTTGGTTAAGATTATATTATACTTTCGAAATGTTTTCCACTATGCACTAATAATAATATCAAAAGGATTTTGCGTAGTTAGCATGTTTGACTATCATAAGGAGAAATCTCCCCTAAGTGTGCGATTGCATGGTGTGTGTGCCGAGAGCCCTTATGATAGTTTCATTTTGCAAAAAGCATTGTGGATTTCAATTTTTAAAATCTTTTGTTGTTTGTTTAAAGATAAACTATTTTTGTTTGCTCATACCAGTCCCGTGACTGACCTGGAGTATATTGTTCCCTTCCTAAACTCAGAGTGCCCACAATTTCCCACATGGGCAATCTAGAGTTTGGGTTTTCAGATAATCAAATAACAGGTATAGATTTGATAGCCTTCGAAGTCTTCGGTTTGGTAGCATTTGGAAATCTCCTTTAGCTTATGGATCTTTGAAGTTTTGGTTTGGCAATCGCGTTCGGGACCACATTTGCTATAAGTTCAGCTTGATGGTGGTTCGAGCTTGAATTTAAGAGCTTTGGTTTGGACTCTTTGGAGTTTTGGTTTGGAGTTGCAGTATTGGATTCTCTTGAAGACTTTTTTCATGTCGATATATTTCCGCTGTGATGTTATGTTGTATATATTCTCTGATGGTGTTGGATATGTTGTACCATGATGTATCTGTCATTACATCTCTATTGTATATCAATGCAATCACCTTTTGTTTCCACTGTGTTGTTTATCATCTAATGTTGTTGCAAACTCCGAAAGATACGGATTCGATGTCACTTGTCGGGCTTGAGTTCGGGTCATCACAAGTTTCACTCTGGGTAATTTATGGAAAGTGACAACGGTAATTTTTCTTAAGAAGGATAGGTCTAATAAATTAAAATGTGCAAACTAATTTTCAGATATTCAATGGTATTGAAATTAATGTGTTAGGAATAGGAATAAATATATTTATGGGTGTGCATATGTAACCGTGCCTACCAATTAGAAATATATATATATATATATATATATATATATATATATATATATATATATATATATAGCGTAATATACTACGATATTCGTACTAGTTATAATAGGACAACTACTTATTAATAGCATAGTAAATTATAGGACTATGAAATGTAAATGGAAAAGAGATAGCAACTTCAAAATTAGTATAGCAATAAATGTGCAGTTAATATGGAGTTACAAGACTTAAATGGAGACATAAATGCATTTAATGGGACCGATTAAAGGATCTAATATGATATTAATTGGGAAATTAAATAGCATAATATGTTGAATTAGAACAAATAAATAAATGTCATTAGAGATCGTCCAATTAGAATAATAGTGACCATTTATTACGGATGACTGTCATTTATGGAACATAGGAAATAAATGCATAAGATACAAATTAAATACTAATAGGCAGTATAATTTTCATCATGGGAAATTATAAAGCCTTAATTATACATTTAGGATAAGCGCGAATCAGTGGGACAAACCCAATATTTAGACTTACGATGATTGGTTTGGTTTAGAATGGGTTGGGACGCAAGGTCGGTGGAGTTACACAACCGAAGTCCGCTCTGTGGGGATACTTACTACTGATGTGGTACATCTCCAACCTTAAGATATGTGGGGATGGAATAAATATTTGTGTATTGGTACGAGAAAACATACCAAGGGTTAGCCCAAGATTTGAATTATTAAATTGCTCGATACCTTTAAGGAAGTCAATAGAATTATTTCAGGGTGGATGGTATTATATGACCATCGGGTCTTCCTCCTCCATATACAAAAAGTCTTAAATAACCTACGATGGTACCTACTAGGGAAATGGGGTCGGCTTCATTCCTAACAAGAGGTATTAAGTAACTAGAATGGGCATTATACATAACTTACATTAGGTTAGCCTAAATGGGATTTTGGCCGCGAGAGGTCGGTGGGCTATGTCAGTAGTGTTATTGTACCGATATTTAGTGGCAGGGCTAGAATATTGGCTATAACCACCAACGGTCCCGAGCGATCGTTAGTAAAGGCTAGGGTTGTGCCCTAACTGAATTGGCTTCCTACTAGTGTACAATCTGTATGGGATGCGCAAAGACCTCATTATTTAATTAGTCAATTAGTTGTCTATTGGAGGTGGACTAGTTAACCCTTAGATAAGTCTTTGAAATGCGTTTGTAATATGAAAATTAAATTATAAAGTCGTATATAGGAGTCATTGGTCTCTATAGCTAGAAAAGATTGACCAGCGCGGAGGGCCCGCTTTGGGGTTGAGGTATTAAATGGCTATTAGGTCTGTCTCCTTCCCATTTAAGAAGTATTAAGTGGCTGGGCTTTCTTTTGGTTAGTATAGTGTTTAGATATATATGTATATAGGCATATATATGTAAATGTATACGTATGTATGTGTACATATAGTTATACCTTGGAGGAGGTCTGTAATATTATATACATAGATGAAATTACATGCAATAGCCATGAATAATGAATATAACACTTAAATAGAAATCAATCGGCATAAATTAGTGTTATATATAAAGTATGTGATTTACCATTCACCGGAACATTGTCCTGACCCCCTCCTCATTACAGGACAGGTTACTAGCGCGAGACAAAAACTACAGGGGTGAAGTCTTCTCATTCATGCTCGATGCTGGCAAGGCGACTAGAATCAAATGAATAATATTGGTTCCAATATAGTAGCCTTAATCGGTAGATATGTTCTATTATATTTTTCTATTCCACTATAAGTTTGTGTAGACAACTCTCTAATATACTTTTGTTTGTTACAAGTTTCCAAAACCGAAGACCCATACCCTAATGGACTTAGGTTTCTATTTAGTCAAAATTGGAACCCATTAAGGTACGAGTCGTTACAGATCATACGGACAAATTGCTAAGGATCATACATTCCTACTTTGAGTCAAACATATGCTTAGCCAAGGAGTAGACTAAGGCTTACGGAATTTAATAAGGAATAAAAGTTGACCACTGCCCTGAAGTCCTGACCATCCACTAACCACGACAACCTCAGGACATCGCCCGTAGTAAAGTCCATCATCACTCAAAGGCAGCAACCCACCTCTTCTAGTCAAGATCTTGGCTTATATGATTTGAGAGGTCGAGGTCAATCTGTTCCAAGCTCTATTGTAAAATTCCTTCTTGGCTCCCGCTTAGGCTCTACCTAGGTCTAAACTACCCTTACCACCTAGGTATTTGCCTAATCCACCTAGATGAGACTTACTACATTATCAAAGCATATAACCAGGTTTATAGGAACCATCTATGCACCAACTTAGTCTTGATGCTTCTTATAAGCATCAAAATGTTTGTTTCAAGCCACTTGTCTCCATGCTTGCTTCCAAACCCAACCATATCCATGATATCCCATTATAGATCAGTTAATACTAAAAAATACTAAAATTTTATCCATGATGCACGAGTTTGTCAAAAATTCCTAACTTCGGTTAATCCTCGATTGATCCATGCCCAGGCGATTAATCCATAGTCCAGGTTTACCGCATATCATTCACCTAGCTACTTTTACAACACTGGTTCCAAGAAGTCGGCGTCAACTGGAAGGGAAATTAAGTGGTAGTGGAACTTTTAGATAATCGTTGGTGACACGAGCAAGTCATCAATGAATGGTTACAAAGTTGGAGATTTATTCACTTGAAGTTGGCATTAGGTAGACAAGTGAAAGTAATCGGGAACTGAAGTTGTGAAGGGAAAAAATGTCAATTGATTAACTTATATAGCACTACCGATATGATCAAACAATTTACTCGATGCCGTCAAATCATCTCGTTACGAGATGAATTTCTGCTCAAGATTAAAAGGTAATTAAAAGAAAAGAAATCGAAAGGGAAAGGTAGCATCTACCTGCTCAAGGCATGGAATGATCTCCAAAGTGTGGATCTTGTCCAAAGCATGTAAATTGGAATCTCTATTGCATAAAGCAGTCCGGTGGATATCCATGGAATGGAAACGACACTTTAAAGCTACCCTTGGATAATCAAATGGAACATATGGACTAAGGTATATGCTTATCTTATTCCAGGGCATGCTTTGATTCCAATAGAAGCATACTCTAGGAGGTAAGTGGTATTCGAATTTTTAAGTAAACAGCTTTGAAAAGAATCTGGACAATAAGATGAAGATGAAATGATTCAAGGACTTAGGAACATGCTTAGAAGGATGATAAAAGAAACATGGATAAATTGGAGGAAATACAAAGCAAAGAATTCAGTACCGACCCAAAAGTGGTCGGTACTGAGCACTTTTTTGCCTCCAGTGGGACTCTTGAGCTGTGGCATATGGATGGTTAGCTTGAGTGATCACATCGAGGTGCATGATGGAGGAGTAGAAGAACCACTCTAATGAAGTTCTAAAGGAATGAAAAAAGTACTTTAAGTATCGGAACCTCCCGGGAACAACATGTTTTCCAACGAAAACCGCTCAGGGCACGGTGGATCAAAGATGGAAGACTAAGGGAAGGAGGATGGAGCAACCATCCCTCATAAATTCAGGTCAATACCGATCACTTTGGATCCATATCGGATGAATTTTCAGCTCTGGGGACTTCATCTTCCTCTCTGATATTTTCAAATTTAAAGTTAGACCTGGTACATTGAGACCTAGCAACTCTGTTGGATGATTTCTTAATAAATATAACATTTATGGCATTTGAAATAGGACTTTTTGCACTTGCTGTAACATCCCCCATTTGGAGGCCCAAATCTAACTACCATGGATGCTACAACCATCCATAGTTATTAGTATTGGGTGACCAAATGCAGAAATGTTAGATACATTGATATACCAGAAACACATAGATATGAAAAAATTTAAACTAATTTTTTTTAAAACAAATTTCTCATTCCACTTTAAATCACATTTCAAGCTAGAAATCAATAAGAAGCTTAGGTAAGCATTCTCTTCATCTTCTCCATATCAATTCCTCTTCAATTTCAGAAATTTCCTAAACCCTAACTTAGGAAATGTCTTTCTTATGAGCTTAGATTGAAGCTTCTTGGGTTAAAATTGAAGAGTGGTTGTTCTTGCCTTGCCATATAGCTTGTCACTTGTGTTTTTGAGTAAAAGATGAGTTTTTAAACTCACATCTATGTCTATAACTTTGATAGTTGTTAGGTAGTAATTCCTAACATTTATTTCTTGTTTATTTGTCTTTGAATTGAAATGGTTTGATGAATATTCTAATTTTTGGTGTTTTGAATTCAAAAATCTTTAAAAATTCTATCTTTGATGTTTGAACCTTGTTTTTGGGGTGTATCGAAGAGCCTAAAAGGATGGGTTATCACTTAGCATAAATCCCTAGTCGTCGTTGCTCATCCGATTGCTTCTGGTAGGATTTTTTCCCTTCTTGGGGCTAGGTTAAGAATACTGCAAATTGCAATTCAGTTGGTTGAATTGTAGGTTTAGACGATTGAAACCGGGGAAGGAAAAATCCTGTCCCTATACTAATCAACTGACTTCTGAGTTCAGTCGACTGAACCTGGGGACAAAATTCCTGTCCCTATATCAGTCGACTGACCTCTGTGTTCAGTCGACTGGACCTGGAACCCAAAAGTTTCCAGGTGTAGGATCAGTCGACTAACCACCGAGTTCAGTCAATTGAACCTGCTTCTCTCAATCAATTTTGGCTTTTTGTGAGGAATTCTAATTTTTAATCGATTCTTGTCAATCCAATTAGTTGTCATCACTTATTATCGACTTTGAAGACTTCCTTCTTTGGATTTTTGTGAATATCCATTTTGATGGATTTGGTATCGATTTCTTTGGTTTTGATTCACGTCTTCGAATGTGAATTTTTGGTGACTGATTATTTCTACGATCGTTTTCTGTGGTTTGTCACTTTAAAATGCAAAGGTTTCTATACTAGTAGTAAACATTCAAACTCTTTCACAAAGATGATTTCAACTCTATTTTAATACAAAGTTCGTTTATAAAACCGTTTTCCAATCTATTAGTATATACAAACCTTTACCTCATTCATTCGAGAAATCCAATTAAACGACTTAGTAAAACAAGCAGTATGAAACGACTTCGTTTACTTTGTCGATTAATTCTTAGACTTGTTCGATTGAAAATCTTGTGACAAACTTCGAGTGGAAATCTACAATTTGTTCGTAAATATTTAAGTTAAGTCAATGGTTATAGGGCATGAAGCTAAACTCATTTATTTACTAGCTTAGTGTAATCGACACTTCTTGATGATCGATGATGATCATTTTGTGATTTAGACTAGCGTTATGCGATGTCTCTTTGTCCAAGTAGGGGACTATACCTCGTTTTATTAAGTTTTGTCTCATTTCTTTTAAAGGCTAACGACCTATGGGTTCTTTGGAGTTTCGACTCATTTTCGTGGGCTAGAGACCCATGTTCTTTTATGGAGTTTGGCTCATCGGATGTACCGTTATTGTACTACGTCGTTGTTTCGAACTATTCGAGTTTCAGGTTCCTCGAGCGTACCGTTATTGTACTACGTCGTTGCACCAGCTCTATGGTTAGCGACCCATTTGTGATGCATGTGTTGGTGAGTTTTCATGCTCCGTTTATGATAGGCCTCCCTCTTTGTGATTTTTGGATTTCTAATTGATGATTTCTAGAATTTGTGTTTCACCAATTTTGCGATTGGCATTTTAATATTTGTCAATATTTGTGGTTTGGTGAATAAAATAAAGAATATGACATTCTTTTTTATTTTTGAGATTCTTGAGATATTATATGATTTTTGTTGTTGTTAAATGTATGCTTGTCATAGTATGACATTATTGTTATCGTACATTTTTGTCATATCTTGTATCGTATCTCATTTATCTGATAATTATAACTAGACTAATCCGTTTATTATTTTCTTATTAAATAACACTCAGGTCAGACCGAGATGTTACAGATGCTTTTTCTCGATTCCTTATCTGGGACCATCATCTGACTTTTGTCTAACTACTTTAGATTTGGTAGTTTTCGTTGTTATACATTCGAGATAGAGACTCTTTGATGTATACATATTCTTTTGTCTAGTACTTGTACCTATTCTTTTATGATGTAGTGGATCTTGTATGACCACTACTTTGATGTACACTTTTATGTGATATATTCATATCTGTTTTCACCTTTGTGATATGGATATCTGTGACTGATTCGTGTTATGCTTATTTCTATATTTTTTTCAAATACCACATAGCCACTATGTAGTAGCTTTGAGTTTGTATTTGATATGTCAGATTTCCTCTTGAAATGAAATGCATGACATACCATCTGACATATCGGTACTCGCACAAAGCCATTACATGGATGGTCGCTCCTCAATAGCCTTATTCTTCGTGCTAGTCGACAGCATTACCCAGTGGTATCCTTGGCTAGCGTGAGTATAGAGGTGGGGCATCACATATCCCATTACAATAACTGAAATTTTAAGTTTAATTTACTTTAGTTTATTCTACTTTTTTTTTTCTCATCGTTTATTTTTCCATTCATTTATTTATATACAGATCAATCACTTACATCATTTTTTTCCATTAAGGGTTCGATTCATTAATGAATCATTTCATAAAATATTACTTAAGCTTCTACTGCCTTACTTAAGTTTATTGCTTAATTCAGTTATTGAATAAAAATTTATGTTTTTGGTATTCGCTCTTGAAGAGAAAAGAAATATTTCAATATATCTAAAAATTCAATTAAACATTTAACCTTATTCACTTAGTAAGAATATAATATACATTTAAAACATCCTCATATAATTATGCAAAGAGTTTTCAAAAATCTAAAACAATGTTAGAAATTTATATCAAAACATTATAATAAGCTTTAAAATAAGGTTCCTTAAATCCAAAAAATATTAGACTTATTATTTTTAAAATAAGTATAAACTCAATATTATTAAACTGAAACTAATAGTATACTCAAATCTGACATTAAATTTCTAAATCAAAGTATAAAATTTCATACCTTCATAACAAATTCAACCACTTGTTTAAAAATGAATATTCAAATCATGGAAAAACATTTATTATGGTTTAATACAAAATTCAAATGGTAAATAAACCTATAAATTTTACTATTAGTACTTTGAAATCAAATAAATATTTCAAACTATACTTCCAACATAAGGGTTCAAATTTATTTGTCAAGTATATTGCTATAAATAAACTTCGCAAATCAAATTTTTTCTTCTTTCCATTTATATTATATCTTTAAATTATACATTCAAAGAAACTTATATAAATTTTACTTGAAATATTCATTTGAAAGCTTTATTTGCAAATCAACCATTTTTAATACTTTAATACTTTTCAAAAATTCATTTGTAAAGTTTCTTGCTTCATTTATAAATACCATTTAAATATTTTAAGTAACATCTTTATAAATATATGTAAACTATTTGAGAATATATATTTACATCATTACTTATATTTGCAAAGAAGCTATTGAAAACATTAAATCCATTATTTATAAATTTATTAATTTTATCTCAAGATACTTTTCTACATTATTAATAAATCAATAATCATTTACTTTAAATAGGTTTTATTTAATTAATATCTCCTAAAATATTTACAATGCTAATAATTTACTATTAAACCATGATGTATATAATTAAACAATATTTTAAACATTTTAAATATATAGAATTGATAAAAAAATGACCAAAATATCTTTTATATAATACTTTATCAAAATACTTTTATAACTTGATGTCTTAACAAGTTTATCTTCATTCTTGCATACTCCGATCGTGTGTTGATCAGGCGCAAAGCTATAATTCTCCAAGTGCTTAGTAGACCTGTTTCAACACCCAGTGAAAATACTTAAAAATAGGTATGAGAAGTACCGCTCAAAATCCAATGTCAAATGATGATAATACGATAGCAGTGACCCGCTACTGATCCGTATTTACACAATGGCAGAAGATCCTCCTACCTTCCGGATTCTAGAAAAATATCGTAGCTAGTTCATAAACAAGGGTCCATCGACCCCTGTTGCAGTGGTATGCTGCTGATTCAATGATTTACGCAATGGATACACTTCCTTCCCGGAAGATCCATAAACAACAGATCCCAGGATCGAAAGTGCCTCCATTGGGTAAACTAAAGAACCATCTACCCTGGAAAAAAATCGAGGAACTCATGAGCTTAAGTCTGGACAACCATACCAGTTCGAATCCATTTCTGAATTCACCCAAATTCATTAGGGTTTACCGGTCGAATCCATTCCTGGATTCCCCAAGTCCATCTGGGACGAAGCATATCATACTATAATTCTTCACGGAGGGTACTTCCCCATAATTCTTACTTCAAAATATAACATACCATATATAGTACCCTTTCAAAATCATAGCTTAAAATATCACACTTATATAAATTCCATTATATATAAGATTTCATTTTCAAATAAAGTACTTTCCAAAATCAATAATCTCGAATATATCAAATCATTCTTATATATATACCATTATATATTAGATTTATCTCTTTAGATCGAATACCTTCCAAAATCAACGGTTTCAAAATCACTTGTACTTATATAAAGTCCATCTTATACAAGAATCAAAAAAATTTTGAAATTAATTTCGCTGTATGAAAAGCCATATGGGATTGAACATCATTGCTTTATAAAATGTTTTGAATTTAGAATAGTTTTCTATTTTTGTATATAAAATGGTTGTGTAAAATAGTTTGTTAATAAAATAGTTTGTAAAATATATTTGTAAATAAAATAGTTCTGTTAAATGGTTTATAAAATAGTTTGGTAAATAAAATAGAATACGGTAGTTTGTATAAGAAAAATAAAAGAAATAGTTTTGTAAAAATGGTTTTAAATCAATAGTAGTTTTGCATAGAAGAAAATTCTACTTCAAATTATAAAGATATCCAACCCAATAAATTTCAATTTCAGCACCAAAGCATATCAATAATATTAGAGGATAAGATGTACATACGTCATCATTTTGCAAAATAACATTCGATCGCCAGCTCGATCACACAAGTTAGCCTTCGAACTAGTATTGTCCATTCAGCTTCCTAATGCGGACTTCGATATGGTTTCTTGACTAGAAACCATCATTCTCCTTGCATAGCCATATACCATGATAGAGAATTCTAGAATCAAACCAAAATTCATATCAAATATTCTCCATCAGGGATCAAATGAAAAATCCTAACACAAAGTGGTGAAATTCACATAGAACTTGTGTACTCAAATCCGGATCAAATTAATTTCGTGAATAAAATAATATACATACAACTTATGTAATTATTCCAATTTGTTCATTACAATTGCATTTCAATTAAATTCATTTTTAATCTCATTGATTAACGCAAATATCAATTCATACTTTAATATTTGTTTAACACAATTTCTCCATTTAAAACAAACATTAATATATCCATTCTCATAATACTGCTTATATTTCTCTTTAATTCAAATTACATTCATTTCACATGTAATATTTCTCATTTAAAACTACATTTATTTGCAAATCATTTCATAATTTTCTTAAGTTTATAACAAAATTATAAAACTTAATTCCTTTTTATAAGACATTGTTCGAGTTTGAAGTTATCGTAATTATAACCATTTGTTGCAACATCCATTTATTTCATAACAATTTATAAGTCATGGCATTATTTATAATTATTTTAGTTTTAATTCATATTTGCTTATCCTATTTAGTTTCACAGTTACCTTTTAATTTATTTATGACACATTTCATAAATGTTAATTAAGTTTATAAACATATTTTTCCAATTTAATCTCATTTACAACATTTCCTTAATCATAATTTCAATTTAAACATCTTAAGGCTTAAAGTTTACTATTGTATATTATCATATTACATACCAAAAGTGTATCCAAAAATTCTATTCATTTACTAGACAAAGATATAAAAAATTTAACCTTGTTTCACTTACTTTCAGTTTAAGGTTACGAATTCAACTACATAATTGAACAAAATATCTACATTTCAACTTATCTATTAATTCAGTAGTTTCGACTATCCAAAATATCCAGATATTCCATTTTATTTCAATAGTTCAAACTACCAGTCAACAAACAACAAAATTCACAACAACATTTCAATTTCGTAAACAAATATCCTAATTATTCATTTTATTCTCTTTAATTCACCATTATTAAACTAGTGCTTAAGCCATTAATTCAATCAACAATAATTAGCCAATGCTTATAAACGGACAAAAACTCAACTAATCAACAATAAATGATAATAACTAAATAATACCATTTCGTAAATCAAACACATTACAAATAACTATATTAGCTATAAAATTTATTCCTTTATATATATACATATTGTATATTAGGAAAAATATTTCATTTCAAACTTATATAAAACATTTTTATAACACTAAAAAATACACGCTCTTGCATATACACTCGGACAATTCATTATAGGGTATTACTACCCTATCGTTAATGAGTTAACCCCAACAGGCTAAGGTATGTCTAAACCAAAGCTCTGATACCAAGTTTAACGACCCATCTTTTTGAACGGTTTAAATCGGCAATAAACCACAAATGTCTAATTCAAACCATTCAAAATGGAGGATTGTTAATGGGGTATTTAAGAAAGTTATAGAAAAGAAGGAAAAATAAAACACAGGATCTCGTAGCGGAATGACAAAATATAATAATTATACAAGCAGTTCATGAAGCTGTTTTACAAATGACGTTTGATTACACTTTTAAAATTCAAATCAGAGTTATATGTACATCAGAAAATAAACAAATAATGCAGCGGAACACATGAAGCAGTGGAATAATAATAATAAATAGAAATTAAATACTGATTCTTCGTCTTTGTCCTTCAGAAAATAAAATGGTCTTCAATACACTGAAAAGCTCAGACTGTTTCGAGCGTAATGAAAAGACAAAACACTCGAGTCAGGACTAAAAGATCTTATGTAAGTCAAATCAAAATAAATAGGATAGAAATATTACTATAATGGCTTCGAAGATGTTACGGGATTTTCATCTCCTATCAAGTGTACAACATGGATATAATTATTTAAAGATTTCAAATAAATCGAAATACGAATCTTAATCATTTTAATTAAAATAAATCGAAAGTTTAAATTTAAAACGTAAACCTTTCAAATAATTCAATTCTAATAAATATTCTAAATTCAAGAAATTATATGGGTATATATCATTTCAACCAGTATCCAAAATCAAAATTTCCAACCCAATGGAAACCGCTCAGGTTATCATTTCAATCCACAGAGATAAAAGAGATGTATACATAAATAAACATCCAATTATCCAAAATGTCAACCAATAACATCCATCATAATCCAACTTCCAAATCAGCCAAAAAATCACAACAATCATGTTATCATTATTAGGTGTTTAACTAAAAATTTATGTTCAATATTAATTAAAAGACAATTCAATTCAATATAAATTAAAATTTAACTTAAATGGAAATCTAAAAATACCAAATAATAATCAATAAATTTCTAATCACATTATAAATTTAATTTAACTAACATAAGATAATTTAGTATCCGTGAGTGAGTCAAAATACTCACCTTTGATTTTAGAATGCAAAAATCCAAACAAAGATGCCTTTCAACAGTCTCTAAACTCAGCCAAACCTATTTCATGTCGTCGGGAATTCAAATACGAGTCCAACAGAAGAAACTACGTATGTATCGAAGCTCGTATGTGAAGATATTCAGGTTATATGGATATATTAAAAAAATACATACACATTTAATTATTAAAATAAGAAACTTTAGTAACACAAGTTTTCAAATTTGATGTACCCAAAACAAAGGCAAGAAGTAGAAAGCCAACACCATGAAAGCTAATCCTCATTGTTCATTTTTTTTGAAGGCTTCTTGCAAAAGAAGGAAAGGTGATGAGAAAAGATGCAGATGTGGTTGAGGAAGAAACAGATGCTCACACTTTTTTTAGAACATATCTTCAGTAAAAATGAATTGGCAGTAACTAAGTGGAGGTATAAAGTTATTTTGACACTGAGACTTTGAGGAAAAAAATAAAGATCCCGACGTTTGAAAAATAATGATGTTCTAGGGGAAAGAATGAGATATGATATGAAACAAAAGAAGATACGTAAGTAACAAAAGAAATAGGTATGGAGGGGACAAATAAAAGGAAGCTATATGATCTAAGTAAATGCTTTGGTAATAAAATAAACGAAAGGGAAGAATGAGAAAAGATGAGAATTCACGTTTCAACTACATTAGAGAATTGCAATAAAATCAAAATATGGAAATAGTGGTAGGTGTATTGAATAATACGGAAATGAAGGGACCACTTAGGATTTAATTAATTGCATGTTCCACTCAATTAAATATAATAGCACCAAATATACTTTTTATACACCCGTTTAAACATAATTAACATATAATAAATATATTTGAGTACAACAACTAATGTAACATTACACAAAATAAAAGATGATCCAAAACTCAAATTCAAGTTATACGAAATATTAATAAAATAGTATATATACACAATTTAATAAGAAAATATATAAAATAAAACATTTATTGACTTACGTTGCCAAATGCCTAGGGGAAGGATTGGGCACTCATGTGTATTATTTTTGTTTAAAGCATGCAGAAGGTATAAATGTTGGAAGAAAGAGACAAAATAATGAGAATGAGAAGAAATAAATATGGAGGAGCGACATAGTTTGTGAAAGGAGGAGGTGGCAAAAGAATATAAAAATATAGCAAGCTTTTCAAAGAAACGATTTGGTTATGTGTTAAATAAATATAAACATGAATAGGCTAGCATGAATGATGCACATGCATTAAATATGAATTGTTAATATTCACTAATGAGTTAATTTATAAAAATGTTAACACTAAATAGAATATAAGCATTTGGAAGCTTATAAATGAAAAATAGCAAGTTTGAATAAGTTAATGTGCATGAACATGTGAGTATCTAATGCATTGGAAACGAAAAATTAATGGACGAATTAGTGCATGCAGAATTATAAAAAAAGAACGAATACTAAAAGTTGCAACATGTAAAAGTAAATGCTTAGATGAAAATACAATAGGTATGTAAGAATTAGGCCGAACAAAAGTAGGTAAGAGAATGTACACTTAACAACAAGAATGGAAAATGAACATACTGAGAATAAATGAAAGTTTTATGAAATAAAGAGAGAGTTTTTTAATTTAATGTGAATGGTTGAAATGTGAAAGTGAACAAGACAGAGAAAAATAATAATTGAGATAGTAGTTATCAAAAGCAATAAAATATGAACCGTGCACAAATATAAATTCATTATTCACAAATAGTTGTTATAGTTCTATATAATACTGATTTTATTCAATAACCATTAACAATCTATTTCATACAATAATTAAAATTTTACATTTTTTTCTTATATTCAATTTTGAAACCATGTATAAGACTTACGTTATTTCAATTAATTGCAATCTCATTCAAGTTTCTCATAATTAACTTACATCAACACTGCTACAACTCATTCTAGTTATTATTTCCCATTAAAAAATCACAAATTATATTTCTTCAGATATTAAATAACAAAACTTATTAAATTAACCAATTTTAATTTTCGAAAACGGGTAGTTACACTCTCCTCCACTCAAAACTTTTCGTCCCCGAAAAGGAAAACGAAGGAATCAAGCAATCAATATATGTTATTCAAAATATTAAATTTATAATCAGTTAATTTACAAAATAAAATAATTTTAAATAAAACATATCAATTTATAAACAATTAAATCCTTTTATATTCAAGTTAATAAAAGTTTTGAAAAAATTTCATAAAATCTTGTAAGTCCAAAATTTATGAAATTTTTTGACCGAGTCTCCTTTGTACGGAGAGGCTCGAGAGAAATATCAATAATAATAATACATATCAAAATTTTCAAAATATTATATCTTAACAGTGGGAAAAACAATGCAATATCGCTATAAAACCGTAATCCGAGAACCCCCTATTTGTCTGGCAAATAATGCTTATTTTAAGAAACCAAAAGCAGTAGCAATTGCTTCCATAACCTGTATTCCACTTATATAATCCAAAGAGGTTAAAAGTTATATAGAAGTGAAATTATTATATTGTTTTAATTAATAAAACAATCAATATAACATAACAACAATCACTTTCAACCAAAGGCATTTCATCGTCACATAAAATCAAAACAAATCAATACAACATAACAACAATCCTTTTCAAACAGACATACAATATTCGCACAGGATCAAAGTAATCAACCATTTCTGAAGTTACAATCATTAAATTTAATTTAGTATTCGTTTTATTATTTATTTTAATTATCAATAGCTTCAAACATTATCTTAATTTCATAATTCTTTGCTTACAATGTTCACTTTCTATTTAATATTGTTTAGTAGCATTACAACTATAACTCAGGTTTATAACTATTTTCAAATCAAATTCTTAGTTATAAAAGTAGATTTCATTGAACACTTTCATCATTTAAGTTTTTCTTGTATAATATTCCTTTACCTATCCTTATTTAACATTACAACTTTTAATATTCTGGTAAGTTATATATATGTTTCTAAGAATGTAATTGAAAGTTACACAAGTTTATCTTATTTCATTTTAGTAAATAAATGTTCAATAGTTATCATTTCTTATTTTCATATCCATTTTGTTTACAAGTTACAAATTTCGAATTCCTTGTATATTTCATCTATAACTTAGAATTAAATTTCTTACCTTCAACTTTAGAAGTTCCAACTATTAAGTAGTTAAAATTTTATCCCATTACATTAATTGAAATTTTAATTAAAATTTACTTTAGTTTATTCTACTGGTTTTTTTTCTCATCATTTAATTTTCCATTCATTTATTTATGTAAAGATCAATCACTTACATCATTTGTTTTTCATTAAGGGTTTAAGTCATTAATGAATCATTTCATAAAATATTACTTAAGCTTCTATTGCCTTAGTTAAGTTTATTACTTAATTCGGTTATCGAATAAAAATTTAAATTTTTGGTATTTGCCCTTGAAGAGAAAAGAAATATTTCAATTTATCTAAAAATTCAATTAAAACATTTAACCTCATTGACTTAGTAAGAATATAAGATATATTTAAAACATCCTCATAGCATTATGCAAAGATTTTTCAAAAGTCTAAAACAATGTTAGAAATTTATATCAAAACATTATAATAAGCTTTAAAATAAGGTTCCTTAAATCCTAAAATTTATTAAACTCATTATTTTTAAAATAAGTATAAAATAAATAATATTAAACTGAAACTAATAGTAAACTCAAATCTTACATTAAATTTCTAAATCAAAATATAAAATTTCATAACTTCATAATAAATTTAACCACTTGTTTAAAAATGAATATTCATATCATGGAAAACATTTATTATGGTTTAATACAAAATTCAAATAGTAAATAAACCTACAACTTTTACTTTAGTATTTCGAAAACAAGTAAATATTTCAAGCTATACTTCCAACATAAGGATTCAAATTTATTTGTCAAGCATATTGCTATAAATAAACTTCGCAAATCAATTTTTTTCTTCTTTCCATTTATATAATATCTTTAAATTATACATTCAAAGAAACTTATATAAATTTTACTTGAAATATTCATTTAAAAGCTTTATTTGCAAATCAACCATCTTTAATATTTCAATACTTTTCAAAAATTCAGTTTTAAAGTTTCTTGCTTCATTTATAAATACCATTTAAATATTTTAAATAACATCTTTATAAATATATGTAAACTATTTGAAAATAATTATTTACCTCATTACTTATATTTGCAAAGAAGCTATTGAAAAAATTTAAATAATTATTTACATCATTACTTATGTTTGTCGTTACAGAAACACATGGATATGAAAAAATTTACCTAATTTATTTACACAAATTTCTCATTCCACTTCAAATCACATTTCAAATTCATTAAATAATCCTACTTCGTAAACCATGTTCAGAGAAATATAATTATTACAAAATACCCTAAGAGCTACTTTTGAAGATGCCTACTTGGCTGATCAAAGTCTAATTATAGGAAATTAAACAACTTTGCCATTACATCCAAAACACAGAGGAATCAACCTGAAAGAACTTCTAATAGCTAGCTTGCCTTTTGCACATCTCCGAAAGCTTATTCGTCTAAAGGAGAACTTGAAATCCTTAACTCTCAAACTACATCAATTGAGTACCCGAGAGTTAGGAGGAAAACATAAACTTCAAGTCAGACAAAAAGTTTGGTATTAATAATAACCTACCATCTCGAACCATATAGATATCTAGTGAGACCATGTCGCTTAGCAGAATGGGTTTTTATCTCACTAGTATCTTAACCCAATTTATAATAACCTTATACTATGCGCCTGCATCTACAATAGTTAAGACATACCATAATAAAATGTATTATGATGAAATGCAAATTGCAATATGCTCTGGATTTCCCATCTCCATTTACCTGACTATCAGTCTCAAGTTATAGTTTCTAAGGTCACATTAACCTACTAGTTTTCATGGCTAACTAATAATCAATTCCAAACTTATGGACTATCTGTCCGGTTTCATTATTTTCACAGGATCACTAAGAATCATAGGTTTGCTATGAACCTATTGGATTATCTAATAACATCTCTCACGTCATAGTTTTCATGGGATCATTATGAACCGATTGATCTCTTTCATAAACTTATTCCAGACATAGTTTTCATGAGATCACTAAGAACCTATTGGCCCATGGCCAATAATAATTTCCATACATAGTTTTCATGGACTTGTCAAAAACCTATCTAACCAACAATCCTTTGATCAGTCTTTGGGCATCCTATATCCTGATCTGTCTGACCTCCTGAATGCAATTCTACTCAACAGGAGTTAACTCAATCTATATTCACTACTAGGTCAACCTAGCTGGTTATTCTATCCTTAACTCCCTAAAATACAGTTATGGGTTAATTCACAAAGGAGTTAACTCAATCTATATTCACTACTGGGTCAACATAGCTGGTTATTGTACCCTTAACTCCCCAAAATACAGTTATGAGTTAATTATGAAGTGAATACATTTACGGGAAGAAGCTTACATGGTAATTGATCAAAACATAATAATATAAACTTCTATGATTTAATTCCTTGTAATCATTTTTCTAATGAAATATGGTTAATACCTTTAACCCGCTATCTTTTAGCATGGAAAGCTTCTTCAAAAATTCCAAAGTTAAATGAAATTTCTAAAATCTTTCATTTTGTCATAGGTTTACCTTTAAAAATGAGATTGAGTTTATTATTTGAAAACTAATGCATTCGACTATATCCTTTGAATCATTACTTGAAATCTTGGGCCTTCTCTTTCAGAAGCATTGAACTTTCTTTCGAAACCATTAAAAACATAACTTTTGAAACACTTAAAGCTTACCTTTTGAAACCATTAAAGATATACCTTTTGAAAGCATTAAATGTCTCCTTTCGAAACCATTAAAGATATACCTTCGAAACACTTAAAGCTTATCTATCGAAACCACTTAGTTCAAGTAGAATTTATGGAAGCATAGCTTCGAAACCATTTGAAAGTATCTCTTTCAAAATCATTGGGTTTAACATTAAATATAACTTTTGGGTCAAAGAGAACAAGAGTGAAAGTAACCTTTTCGAAAGCAGTGATCTCAAATAAAAGAATTGGAGAAAAGGATAACTTCGAAATAAACCTTTTGATACCATTGCCTTTGAAACCATTGATAAAAGCGGCTATAAGGACCCTTTCGAAAGCATTGGGAAGGCAACTTCAATATTAATAAAGCAAAAAGCCTTCCTTTTGAACTCATTGTTATAAGGCTATAAAGAAAAGCAGCCTTTAACCAATTCAAAAGGTATGAACGTGATAGCTAGGTAAGAATATGTTCAAAACGCGGCAACTCATTCGAAAGCTTCTTTAAAAACGAAGTAAGCGACAACTCTTTCGAAAGCACCTTTCTAAAAAAGGTAAGCGAGAAATTTTTCAAAAGCCTCTTTTTGAAAAAAAGGTAAGTTGATTGATTCGAAAGCTTCAACCCCTTCGAAAGCATCTATTAAAAATAACGGCGAGTAAAGTATTCGCAAGCTTATAAGAATGATTTCGACCCCTTCGAAAGCATGCCTTTGATATAGTTCCTTCCGTCTTTCTCCAATCCACTACATATCAATGGCTTGATACCATGTGCATTGGTTTTAAATGGGTTCATTAGCAAAAGTATGGTGACAAAAGCTAGCAATGGAAGTGGCGAAGTTGTAAGTCAAAATAAAACTGGTTTTATTGCCTTTCAAAGAAATTCTATTTTACCTAACTTACCCAATTTGTCAAAATATGATTGGTCTCCAAATATTTAACAAATCCTTTTCTAAAAAGGCCGCAGAATTCAATAATTAAGAATTGAAACCATTTTAACAAATAAGTCGTTTCCCTCAACAAAACATTTAAGTCATTTGACTTAAATAATTTATTAATCATATTAAAATACTAAGGAAAATTTTCCAAAAATTACAATAATTCACTTTTAACATATTTTCTAATATATATAAATTTCGGACCCAAAGTCCTTTATATAATTGCCTTAAATAATTTAAACCTAAAATTATCTATTCCTTCCATTAAAAATTCATAATAAATCATCTGTAGCTTGGAATATTATGAAAATCTAAAACCATATCCAAAAAAATGTTTTACATAACATATTCAAACATCATGGAATTCGAAATAATTTTCCTGATTCTAACCTTAGAATTGAACTATATCATTACACATAAATCCTTGTCTAAATCAAAACATGGCATATAATCAAAGCATATCATCATTCATCCATCGGAACGATTTATACCTTAAATCCGATATTAAAATGTTCAATAAGACTTATATGAGATGTTTTAGATCATTATTTACCTTTGCTTGGTTAACGAACTTGAGATTTGTTCTTGCTTTAATCTTCCTAGCTTGAATCTTAGCTTCTAATTGATTTTAAGCTCTTCTTCTCCTAGGGTAATGGCCAGTCTTGTTTCTCCTTTGTTTATGTTTTTGTTTTATGAAAAATGTGAATGATAATGAGATAAGGGTTTAAGGGTTACGGTATACGGCTATTCCCATATTACCCTTGCCTTATTCTCTTAGATAGTTAACTTATAAATCATTTTTATAAATCCATTTAATTAAGGCACGACCATTAGTAGTTTTCAAATCCTAATCCCCTTTTCAATCTAGTCTCTACATTACTCTATTTAATTTATCTAATTAAATCTACTGAATAATGCTATTTAAAATTAGGGGTTTTGCACTTGCTTTCTTCATCTTCTATCTCTACACAATGCTAACCACTAAGGAAGTCACTCTTGGCTATTCTAGGCTGTTAGACCGGCAATATAATTATACTTGTGACTGAAACCCTTAATTAATAACAATATACTGGATGTAGGCCTTAGATTTGTCGAACCACTTTAAAAACCCTTTGTCTTCTTTACTATTTTGGCGAGACCTCTTACTTTCAATTCATTTATAGGTGTTTTGCCATTTCCTGGCTCAACATTAAGTATCTACTATTATTTTACAATTTTCATTTCTGATGTTTCTTTATGAAGCGGAAGTGACCATTCACTCTCTTCATCCCAACTGTATCTTGAGTTACATTTACCCTCATGAATTCATTATTCTTTCTAAATGGTCAAACCACTCAAAAGGAAACCATCTCTACAATATTGCAATGAAGCTTTTTACAAAAGTTCATTTGACCATCCCTAACATTTATGGACATCAAATATTGCAAATCGATCAAAGTGACATTTCGATGATCAAGTTCTTACTCCCATATTATAGATTTCGATCTCATGTTACATTTAACATGAAAAAATCATTATTTTAATCAATTATATTGAATATATGATCTCACATTATGGTTTTGCTTGCTTACTTCAAATGAGCCAATTTCATTAGGGTTTCATAAGTTACGAATTACGACCATTAACTATATAACATTAACATACGATCGTACATTGATCATATATACATGTTCAAATTTTTAACCCGAAAAATGGATCAACTTCCTGGATTGAGCATGAAAGCATCAACCCTGTTCTTATAAAGCAATAATACAGAGAATAAATATAGAAAAAGCAGAAATAGAAAGAAGACGAGAAGATATTTATAGTGGTTCGACTATTAATGTAGTCGATGTCCACTTTATAGTTTTTATTATTGATCGATTGTTGTTACAAGGTGAATTGGATTACAAAGTTATTGATTATCCTTAGCTAAACTAAGTTCCCAATGTTGGAGTTCACTAGAGAATCACTGTGAACTCCTTAGATGACTGTTGTGAGAAGGGAGGAAAAGTGTGAAGAAGAGTTTTTGTAGAGTTTCAGCAGCCAGTCCAGAGGATCATCTTTATGTTGTAGATATGTGACTATTTATAGAGGTTGGAGAGCTATTGGGTTAGGCCTTCTTACCAGATGCTTGCAAATCACCGTAGGAAGATGCATTGTAAAAAGCATCACGAACTAAGCCAACTTGATGAGTCACTAGCGATCCATGGCTTATGGCTCGATAACGATTCAGTGGCTAGAGGTGCTTCCCCTACCCTCTATTTTGAAGTCCATGGTGACATGATGAAATGGTATGGATCACTCGCGATCAATGTACTTAGTGTATTTCTAAGCTTTGTCTTTGACTACCCATTGGACCATGACGTAAGTGAACTAATGAATCATCGAGCCATGATCATGGATCGCTGGCGGTCCATCGCCTTTGTGTATTTTTTCTTTTCTTTCATCTGATTTCTTTTGGTTAAATGCTATAGTCTAGTTGGTTTGCTCTTGAGCTATTTTGACTCGATCAAGTTATTCCGACTTCCTTTGGATTATTCTGGGTTAAAAACCCAAATAACATTTACCCCCCAGAATATGCCTTTGTTGAAAATAAGGTGTGCTATGGAAGTAACTGCTTTCCATTTTTGTTTGGCGAGGTTCAGGTAATCGTGTATGGACCAAGTGAATTTGACTTCAGCTATTCAGTTACTCGTTAAGTTTTGACTTGAATTGTTGCTGCTTGTCCTAACAAATCAATTTTGGCCCCATAACTTTTAGAATGCCTTCAGATGTCATGTGGATGACACTGGCTAATTTCAAAGTTGATCGAGCTTAATTTGAATGATTGCTAGTGATCCATAGGTGATGGAGCGATCCAATGGCTTGGTAACTTTTTCGTGCAATCTTCTATTTAACTGCCTCGAGCTGATCCATCTTCATTCTTACTTTCTTCTTACGACCCAAGCCTTCTCCCTGCTATTTAATCCAAGTTTCTTCCTAGACCTAAGTCCATCAGATCTATCACCATTGCCGACCATTCACCACCAGAGCTCTTCGCCGTTGATTGACCTGAATCTCACCGTCACCTTAATTTCAACCTAGCTTCTTCTAGCTCACAGCCGACGAAATCCTAACTCCATCATCTCCTTCATTGGATCTCCATCGACCCACCGTGCTTGGATCGTTGTGTTGAAAACTCTGATCATCTTTTCTTTTTGATCCTTAATTCAAGGCAAGTAAGGCTAATTCTGACGTTCATTTAGCGGAGTGTATTGGTAATGATTATAGCAAAGAGTTCAAGTTGATTGTTTTTTTATGGAGGAAGATAATAAATTGAGTCTTGAGTTCTTCATGAGATGTCATTCTTGCCTTGCTCCAGTGGCTGACACTTTTGATGTCTTCATCCATACAACCAAAATTGACTTGTACTAAGTTACGTAGCCGATACAGCATGACTCATCGCAAATTAGTTTTACCGTTCCGAATGGGGAGAATGACTTAGGATAGCATCTCGCAAGTAGCTTATGTTGTTGTCACCTTCTATAGAATTCGGACTGGTCTCATTTCTTGCATGCTCGGTGTACCTATATTGGAAAGTGATTTCCATATCCTTCAGATAACGGATCTGTTATTGATCGTTGATCGATAATGGGTTAGCGTTGAAGAAATAATTTCAAAAAATATACACAAATCCCTTTTCTTTCTTTACTGTGAGCAAACTATCTACACGGGAAAGCACGTTTGCAATATTCAAGACACTGAGGTCACCCCTCATAGATAACACATTACACTTGCCTCGGTATATAATTTAAATCCAATGTGTCGGCATGAACCCATCTCCTTTCGAAATTCAAGTGTTATAGGGGAGTTTTTAGTTAAAGATAGAATTACCTGATCGCTTATGATGCAAGTCCTATTGTATAGAATAAAGTATCTGTTTTCTCGTCGTAAGTCCACTAGAGGAAGCCCAATACTGTAAGAAGCTAAATCATCATCTATTTCCCCTTCATCTTTCGATTCATAGCTTGAATATGATCAGCTAGTCCTTGTTGGTTTAGTTGTGGACCGAACTCTATCAAATTTCAGAGTTCTTCTTAGCCCTCTGAGAGAGTTTCTTCCGTAAAGTCTGCCAAGGTTTTACATAACATTTGCTTACAACATGGCATTCCAGAGGATGATGTGCGTCTGTCAGAGAATAATGAATTCGCCCATATGTTGCCTTTGGTATACACTGCTTTCCATCGATATATGTGCATAAAAGGGGCAGTGCCTTCCTTCAATGATTTCTTGAAAGAAATTCTTCCGAACATGGGAATTTCCATGTTCCAAAATCATCCTAATGGCTATATGATCTTGACTTGTCTGTAAGCTCTATTTATATGGACATTTAACCATTCTCCAAGTTTCGACGAGTTGAGATATTTCCTCTCATTTAAGAGGAGAGACGAGTGTTTGTCACTTATCTTTATTGAGGCCCATAGGAATTGCAAGATTACGCTGTAGTTTCAAAGCAATTTGTCCCAGTTCAAGACTCAGTACTTCTTCGTTAGATGTCCCATAGGGTTCAATTACTTTGGACAACCGGGGGTAAGTTTTGTTCTTTACTTATTGAATTTTGAAATGTCGTTATGGATTTTCTAACAAGTCAAATTCTTCCTGTAGTTATTCCAAAGCCAAATAAAGACTTATCGCTTGACCAATTTTCCATACACTGAAGGTTGTAGATGTTGAGGAGAGATCGGTTGGATTTCTATAAATATACAAGATTTTTTTTGGTATAGGCCATTGAATCTAGGGAGATCCACCATAGCGGTTGAAGTTCCGTCTCCTTCCCGCTCTAGAATATGAACGCGCTCCACTTCTTCGCCACATGGTTCTGAAGACGGAGTTTTCAACGAAAGGTGGGTTTGTCTAGCGATAAGTTGAAGATATTCATGAAAGAAGAGATGTCATGACTGAGGCCAGCTGTCCGGCCAGAATATCCTTGATTCCAAAGGAAAAGGAAGAAGAATTCAAGCAATGAGAAGGCAAGGCTGAAGTGGCAACAGAAAAAGAGGAGGGTGAAGTTGAGAGGAGCAGCAGCTATGATTTCTCCACTAGTAATGATGATTTTGATGCAGGTTCTGGTGACAAAAGCTCTGAATCATATGACAGGATTCCGAGGATGAGTCTCATTTTCCAAGCTCGCCTCCCTAAGAGACTTGCAACAAAGATGCTTCACCAGAAGTCAAGCGACATCGGGCTCCGCATTTAAAGATGTCAACGTAGATTTTGGGGATCTGAGCAACATTTACATCGATTTTGACGAACTTACTAGGGAAGATTTCAGATTTAAAGAGACGACTCTTCATCCGAGTCATATTGCACCTGAAATCAGTCCATTTTCTATCTAATGGTTGCCTAATCTAGATTGTGACATCATTTTACCCCCCAGGACACATTACACGTTTCACTAGGGTCACTTTCACTTACACACACATTATTCAAGCCTATTTTTCATTACTAAAGCTCTTTATCTATTCTTCATGTCTAGTACCATGACAGGATGTGGTCTTTGTGACGATCTCAAGGATTTCATCGATCCACAATGCTGGTCGAAACGATCCACCAGCCGTTATCAGCCTCTTGGGACTAAGGACGAATGGAGAAGACGGAAGGACTTGGAGGCTGAAACTCATCGTCGAGACGAGTGGGAATGGAGTTGTACGTACAAATGTGTTTACGAGAAGATAAAGACCTTTGAACATCAAAAAAATCAAAGGTCGATCGCAGTTATCATCCTTTAGAGCAACGGGCCATTATTTCGGCCCCAGCTTCAGCCGGGATTAAAGTTCCAGTTTTCTCTGTTCAAGCGCCATCTTTATCCCAAGTTCCATCATCCCACGTCGTGCTTGCCCCTGGTTCTTCGCATCCTCACGGAAGATCGGCTTACGATTTTCCATCTAGTCCTTTTGGACTTAAAGCAGCGCCCCTTGGGTGATTTTCAAAAGGAGTTAAGTTTGACGACGACCTTCGCCGTCTACAAAGATTCATATAAACCCAACTTTTAAGCGATCCAAAGTAATTTGGAGCAAGCCGAGGGATGGAAAAAACTATGCGAGAAGCTAGCTGATACGAACCACAATAGTTACTAAGAGATCCTCTCCTTTGAATCGGAAAAGGATTACTTTGAGAAGGCGTTGGTGGAACGTTATGTCACAATTGAACGATTGGTACAAGAAAGGGATGTAGTGCTTCAAAAGAGTAAAAATAACGCTAGCTTGCTGAAAGAGTTGAAAGAGGCCCATGCAAAAATAAAGATCGTCTATAGAGATGAAATTTGAAGGCTCGTGCAGACGTAGTCAAGTTGAAAAAGGAGCTCGAAGCTCGCAACATGATTATTGAAGCCCAAAAGAAGACTATTGCTGATCATGACAAGATTGTTAAAGGCATAACAAAACAATCGCAGACTGCAAAGTGATTGTGATGTCCTATGATAAGACCGTCTTCGATCAAGCCCAAATGATTATCCTGCTCCAAGAAAGAGTTGCACATCTTAGCGCGGACAAGACTCGTATTGAAGTTGAAAAGACCAACGTTACGGCGCACTATTTGGAGCTACAAGACATCTTTGAGAGAAAAAGGGAGAAGATGGATAATACCATCATAAAGTTCTACGTTAACTCCCTGTTGCATCATAGGAGTCTTAGTTATTTGGGCCCCAAGCTCTCACGCACTCTCGCCGTGGTTTGGGAGGAAATTCTTACCCATTTCCAAGATAGCAAGATGCCTACACTGAGTGGGAGCTAGAGGATGCCTACATTAATGAAGTGTCAATGAAAGCACTGATAGAAGGGCGAGATCCTGCGAATTGAGAGGGAATAGGAAGTTGCCAATGTGGCGATGACTGTAACTGACAAAACGTTGCTGGATCCCCTTGTTTCTAGACTTGGCGAATCATCAAGACAGCCTTGCAATCAATTGACGAGTTCTTGTCCAAAAGCTTTTTCGTTGATTGTGCAACCATCAAAAGAAGGAGAAGATGGTGATTATGAGATTGACATTCTTAGCCACTCCTCTAATGTAGGTAACTTTCTTGTTTCTCCCGAGCTCGAGAATTTTTCAACTCACGCCACAAGAGCAAGATGAACTTAATGCTTTCATTTTTGATCTTATAGGTCCGTTTTCCTTACCCGTTGATCCACTAATTTCTTTGATGCCCGAACCAGTCGCTATTTTAATCGCTTACATGTTTGTCTAGCTGCTCTGATTGCTATGTTCATGTCCGGCTCACAGCTAGGGCTGGAGTCTGAGAAAATCACTGCATTGCATGGCTTAGATGACCCTTCCATATCTTTGGAGAGTGACTTTATGACAGCCGAAGCTCGAGAGAAGGAGGCCTATATTGAGCAACCACGTAAATTCAGACAACAACTGGTTGCCGTTAAGAAAGAAAAGGTTGAAGCGATAAAATCCTAGAAACGCAAGATAAAGCAGGAGACTTCCAAGAAGATGAAAGAGCAGGGAAGAGACATCTGCACCAAGGAGAAAGTCGATATCACTGACATCAACACTACCGCTGGCTGGGATTCTTAGGGGAAGCAAAAACTTCCAACCAAAGGTAGAAAGGGGAGTGGCAGAAAGAGGCGTTGAGAAGCTCAGATGGCAGTGGAGCTGATTTTTGAGGCATTTTGTTTTGTTTTATTCAAGTGTAGAGTCTATGCTTACTGCTTTTGTTGTAGCATCTGTACTTTTCCTTCTTGTTGGCCGTTATTGTGTGGGTATGGCCCTTAAATTTTGACCTTGTACAAAAAAAGTTATAACTAATATAATGGTGACATTTTGATTATAACCATGCATGTCTGTTATCTTTTTTTTATGTACTTATGTCTATTTAATTTATTGCTATTTTATTTTTCTATTCACGTGATTACCGCCAAATTCTTTGTTTGGAGTAGTAGAACTTGCGAAGTGTTTTTATTCTTGAGCATTTCTATTTGAGTACCAATGTGCGCCCCCCCAGTTCACAGGGTTGTTTACTTCGAACACCTAAAATGGATCAGTTGATCTGAGTGCTTTTTTATTATTGTCTTCTTTATCACTGGACTTGCTTTATGGTTCCTATCCTTGGGGACTTATGCTTTGAACAGCTTAATTACAGATTTATTGTTAGCTAACAATTGGAATTTTCTGCCAATTGGTAGCACTTTGATTTTGTTGGATTCATGCCCATTGTTCCTGATAATGGGAGCGAGTTAATCCTTATTATTCCTACAATAGATGAATTTCCAGGTATCGCCGAGGCAGTTCGGTACTTAAAAGTGTGCATGACTTATGAAGTGCATAGCTTTTTTAGAAGTATGCGTGGCTTTTGGGACCTATATGACCCATAGGTCTAGAATGGTTTTGGAACTTCTCAATGTTGCTAATCTTTAGGCAACATGAGGATTTTATGCATTAAGAGCATGACTCCATAGCTTAAAAAGGTAGTGTGCGGCTTATGAGATGCGTGGCTTTTGGGACCAATATGACTCGTCGATCCAGATTGGTTTCGAAACTTCTCAATGTTGCCAATCTTCAGACAACGTGAATAGTTTATACTTTAAGAGCGTGATTCCACAGCTTGAAAAGTTATTGCATGGCTTATGGGGTATGCGGCTTTGATTTGAGCCGTCTCGATGCCGTCGGAGCAACATTGGTTCTTATAAAGCGGAGATCGGGTTCCGCTAATCCATTAGTTTAAGTCGATTTGCTTCTGTTGATCCGGTGGTAAGCGGGGAATACTTGAGCATGATTCCACTATCTCAAGCAGCACTTGAATGGTTTTGAGCCAATTTGACCCCGTTGACTCAGCAGGTTACTATTATGAATGCAGTTTTATTAGTTGAAAAAGCAAATCAATTTTATTAAGAAAAGTTTGGCAAGTTCTGCCTATTTAGAATTACCTCGGTATCCTGGGATGGATTATTTGTTGAAAAGTAGAAAGTACATAAGATAGTTTCAGATAATGTAAGGACGTAACGATTCGTTGTTCCAAGCTTAGGAATTTAGATTCCATCCACGGTTGTTGGTTTGAAAGTTCTGTCTTCCAGCTTTTGATTGATCACATACGACCATTTCCAATTTTGTTCGAAGGCACCTGCATGGGATAGACTTGTTTGAGGACGAGGTCTCCCACTTCGAAGGTTTGGCTGCAAACTCTGGAGTTAAAGTATCATACGACCCTTTTTTGGTAAGCAGCGGTCCTTAGTTCATATTTTTTTCCTCTTTTCGACAATCGTATCAAGCGTCTCGAGTAGGAGCTGCACGTTTTGTCTTTGATTAAAATTATGTTTTCGATGGGAGGGGACTTCTAGCTCTACAGGGATCATTGCTTCTGAACCATATGCCAGAGCGAACAGGGTATGCTCGGTTGATGCTTTGTGTGTTGTTTTATAAGCCCATAATACGAGTGAAAGTTCATCAACCTAGCTTGTTTTTCTTTAGTTAGTCACTTTTTGATGGTGGACCAGATGATCTTATTTATTGCTTCCACTTGCATGTTTGCTTGTGGATGAGCGACCGTGGAAAAGCTCTTCACAATTCGAAAGCGTTTGCAAGTCTTTGAACTTGGCGCTTTCAAATCGGGTTCCATTATTAGTGATGATTTTCTGTGGCATGCCAAACCTGCAAATAATGTTTTTAGTACGAAAATTAATGACTTTCTTTGTGGTAGTGGTGGCCAGCAGTTCCGCTTCGGCTCATTTCATGAAATAGTCAACGACAATTATGGCGTTTTTGGCCCCTTCTTAAGCTATTAGCAATACATCAATCAAGTTAATTCCATATATTGCAAATGGCCATGGGCTAACCATCTACGTTAGCTCTATTGAGGGAGTTCTTTTAATCTTGCCGAATCTTTGGCAACGATCATACTGTTTGGTGTAGTCTGCTACATCACGATTTACTATTGGGCAGAAATATCTATACTGAAGGACTTTCTTAACAAGGGTTAGCCCCCCAGTATGATATCCACGGTCACCTTCATGAACTTCCTTCAGGATCCGTCGTGCTTCGTCATCGTTCACATATCTCAGCAAGGGGGTAGAGAATCCCCTTCGATAGAGTATCCATCCTATATTATGAATCGCCGTGCCTTCCGTAGAGTTTTTTTCCATTGATTCCTATTAGTTAGAAGAGTCCCTGTAAGCAAGTAGTCTTTGATTGGCGTCATTCATGTCTTTGGTTTTGCGATGATTTCAAAAATCCAGTCAACAACCATTTATTTATGCTTGAAGCGTTAGGGTTTCAGTGGGACTAGTCACAACAATCGAGCTTATCCTAGGCTTACCAATTCTGCTAAGTAGTCTGCCTTCGATGTTTAGCTCCCAAGGGATGTAAGTTATGGTGTAATGTTCGACGTCGTTTAGCAGCTTTTGTACTTTCGATAGATATGGAGCAAAGTTCTCCTCTTGATCCTAGTATTCACCTTTCATTGGGCAAACGACTAGTTGAAAGTCGTTGTAGACATTAATGGACTTTATTTCGAGTTCCTTCACAACTTTCAGTCCTGCTATCAACGCTTCGTATTACACTTCGTTATTTGTTGCAGGGAATTCCAAGCGTAGGGCGAACCAAATGGCTCATCCCTCAAAGGTTTCAAGCACCACCCCTGCCCCCAAACAGAAGTTGTTAGACACGCTGTTGACGAAGAGTTTCCATCTTGTTTCCACTTAATATGGTATTTCATCTTCATTATCCCATATGGTAAACTCCGCGATGAAATCTGCTAGTTCTTGTCCATTGATTACCCTTCTCGGGTGGTAAGTGATATCATATTGGCTTAATTCGTTATTCCATTAGAGGAGTCGCCTAGAAGTTTTGAATCGGTACAATACTTGCTTTAGAGGCTGACTAGTTAGTATTTTGATCGGACATGCCTGGTAATATGATCGTAGCTTTCTAGACGCAATCAAGAGGAAATATACTAGCTTTTCCAACTTCGAGTAATTTTTCTCGGCTCCAATAAACCGCTCGCTATTGTAGTATATGGGTCGCTAAATTTTTGCTACTTCACACACAAGGGCTGCGCTCAACGCGTTAGGTAAGACTGCTAAGTAGATGAACATGTTCTCTCCATCTACTGGCTTTGATAAGATTGGCGGGGCTTCCATGTGCCACAACAATTCTTCAAATGCAGTTTGACAAGTCTCATTCCATTTGAAGTTCTTCTTTCCTTTCTTTAATGCATCAAAGAAGGTATACAACTATCGGTGGCTTTCAAGATGAACTTGCTCAGCGCTATGACTTTCCCATCTAAGCTTTGTCATCCTCCTTGTTCTTTAGGGCTTGGACTTCTCATAAGGCAGTTATTTGCTTTGGGTTTGCTTCAATGCCTCTGGCGCTCTGAAGGCTACCTCGAATTGACATTTGAGTGGGTTGTGTTTCATTCCATATTTTCAAAATATTTCAAACATTTCAGTGAGATTGTCCAAGTGGTTGGCAGCTACTAACGATTTAACCAGCCTGTCATCCATATATACTTCCGTGGTTTTTCGATCCGACGCTTGAACATGACATTGACTAATCTTTGGTAAGTAGCCCCAGCATTTTTAAACTAAATAGCATTACCCTATAGTAGTACAGTCCTAGATCGGTGATGAAGCAGGTGTTTTCCTAATCAGGTTCATGCATCAGGATCTGGTTGTATACCAAGTACGCGTCCATAAATGATAGCAGTTCGTGCCCCACCATCCCGTCCACAAGCTGATCGATTTTGGGCAGAGGGAAATTATCTTTTAGGAAAGCTTTATTTAAGTCTGAGTAGTCGATGCAAGTTCGTCATTCCTGTTAGACTTCTTAACCAAAACCGGGTTAGATACCCGTTTGGTGTAGGTCGCATCATGGATAAAACCATGGCCATCAGTTTGTCTATTTCTTCCCTCAATGCCTTGGACCGCTCGAGGCCCGGGTGGTGCTTCTTTTGCTTTACTGGTGTAAACTTGGGATCGATGTTGAGCACGTGGCATGTTTTCTGAAGGTACCCCACACATATCAAAACGTGTCCACACGAACACAACCAAGTTGGCACGAAGAAATTTGGTAAGTTCTAATCGCATCTTGTTTCCAAGGTGCGATCCAATTTTCAAGACCCGTGTCGAGTCACCCATATCGATAGGAACAGACACCATCAATTTGAGCTCTTCTTTCTAGAGTCCAAAGCCTTATCGAATAGACTATGGTCTCCAAGCTAGGGGGCTCTGTAGTTGCTATTCGGTAGGTTCGTGAATGTGAAGAGCTCTTCTTACATTCTTCCCTTTATCTTTTCTTTTGGATTTACGCAGTTTTGCAATGTAACATTTCTTGGCAGCGCATTAATGTCCATTGATCACCCTAATTCTGTTTTCATTAAGAATTTCATGGTAAGACACCATTGGGCTAAAGAAATTCTAAAATCTGCCAACCGAGACCGTCTCAAGAAGGCGTTGTATGCGGAAGTTTCATCTACAATTATGAAAGTCTAAATGAGGGTGACTCTTTGGCCGCCCACCCCAAGTTCTGCTGACAACTTAATCATTTTGACGAGTTTTTTAGGCTCGTCGGTGAATCCTTGAATTTTGGTTTGGCAGGCAGATATGTATTTCATGCTGATCTTCATTTGATCAAAGTTGCGCTTTAAAAGATATTCAAAGAATTGTCGTTGTCAACCAATACTCATTGGACCACAGCTGGTCCGATACCTATTGTAACGACCATGGGAACAAGAGTTGGAGCTTCAATCGCTATGGTGTCCCGATTTTGGAATACTACATCATCATTCAAAGTTTTCTGCTGCTTGGTTGGAGCTCCATCTTCGGTTGAAGGCAGAATACTTCGGAGCATGCTTTAACAAGCTTGCATACTGCTCCACTTCTCCTAAACTTCTCTGCATGGGATGTGATCCTCCAGATATCATTCTAACGATGAGTCTTTAGTCCATTTGTTTTAATACCTACTCACTGGATTCGACTTTGTTTCTTTGATCCCTAGGAGCCTAGGGAGCCATGAGCTAGTCAGGATTTTTTGATTTTCTCATGTATTATTGAAGCTTGTTCTCCCGAATCAGCTCTTCAATCAAGTTTATTAGATGGCAACACTCATTTATGTTGTGACCATGCATCTTGTGGAAGCGATAGAACTTCCCTGGGCACTTTTGTTGTACAAAGCTTCCTTCTTAGGGTTTTTTTTTATACTCCTCTATCGCCTGTGCCATGAGATAGATGTTTTTCGATGTATCATTGAGCGGGGTGTAATCTTCGAGCCTAAATCCTTTAAGTCGTTTATTGTTACCATTTCTTTTATTGGAATTTTGCTCTTCCTCTTTTGATTTCTGTCTTTCCCTATACTTCCTTCAATGGTCCCAGAGGCATTTATGTTTTGGTTCAGCGCCATGTCACTCTACCCGACATTCATTAGTTGCATGTTAGTAGACTTCTTTTCCAACTCCTACGCCTCTTCCAATCTCAAGTATTGACTTACCTTACGATTGAAGTCCTTCCTAGTAGTAGGTTGTTTTACCTCAATCCATTTTTTGAACTCAGTTTCAGGGTGGATGGCGTGGACCAAAGCCATGAAAATCATATCCTCATTCAGACTGTTTACCTTTGTCACTGTAGTATTAAACTGATTCATGAAAGACGTTAGAGATTCATTTCATTCGTGGAATAGGTCGGACAGGGACATCACGTCTTTAGGCTGCACTGTGTGAAGTCTAAATTGATCGAGAAATCTTATTTCTAGTTGGTGAAAAGTATAGATAGATCTAGCGGAAGTCTTGTGAACCACATGGAAGCAATTCCTTCCAGAAAAATGGGAGAACATCTACACCGAACAGCGTTCGAAGCATTCGTTCCTCCCATGTACCAACTATACTTGTAAAAATGGGGTTCTGGGTCTTTTGTTCTGTCATAGGATGGAATAATTGGTATAGTGAACTTTTCTGGATATCTCTCATTCAAGATCTCATTAGTGAAGGGAGTCTGACTTGGAGTGGATCCCCATTCATCATCTCTTCTATTCTCATTCTCATCCATCAACCGCTTGACCATATCCACGATAATTGCCTCTAATGTCCGGTAGTCTGGGTTGGCTGTCAGCCACCACATCGAGCGTTTGGCTTTGCAAACAGTTTCAGTGAGTAGGCTAAAACCTAGGCTCTCCTATCTTCAAAAGAACCACTCCCTCGAGGTCACACTGGCTTGCGGCTGGCCTGATTAGGGCAGTTTAGACAATGCTGGCATTATTGAATACATTGGCATTTCCTTCCAACCTAGTCGTCGCTAAATTGCTTTCCACTTTCTAAGTCGGAGAGTTCTATGGCTATATCCTCTTTTGAGGTCTTTTCTCCTTGGTTCAAGTTCGTGGCTAGTTGCCTTGCCGTTGGCAAAGTACATGTGTTTTCTTCCATGTTTATTTCCATGGTTCCAACTATCCCTCCTCTTTGCGGCTGCTTTCCATTTTTTCTGTTTAGACCAAAAATGGACGAATTTTCCTGTTCTACGGTAGCCGCGGGTTTGACCATAGTTCTTGGTGTGATTGTAGGTACAAGAGACATTAAGCTTGTCAATCAGAGCTCTCTAACTACTTTCCATTTTTTGATAGATTTCATCAACCATTTTATTCAACTCATCTCTCGCAATGACCTCGCATTGATTGGAGGATTTTGGCACTCGATCTCCTATGATGGTGCCATTCACTTCAACTTGCTGATGATTCATATCTTCTCTTCTCCGACTATTACTACTCTTATGGATCTTCCAGAGACAGTTCTTTTCTTTACTGGAGCCACTGATTCTAAGCAAACAGATTTTTTAAGCAAAGATTGAGGATCTAACTTCTGAACCTATCTGATCCAAAGTAAAAAACTAAATACAAACCTTGAGTTGGGTTCTCATTAAAAGCACCAAAATGTTAACTCAAAAAATGGATCAACACCTTGGATTGAGCGTGAAAGCACCGGCCCTATTCTTACAGAGCAATAATATAGAGAACGAATATGGAAAAAGCATAAATACAAAGAAGATAAGAAGATTTTTATAGTGGTTTGGCTGTTAATGAAGCTTATGTCCACTTTATAGCTTTTATTATTGACGAATTGCTGTTACAAGGTGAATTGGATTACAAAGTTGTTGAATATTCTTAGTTAAACTAAGTCCCCAATGTTGGAATTCAATGGAGAATCACAGTAAACTTCTTAGATGATTGTTGTGAGGAGGAAGGAGAAGAGTGAAGAAGAGTTTCTTTAGAGTTTCAGTTTCGGCGGCCAAACCCGAGGATCCTCTTTATGTTGTAGATATGTGAGTACTTATAGAGGTTGAGGCGCTATTATGCTAGGCCTTCTTCCTAGATGCGTAAAAATCACTGTAAGAAGATGCATAGAAAAAAGCACCACGAACCGAGCTAACTTGACAGATTATTAGCGATCCATGGCTTCTGCCTCAATAATGATCCAATGGCTTGAGGTGCTTCCCCGTACCCTCTTCTTTGAAGTCCATGGTGACTTGGCAAAATGGTATGGATCGCTAGTGATACATGGTGCATGGATCGCTAGCGATCCATGCACTTAGTGTATTTTCAAGCTTTGTCTTTGACTTCCCATTGAACCATGATGCAAGTGAACTAATGAATCTTGAATCCAAGATCATGGATCGCTAGCAATCCATAAATGATGGATCACTAGCGATCCTTCACCTTTGTGTATTTTCGTTTTCTTTCATCTGATTTCTTTTGGTTAAATGCTCTAGTCATGTTTGTTGGCTCTTAAGCTATTTTGACTGGACCAAGCTGTTTCGACTTTGTTTGGATTTGGCTAGGTTAAAAACTTGGATAACACGAGTATTGGTTTCATAGTTCGAAATCATAAAGGACAACACACAATGTTGAGCAAGTAAACACGTAAGTGACCAACTACAAATATATTTAGTAGTTATAGAACTGGGCGCTTGCATATGTATTGAAATAGTGACATGTAGAAAATATTTATTAGTAAGTATATTTTATATTTCTTTTATCAATAATTAATTCAGTTTATATGTATATCTTAATTGATAAGCATTTTATCAATTATATTAATTACACAAATTTATCAATGTAGATTATCATAACATTATATAGCAAATGTTATCGCGATATTAGAAAGGTTAAATGTTACCATTTCATTTTTCTAATTAGGATCCCACTAGATTTTTATGTTTATCAAAACCCTAAGAAAAACATAGAGACCATTTGATTTCTATATCGGGTGTTAGGACTCGCTTGTTTGGGATTCTGGTCTTTAGGAATATAAACAAATCATAGGCCCATAAGCGATGGATAACACTTTATTGGTTATATCTAATACAACTCCTAGCCCATGGTCTTTGTCCTAATCTCATCTCGACCTTTAGGAATATCAACAATTTAAAAGAGATTAATCACTTATACCTATCATTTCGTGATGCCTTAAGTATAATGCGCGTATCTTAAGGAATGCCAACAAATACATTCATGTATCTTACCTCGTCTGGTTAATACATTAGTAGTGCTACACATTACATCTCTAGCTAGAGGAATATCAACACTTGCAGGGTATGCAAGCAATCAATTGATATATAAATGGTGGAGAATAACTTTATATTAAAGATTCTTAATCTTGAATATATTTTAATGATTGATATTGACACATCGAATAACGAATTTCCTATGAAATACCATCATCATTAAAGTATCGGACTCATCAGACATCATGACATACGTACTATATGCATGCATTTATCCCTTAAGTCTATTTAGGTTATTTCTTCTGTTACACTTGATTTTAAAAATTCATGTCATGTCAGTTCTATCATTATATAATTTTTACAGTTTAATTAACTTATATAATTATCTTACGTACATTATGTTAATTAAATCTTATTTAATTAATTTAATTAGTAAACATTTTAATTAATTTTATATCATTCAACTAATCATTTTAATTAAATACGTATGCCATCACATTTATGGTTATACATATATATACATATGTATCTGTGTGTTTTTTTTGTTTTATAATAAACTTATTTAATTAGATAATTTGATCGAATATTAATTTCAAAATTTTCTTATGCATATACATATATACTTACATCATCTTAAAAAATTCAATATGATATTACACATATTTATTTATATATTATACATGTATATGCTTTAATTAATTAACTATTTGATTAGTCTATTCTATTATTAATCTAATAAATATTAAATTTTTCATAATGTATTTATTATATTTTCAAAACACTTTTGAAACATATATTATAACACTTACAATATACGTTGTTTTCAAAGCAAGCTTGGAAAATCATATTATAACATTTATAATGTAACTTTTATTTTTAATTTAACTTTTAAATTTAAAATCTTATTTATAAATGTATTTCAAATTTAAAATTTTGCTTTTAAATTTAAAATTTCATTTTTTAATTCTCAAAATAATTTTGAAAATTAGCCCAAGGCCTAATTCAAATTGGACCTTAATAGTTTTCTAGATAATCTTTAGGCTTACTTCACTTCTTGGGCCAGGCCGATAGCAAGGGAAGGTAGGGTACTTGATTATCTAAGTCCAAGCCTAAACACTACTTTCCAAACACCTTACTAAATTGGTACAGTTAATTAGTTAGCCCTAACATGACTAGTTTAGATCGCATAAACTATCTGGGGTCTAATACCATTGAATGAATCAAGTCAGTCGAAAGCGGATGGAATAGGTCAGTTTCAAACAAATCCCAGTTTGTATCATATTGGGCCTATGAAGTCTAAAGGTATATTAGATCCAATCTAGTAAAATATTAATTTGTTTAAGTTGTAAAAAAGGGGATTTTAGTTTGATTTAGATTTGTACGTATTATAATGAATGTATCAATTACATTCATTTGTGTGAAGTGTAGGTCTAGTAAATAAGCAGTGTATATATGTGTAAATGAAATATGTATAAATGAATTTAGAGAATGAAACCTTTTTTTCCTCTCTTACGTATACAATTAATTGAGGGAAGATGTTGCAATCTATGTAGAGAGAGAAAACTTTCATCTCTCTATCTTTAATTATAGTAATCAATATACTAAATGACATTTATAACCGATTAACTAAATTTACGCATGCCTTTGTTGTCTAAGTTTTTAAAATGACATATATGTGTACATCTATAATAATTATAGATAATCACATACATACATACATACATATATGTATGTATGTATGTATGCATGTATGTATGTATAATGAAAACCTTTTAGTTGTTTTAAATAATTTGAAATCCATAACTGACAATATCAAAAATGATTTCAATGAAGAAAGGTTCGATATGTTACATTATTACATAAAACCCTCTTAAAATTTGAATTAAACTAAACGTGTATATTTCTATATACATGATTTGTAACACCCCATAAATTTTAAGATTATTTTTTTGATTAATTATTTCTTTAGTTAGGCTCCAAAATTGAATTTGTGCAAACAATGTAAATTGACTATGAACATTTCGTGGTGAAATTCTGTGTAACTTTCATATTTGGAATTTTGCGGTAGGAGTCCAATCGAAGAAGTTAAGGACGAAAACAAGATTCGAAACGGAAATAATTAAAGGAGAAAAGTTAACATTTATATAATAAATACTAGGACCCACCGGTCAACCTACTTTTTTGGGCAGTCGACCTACTTGAAGGGAGCGGTCGATCGATTGAACTATAGACGGCTAGGGTTTGCTTGACCAAACGGCCCAGATTTTATATAATTAAATCTAATGGTTATGGTTAATTCGAGTGCCTATAAATTCAGGCC
Source organism: Allium cepa (assembly GCA_030765085.1). NCBI lineage: Eukaryota > Viridiplantae > Streptophyta > Magnoliopsida > Asparagales > Amaryllidaceae > Allium > Allium cepa. The sequence goes on along the minus strand of CM060943.1, from coordinate 823,876,192 downwards.
TAAACCACACTTCTTCCCATATTTTTCTTGAAACTGTAGCAAAGCTTTTTATCTTCTCTTTTCCGCTATTTTCTACATTATAAATTATAATATTTATATTTGTATATATACAAATTAGGAAAGAATAGAAATCAAACAAGAGAAGAAGAGAAGCGAATAAATGTTACGTGATAACGAGGTAATACACACACACATTTGTATTTGTATATCATATTCCCTTCAACTCCAAATCTGTTCCCAAATATGTAATTCTAATATATGTATATACACTTTTCATACATATTTCTTGGAATTAGAAGGAAGTGGAGTTGAATCAAAGGCTTTACTTAAGATCTGAAGATTTTGAATGCTTTCAGAAGCTGAGTGGGAAATTTGTAAATTATTTATGAAATTGAATCTATTTCATTGGCATATATTTGATTTTTATTCCCAAGTGAATAAATATGTATGAATTATAGGCTAAAGTCGAATGTATTAAATGTCGCCTAAATATTCTTAGGAGATCTGATTGGAATTATTGTTACACCTTACTCAGGAAATCAGCCCCAAAAATATAGATATGAATATTGATTGGGTATCAAATTATTTCAGATCTAAAAATGGGTTGTAGATTATTAGTATGATTTTGATTATTACCATAATCATGTTGTATTGGAGATTTTCCATGGTTTAATTTGTGGGAAGAATATCTGTTTGATTTTTATAAATTTGTTTATATGTCCAAATTGCATAGAAAATGAAGGTTTGATTTAATAAGGAATATACATAAATTAAAAGGAAGTGATGTGTAGATACAGATTTATTCTCCGTAGTTTACAGTGTCCATTTTAATAAAAAGGAAATAATTGTTCTTTGTAATTTCAAATGAGAGAAAATTTTCTTTTATTCATGATCTTTTATTTTAAACTATTTATGGAAATCACAATGGAAAATCTTCCTAAGAAATGTAATTTCAACAAATAAAATATGGAAAAGAATATTCTACTTAATGATTTGTGATTAGAATATATTAAGTAGAAGTAGGTATTCATATGCGCTAATAAATACTTAACTAATAATGACTATTTAAGCGTGACGTTTGTTTGGGATATTAGTTATACATAGAAATAGATTTGAATAATGGATAGGAAATAGGAATAAAATTTGGAAAGGTTGTAACTCTAATTATTGGGTAATAAATGTGAACTAAATTTGAGAGTTACAAGTACATAATATGATAAATGGATTAATGAGACTGATAAATAAAGAAGATAGGTTAATAACTATAGAATAATTAGGAAAGGTTACTAATTGGAGATTAGTAGATATACATAAATGTCTTAGGAAATGTCTATTAGGATTTATTCCTTAAATTGATAACAAAACGGATTTATAGTCAATTGAATATTTAAGGTAAGTTTTATAGCCTTAAATAAATAAAAGGAGGTCGGTAAGCTAAGTCCGATATCCAACTTAGGATGACAAAGCTTATTAATAATAAAACCTAGTGTAATATGAGTTAAATTAGTAAAGCCTAGAATAATTAATTGGACTTGGTAGGTTGTGTTGCGAGATCAGTAGAGTTACACAACAGAAGTATGTCATTCACTTTGTGGCTACCAATAGTTGTGTATACTTCGTACTGATATAAGACATCTTTAACCTTAGGACCCATAATATAATTAATTGGCTTAGAAGATTGGGATGTTAGATTAGTAAAGTGACACAATGGAAGACTATCCTTCACTCAAAGGCTACGAATAGTTGCGTACACTTATTACTAAAGTGGAATATCGCTAATAATAGAACCTATGGGAAATGATTATGGGAATAATAGGATTTACTTATGGATTAGAGGTATTAAGTGGTTGTTTGAGGGCTCACATCTTACCTAATTAAAAAGTGTTAAATGGTCTAAATTAACGATTAGGAGCGGTAATGGATATTTCAAAAAGGGTCCACTTTGAGTTTGAGGTATTAAGTGGTCGATATAGGATCCACCTCTCTCTCATAAAGAAATATTAAGTGTCCCAGTGAGATTCCAAGTGATGTCCACCAAATAGTGCAAGTTAAGAGTCTACCTTGGGCTTAGGTATTAAATGACAAAGGTCTACCTAGAATATGGGAATTAAATGGTCAGAGGTCTGCCTAGTCCTTATTAATAAGGTATTAAGTGGCTTGAGTCCCATCTCTCACATAGTTAAGACTTTTATGACGATAGAGTCATTAGTAGTATGACTAGTATATATTATAAACCATAAATGGAGGTCAAAATTCTTTATAGCTAGGACCAATAGACCAATGATGACATGCTAGGAGACACTTCATATTTGGAAGTAATAAGTGGTCGATAGACTTACGTTATTATTTCGCAACTGGGATAAGGGTAGGTAGACAAATTATGTTAGGTAGGAATACCGTGTGTGCAATATTATGTTAAACTGATTAACCTTAAATAGTAGACATAACAATTAAAAGGAAACTAATCTGTATAAATTTTTGTTATGGGCACCATATAGATTTTCCAATCACTAGAACATTGTTCTGACCCCCTCTTTATTACAACCCATAGGATAGATTTAGATGAATAGGTCACTAGAGTTGGACGTGGCTGGTTGTTGGAGAACTCTTCTTACCTCTTATGCTTATTTGTAGGGACTAAATCCAACGATCTGTGCTTTGATTGGACTTGGGTTTGGATTTTTGTTGAAATTTCAGCTCATTAAAATGTGGATTATTACATTTAATATCAATGACTAGGTTCGTCGATCAGAAGAACTAGGATAAATGTAGAGAACATATTCATATTTTCCTATCCACTATTATTTTTAGCTATTCTCTAAGAATCCCAACTATGGAAGTAGTTGTAGTTCCACTCCAAAGGATTGGACAAGCAATTATTGGTTGGAAATATCTTAGAGTTACGATTTTCATGCCGACTCCGAATTACCCCATGGAGCATTGGCAATACGTATGACATTGATGTAGAGAGCATTCGTATGACATATGGAAGAATCCTAAAGACTTGAGGGTGTTCTACTTGATGGTTGAGATCTAGCTACCTTATGATCTTGGATTTTGATGATGACTTGTAGTCAAAGATACACGATTATTTTAAATAAGCACAAAATAGAATTCTGTATGTTGCAAATGTCTGAAAACTAGTTTTAGCAAGCTAATGTCCATCAACCACCTTTTGATGGAAAATCGAGTTTTTATTTGAAGAATTAAAGTTAATTCCTTAATCTAAATCCATGAGAGAATTTTGATAAACTACATTTTGGAAATGCCTTAGATTTTGGAAAAAGTATATCCTTTCCTAAGCATTTATTTTGGAAATTTTAGGATGTTTTGAAATTTTAATTTTCAAGAAACACATATACAAGTATATTTGGTCGTATCAAGAAATTTTGGCTTAAAAAGAAAAAGTTTTAAAATCCTTAACTATTTATATATGTATATATATATCAATAAAGGTTTGGTTTTGATTTTTAGTAAGAAAATAGTTTTTCAATTTGAATTGAGTTTCAAAGGGTGAATATTTATCCCAATGGTTTTACTATTTATAAAAATAATGGTTTTTAAAGTTTTCTCTCTTCTAAGGATGGACAAAATAGGAATGACAATTAATTATATTGGGGTATGAAGTTCGAAGTGTTGTTTTACCTGCTAACTACTGGAAGAAATATTTGTGTACGAAGTATGCAGAGGATAGTAATTGGAATATTATTGGATTTTTGGAATTGTTGATGGTTGAAGTAATATATGTCAAAGGTACTGCAGAATAGCAGAGTAATGGTTCAGAAAGCTAGACGGTAAGCTTGAACACCATCATGAAGAGGGTAGGGATTTCTCGAATCGTGTCGAGACGAAGGAGATTGCATTAAACGATTATCATCATTATTAATATTAATGGTATAAATTAATCCGGCCAGAAAGGGTTCAGGTTCAACTTGTGAAAATCCCCATATAGCGGTTGACTACTCACCTAGTGGTCAACCGGTACCCCTAGCGCGGTCGATCGGTCAATTGGAACGCGACTATAAATCCGTGTCCAATTTTCACCAGCCGCATTCGTGCTCCCCATCCACATTTTAGCCTAACCCAAAAGGCTCCATATCCTCCTCCTCCATATGAGCTCCTACTTCCTCCATCCCACCTACAAACGACGTCGTTTATCCCCTTCCAACGAGCAGCAGACTTGCCTCCTCTTGTGTCGATTTTCATGAGCTAGATTTCTTCCTACATCCAATTTGGATCTAAACTCTATTTCTCCAATTCTCATCCTATAGCACCTCCCTGCACTACTAGTTCCTTCTCACGCTACCCTGGTTTAACCCTTAAGAGATCAGATGATCGGACCATGATAACCAGAAGATCTCCATATTCCTTAGCTCAACTAATTTCGAGTTCCTTCAAGGGCGACTGATGAAGTATTAAGACTTCATTTCTTTTGGGCTAGAAAAGCTTTTCGGGGCGTCATGACTTGCATTGATCCCGTGCTTTGAGGCTTTTGAGCGGGAATGCTACCCACACTGCATTTAGCTTTTCGATGCTCATTTGGCACCGAATTCTATAGGGACAAAAGTTTTATTTATTTAGAGGTTAAAGGAGTCGGGATCGAGATGTCTGAGGATGAATTTAATGATACTTTGGAGATTTCCGTGGATGGCGCATATTTGGACGATATTGAGATGTCCAACCCAGAGATCTGGCAACAGGTATTTCCTCAGGATGTTAGTGTTTGAAAGACGGACAATCTACATCAAAATACCCATTTTTTGTGTGTTGTTAAACCAAAAATTGTTATAACACCCACGAAGCAAAGAATGATGATCCAATCTTTGATTCGATTTCATATGTCAATATGACCAAGCATGTTTAGTTGTTGTTAATTAAATCAAGAATAGCTTAGCATTCGAGGCTCGGTATGAGTGGTGTTATTAGGAAACATTTCCATAATGCTCACGAACTTTGGATGTTACACGTTCAAAAGCCAATATGATTTCCTGGAACATAATATTCGTGATATCTTAAGGTCATTTGGAACAATATGTTGGAGAGCGCTTAAAGTCACTTGGAATAATGTATTCGAGAATCTATTTGGTCTTTAGGAATAGAACACTCAAAGTCCTATATCATATATTTAAAGGAGAGAAGATAAGTAGTAAATGTGTATATTAGCCTAATAAGTATGTTAATGAACTAAATAAATAGTCCACGGTCCAATGCCTATATGTATGAGGCAAAATAGAGGCTATGCATATAAACGCTAGTTTGGACCGAAGTTCATGTGATCCTATGTGAATAGAATCACATTGGCTTGAGGCCCAAAGAGCTTCATTATATGCATGCTCATGTTTAATAATGTCCAGGATGCATGATCATAGTTATAGATAAGTCCGAATTCTCATTTATTTCTATTGAGCATGATTACAATCAAATTGGAGCTTTTCTCGAAACCAATTTAGGGTTGTAAGAGTTTAATTTTGAGAGGTGAGAAAAGAAAATGGTCCTCCTTCCTTCATGCTCCTAGGTCCTTATTTTTAAGGGTGGATGAATTCGGCATGATTCTTTATGCCGTCTTCGGCCTGACTTACCTTCGGCATGCACAATCTTCAACAATCTTAATGATGTCAAGTATCACAGATGATCTTTGGTATTCTTCATTGGTAGATGGTGGCATCGACCTGAAGCGGCATTAGCACGATGCGGCATTGATATGGAGTGGCATTAAAGATAAGTGGTGTTGATATGATGCGTTATAGGTTACATGCGACATTGATTACATATGGTTTCAATGACGCACGGGTGGAATCTATGCGGCATTGATTAAATGCAGCATAAATGTGATATAGCAAGTATGTTATACGGCATGACAATAGCGCAGCATCACTTGAGGCCCGGTTGAAAAGAAGCGGCATCATTTGAGATGCGATTTTGAAAGAAGGCAATATAGGGGAGAGGTGGTATATGATGTTGACTATATAGACATCCTCCCTTGTTTTGATGAAGCATTCAACATCTTTAGGTGGAGGCTTTCGATATGAAACTCTTTGATATAATCATCACCTTGTTAACATGTAGTATTGACGATAGACAGCTCTAAAGAAGAGCGATATCAAGGGGGTGTGATATAGATTTCTTTGCTCGTATCCTTTAGAAAACATATGGATAACATTTCCCCCCTCCCCCCCTCCGTTATAGAAGAAGCCTTTCACATTTTAGTGTGAAAATAATAATTTCTTTTCTTTCTTGATTCGTTGTGAGATTTTCTTTCCTCTCCCATTTCCTTGTAAAAAATATAGTGAATGATAACTTTCATTATTAACTTTAAACCCAATTTCAGTTTCATGCAATTCATTTTTTGATCTGATTTAGTTATAAGTACGTATATATTATCCATATTATCTGCATGAGTCAAGGTTATAATTTGCTTTAAGAGATCAACAAATAACAATAAGTTTTCAAACGGGAGCTCAAAATTTATCTAGAAATATCATAGGAGGGATCATCATAAATTTTCTGTGACGGCTCGAATTTTGCCCGCTCAAAAATCGACATCCATACTTCAAATCGTATTCGAATGTCATAGATTCAACCGTTCAAATCCGATTCGCCGGAGCTTATAACAATCATTAAGTAAACAACACAGCGGAATAAAAGAATAATACATTGATATACAGCTTTGATACAATATCTGATACTTGTGCACTTATTCTTTTTAGTTTTGTTTTACACTTATTGTTTTTGTTTTATATATCAATGTTCTTATTTTAATTCATAACTTAAAATTATTATTACTTTACAAAATAAGTGAACTTCTATTTTTTTATTTTGAGTTTTTATTTTATCTTACATACAAATTGTTTTGTATCTTTCTATATATTTATTTCAATAGTTTATATTTTAAAAGATATTTTGTTTTGTTTATGTTTGTGTTTTATTTTACTTTATAGTATGAATAACTTCTGTTTTAACATGTTGTTAAAATTTATTTATGAGTTACTATATATATATTTTTCTTAATTTATTTTATAACCCAAATATTTATTAAATCATGCATCTAAGATTTAAATTCAAATCAAAATATATATATATATATATATATACATTCAATTTTATAATTTCAAATTGACTCATATATATCCAAATATACATATACATATATATATTCACATATATACATATATATATAATATTTAAAAATTTAAATGATTTATATAGAATATACTTGAACTCGGGGAAACTCGCTTCCATTTATAATCAATTTCCCTTACAATTTCATTCAGAAATTCATTTAGTTATCAAGTTAAATTAAATTAAAATCTAGGGTCGTTACATTTTCTCTGGCAATATCATGAATAAAAGACCAGAAACCCATCTGACAGCAATAGTATTCTAAGTAGGAAGCTAGAAAGTTATTCGAAAAAATGATCAGAAAATCAATTTCATAATAATAGAAGAAAAAAAATCCATTTGGCAATAATAAAAGGCCAGAAATCCATTTGGCAATAATAAAGGATCAGAAATGCATATGATAATAAAAGAATATTAGAAATCTATCTGGCATAATAGAAGACTAGAAATCTATATGACAATAATAGAAGAACAAATCCATATGATAATAAAAGAAGACTAGAAATCCAACTGGCAATAGTAGAGGACCAAAAATCCATTTGATAATAAAAAAGACCGAAATCCATTTGTCAATAATAGAAAACCAAAAATCCATCGGCGATAATAGAAGAGTAGAAATTTGTTTAATAATAAAAGAAGATCAGAAATCCATCTGATAATAAAAGATGGCCAAAAATCCATTTAGCAATAATAGAAGACCAAAAATCCATCTGATAATGAAAGAAGACCATAAATCCATTTGGCAAAAATGGATGTCCAAAACATCTTTCTGGCAATAGATTTCCTTATATGGATGGTAGATCTATGTTTCCTTTGGAGCTTGTTTTGTCTACTTTTTGTTATTCTTTCTCTGGAAGATTGCTTTGATCCATTCTTTAGGATAGGATTCAACTGGCTAAACAGATTTCCTTATCACCATCTTTAGGTTATGATCTCAACTTGGACCAAACCCTTTATCACTATCTTAGGTGATGGTTTAGGTCTTGTTGTCCGATGCTTTTGGTTAGCTATATCAAGTAGAACCGTAGAATTATCCGACCTCCCTCTAGGAGGCGCTTTGGTGAGGCCTTTGACAACATCAATAAAGGATAGTCCAGTGCTCTGGATGCTAGCAAAACCAGAGACTTACCAGATCTCCCTCTGGGAGACACTTTAGTGAGGCCTTGATTACGACACTAAAGGCTACTCCGATGCTTTGGGTAGCTATCTTAAGAAAAACCAGAGACTTATCAGACCTCCTTCTAGGAAATGCTTCAGTGAGGCCATTGATGACAGCACTGAAGGCTTTTCCAGTGCACTAGGTAGCTAACTTAAGAAGAACTAAAGACTTATCTAACCTCCCTCTAGGAGGCACTTTAGCGAGGCCTTTGATGATAGCACTAAAGGCTTTTCTATTTGTTTAAGGAGAGTCTTACTCCTAATCCAGTAAACATTCTTATTTCAACTTCTTTATTCATCTATTATTGTAAAATATAGTCGCAATTGTTCAGAATTCCATGTTTTTGCCATCACATTGCCATCATGTCAGCATAATCTGTAAGTCCCAGGTGGGATTACTTTGTGTATGATTAGGAGTCCTTATCAATTTGGCCCAATTGGTCTATCTACTGGGATTTAGTATTTGCCAATTTTTTTAGAGCACCAAATCTTCCTTTTGGAATGATCTTACTTTTATTTTTGAGTTGTAATACTTGGGTATTCTCCATTGGTATCCTGTTGTCCGTATGGCAGCCTCATCTTTCAATTAATTAATCAGATCTAAGGATTCTTTCCTCAATTTTTGATTTGGATTGAATTCATATGTGATCCTTCAATGAGGGGGCACTTCCACCTCAACTGGAAGGATTGCTTCACATTAATATGTTAATGAATATGGGGTATGTCCTATTGAAATTTTAGAAGAAGTTCTATAGGCCCATAATACCAAAGATAACTCTTCTACCCATTTTCCATTTGCTTTATCTAATCATTTCTTAAGAATAGTTTTGATGGTTTTATTGGCTACCTCAACGGCTCCATCGGCCTTAGGGTGAGCTATAGATGAAAAGCTCATGACGATTCCATTTTTGTTGCATAATTGAGTGAGTTCTTCACATTCAAATTGATTTTCGTTATCAGATATTATGTTTTGAGTGATTCCGAATCTAGTAATGATATTTTTAACTACAAACTTGAGTACTTTTCCAGATGTGATATTTTGCAGGGGTTCTTCTTCTATCCACTTAGTGAAATAATCAATGGACACTATGACATACTTGGCTCCCCCTTTGGATATAGGCAGTAGTCATATAAGGTCAATTCCTGAGACGACCCGACTTCCTATCTCCAGGAAATCGCATCATCTTGAAGAAAGAAAGGGATAAAAGAAGAAAGAAAGGGAAAGAAGAAACAGAACAACATCAGAGAACTCACAGCGGAACGAATGAAATATAATATATCACATAAAATATTACATAGTATCTTATTACATCAGAGTACACAACTTAAAACAACAGATATTAGACAGTTATAAATATCTATCTAACTATACCTCTTACAATACATAAGAAACAGATACCAAACAAACATAGCGGAACCATAATATATCTACACGTTGAAGCCTCCTGCTCCATATCTCCTCCAGAATTCGTCAAGCTAACCTGATCCACTTGACTACTCATACATAATATGAGTACCCAAGAATTTAATAAAACAGAAAATAAACACTCGAGTCAGACAGGGGTCTGGTGTGAGTAAATGGTTTAAAGTTGCTTAACTTTAGAAAAACCTTTGAAAAGAAAAGGTATCACGTAAGACTTCCCACACATAAACATGGAAAAGATTTTACTTACGCTAACCAAAACATTTGATAGGAAACCCAGTGATATTATAATAGTGTCTAGGGTTTTCAAGTAAATATGAAATAGCCGAAATTGTTACATGATTAAATTCCAGCTACTAGCCACAAAAGTGGGTAATACAATCAAAATCGTAGGGTCTCGTAGGAAGAATGGGTTTCCATCAATGGCAGGGCTACTGGGGTACCGTCCATCACAGTATGTGGCCTAGATCAACGTACCGAGGAGCCACCTAAACTCCCCTGTAACACAAGGCCGGAACCACCCCTTACTGGAAAGTCCTGAACAAGACCACCCTGTAGTTGGCGCGACCAACCACACACTAAGTCGAAATAGAAAGGGACCTCTAGACAGGGGTAAATCTCGCTCTCAAGTGGGGGCTACCCACAAAGCCTTGCTGCACCTCCCATGTTTTAGCCATTCCCGGTTGATGAGGCTTGAGGTTACGATTACCTTTATAGAACACATCTATCTTAGAATGCTCATCGTCCACCTGACGATGTTCTAAAAGCATTCAATCCATGCAAGTTCGTTCCGGGTTCGAACGAAACCGAAGGCACTATCTCGTTGCACTCATTATTGGAATCACCCTCAGAGTCAACGACCATAGCCTTGCACTCCAAATCACCACCTCGAACCTATAAGCACTGTTCCGTCAAACTCATTACGGAATCACCCACAGAGTTATCCTGACGTATAGCACTTACACCTCAAGTCTTCACTTCCTCCACTTGGATTCACGACCTAACGTTTAATTGGAATCGATGTGGTTTTTGGATTACCTAAATATGGAAATCCGATCCCGGTCTCACCGAAACCAAATGCAATTTTAATGTCCAAGTTGTACTTAAGGGTTTAAACAGTTTACTTATATGCAGGATGATATTAACAGATAGATGAATCCTAATTATCACAATAGATAATTCATAACAACATTCATTTCCACAAAGCAGCATATCACATAATAGAGATATCCAGTATCAACCAATATCAAACATCCAATATCAACCAATCATCCAATATCAATCTCCAAATATTGATCATCCAATATTAACCAATTAACCAATATTAATCAATCAACCCATATTAAACAAACATCCAAAACAGAATTGAATATCTCCTAATCAACTTAATTATCATAATCCTTATTCATGAATTATTATTCTAAATAAATTGATCATCTCTAATGATTTTCCTTAATTAATCTTCCTTGATTAATTATATTTAATTACATTTTAAATAATTATCCTTAACCATATACAGTAATTAATCCTTAATTACTATCATTAATTACAATAATTAATGATCATTCATTTACTTCTATTAATTAACTATAATTAATTGCATTATACCTCAATTAATTACAATAATTAATCACCCTTAAATTAATTACTTATATTAATAAACCTTGATTAATATCATTAATCACATTAATTAATGATCCTTATTAATTAATGATTACCTTAATTAAAATATTTAACCTACAATTAATCACTCTGTTAATTCTAATCAGTAATTAACAATTTGTAATTACTTATCTTAATTAATTATCTTCTTAATTAATTATCTCAATCTTTGATTAATTATTCTAATTAATTAATCTTTAATTACTTCGTTAAGTAATTATTAAACAATTAATAAATCAATTCTTAATTAATTACTTTATTAATTAATTATAATTTTAATTAATTACACTTAGTGATTAATCCTAAATTAATCACATTCATTAATTAATTAATCACATTAATTAATTATCTAAAATAATTAAGTAATTAACTCTTAATTACTTACATAAGTAATTATCTCTAATTACTTCCATTAATAAATCTTAGTTACTTTCTTAATTAATTACCTTACAAATAATTAATTCCATTATTAAATAATCCTTAATCCTTTAATTGATTACTTCATAATTAATTATCTTTAAAACAATTATATTAATCAATTCTTTAATTAATATCATCATGTGATTAACCAATAATCACTTCAGCTAATTACTCCATGAGTAATTACCATCAATTACTTCCATAAGTAATTAACTTCCTTAATTACATTCAACAATTAACCATTAATTACTCTATTAAGTAATTACACTTAATTAATCCATAATTAAGTGATTATTTAAAATTAAATAAATAATTAACTGATTATTTAAAATTAATTAAACAATTAATTAACCTCTAATATTAAATAAAATCTTTAATAAATTAAGAAAAACTTAATCTTAATTAATTTCTTGCTTATTAATAATTTATACTTAATTAAGTATTCTTAAATCATATCCAAATAATTTAACTTTATTTATTTTTCATAAATAAATTATTTGAAATTAATCAAATTTTATTTACCTTAAAGGCAAATTTATCCAATTTGGTTTACATAATTATAATTTATTTTTGGAAATAAAGCATTTAGAAATAAATTTCCAAATTTAAAACATTTTAAATTATCTAATTTCAAACCTATTTATTTACAATATAAATTGATCTTAGTTTTAAACATTACTTAGAAATTTATCTTAAAACTTTGATTCACTATTTAAATTCAAAACACTCCTTTAAATTAAATTTCAAATTTTAATTAAGATAATTACTTCTAAAAGAAATCATTTTTAACAATTTATTTAAAATAATTTCAATTTACACTTTTTAAAAGATTGATAACTTTGCTTCAAAGGCCATGATTTCATTTATTTGAAAACATGTTTATAACTTAATACTCGATCTAAGTTTATTCAATAAGTTTTAAATTAGAAAACTTATATATTTTATACAGTACTACCAGAAAACACTACGCCTAAATGCTCGAGTAAATCACTCAACCCACCCGTGCCTTCCCCGAAGCAAACCAGATACCTTCATCTTCGAGTCGCCCCTAGAGCCAACACGATAGCTTCTTCGAGTTCATCAACTCGACTTCCCCAACGAAAATCCCAGCTCCTCATTCCATTGCACAGACCCATCATGGTGCACGTGCACCAGAATCCTCGGCCAGCGACGGTCAACGCGACCATCTACAACCACCACACGATCGCGTGTGAGCTCGAAAACGTCCCAGATCCATCAACATATAAGAGAAACGAAAATTGACCCATTTGCTCGAAACTGCAGCAACCACTCGACCTTAAACCCTCCACGGCCATCGCCCTGACGCCGTCCAACCCCTGCCGTCCTCACCATCGAGGCATCACGACTCGAGCTCCATTTTCCCCTATGTGCAAACACCAAAATCCCACCCTTCTTCGTCGCGAAACCACCTACAGCCAACTGAAACCAAAACCAAACTAAACCCTACTGTCGGCAATTCCCATCAAATTCATCATTAAAAAAATCAATAGTATTTTTCCTATAATCTATGACATACAAGCTAACTACGATTCAAAAATCAAATCAAATCATCAAGTATAACATCCACAATTCATAAAATTCCCTAAATCCTTCAAACTTAAAATTCAACCTCAATACACAATTAAAAATTGTGATACCAGCTCTAAAAATCATATCTTTACTATTGTAATCCAGATATACATTCAAAACTAAAGTTTGAAACCATAAATATTTGCCCAAGTTTTGCTTTTTACTGTAAATTTGAAAAATATGAATAATTAATTTATTTAAAATCCTACAACTATTTTTAGATGACATAATATGTGTTTACAAACAACTTTCATTAACATTTCACTGTCTAATTCATGATAAAAATCAAGTTATTGATTTTAAAAAGAAAGAAAAGAAACCTGTATACAACAGTATACATATACAGCATTCGCCATGTTTTTTTTTTAATTTTATAAACTTACATGCCATAAACAAATACATATCAACTAAATCAAATACACTTGCATGCAACATTCAATCAAAGATTTTAGCATAACTGTTTTTAAAATAGGATTTACTCACCGTTTTAAAAGCAGTGAACAAAACAGAGAGCAGGCCTGAACATTTAAATTTGAAAATGCTTTGATGCTTTGATCTTGCTAGCTGATGAAAACCTTTGCATGCATACAAATTGTTGTTTTGAAAGTGCAGAAACTTCAGTTATTCTTGATTCCTTTTGAATTGCAGGTTTTGATTTGCAGGTTGTAGCTTTTTACAATGCAGATTTCCAGTTTTGCAGTTGTTCTTCCATTGATTTCCTTATTTTGATTTTCTTATCTCAGATTTGGATTTTATTTTCATATTTTGGAAATATGTTTCTGATTTTGCCATTAACATTTGAAAGAAAGAAAAACAAAGAAATAAAAATGTTTGTAAAAACAAGTTTTCTTCTAAAAACATTTGTTAAAAATTTAAATGAATATGCCACTTGTAAAAATTTGAACAAATGTCATTTAAGTACTTAATTGTTTTACATGTGTTCATGAGATGCCTTAGTATGATCACACATGTACATAAGTATTTTAAATAAATTTTTATTTAGTTTAAAATGTAAATATAACTTACTTTCTTAAGTTACTAATAAACATTTACATAATTATATAAATTTACTTTTAAAAGAAAAATATTCTAAAGCTAATAAATACAAATATAAATATACATCTTATGCATGTAAAATAATAAAATATTTATACTTATACATTGATGACCATTTTATATTAAGCATTTTTAAAGAAAACAAAATGAAAATTTTATTTAAACTATTATATCTAAAAACAAACAATTATCTTATATTTTGAAAACAATTTGAATTAATCTTTAAATTACTTTTGAAAAATATTTATTTTAGAACAAAGCTTCAGATTACAATTCTCATGTATACAAATTATTAATAGATTAAATTAAATTTTCAAAACAATATCAAATTATAACATATACATACATATATATTACAATTTGAAAATTGAACTTTAAATTTAAAACAAAAGATCTTCTATTCACAATATATATCAAATGTATATATTATAAACAGAATAAAATTTCATTAACTTTGAAAAATAAATCTTATCATATTTTAAATTGTTAAAAAGATATTAATCACAATCATTAAATTAAATATTTATTAACCATAAAAGAATAAATCTATCAGTTTAAATTAAAACTATAGAGAAAAATTATCAAACCAGTTAAATTATTTATACAGATTATTAAATTTATATTGCCCAAATTTCCGAGTCGTTACAATCCTCCCCCCTTAAAAGAATTTCGTCCCCAAAATTTAAAAGCAAAGGTAATTTAATAATCCAGTACAGATTTTAATTTAAATCAGCAAAGCATTCCTAACAACCAGTTACTAACAACCAGAGCAATCAATCACACAAACAAACAACTCTAACTAATTATCCTGACACAAATCAGAATAAATCTCTAACACTATCTAGAGTTTCCCAAGTATAAATCACCGGGAGACTCGCTCTACAAAAGCTAACAAACTAACTACACTACCAACATCCAGAGCTCCCCTGATCTCTAGATCCATCAATCTGAACAGAACATTAGATTACACTCAAATCCAGCTCAACATCCAACTCCAACTGAACTACAGATTCAATAACCAACAATAAACCATACACGTACTCCCTCAGAGATACGTGATACACAATGAATTCCAGCTATCCAAACTGGCAATTCAATCATATCCTATCAAACACAGATAAGAAATCTTTAAATGCCACAGCACTAACCATCCAATCTTATCCAATTAATGCTCTTTTAACCAGAGAAATCTTAACAACATTGAAGTCTCCAACTTCGAATTCCAATCTCCTTATCTCATATCTTCATAACTCAATAGACAATCCTGGACTGCCAATTTCTTCCGATCAGCTCAACCTATGCTGATACTTCCAGAAACAACTAGACCAAAGCAAACAGTTCCTAGATCCTATTCAACAGAAAAGTCTTCCAAAATCCATCAAAATCCAGAACTCAAGCTCTACTGTCAAGCAATAGCAAACAGAACTTGCTTCTTTCCTTGCACAGCTGCTACCTTGCTTCCGCTGCACAACTCTGATTCCGAAATAGATGAGAGTACTGCTGATGAACACGAATACAAACTTATCCAATATATATCCGGGAGACTTTGCTCATCAAATCTGTAAAAATCTGAGTGACTCATCTGACTCGGTCACACAACCTTATAACAGAATCTAACTCAAAAACAGATCTAACCAATCCAAATTCCAAAAATTCCTAAGCTGCTGCACCAACTCTTCTCAAGAGCCATTCTACAACCAGGCTAACTACCAAAATCACTTTTAGAACCAAAAAAAATATGGAACTCAACTCCAGATGCAGACAACCTTCTGATTACATCAGTAGCTCCTTCTTCCACATGAGAACCCTCAGTCTCCAACAAAAGATAGCCTAAGAAAAATTTCCAATCTAATCGCAAGTCACTTTTACGATCCAACCTAATTCGGATTCCAAAGAAACTGTCCTCTCTTTACCAATTAGAACAGCTTTAAGCTTTTCCAAACAAGGTTAACCCTTCAAGAAAACTTCCATTTATCATCCCGGACTGCTGAAAGATGAACCACAAGATTCTTGAACCATAGGAGAACAAGCCACACTTGTGCTTCCAAATTCTACCTTGATGATACTGCGAAGCTAAAAGATCTTCTCGTCTGCACACCGAACAGTTCGAACTGAAACTGCTACCACAACTAACTAAAGACTTCTAATCCAAATGCTTCTCAACTCCAAAACCAAAACCGACAACAATCCACAACTAACTTCCGAGATGGCAAACATCCCTTCAAGAAACTCGGACTCCAAACCAAGCATCTACAACTCGCTCTCCTTAGGGAATAATAAATGAGACGATGCCAAAGCGAAACAACTTATAGACCTTAGTCTCTTATTCCAAAATAGCCAAACTCCTTACTAAAGATTCAGACAACATCTACACATATGAGTCTTCCCTGCGGTAGGTAAAGACTGCTCCACAACTACTTCTAAAACTGCTTCAGAAGAAAACGTCTTCTGAAAATATCCATGGATACTGCATCTCATCACGCAGCTATCAAGATTCCATCACTTATTTCTGCACTTCCGACAGATCCAAACTCAAGAAAAATTCGCTCACCTGAGCGAAATCCAAACTTACACTTCAAAGATGAACTCCAAATCTTTAAAAGATTTCCTTCGGATATCAGAGAAATCCTTACTCCAAACTACAAATCTCACTTGAGACGGTACCAGGTCTATAGTCTCGACAAATTCACTTCCAACCTCAACATATGGACCTCTTCCATCAGTGGTAGTCGTGTTACACACATACACCACTACTCCATCCACCTCTAAAACTTATGTTGGAAAAGCTGAACAGATAACCCAACAAATCATGTGTGTGTGTGTGTCTATATATATATATATATATATATATATATATATATATATAGTTATATATAAAAATTAAAAGTACGCCCTCTCAAGAAAGGTACTACTATAGAGCCTAGGTATTCACTTAGCCTAATGCTCCCTAAAGAAAGAAACACTTCAGAGCCTAGGTATTCACTCAGCCTAATGCTCTGATACCAAATGAGACGACCTGACTTCCTATCTCCAATAAATCGCATCATCTTGAAGAAAGAAAGGGATAGAAGAAGAAAGAAAGGGAAAGAAGAAACCGAACAACATCAGAGAACTCACAGCGGAAGGAATGAAATATAATATATCACATAAAAATTACATAGTATCTTATTACATCAGAGTACACAACTTAAAACAACAGATATTAGACAGTTATAAATATCTGTCTAACTATACCTCTTACAATACACAAGAAACAGATACCAAACAAACACAGCGGAACCATAATATATCTACACATCGAAGCCTCCTGCTCCATATCTCCTCCAGAATTCGTCAAGCTTACCTGATCCACTTGACTACTCATACATAATATGAGTACCCAAGAGTTTAATAAAACATAAAATAAACACTCGGGTCCGACAGGGGTCTAGTGTGAGTAAACGGTTTAAAGTTGCTTAAATTTAGAAAAACCTTTGAAAAGAAAAGGTATCATGTAAGACTTCCCACACATAAACATGGAAAAGTTTTTACCTTACGCTAACCAAAACATTTGATAGGAAATCCAGTGATATTATAATAGTGTGTAGGGTTTTTAAGTAAATATGAAATAGCCGAAATTGTTACATGATTAAATTCCAGCTACTAGCCACAAAAGTGGGTAATACAATCAAAACCTTAGGGTCTCGTAGGGAGAATGGGTTTCCATCAATGGCAGGGCTACTAGGGTACCGCCCATCACAGTACGTGGCCTAGATCAACGTACCGAGGAGCCACCCTAACTCCCCTGCAACACAAGGCCGGAACCATCCCTTACTGGACAGTCCCAGACAAGACCACCCTGTAGTTGGCGCGACAAACCACACACTAAGCCGAAATAGAAAGGGACCCCTAGACAGGGGTAAATCTCGCTCTCAAGTGGGGGCTACCCACGAAGCCTTGCTGCACCTCCCCTGTTTTAGCCATTCCCGGTTGATGAGGCTTAAGGTTACGATTACCTTTATAGAACACATCTATCTTAGAATGCTCATCGTCCACCTGACGATGTTCTGAAAGCATTCAATCCATGCAAGTTCGTTCCGAGTACGAACGAAACCGAAGGCACTATCTCGTTGCACTCATTATTGGAATCACCCTCAGAGTCAACGACCATAACCCTTGCACTCCAAATCACCATCTCGAACCTATAAGCACTATTCCGTCAAACTCATTACTGAATCACCCACAGAGTTATACTAACGTATAGCCCTTACACCTCGAGTCCTCACTTCCTCCACTTGGATTCACGACCTAACGTTTAATTGGAATCGATGTGGTTTTCGGATTACCCAAATATGGAAATCCGATCCCGGTCTCAACGAAACCAAATGCCATTTTAATGTCCAAGTTATACTTAAGGGTTTAAACAGTTTACTTATATGCAAGATGATATTAACAGATAGATGAATCATAATTATCACAATAGATAATTCATAACAACATTCATCTCCACAAAGCAGCATATCACATAACAGAGATATCCAGTATCAACCAATATCAAACATCCAATATCAACCAATCATCCAATATCAAACTCCAAATATTGATCATCCAATATTAACCAATTAACTAATATTAATCAATCAACCCATATTAATAAAACATCCAAAACAGAATTGATTATCTCTTAATCAACTGAATTATCATAATCCTTCTTCATTAATTATTATTCTAAGTAAATTAATCATCTCTAATGATTTTCCTTAATTAATCTTCCTTGATTAATTATATTTAATTACATTTTAAGTAATTATCCTTAACCATATACAGTAATTAATCCTTAATTACTATCATTAATTACAATAATTAATGATCATTCATTTACTTCTATTAATTAACTATAATTAATTGCATTATACCTCAATTAATTACAATAATTAATCACCCTTAAATTAATTACTTATATTAATCAACCTTGATTAATATCATTAATCACATTAATTAGTGATCCTTATTAATTAATGATTACCTTAATTAAAATATTTAACTTACAATTAATCACTCTATTAATTATAATCAGTAATTAACAATTTGTAATTACTTATCTTAATTAATTATCTTCTTAATTAATTATCTCAATCTTTGATTAATTATTCTAATTAATTAATCTTTAATTACTTCGTTAAGTAATTATTAAACAATTAATAAATCAATTCTAATTAATTACTTTATTAATTAATTATAATTTTAATTAATTACACTTAGTGATTAATCCTAAATTAATCACATTCATTAATTAATTAATCACATTAATTAATTATCTAAAATAATTAAGTAATTAACTCTTAATTACTTACATAAGTAATTATCTCTAATTACTTCCATTAATAAATCTTAATTACTTTCTTAATTAATTACCTTACAAATAATTAATTCCATTATTAAATAATCCTTAATCCTTTAATTAATTACTTCATAATTAATTATCTTTAAAACAATTATATTAATCAATTCTTTAATTAATATCATCAAGTGATTAACCAATAATCACTTCAACTAATTGCTCCATGAGTAGTTACCATTAATTACTTCCATAAGTAATTAACTTCCTTGATTACATTCAACAATTAACCATTAATTACTCTATTAAGTAATTACACTTAATTAATCCTTAATTAAGTGATTATTTAAAATTAAATAAATAATTAACTGATTATTTAAAATTAATTAAACAATTAATTAACTTCTAATATTAAATAAAATCTTTAATAAATTAAGAAAAACTTAATATTAATTAATTTCTTGCTTATTAACAATTTATACTTAATTATGTATTCTTAAATCATATCCAAATAATTTAACTTTATTTATTTTTTCGTAAATAAATTATTTGAAATTAATCAAATTTTATTTGCCTTAAAGATAAATTTATCCAATTTGGTTTACATAATTATAATTTATTTTCGGAAATAAAGCATTTAGAAACAAATTTCCAAATTTAAAACATTTTAAATTATCTAATTTCAAACCTATTTATTTACAATATAAATTGATCTTAGTTTTAAACATTACTTAGAAATTTATCTTAAAACTTTAATTCACTATTTAAATTCAAAACACTCCTTTAAATTAAATTTCAAATTTTAATTAAGATAATTACTTTTAAAAGAAATCATTTTAACAATTATTTAAAATAATTTCAATTTACACTTTTTAAAAGATTGATAACTTTGCTTCAAAGGCCATGATTTCATTTATTTGAAAACTTGTTTATAACTTAATACTTGATCTAAATTTATTCAATAAGTTTTAAATTAGAAAACTTATATTTTATACAGTACAACTAGAAAACACTACGCCTAAATGCTCGAGTAAATCACTCAACCCACCCGTGCCTTCCCCGAAGCAAACCAGATGCCTTCATCTTCGAGTCGCCCCCGGAGCCAACATGATAGCTTCTTTGAGTTCCTCAACTCGTCTTCCCCAACGAAAATCCCATCTCCTCATTCCATTGCACAGACCCATCATGATGCACGTGCACCAGAATCCTCAGCCAGCGACGGTCACCGCGACCATCTACAACCACCACACGATCGTGTGTGAGCTCGAAAACGTCCCCAGATCCATCAACATATAAGCGAAACGAAAATTGACCCATTTGCTCGAAACTGCAGCAACCACTCGACCTTAAACCCTCTACGGCCATCGCCCTGACACCGTCCAACCCCTGCCGTCCTCACCATCGAGGCATCACGACTCGAGCTCCATTTTCCCCCATGTGCGAACACCAAAATCCCATACTTCTTCGTCGCGAAACCACCTACAGCCAACTGAAACCAAAACCAAACCAAACCCTACTCTCTGCAATTCCCATCAAATTCATCATTAAAAAAAATTAATAGTATTTTTCCTATAATCTATGACATACAAGATAACAACGATTCAAAAATCAAATCAAATCATCAAGTATAACATCCACAATTCATAAAATTCCCTAAATCCTTCAAACCGAAAATTCAACCTCAATACACAATTAAAAATTGTGATACCAGCTCTAAAAATCATATCCTTACTATTGTAATCCAGATATACATTCAAAACTAAAGTCTGAAACCATAAATTTTTGCCCAGGTTTTTCTTTTTACTGTAAATTTGAAAAATATGAATAATTAATTTATTTAAAATCCTACAATTATTTTTAGATGACATAATATGTGTTTACAAACAACTTTCATTAACATTTCACCGTCTAATTCATGATAAAAATCAAGTTATTGATTTTAAAAAGAAAGAAAAGAAACCTGTATACAACAGTATACATATACAACATTCACCATGTTTTTTTTTTAATTTTATAAACTTACATGCTGATAAACAAATATATATCAACTAAATCAAATACACTTGCATGCAACATTCAATCAAAGATTTTACCATAACTGTTTTTAAAATAGGATTTACTCACCTTTTTAAAAGCAGTGAACAAAACAGAGAGCAGGCCTGAACATTTAAATTTGAAAAAGCTTTGATGCTTTGATCTTGCTAGCTGATGAAAACCTTTGCATGCACACAAATTATTGATTTTAAAGTGCAGAAACTTCAGTTGTTCTTGATTCCTTTTGAATTGCAGGTTTTGATTTGCAGGTTGTAGCTTTTTACAATGCAGATTTCCAGTTTTGCAGTTGTTCTCCCATTGATTTCCTTATTTTGATTTTCTTATCTCAGATTTGGATTTTATTTTCATATCTTGGAAATTTGTTTCTGATTTTGCCATTAACATTTGAAAGAAAGAAAAACAAAGAAATAAAAATGTTTGTAAAAACAAGTTTTCTTCTAAAAACATTTGTAAAAAATTAAAATGAATATGCCACTTGTAAAAATTTAAACAAATGTCATTTAAGTACTTAATTGTTTTACATGTGTTCATGAGATGCCTTAGTATGATCACACATGTACATAAGTATTTTAAATAAATTTTTATTTAGTTTAAAATGTAAATATAACTTACTTTCTTAAGTTACTAAATAAACATTTACATAATTATATAAATTTACTTTTAAAAGAAAAATATTCTAAAGCTAATAAATACAAATATAAATATACATCTTATGCATGTAAAAAAATAAATCATTTATACTTATACATTTATGACCATTTTATATTAAGCATTTTTAAAGAAAACAAAAAGAAAATTTTATTTAAACTATTATATCTAAAAACAAACAATTATCTTATGTTTTGAAAACAATTTGAATTAATCTTTAAATTACTTTTGAAAAATATTTATTTTAGAACAAAGCTTCAGATTACAATTCTCATGTATATAAATTATTAATAGATTAAATTAAATTTTCAAAACAATATCAAATTATAACATATACATACATATATATATTACAATTTGAAAATTCAACTTTAAATTTAAAACAAAAGATCTTCTATTCACAATATATATCAAATGTATATATTATAAACAGAATAAAATTTCATTAACTTTGAAAAATAAATCTTATCATATTTTGAATTGTTAAAAAGATATTAATCACAATCATTAGAATAAATATTTATTAACCATAGAAGAATAAATTTATCAGTTTAAATTAAAACTATAGAGAAAAATTATCAAATCAGTTAAATTATTTATACAGATTACTAAATTTATATTGCCCAAAATTCCAGGTCGTTACAATTCCCCATATGTAGAAAGGTCATGGATTGAGATTGAAGTCAATTCTCTTGGTGGTAAATGTGGATTTTAGAGAACTTTGGAACTTGTTACATCTTTTTACATAATCAGTGGCATTTGAGGCCAATAAAAGCTTTGTCTCATGACCTTATTAGCTAATTTATTTCATTAGAATGATCCATAGAAAATCCTTCATGGGCTTCTTTTAATAGTTTTATTCCAATTTGTGGAGCCACACATCTTAAGTAGGGAAGAGAGTATCTCTTCTTATAAAGTATTCCATTCATCATAAGGAAAGTTGGAGCATGATGCGTAATCCTTCTTACCTCCTTTTTATCAGTCTATAATGCTCCCTTTACAAGCTATCCAACGATGGATGTCATCCAATTATTCTTATGGTGATTATTTGTCCCTGAATGGGAGAAATTCTCTTGAGGGAATTCATTTTCATTTTCCCTTTCCTCCTCTCTATGTTCAAGAGTTTGAGATCTGGTTAATGCCATCAATTCTTTTTCTGACTCTGGTATCTTCACCTTTATATTGGGATTTGGTTGATAGCCCACTAGAGCGATCCGAGTTTATGGCACTCCTCGTGAATTGGCCAGTTTAGCTAAAGAATTGGCTTGGGAGTTCTTTCCTCTTGGTACTTGGTGTGTTGGGAAATCCTCAAATTGGTTCAACATTTTCAACACGTTCTTTACATATAAAACTAGCTTGGAATCCTTAGTTTGGTATGTCTGTTTTAACTGATTGATCATTAATTGGAAATCATTGAAAATTTCAATTTTGGGAATTTTCAATTGTAGGGTCAAAGTGATTCCTGCCACCATTTCTTCGTACTCTGCTACATTATTAGTGGCCAGGAATCCTAATTTCATTGCATAATGTAAGCATTGTCCACTAGGTGTGATAATGATGGATCCTTCTCCAATATCTTGTTCATTTGAGGCTCCACCTACAAATAATTGCCACTTAGGATTTATATCGTTTTCCTTTTATGTCCGTTCTTTAATGAAACCTATACAATCATTAACAAAATTAGCTAAAGCTTGTCCTTTGATTACCGTTCGAGGATGAAATTCAATGTTATATTGACCAATCTCTATCCCACATTTAATCAATCTTCCTTAGGCTTTTGGTTTACTAAAATTCTTTAAGAGGGAAATTGGCTATAACCTTGATCGGATGTGCTTGAAAGTAATCTCTTAGCTATCATGCTATAAGCATTAAGTAGTATGCTAGTTTCTTTATGACTGGATATCTAGTCTCTGCATCTTTTAGCCTTCTACTTGCACAGTATACTAGAAGCCGAATCCTTTCTCTTTATTTATCGATACCGAATTAACTACATGCTCGAAAACTGCCATTTAAAGATAAAAGTTCTCTCCTCCTATGGGACTAGATATGATTGGTGGTTTTCAAGATTGTCTTTCAACTCCTTCAAAGCTTTTTAACAATCTTCTCCCAATTTGATGTTCTTCTTTTTCTTAATCAGATCAAAGAATGGAATGCATTTATCGGTGGCTTTGGAAATGAACCAATTCAAACCATTTTTCCTTTTAGAGTCATTACGTCTTTACTTATTTTGGGCTCTGCAGTGTCCATAATAACTTAAATCTGGTCAGGATTAGCTTCAGTTCCCTAAGAACTGGCATTATATCCTAAGAACTTCCTAGACTGAATTCCAAAAGAGCATTTCTGTAGGTTGAGCTTCATTTGATACTTTCGCAATACCCCAAACATTTACCCAACATCTTTTAAATGGCTGCTCCCTTAATGAGACTTAATTAGCATATCATCCACTTATATTTTCATATTCTGGCCAATTCACTTCTTTAACATTCTGTTTACCAATATATGGTATGTGGTGCATGCATTCTTTTTCCCAAAAGGCATTGCCTTATAAAAATAGGTTCCCCGATCCGTTATGAAATTAGTATTCTTTTCGGCTGTCTTGGATAGAGAAATTTGATTGTAACCAAAATAGATATCCACGAATGGCAAAATTTTGTGCCCCAGAGTTGCATCAATCAATTAATCTATTCTTGGAAGGAGGTAGTAGTCTTTTGGCCATGCCTTATTTAGATCTGTATAGTCGATACACATTCTCCATTTACCGTTGGTTTTCTTGCCAAGCACTGGATTGGCCAAACCACTTTGAATAGAGTACCTCTCTGATGAACCCATTCTCAAGCAATTTTTTTACTTCCTCTTTTAAAGCATTGGGTCGAATTTTATCAAATTTCCTTTTCTTCTATGGGATAGGTGTGATATTTGAATCTATATTTAGAGCATGACACATAACGATTGGATCTATTTCGATCATATTGGAATAGGTTTAGGCAAATACATCTCTGTTGGATGAAAGAAATTGAATTAGCTCCTCTTTGAGTTTTCTATCCAGTTCCTTCCCAATTTTTACTATGTTTGTTGGATCAGTAAGATCTAAGCATACTTCCTCAAGATCTTTCATAGGCTTCTTCCATTCTTCGTCACCTTTACAATCTAATTCAGTGACTACTTCATCACCTTCTATTTCTTCCTCCACTAGGTTTGTTTCCTTTCTCTTCCTTTTCTTTTTAGAGGAATTGAATTTCTTTAACACATGCTTAGTTTTCTCAATGGGCTTTGTTTTTGCTTGGGATGATTGGTTTGAAGAACCCTCATCCAAATGCTTATTAATATCATTTCCAAGTAAATCATTTATCTCCAAGTCATATTAAGAATGATTGTCCCATTTATATTGCTTAGTTTGGCAAAATACACTTTATGAGAGCTAAGTTGTTCCTCATTGTTCTTCAGCATATTTTGGTCAAGAATTTCACCATCAAGTTTTTTGGCAAAACAAAATCATCAACTTCTTCTAAAGTTGGCCTCCGAAAGAATGCATTGTAATAGGTTGCTTGATCCATGATTACAAAGAGAGTCTTCAATGTCCTGGGATTTGGAAAAATTCCTATTTGCACCAAAAGCCTTATTTGCCTAATAGAGTTGTTCCTTTGTTGTTGAACCCAAAAATGGGTTCAAAGCTCGGCTCTAACTTCTCTTTTCGAATTTTTATCTGATGGAAAGTATGTTTAAAGATCACGTCGATTGTACTTCCCGTATCCGTCTAAATTTTGGAAACCACATAGAATCCAATTTGTGCAATAATCATGAGTGGATTATTATGTGGATGATGAAATCCTCCTCTTAGCTCTTGGGAGCAATAGTTAGGCTGTGCATCCAAATTTGGAACCTATGATTCTTGAGTGGTGTTTCTTCGTAAATAGAGAAAATCCCTCCTTTGCTTCTATAAATAGCACCCCGTAGCTCCTTTAGTGCTTTCTACTAGATGCTGTCCTCTATGGATCAAATCAATCCTCTTGAAGGGCGATACAAAATCCGATTGACCATCACTTTCACTAAGTTCGCAGCATTATTTTGAAGTCTTTGGTGGAGATCTTCGGAATGAGTAACTTTTTGATTATCTTCAAAAAACTCTTTTAAGCGTCTAGTGTGAATCAGGCATTCTACTATGCCTGCGAAAATATGGAATTCATTAGTTTTGCGCCTATTCGATTTATTGTAAACACAATAGTCTTTCCCCTTATTGGTTCAAGATTGGTCTTAGATTTGAATGAGATAGGGAAATCATCATTTTCCTTTGTCA
This sequence comes from Allium cepa, assembly GCA_030765085.1. Lineage (NCBI taxonomy): Eukaryota > Viridiplantae > Streptophyta > Magnoliopsida > Asparagales > Amaryllidaceae > Allium > Allium cepa. The sequence continues at coordinate 823,849,450 of CM060943.1, read as the reverse complement.
TAGCAAATATGTAAGGTAGTAGCTTATTCGGAGCAATGTAATTAGCGTCAGGGACCTCCTTCTGTCTTGTTTTTTTATAGTTGTGGTTATAACCTATTTTCCCGGTCTCCTTTTTAGCTTAAGCATTCTTTTTAGCATGAGTTATTCAATCCATACGAATAAATTTGTCTGCCTGGAAATGAAAATCTTCTAAATCTCTACATCCGGTATATAACGATCCTTCTAGAATGGGGTTTGCACAATTAGCCTTGAATGTACTGCCACCAACTTATGCCTATCGGTCATACCTTTTTCTTTTAGTGCCCCGTATTGAACCTCTTTCGATAATTTCTCAATAACTCCATGGTCTTTGCTTGATATTAGCTAGCATGATGTAGTCGATTGTAGGGTCTTTAAAAATACAAAACTGCACTAAGAATTCATAAGAGAATTGTTATTCTCACATTATTATCTATACCATTTGGCTGCTCCACCTTGGAAAGTAATATGGAAAAGCCTGCAATGCACAGTTCCAAATGATTTGTATAGGTCCATCTAACTTTTGAAGGCCATATAGTGATCATCTGGGTCAGTGGTTCCACTGAATTTTAAGGATGGAATGTGGGATGGGATTTTGGTGGACATGATCTCGTTTATAAGGGGAGCTTCTCGATGGTTGTTGTTGATCCTCTAATGTAGTGTTCCTTTACCATTTAGAAGCATACCCTTTTCATTTCTTGGCCATGTCTCTTAGATAAGCTTCGTCACTGTGGTAATTACTTCTAATAGGCTTGTATTCTTTGAAGGTTGAACTTCCAGATTGCTCCTAGGACTTCTCCTCCAATCTTCCTTAGGAATTTGCGTTAACTTTTTTATCTGCCAATGACCTTGGAGAAAGTCTGGTTGCTTCAGCTTGCTGATGATTATTCTCTTTGTGGAGACATTACGAATTTACTTCGGCTTTGTTTAAGCAAAGAGGCATCCATACCCCTCCTTGGAGGCTCTACCTCATCTCCCCCATGAGCTTGTTCGTTTTGGAGGATTTTTGAGTAAGGATACATTCCAGAAGTTCATTCATCATCAACACTTATTGTTCAAGCTCTTCAAATTTAGCTTCTCTTTTGGTAGTTTGTGTCGGCTCTGATAGCTGTCCAAGTTCTATGCTTCCTAAGTTGAAGTTAAGAAGTACATTTTCTTCTAATGTCGCCATTTGTATGACTTCTTCATTTGGAGCACTAATTTGCCTTGATTTTCCCATATTCCTCAAATAAAAGAAACTTCACGAAATTAGTTTAGGGAGAAATTATAGGGGAGTCAGAGGTTCAAGCCCTCCTAATCAAAATGTTAAACTAAGAATTTATATAACACCCATGAAGCAAAGAATGATGTAGCAATCCTTGATTCGAGTTCATATATCGATATGACCAAGCATGGTTTAGTTGGTGTTAATTAAATCAAGAATAAGCTTAGCATTCAAGGCTTAGTATGAGCGGATATCATTAGAAAATGGATCCATAATGCTTATGGACTTTGAATGTTACACATTCCAAAGACGATATGATTTTTTAGAACACGTGCTTTGAAATCTTTTAAGGTCACATCAAACAATATATTCAAGAGCCTTTAAGGTCGCCTGGAATAGCATATTCGAGAATCTATTTGGTCTTTAGGAATAGAGCACTCAAAGTCCCATGTAATATATTCAAAGGAGAGAGAAGATAAGTAGTAAACATGTGCATTAGCCCATTAAGCATGTTAATGAACTAAATAAATTGTCCTTATGTACATAGTCCAATGTCCATATGTATGAGGCAAACTAGAGGCTATGCATATAAACGCTAGTTTGGATCGAAGTTCAGGTGATCCAACATGAATAGTATTTCATTTGCCTTGGTCCCAAGGAGCTTCATTATATGCACTCTCATGTTTAATAATGTCCAAGATGCACGATCATAGTAATAGGTATCTCCACATTCTCATTTATTTCTATTGAGCATTATTATAATCAAATTGAATCTTCCCCCCAAATTAATTTAGGGTTACAAGACCTTAATTTTGAGAGGAGAGAAAAGAAAATGATCCTCCTTCCTTCATGCCCCTAGGTCCCTATTTATAGGGGGATGGATTCAACATGATGCTTTATGCCACCTTCAGCCTAACTTATCTTCGGCATGCATAATCTTTGGAAATCTTAATAACAATAAGGATCATAGACATCATCCGTATTCTTCATCAATAGGTGGTGGCATCATCCTGAAGCAGCATCAATATGGAGCGACATTAAAGATAGGCAGATTTGATGTAAGGTGTTATAAGCTACATGCAACATTGATTGCATCTGGCTTCAATGACATGCGGCATGGAATCTGTGCAGCATTGATTAAATGTGGCATAGATGTTATACGACATGAAAGTAACGCAACATCACTTGAGGCCTGGTATTGAAAATAACTAGTATCACCTAAGATGCAACCTTGAAGGAAGGTGACAATGGGGAAAGGTGGTTTGTGATGTTGACTTTATATGACACCCACCCTTGTGTAGATGAAGGGTTCAGTATCTTTAGGTGGCAGCTTACGATATGTAGCTCTTTGGTATAATCATCGCCTCGTTAACATGTAGTGTTCACGATAGACAGTTTGATCAAATACGATATTAATAGGGCATAATATAAATTTCTTTGTTCGCATCCTTTAGAAAATATGTGAATAACATGTGTATTATTCAGCACAACATTATCCCCAAGACGAGAAGCTATAATCATATTTTTCCTTGGGTGCGAAAGGCTACATATGCAGTTATAGATAGTATAACCGTCAATTGGGTATGCATTCTTATGACTCACTTTTTCGATCAGGGAGTTGGCACACGACGAAGTTACGTTCTATATTTTCACCTATACACTCTTATTATTAGACGATACTATCCAGATGAAGATCGCTTCTGCCATTGATAGAGCCTTCCATAGGAAGATGGGAATTTCTTTTCCACCAGCTGCAACAATCGAGCTAGTAGCAGAGCAACAGTCATAGCAGGAGGCGGAGCAGGGATAGGGCACCAAAGGATATCAAAGTCCCAAGCTAGGGCGGGTCCAAACTGTACTCTAAGGGATCCGTGCCTACCAGCGAGAGATGAGGACTGAGCTATAGTGCCAGAGTCATAAGATTGGGTGCTTAACCACTATACTTTGCCCTTTTTGAGGCCGTGACAACTGTTTGAGTTCCTATCGAGGATAAGGACCGTTGCATAGTCTGTAGGTAGTGTTTTAGGTTTTGTAGTGTGAGTTGTATCTTTTTCTTCCAGCATTTGTTCTTTCCGTTTTTGCTGGTTTGTAACTGTTAGTTGTCTCTTTTTATGACATGCACGATATTATGTGATGTATTTCTATTTTACCGTGTTATTATTTTCAAATATGTGAACCACTGTTATATGTATGTTTGGAAGAAATAGTATAAAATATGAAAATCTCATAAGGACACATAACTAATAGTAAAATGCAATATAAGACTGGCAGTTTTAAAGAGATAAAAAATTTAGCAAGCAAATGACTGGATAAATTGTTTTGGAACCACGAGTCGTTGTTCCTATTCCTTAAAAACTAATAATAAATGAGCATAATGACATTTGTAAATAAAACGTCAAGTTTTATAGGTGAAGGTTAGTTGAAGTACGTTAGAATTGAAATTATGTATTAGCACGTAACTGACTTCCGAGAACGCTAAAAACATGGCCTGAGTTATCAAAAATTTTAAGAAGGAAAATATTTTGAAAATTTTCTCTTGATTTAAAAAGTTTCGCTTGAAGAACAATTTTGACTTTTTTTAAATTATTTTTGATGCTCAAATAATTTTTAGAATTTTTGCAAAATTTTTATTTTAAGTGAAAATTTACTTCTAAATATTTTGGAAATTTATTTTTCAAACGACGTACAAATTGAAAAGAGAAAAAGATTTTTATGAAGTTTTTGATTTTGAAGGCCACATGCATAGCGTAGGTAAGAAAAATAGATTAGAAATACGAATTTTGTGGTGCAATAAGATCGACAATACGATAAAATCCATACAACAACAAGGTAAACACTGTTTTAGCTTTAGAATTTCTTTTCCTATACTTTATCAACAACACACGCGAGTCTACTTTTGGACTTAATTCCATTATAGAGCTTGGAAATAAGCCCCTTATGAGTTTTGTACATGGAAAATTTGATGCAAATCTCATACGGTGGGAAATTTTCACTGTACAACGAGAAATGAGTAGCTTATAGAGTGGTAAGAATGTGAATTTCTCCTTCTAAATCCCTTTTTTCAGCATAGGAGTGACGTTTAGAAAGTGAGATTTTGACTCATTAGATTTTTGGTAAGTAGGAATTGGATGCAAATTTATTGCATCAAACTTCTATTCGTAGGAGTGTGGGGACTTTTGGTGAAAAGATATTTCAAAATCTGCATGCATATAGAATTGTCGAGATATATAGTTTGTTCGCACCATATTTTCAATAAAAATTTCAAAAGGAAAGCATTCATATAAGAGGACCCAATTTAGAATTATTCTGTATACAAGCTTTTTATGTCGTGCTACGATATGCACTTATGCATGTCGATTGTACACTAATTGGTTGTATAGTTAAGTGCAATTGCAAGTAGGAATTGTAACAACCTGAAATTTAACTCGTAATAATTAATTTGATTAATTAATTAAATAATAAAATAACATTATGAAATTATTAGAATCAAGCCATGGAAGTTGTATCATTGTGTCCATGGTAATTTTCTGGTCAATTTCGATATATGGAATGTCAAAAACCGAGCTAATATGTCCAAATTATAAAATAAACTAAATATGCGAATAAACATGCTTAGGTTGACCGACCGATCGACCTGGGCAAGTGGGCGGTCGACCGCCCGGTCGACCCGCATTGCATTTTGGTAGGCAAACGAATGTTAATTCGTTCGAACAAATTAGCGGTCACCAAACACGTTATTTGTGTCCTTTATTTCGATCCATTCCCTCCAATTTTGCATCTGATGTCCCCTATTCAGCCTATGACATGGCTGCATCCTATTCAATATCCATATCCAACAGTCTGAGATCAACTTCTACACCTATAAATAGACTCCTAGACTTAACCCTTTTTCACATTCTATATTTTCTCTAATTGGGTTCGCCTTTTTAGGAATGACCCTAGAAGGAATAATTTTTCCAAAGGAGAAAATCGTTATAAATTAAATTATTTTATAGCTCCAAGTGGATCCATGAAGACCAAAGGAAAAGATTAGGACCAGAGGTGAGTGATTGAAATTATTTTAAGATTTCTTTAAGCAATTTAAAATAATAGGGTTTTCAATAGTTGTTTTACTATGATCTTTGGAGTAGCCTTTTCGGTAATTTATTTGCAGTCTTTTTTTAGAAATATTATCAATCTATTTCGTTTCAACTATTCTTTTCGGTAATTTAGTGTATTTCTGTTAATTATAGCTTTTCAGTATATTTATAGTTTATTTATAATTTATTTATAGTATATTAGTTTATTTAATGTTATTTTTACATTATTTACATCTTCTTTCTATGCTTTGGAATTTCTTTTATTTTTAAATTTCTTTTATTCCTCTTTTTTTTCACGTATGGATTAGAATAGGACTGACACGAGTATGGATTAAATTGTAAGAAAATTGAAATAATGGAGCATAAGATGTAAATTCCATAGAGTGTAATATAAATGGAATTGGACTGAAATCACACCTAAAAATGATGTTAATTGGATTGAATTAAAAAGATTGACCTAGTTATTACCTAGAATTGTAACTAAAAAGAGTAAAAGATGAAAGAAGCTTATTTTCATACTTTGACCTTGGGGAAAGTAATAAGCATGATTATAACGTAGATTATAATAAGAAAAAGAACAAAATGAGGCTTATCCTAAGATTTAGGATAAATTAATAAGCAAAGAGAGTATGGATAAATTGCAAAGATTTATTTAAAATAATTTATCTAAGTAATAAGCAAGGAAGAAAGTAGGACCTATACCTAACAGTATTCCCTATTAGACAAAATGGTGGTATCACATTAGCCTGAAGCGAGACGAGGGAACGCTTACGCTACAAAGGGTGGTAATCAGTCAATTAGAAGTCCATATCACGGGGGATTTGGACAAGGGGCGCAACTAGATATTGTTTGGATGAAAGGCCAGTACCAACAGCATTTCTCCTATGGATTCTATGGACATGATGATCTCACATTAGCCTAAAGTAGGATGAGGCACGCTTATGCTGGATGTTGAAGCAATGAGAAGACCCAATAGGTGGAGCAAAAGGTAGCATGGGCATGGTGAAAGTTACGCATGCGACTTCCATTCGGATGCTCGGTAATAGCTAATGAGTTCCAAGCGCTTAGAGTGGGTGTCTTCCGTAGACACCATTTCCTTCTGTGTAGGGGGCTATATATGTCGTCTTGGTCACCACGACATTTTTATAGAGAGTTATATAGCATCTGGTCTATAGAAATAGAGTAGCATGCCAATCAAAAAGGGTAGAATTAGGGTCACATCCTAATTACATGATTAGGGATTCAGCCTAATTAAAATACAAATCAAGGACGAGTGCAAGCAATCAAAGTTAACCTATCTTATAAATTAAACAACATTTTATCGCACTTATTTCTGATTTATCTCTTTCCTATTTCATTTATCTTATTTGTGCTAGAACTGTTGTAGAGTATATTACTTTATCTTGCTTAAAGACTCTAGCAATTACTATCATTCACCACACTTTTAATCTGACCCACTCCTTTATTTTCCTCTTTCAAACCTTAGGCAATCAAGGGAGAATTCAGTAGATTGCTATAGCTTAAAGCTCTCTTGGAGGAGATTTCTTAAATGTACTTCTTATATTCTAGTTTTAGTTTTTATGTTGTACTGGCACTATAATGAGGGATAATTGTACTCTGATTTTATAGAGACTATGGTTTTTGATTAAAGACATATACGCGTAGTTTGACATTTGAAGTATTTGGTATGTGATGACTTTTTATGAGGTTTGGTTTTGAATGAAATGTTATAATTGTTTCCGCTATGTTATTATTATTTAATTTTTATCTTGTGAATCTTAGTCTCTGCTAGTTTTAGTTATACCTACAATGCACCAATCTTTTAGTGCGTCCTTTTGGGTTTACTAAGGGGTGTAGGGTGTTTCACTTGGTATCTGAGTCTAGGGTTACAGGATTCCAAAAGTAAAGTATTTTTCTTCAAAATAACTTGTATTAAAGGTATTTTTTTAAAAAAGAACTTTTAGAAATGATTTTTTAAGTATACAAGAGTTTTTATAAAATCCCCTCATAAGTCCAGCTCAATTCCCCTTTGACACTCTTTACTAAACTACCTTTTTACTTTCATAGAATGACTGATGCCCCAAACCTTCCCAAGGGCATTGCAATGCCAGCCTGGTTTCGTTGGTACTTACAAGCCACGACTCCAGAAGTGCACGGGCCTATGCCCAATCCTGCACCAATGGGTGGGAATCCCATCAACCCACCTGCCATCATCACTTTTTTAAGCTTTGTAAATATTTTATGAGTTTGGGCATGAAGACTTTTTTCGGCAAAGGGACTTTTGTTGAGGCGAGAGCATGGCTTAAGGATGCGAAGAGAATTTTTGGACTTTTAGGATTAGATGGACATCACCGAGTTCAGCTGGCCGCTTGGCAGCTGAAGGACGAGGCATCTTATTGGTAGGAGATGATCGAGTTGGAGGAAAGGAATATTACTTGGGATGGATTCTGGGAGCGATTTGATAGGAAATTTCTATCTCAAGCAGAAGAGAGTGTTCAGTTGGAGAGGTTTATCAATTTGAAGTAAGCGAGTTTGTCTATTAAGTAATACATAACTAATTCAATGAGCTATCACAATTTGGTATGGATTTGCTGAACATACAACATAAGAAAGCTATGAAGTTTACGAAGGGATTGAATCAACCCCTTTAAGGATTACTGCCTACTCATGTACCGATGGGAGCTACTTCTGAGTCTTTGGTCGAGATGGCACTTATGTCAGATACAGTCAAGGAGGGAGAGTCTAAAGAGGAGGTTAAGTCTGAAGGTCCATAGAAGAAGAGGTGGGAAAAGAATAAGAAGAAGAAAGGTGATGGTCCTCAAAAGCATATTAAGAAAGGAATAAAGTGGCATGGTTGTGGGAAGGCTGGACATATGGTCAAGGATTGCTAGAAGGAGAAGATGAAGGGTAACCCTATATTTGCGGTCAGCCCGGTCATATGAGTAGGAGTTTTCCCAAGGGAGCGAGTGCAGCGTGTTATCCCGCTTTTTGGCAAAGCCGTGATACCAAAAGATTGGTCGAAAACGGGAAACAGTTCATCTCAGAGATTGGATATACTTCACTTAGCTATGGATATCGATGAATTTTGCCCGAGTCCGGATCAGGCCACAATTGATAGGACACGACAAGAAAGGTTGTAGGAGCCATCATTTCAAGTTTCAAGTCAATCCGAGTTCGTATGCTCAAGATATGATGGATTCAGTGTGAAGAGAAATAGTCATTGTCTGGTTCGAAACCATGAAGTTCGAACCCATCCTTTTCGAACCCATCCTGTTCGAAACCATCCACGCCCTCTCCTTCGAACCCACCTAGTTCGAACCCATCCACGTCCTTGCCTTCGAAGCCATGGAGTTCGAACCCAAGCCACGTTCGAACCCATTGGCTAGTACCTGCCTCGACTCCATCGCCTTCGAATCCACCACAGTGGACTACCTTCGAATCCATGACTTCACTCGGCCTCGCATCCTCACTTCGAACCCATCGAGCGACCCAGTTCGAACCGATCAAGTTCGAACCCATAAGGATTCCTGGATTCGAATCAGTCACGTTCGAAACCAGGAATACTTCCTATTTCGAATCCACCGAGTCAATCGGTTTGGATGACGTGTTCGCCGTAGTTCACGGAGTCGAAGCGGTCCATTCGGAGATAAGTTAGGATCGATTCGAAAAATGCGCAACACGTCACTGCAAGCCCACGTGCACTGATGGATTCGAAATCATGGGTTCGAACTCATGGGTTCGAACGACACAGCCAACCGAAAATGCTAATTTCGAACCGAGCATATCTCCTTAACCACAAATCCAAATGCAACCAAATTTTCACAGTAGCTTCCATATGAGGTAAAGATTGTTCCTGCCAAGTTTCAGCTCGATTGGAACATTTCTTGTTGGGTTCGAAATCACTTCGAACCGATGTCAGATCGAGACGAAACTTGGTGGGGACGGTCGCGTGGGCCCTCTCACGTGCCAGAAGGAGTCTCACGAAGTTTCAGCAAGATCTGGGCCTCCAACGCCTATAAATAGCACCCTGAAGCCTTCAGAAAGGGGGCTTCGGAGAACTTCTGCCATTGAACGCCAAGACTCTGCCGGATTCAAGTTTAACTATCAGAATCGCTGTTGTATTCAGATTTCAAAGCAATTGTCAGCTGTAATCCATTGTAATCGATTGAATCGAGCAAAGCAATAAAGAGAAACCCTTCAAAGTGGACGTAGGCACGAACGCCGAACCACTATAAATCCTGTGTTTGTGATTGTTGCTTGTGAATTGCTGTGATTTGTTACTTAGAGCTGAATTCTATATTGATTGTTGCTGAGTTCCGTGTTGATTATTATCGAGTTGAGTACGTAAACGGGTGCTTTCGTGATATTGGGTGTTTGTGACCAATTTTGGCGCAAACATTTTGGTGCTTTCACTGAGAATTGAACTCAGGAAGAAGTTGAATTTGAAAATTCAGGAGTTCAGATCTAGGAATTATGGCAAGACAATCGAGTAGGAGGCCAAGGACTGAGAGAAGTGAACCACAAGGAAGCCAAGAGGCTTCCTCAGGAGCAAATCAACCATCGATATACATTACTAGGGACGAGATGGAAACTATGATGAAGAGGCAAGAGGAAATGATCCAGAGTTTATTCCAACAGATAGGACAGCTTGGAGCACGAAATAGGGAAGCCAATGGAGTCCAGAACGGAGCGGGACCGTCCGGCGTAGCACCAGAGCTAGGGGGCACACATATGGAGAATGTTGACCCAATCTTGGAAAGAGAAAGAGAAGGATCTGCGCAACCTAGGAGTAGTAGAGGAGTGAACACTCAGTCAAGGGGGCAGATCCTGGAGATACCTCGTGAACTCGAGGGGCAGGTTGGAAGTAGTGAACAAGGATTACATCTCGGAGACAATGACCGATTAGCAGAGATAATTAGGAGAGCTTTGAGAGGCGGTATGGTGAACAAAGATTTGGAAGATGTCAATAGAAGTCCTTTTACTTCAGCAATCAGGCAAGCTAGGAACCCGCCTGATTTCAAACTACCATCATTGGATATGTATGACGGGAGAACGGACCCCACGGTCCATCTGACAAAATATATGAGGCATATGGAAGTGCTGGGGGCATCGGAGGAGGTTATGGCCCGGTGTTTTCCATTGTACTTGACAGATATCGCTGCACTATGGTTTAGACATCTGGAGAACGGATCCATCGGAACATGGAATGGTTTAGTGGAGAGATTTATGAGGCAATTCAGGGTCCATATTACAAGACCCAAGAACGTGATGACTCTGGCAACCCTAAAGCAAAAAGTCGGAGAGACCTTGAGAAGTTATTTAGCACGATTTAATGCAGCAGCAGCTTCAGTGGATAGAGCGGATCCGTCCACGGTGGTAATGGCAGCTGTGTCCGGAATAGCTGACGGCACAGAGTTCAAGAATTCATTGACTAAAGATCCACCCATTGATTTAGAGGAATTCTATCATGAAGCAGAAAAGTTTTTACGATTAGAAGATGCGAATGCCGAGAGAGAAGAAGGAGATGGGATAGAAGTTTTTGCATTTAGAGACGAAAAGCCTCTTAAAAAAGATTTGGATAAAGGTAAAAGAAAGATTGAGAATGATAGAGACAGATCAAAGCGGCAACGGAGGGAGCCACGATTCACCACCTACGCTGAGTTGAACGAGAGCCTGGAACGAATTTATCAGGATACCAAAGAACAGATTCCGTATCGTAGGCCAATGCGAAGGGATCCTACTTCTGACGAAAGGAAATCAGATAAGTTCTGTGTATTCCATGAATTAAATGGTCATAACACTAATGATTGTAGGCACCTGAAGGACGAGGTGGAAGGGCATATCAGGAACGGTATGCTCCTTCAATATGTAAGGAGACGAGCTCCTGTGGCGGAACCAGAACGACCACCGTCCACATCAGCTAGGGGCGACCCCGAATCAAGGCACCGTTTGGTTATCAATTGAGTAAGATAACGATGAACAAGTTATAAGCTTCCACTAACGCAATTAAATCATTTACACATGTGCGAGATCGCGAACGATCTCCAGGCATGCTCTGAATGATCGTTGATCGTTTCGTAGTGGGAACTTACGCTTCGACATCCATGCTTTGCTTTCATACCATTTTGATTTGAACATTTAGACCCTATTTGTTTGCTGCTTGTTTGGAAATTGTTTTTGAAACTCATCCGTGTAATAGATATTTGATTCTAATGACTCTCGAATGACCAAGCTACTTACGCATGTATGGGGTCGCGAACGATCCTTAGGTATGCTCTGAGATGGCGATGAACCGCCCATGCAAACGATCCAGGAACTCACCCGAACGTGACCCTGGCATCGATAACACCAAGCCCTCCCGGGCACACACACAATCCGCCTCGAACGGCACCCGACTTCGAACAGTCATAACTCACCTTACCTCAATGGCTTGATCGCGAACGGTCGTCACTTGAGGTCCGACATCCGACCACGAACGGTCACGAATTCGCCTCGAACGGCACACGATCGCGAACGATCACTTTCTGCCTTGAACGACGCAGACCGCGAACGGTCACAGATTTGCCTTGAACGGCACACGATCGCGAACGATCACTTCCTGCCTCGAACGCCATCGATCACGAACGGTCATGGCTCACTGATTATGAAACCCGACCTCGAACGGTCACCATTCGCCTTGAACGGCACTTGGTCGCGAACGATCATCATTTTCCATGAACGGCAGTCGACCGCGAACGGTCCCATCTCATCATTCGCCGCGAACGGCATCGACCGCGAACGGTCCTATTCCATCTTATGCCACGAACGGCACGGACCGCGAACGGTCCCGATTCACTTCAAGCAGCATACGATCCCGAACGATCGAAGCATGAATTTATACGCTCGACCGCGCACGGTCGCACTTCACCTCGAATGACTCGATCACGAACGATCGTCATTTGAAGTTGAGCGCTTGACCACGAACGGCCGCACTTCATCCCAAATGGCTCGATCCCGAACGATCGTCATTTGAGGACATATGAAACTATTGAGTTCTTTGCAGGTTGATAATCGGATACGAACATCCAACTCAAGGCATTACAAAACACACCTTCCTACAGCAAGGCATGTTTTGGGGGGCAAAGTGTTATCCCGCTTTTTGGCAAAGCCGTGATACCAAAAGATTGGTCGAAAACGGGAAACAGTTCATCTCAGAGATTGGATATACTTCACTTAGCTATGGATATCGATGAATTTTGCCCGAGTCCGGATCAGGCCACAATTGATAGGACACGACAAGAAAGGTTGTAGGAGCCATCATTTCAAGTTTCAAGTCAATCCGAGTTCGTATGCTCAAGATATTGTGGATTCAGTGTGAAGAGAAATAGTCATTGTCTGGTTCGAAACCATGAAGTTCGAACCCATCCTTTTCGAACCCATCCTGTTCGAAACCATCCACGCCCTCTCCTTCGAACCCACCTAGTTCGAACCCATCCACGTCCTTGCCTTCGAAGCCATGGAGTTCGAACCCAAGCCACGTTCGAACCCATTGGCTAGTACCTGCCTCGACTCCATCGCCTTCGAATCCACCACAGTGGCCTACCTTCGAATCCATGACTTCACTCGGCCTCGCATCCTCACTTCGAACCCATCGAGCGACCCAGTTCGAACCGATCAAGTTCGAACCCATAAGGATTCCTGGATTCGAATCAGTCACGTTCGAAACCAGGAATACTTCCTATTTCGAATCCACCGAGTCAATCGGTTTGGATGACGTGTTCGCCGTAGTTCACGGAGTCGAAGCGGTCCATTCGGAGATAAGTTAGGATCGATTCGAAAAATGCGCAACACGTCACTGCAAGCCCACATGCACTGATGGATTCGAAATCATGGGTTCGAACTCATGGGTTCGAACGACACAGCCAACCGAAAATGCTAATTTCGAACCGAGCATATCTCCTTAACCACAAATCCAAATGCAACCAAATTTTCACAGTAGCTTCCATATGAGGTAAAGATTGTTCCTGCCAAGTTTCAGCTCGATTGGACCATTTCTTGTTGGGTTCGAAATCACTTCGAACCGATGTCAGATCGAGACGAAACTTGGTGGGGACGGTCGTGTGGGCCCTCTCACGTGCCAGAAGGAGTCTCACGAAGTTTCAGCAAGATCTGGGCCTCCAACGCCTATAAATAGCACCCTGAAGCCTTCAGAAAGGGGGCTTCGGAGAACTTCTGCCATTGAACGCCAAGACTCTGCCGGATTCAAGTTTAACTATCAGAATCGCTGTTGTATTCAGATTTCAAAGCAATTGTCAGCTGTAATCCATTGTAATCGATTGAATCGAGCAAAGCAATAAAGAGAAACCCTTCAAAGTGGACGTAGGCACGAACGCCGAACCACTATAAATCCTGTGTTTGTGATTGTTGCTTGTGAATTGCTGTGATTTGTTACTTAGAGCTGAATTCTATATTGATTGTTGCTGAGTTCCGTGTTGATTATTATCGAGTTGAGTACGTAAACGGGTGCTTTCGTGATATTGGGTGTTTGTGACCAATTTTGGCGCAAACACAGCGGCTGCACAGATTCAGGCATTAGACACAGCACCTTCCAGTAGCATTCAAATAGAGGTAGGAAAGTCACAGTTGAAGGTTTTATTTTTATATCTGATTTTCCCATTCAGACTTTATTTGATTCTAGAGCATCACACTCTTTTATCTCTAGCTCTCTAGTAGATTGTTTGCACTTGGACCTATCATTAATAGTAGACCCCATTATTGTTTCGAACCCTATAGGAGGATCGGCAAACTTATCTATGGTTTGTAGGGGTTTGAAAATCTTTATCCTAGGCGTAGAGTTTGACTACAACACCTATGTTTTGGGATTCACGGGATATGGGATGATCTTAGGGATGGATTGGCTATGCACATACAGAGCTATCTCAGACTGTGAGGGGAGAATCGTTAGGCTTGAGACTTGCAATGGTAAGACTCTAGAGGTATCTTGTGACCCACAAGTTGCATTCGGTTCCTATTGTTAGAGATTTTGCAGATGTCTTTGTGGAGGTTAGGCGACTATCCCATAAGAGAGAGATTGACTTAGGATTTATTTGACCAAAAATGCTAAGCAAGTAGGGTTACCTATGAGGCACATGGAACCTAGGGAGAGGAAAGAATTAAGCAAATAGATTCGTAAGCTTTTGGAGAAGGGATTCATAAGAAGAAGCATAGCGGAGTGGGGAGCACCAGTCATCTTCACCATTAAGATGGATGGTTCTCTCCTACTTTGCATGGACTATAGGGAATTAAATAAGCTCATCAAGAAGAACCTATATCCATTCCTTAGGATTGATGATCTCTTTGACCAGTTGGTAGGTTCTTCGGTTTTCTCTTAGCTTGATTTAGCCATGGGATTCCATCAACTTAGAGTTGCTGCTGACAGTATAGATAAGACTGCCTTTAGGACACCAGACGGATTCTTCAAGTGGTTGGTTATGCCTTTTGGGATAACCAATGCCCTAGCCTATTTTGTTGATTTGATGAGTCGCTTCTTTAGGGAAGTCCTAAATAAGTTTATGGTGGTATTCATGGATGATATCTTGGTATTTTCAAAGAATATGGATGAGCATGCTATTCATTTAGAAGAAGTTCTTTGCATACTTCGTAGTCATCATTTAAGATATAAGTTTTTAAAGTGTCATTTTTAGAGAGAGGAAGTTCGTTTCTTTAGGCATGTAGTCTTGCAGGAAGGTTTGGCTATTGACTCCACCAAGGTTATTATAGTGCAAGATTGGAAGGCCCCAAAAACGCTAACGAGGTTAGGAGCTTCCTAAGATTGACAGGCTACTATAGGAAGTTCATTAGAGACTTGCAAAGATTTCGGCACCACTCACATGCCTTACTAAGAAGAATAAAGCTTTCATGTGGGACATGGATTGTGAGGATTCCTTAATGAAGCTTAAGAGAGCCCCTACCAGTGTACCAATGTTAGTTTTACCCAACAGAGATAAGCCTTTCACAATATACACTGATGCATGCGGAACGGATCTAGGAGCGGTGTTGATGTAAGAAGGAAGGGTGGTGTTATGGTTGTAGGCAATTGAGGATGCATGAGACGAACTACCTTACCCCCGTTCCGGAGTTGTCTGCCACAGTTTTTGCACTCAAGTCTATGAAGCACTATTTGCTTAGAGAGAGGTTTGAACTTTTTACCGACCATAAGTCTTTGAAGTACTTATTCTTGCAAAAGAATTTGAACTTGAGGCAACAAAGATGGATGGATTTTTTAGCCTCGTACGATTTTGAGATAGCTTATACCCCTCGAAAGGGTAATGTGGTTGCAGATGCATTGAGTCGAAAGAAAGCGACCCTTAGTCTTTTGTTTGCAGATTGAAACACTTAGAGTTTATTTCTACTTTTTATTTTAAGCCCTCCAAGGACATTACTCCTGGATTGTTAGCGACATTAGAGATGAGGCCTACCCTTATGGATCAGATTGGCTTAAGCCGGCGGGAGGATTCAAAGCTCATGGACATTATGGACATGATTAGCCAAGGAGAGGTCTTGAGACATCTCCAACGCTATTCCATGATAGCAAAGGGTGGCTTAGGAGAGATGAGAGGCTTTGTTTTCCACGCGCCAGTGACTTGTTGAGAGCAGTTTTGGAAGAGGCACACCATTCCCGTATGACTATTCATCCGGGTGACGACAAAATGTATCGGGATATGAAGAGGATGTTCTATTAGGGTGGCATGAAGAAGGACGTAGCAGAACTTGATGTTAAGTGTCTCATATGCCAAAGGGAAAAAGCAGAGTAGCAGAAGCCCAGTGGATTACTTCATTCCTTAGAAGTGGCGGAGTGGAAGTGGAATAGTATTTCTATGGATTTCATTGATGGTTCACCCCATTCCAGGAAAGGGAACACTAACATTTAGGTGATTGTTGATAGATTGACCAAGAGTGCTCACTTCATCCTAGTTAAGAGTAAGCGTACGGCTTCATATTTGGCATCCTTGTATATTCAAGAGATAGTTTGTCTGCACGAAGTTCCTTCTAGCGTTGGTGATCCCATTTTCACTAGTGATTTTTGGAGAAGCTTTCACTGTTTGTACCTAAATTGGGCACAAGCTCCGCGGATGTGTTTAAAGAGATAAAATGAAGAACTGAAATAGAAAAGAGGATGGTCTAACAAACACACCAATTAATAAACAATTAAACGCACAGAAACACACAGATTTAGAGTGGTTCGACGTATAGCCAACGTCCACTATGAAATGGTTGATGTTCGTCGATGGAAATTCTATCGGTTTAGAAAACCGTCGAACGAATTTAGAAATAAAAATAACCGCAAGCGCACGGTGTACGAATGTAGCACGTGGCGAATACGGGTCGATCCGCAGGGAATTGATGATTTTAAAATTCTACTCAATCAAATTAACCAAAGTTGAAAGAGTGATTAACTAAAAAAAGAAAAATGACAAAAGAAAATAGATAAAAAATATGAGAGTGTTAAGACAATTTAGAGGCAACTTCCACTCTCTAGATCACATAAATCAACAAAATGAAGTTATGATCTCTCTTTTCTTGTCATTAGTGAATTAGTTGATGTGCTTATCATAAGTATGGTATATTTGTTAATTAGCTCAATATAAACCATCAAACTATAACACAACTACTAATACACTTTTAAATTTCATAAAATATGACAACAAAGTTGAAAGAAAAATCTATTTTAAGCATGGCCTATTAACTATTAATTAGAAATATAAGCCATCAAATTTTAATTTCAACAATCGCTTCTTTTCCATAATCATATGTAGATGAAGAGGCAATTTGTGTTTTGTTTGTTTAAGCATAGCCTATTTGTCATGAACAACATAGACTATCAAATTCAAAGCTAAACAACATCATTAAACCACTTCAATCATTCTCATGAAGCATAAAAAGAGAGCATAAACATCAAATTAAGTTGAAGCTATATGATTATAGAGCTTCATTACCTCTAAATTAAAGGGGCTTAGCCTCTCATATTTGTCATCATATGAACAAATGTAGCAAGCAATATTGAATAAAAAGAAGAGGAAAAAGAGAGCAAAATGAAAGGAAAAATTATTCTACTTGCATAAAAGAGAAGAGATCTACACTACAACATGAAAGTAAATGAACATGAAAAGGAAAGAGCATGTATTAAATTGCATAAAATAAAAAAGATTATATAGAATAAAAATGGCTAAGTAGCCACGAAAAGAGAAAGATGAGCTTTCATTTTATTTTTGATCTAAACTAAACTAAAGAGAAGGAGGCCTAAGAGAGACTAAGAGAAAAAAAATGAGTTACATGAAACATAAGGGGTATATATACAAGTTTTAAAACCCTAATTCACTTTTTGAGGAGTGCCCAAAATACCCCTTAGGAAGTATGGAGGCCAAGTAATCATTAACATGTCTTAATGCCCCATTAAGTGTACATGAAACCATTAACTCCATAAGCATGTGCATTAGCCTTTAATTTGTACATTGAGGTAGGTGGATAGGTGGGGTCCTCCATGATCTTCACTTTGAATTATTTCCATCTTCATTCCTTTATATTAATTTTATGCATGCATGTGTCTTCATGAACCACTCCTATTTGAGACCAAATTCCTACAAATATATATATATATATATATATATATATATATATTTCTAATTAATTTTTCTCAATCGAATATATGCACACAAATGACCGTTTTGCCCCTATATGAAGATGGATATGTGACAATTTGGAATTAATACGGATTTTGGTTAAAACAAGTTAAAATACCCAATATGATCATTTATTTAATTTAAAGAGAATAAATATGATGGTAAAAATATGCACATTTACGTGCACATCAAATACCCCCACACTTATCTTTTTATTCGTCCTCGAATAAAGAAAAACTAAGATAAATCCTTTTTCGTAGGGAGCACGATTGCATTGAGCGTATCCAACAAGCCGTTAAACCTCTGGGTGCCCCTAGTAGGACGAGTGTTGTCTCGTGAGGGCTTTCAGCGGATACTACCCACAAAATCCAAATGCAGGATGAAAATATTTACAAAATACAAGATTTATTTACAAAGAGATGAATGCAAAATTTTGAAAATATTTACAAATGAAGGATTTATTTTCAAATTGACACGAATAAGTTAAATATAGGTTTTGGTTATTATCTTGAAAATTTATGTCATTTACTCGTCAAAATTTCCAACAAAAATCAAGTTATCATAACAAATAGACAATAGTTTAACTTGTTGTTTCGGTTGATAACAAAGTGTAATTATAAAGTGGATCCTTAGTTGATTATCAAAGTTTATCAAAGTGGTATTTTCTTTTCTTTTCAATAATAAATCAAATCAAATAAGTAAAAATAGTGCTAGGATTTCAATTGCTTGCTCTCTCATTATTTGCAAGAAAAATTACACACCTAGCTCAGCTAAACTGAGGCCAGATATACCACCCATGCACTGCCTTTCGGGCTTATGTGAGAGGAGTACAGAGCATGGCGAGTGCACACACTTTCATGCATACACTATCGACCGTAGGTGGTTTTTATTAAGTCTTTTTTACATGTGTTCCATACATCATAACCGTGAGGACTTTTAAATGAGTATGAAAGCACATAATCAAAAATTCCAAGTAATCATCCATGCATAACCGTGAGGACTTTTAAATGAGAGTGAATACTTGGATGTTATTATTTTTTTTTATATTTTTTTGAGTGGGAGTTTTGCAAAATCATCTTAGCACCATTTAACTTAGAAGACAAAAAAAATGTTATATCCTTTACTTTAAATCAACCACTTTTTAAAACAAAGATTTTCAATTTGGATGTACTTCATAATTAACACGTATTAATCTTCCTATATACAAGTTAAACCATAATTATTTGTAATCAAAGTTCATTTTTATTTTTGTTAAGACAAATAAATTTCCAAAAATTTCAATTTAATAAACCAAAGCCATATATTTATCTTATCGTGTTTCTTTTAAAAATAAATCAAAAGAAAATTTGTTTTTGGGATTTTTTTTATTTTTGTGATTTTAAAGCAAAAATAAACCATGAAAAAAAAATGAAGATGAGTCTCCCCCCCACACTTGATTTTGACTGTGTCCCCACAGTCAACCCAAGTGAAAGGGATGTTTATTGTTATTTACATGAAAACGGACGGTATTTACACGTGATCAGAAAGTATATCATCAAAAAGTAAATGAAACGGTCTTCCAAAGACTGATTCATTTGTCTCGTCAAGTATATGAGACACAGATCAAGCGTAGAAAACCAAACCGTAAAAGATTTCGAAGTTGAATGTTGATTTGGAAAAACGAATGTCGTTTTATTAAAAATCGTACGAGTTGTTTTATTTTCAATGTTTTCGGGGTCGATAAAACAATTAATTGAAGTTCATATTTATTTTCACTAATTTGAAATTCAAGCTTATCATTGAAAACATTTTCAGAGTTATTGATTTCAAAATAGAAATGGTGATTTTCATCTTCCTCGTCGGAGTTTAACAACTCGTCATCCGAAAGTCCAAAAAATTTGTGTTAATTAAATTCGTCTTCCTTCGTTGGATTATCAACAACTTTATTGCATGTTTCAAGTTCAAAATTCAATGTTGTTGTATTCAAATTTTCGAAACCGAGAAAAGGAAGATCGAATTTTAAATTTGGTTCCACACCCTTAAAAGAATTGAAATCCAGCTCAATTACCATGTTTTCAACAACTTCATTAAGATTGTTATTTTCAATTTCAAAAGTTATTATTTGAAAATCGTCGATTTGGGTAAAAGATGGATTATCACTTGACTCGTCACACACTGGAACTTGATTTTGTTTTTTCACGTTGTTTCATGTATGTTTCAAACAACAAATCCGTGTGATCATCGTAAATTTCATTCATTTGCTCAACAAAATCCAATTTGTAGTTATTAACTTGAGAATTTTTGATTTGGATTTGTTGAGGACAAATTTTTTCAATCGCATCGTAGTTGAGATTATTCCCATTGCCAAAATTATTTGAAAAGTGGATCTCATTTTCATTTTGATTTTGAAATTCATTTTGAAGCTCGAAATTGAATTGGCATGGGTTACACTCGAAATCATTTGAATTTTGAAGTGAATTCAAATTTTGATTATTCTGAAAACTTTGATTCGAGTTATCGCACAAATATGAATTAAACAACTCATTTATCATTTGATTTTGTTGCATAGAGATTTCAAGTAGAGATGAAATGCTATTTTCGAGATTAGAGGTTTGGTCATCATTTTGAAAACTTTGTTGTTCAAAATTCGAATTGTTTAAAGAATAGTTGTCGTTAAAATATCCATACGAATTCGAAGTCAAATCATATGGATTATATTGATTTTCACAACTATTATAAAATTCAAGTGAACATGGAAATTCGGACATTTTCAAGAATGTTTTTGGTTTTTTTATAATGGAAAAATATTTACAAATAGAATGTACTTTTCAAAATGGAAAATTGATTTTTTTTGTTTTTAGATTTTCAATTTTTTTTGGCTTTTGAAAAGATTTTATATTTTTGTTTTTCTAATTTTTTTTTTTGGATTTTTTTTTGAAATTTGAAAGGAAAATGATTTAAAAATTTCAAAGAAAAAGAAGAGGAATATTTACAATTTTTTTTTAGTTTTGGATTTTGAATTTTTTTGTAAAAATAATAATATGCATGAACTAATGCAACTAAATGAATGCAAGGGTTAATTACAAATGATTTATCCTAAATTAACCCAAAATTGTATATTTACAAATTGTCTTAGATAAACAAGATAGTTCTCAGCCAGGTAGCTGGCAGGATTTATCGGTGCACCACGAATCACTGTAGCAATGCAACCGAAGGTTTAAGTACCTTTAGAGGAACAACCACTATAATATTTACGAATCACCGTAATATTTATAAATGGTTATTACTCTGCCGAAGCCTAGACACCAAGAAGTTAAACTGTTCAAAGAAGACAAATTGTCAATATACAATTAAGTGTTATCGATGTCTAACCGTTATTATTAATCAAAATTCTAAGATGAAATGCAAAACAGAAATTAAACGTGTATTAACAATGCAACTACGAATGGATTTTTTTTAAATGTAAGCAATCAACAATGCAAGACAAACAAAATAGATATATACAATGCAAGACAAATAAGAAGAAAATTATAAATAAGCAAGCATTTTTTTTTGCGGGCAAGCTTAGCAGCGCAAACAACTCTTCCTCTCTGCTTTGGCGACCTGGAAAAAAAAAACGAGATATATGCAACAAAAAAATGAAAGAATTAACTAAAACAGAGGAAAAAAATCGAAACAAATGAAATCGAAAGAAACAAAACTTAGAAATTCTTATTTGTTACCCAAAGTCGAAAGAGAAAATCCTTTTTCCTTTTGTTTTTTCTTTTTCTTTTTCTTTTTTAATTTGGAAAGACACTAACAAAAATTCTTTTTTTTGAATAAATCAAAACTAAACTAAAGAAACCAAACATTTTTTTTAATGGACTAAAAACAATTTGATAAAATAAAATCAAAACCAAACAAACAAAACAAAAAAAAGGAAGTTTACTTTGACTCACCAACAAAAGTTTTATACCCGGCCCACTTACAAACTTTAGCAAACAAACTACAGTAATGACCAGAGATGAATTAAGACCAAATTCACAATCGATTTCAAAAAAAAAATTAGTCTCTTAAAATCATAAATAAATCGAATTCCCTTCCCAAATCCCAGAGTTTAAAAATTTCCAAAAGAAATTCGAGTCTCGAGTTCAAACGTAGAATGTCTTGTGATGGCGTAGGTTCAGCGAGGGATCGCAGTTGGGTTTCGGGCGATTTGTGGTGGCATTAGATTGGGATGCGGGTTGAGTTCGAGCGATTCATTTTGCAGAGGAAGGCGGTTCAAGGTTGGGTTCGTTGTTGGTGCTGTCTTGCGAGTTGCTGCTGTTGTTTCAGGTGGGAATTTGCGGTGGTTAACGTGGGGATACTAGAGGTAGCAGCAGTAGTGGTTCACGTGTTGTAGTTTGAGACGAGGTAAAGTTTCTCGTCGTCAAGGGTTGGAGATGGAGAGATGAACTGCGGCTATGGAAATTGGTTGTACGCGTGAAGGTTCGATTTTTGGATTTGAGGAGCTGTTGTTGTGCGAAGGTGATGGAAATGGAAGATTTTGTGGTTGTTCTAGGCAGAGGTTGTTTGACTCGGTAGCAGTTGTGTGATGGTTTCTGTGAGTTTGTAGGACTTGTGGGTTGCTTCAGGTTAATGGATTTAGGCTCCGTGATTTTATGAGTAGCTCTGCGATTTAGGCTGCGATGCAGATTCAGGCGGTGGTCCGAGAAAGTTGACAGTAGACTTGATGGAAGTAGATGGGTGGCGGTGGTGGGTAGAGCAGGAAGTTGCAGTGGCTGGAGCAGCAAGTTCGAAGTTGATTGAACTGTGTATTGGTATGGATGGTTAACAGTTCATGATGATGTGATGTCTGGTTATGGCGGAAGTTGTTTTGTAACCGTGCAGGTAGATGATTTTGTGTGATATGCAACAGTGATGATTAAGGTGAGTAATGGTGGATTGTTTTGTGAATGAAATGTTTGAGAAGGTTGTTGTAATATGGTGACTGCAGTTTGATGGTGGGCACTTTGTTGATGGGGTTTTGAGGTAATGTGTTAATGCAAGTATGTGGTTGCTTGTGGAAGTTCTTGGCAATATGGTATTTTGCACGGCAGTAGAAGTAGTGTGGTTGCTGGTTTGATTTTCGAGCGGAAGAGTTGTTTGGTTGTGGTCGCTGCAGGCGGTTGCAGGATTGTTGTAGGGGTAGAACTGTTATGGAAATGAGGGGTGTGTATGGGTAGTTGAATGGTGATGGAGATGCACACAGTTGTGTGGACAGTTGAAGGTGACATGTCAGGTTGATGGTTGACAGTGATCGTGAAGGGGAAGTTGGCAGTAGCAAGAAGTGGAAGGTTGTATATTGTTTTGGTTGTAATGTTCTGTATGTGGAGGGTTTTAAGAGGGTATATGTGATGAGGCAAGGGGTTCAGGAATGTTGAAGGCAGAAGTTTTTGTAGATGGGTGGGCAAGAAGTGGTGCAGATAAATGGAAGACTGCAGGCAGTTGTATGCGAATGGTTGTGTTCACAGTTTTGGAAGGTGAAGGCAAGTAGATTATGTGAAGGAAGGTGTCAAGGGTGGAAGTGGCAGAGAGGTAGGTGTTTGTAATTTTGAAGCTGATGTGAAATGACAGTGGGAAGTGTTGAGGCAGAGGGGAGTTTGTGTGCAGGCTGATGTTGAATGGTATATGTGTTGAAGGCAAGCAGATGCAAACTGTTGGTGGTGAGTGAACTTGTCGATGCTAGGTGATGTATTGGAGGTTTGGAATGGTGAGTCCGATGTGGTAGGAGATGAATGTATGGTAAGCAGTGGTGGGGTATGGTTAAGTGTATACGCAGCGGGAATGGTGATGATATAGTAATGCCGTAACAGTTTGTAGATGTGAGTGGCTTGAATGTGGTGTGAGTGGTGATGGGAATTGCTGTTTTCGGTAGATGGTTGATGATGGCAGTGAGTTGTTTGAACTGGAAGGATGTAAATGGTAGCGGAAGGTTTGTGGTTGTGGAGGCTTGCAATGGAGTGGCAAGGTAGTATGGCGTGAAGAAGGTGGTTATAGGAATGTATGGTGAATGTGTAACAGAAATGTTCTATGAAGCAGAGGAGTTGAAGCAGTGAATGTGATGACTGTAGAAGTTTGAATAGTTGAATGTTGCAGACAGAGCAAGTTGTAGAAGGCAAAGGGAGTTTGAGTTGTAGTAACAGATGTATAGAAGGGTATGTGCAGGCTTTGTGCACAGTGAACAGCGAGGCAGAGAGGAAAATAAAAACTGTAAACAAAGTGAAATTTGTAAATGAGGAAGAAATAAAATATTTTTGTTTTTGTTTTGAAATTTTGATGTTTTTTTTGTATGTATCACCGAAATAAAATAAAAATAAATGCAAATGGAAACAAAAAGAAAACAAGCACACAAATACACACAAAAATCAAACAAACACACAATTTTTTTAAAATGCAAACACACAAAAATCAAAAGAAAATAATTCGAAGAATAGAAAATTAAAATCAAGACAAATCCCCGGCAACGGCGCCAAAAACTTGTTCGTCGACGGAAATTCTTTCGGTTTAGAAAACCGTCGAACGAATTTAGAAATAAAATAACCGCAAGCGCACGGTGTACGAATGTAGCACGTGGCGAATACGGATAGATCCGCAGGGAATTGATGATTTTAAAATTCTACTCAATCAAATTAACCAAAGTTGAAAGAGTGATTAACTAAAAAAAAAAAAAGATGACAAAAGAAAATAGATAAAAAAATATGAGAGTGTTAAGAAAATTTAGAGGCAATTTCCACTCTCTAGATCACATAAATCAACAAAATGAAGTTATGATCTCTCTTTTCTGATCATTAGTGAATTAGTTGATGTGCTTATCATAAGTATGGTATATTTGTGCTATTAATTAGCTCAATATAAAACATTAAACTATAACACAACTACTAATACACTTTTAAATTTCATAAAATATGACAACAAAGTTGAAAGCAAAATCTATTTTAAGCATGGCCTATTAACTATTAATTAGAAATATAAGCCATCAAATTTTAATTTCAACAATCACTTCTTTGCCATAATCATATGTAGATGAAGAGGCAATCTGTGTTTTGTTTTTTTAAGCATAGCCTATTTGTCATGAACAACATAGACTATCAAATTCAAAGCTAAACAACATCATTAAACCACTTCAATCATTCTCATGAAACATAAAAAGAGAGCATAAACATCAAATTAAGTTGAAGCTACATGATTAAAGGGCTTCATTACCTCTAAATTGAAGGGGCTTAGCCTCTCATATTTGTCATCATATGAACAAATGTAGCAAGAAATATTGAATAAAAAGAAGAGGAAAAAGAGAGCAAAATGGAAGGAAAAATTATTCTACTTGCATAAAAGAGAAGAGATCTACACTACAACATGAAAGTAAATAAAAATGAAAAGGAAAGAGCACGTATTAAATTGCATAAAATAAAAAAGATTACATAGAATCAAAATGGCTAAGTAGCCATGAAAAGAGAAAGATGAGCTTTCATTTTATTTTTGATCTAAACTAAACTAAAGAGAAGGAGGCCTAAGAGAGACTAAGAGAAAATAAATGAGTTACATGAAACATAAGGGATATATATACAAGTTTTAAAACCCTAATTCACTTTTTGGGGAGTGCCCAAAATGCCCCTTAGGAAGTGTGGAGTCCAAGTAATCATTAACATGTCTTAATGCCCCATTAAGTGTACATGAAACCATTAACTCCATAAGCATGTGCATTAGCCTTTAATTTGTACATTGAGGTAGGTGGATAGGTGGGGTCCTCCATGATCTTCACTTTGAATTATTTCCATCTTCATTCCTTTATATTAATGTTATGCATACATGTGTCTTCATGAACCACTCCTATTTGAGACCAAATTCCTACAAATATATATATATATATATATATATATATATATTTCTAATTAATTTTTCTCAAATAAATTTATGCACACAAATGACCGTTTTGCCCCTATATGAAGATGGATATGTGACAATTTGGAATTAAAACGGATTTTGGTTAAAACAAGTTAAAATACCCAATATGATCATTTATTTAATTTAAAGAGAATAAATATGATGGTAAAAATATGCACATTTACGTGCACATCAGTTGACTTTTATTAACTTTTAATTGCTGATTACAATGAGTTCAGCAGTAGAATTCGGATACAATAGTGATTTCGATAGAATTTGGACGTAGAGGAGCTAAAGGTCCTTTTTCAGTAGGTCATGATCTTCTATTTATAGGCGTATGTAGCAAATATCTTGCTCGAAGCTTGGAAGACATCTTCTCTCACATGGGTGGGCCCACACGATCAATCCCTGACCATTTGGAATCGACCCGTAATCGATATGGGTGCAATTCATATCGGTTAGGATTTAGTGCAATCAAGTCGGGATCGATCATGAACAATCCTAAAGATGTGCGCAAGCTCCTATGAAAATTTGGTAGCATTTGGACTTGTAGATTTTGAGTTATTATCGATGCCAGTTTAGATTTGCAAAACACTGCTGCCTTCATACCGTTACTGTTTGTATTGATTATTTCATAACGATGGTTCTACACATGACGTTAGTTGACATGGCGCTAACCTTTAGTATCGATCCACTTTGTATGCCAAGTGACCGAGTCTTCCACTTAACCGTGCTTTCTTCGTATCGATCTTGTGCATTTTACTATGTATCACTTCTGTTGCACTCCACTTTATATCGATGTCCTGTGATCCACTTCGTATCGATCGTAGAGTGACTGGTTTTCGCATCGGTGGGAGGTGTTGATTTCGTATCGATCTGTGGTCGATCAATATGAAGCATGCTTGAAACTGGATCGATACGAAATGGACTACTGTGCCACTACTGATGGATACAAAATGGGTGGTTGTGGATGGATACAAAGTGGGTCAATTCCGATGGATACGAAGGAAGCCGCTGTTGATGGATTTGAACGAAACCTATGTGAATAGGATTTACTGATGGATACGAACGAGTTTATTTTCTTGGTTTGCATCAACCATATCTTGAGCATATGAACTCGGATTGACTTGAAATTAGGAAGGTTGGCTTCCATGACTTTTCTTGTCATGTCATGTCAACTGTAGCTTGATCCAGACTCGGGTAAAATTTACTGGTATCCATAGCGAACTTATGTATAATCATTTTCTAGGATAAACTGTCTTTGATTTCCAATTAATATCTTGGTGTCACGGCCTTGCTAAAAGGCGGGATAACATTTCCCCCCTCCAAAGTACGCCTTGTGAAGGCATGATGTGCTTTGAAAAGCCATAATCTTCATTTTGAAAAGTTCTATCTGACTCGTTGAACGGTTGTTGTCTTTTCGTCGAAAGATATAACCTTTGACTAGCCTTCAGTAATATAAATAATGAATTATTGACTCCTAATGGTTGTATTATGCACTGTTGTAACTAAGTATTGAATGATAGAAAACTGTCGTCCATTGTAGTAATTGTCACCAGATGAGCATTCAACTCCTGTGAATTTTGAAAATTGAATGTTAATTGGTCGCACATAAATCATATTTTACCCTGACTCCCGTTAACGTTCGTACGCTCACGAGTCGTTGTCAGTTTTCTCTTATTGAATTCCGTATCGATCTTCTCCTGAATCGACATGAAATTCGAGTTGTAATAACGCCTTGTGGTTGTTTTAAGTCCTCCCTTCGCATCGATCCTCTCCTGAATCGATTTGAGAAGCTGGGATGTATGTTTGATATCGGTGGCTATCGATACGAAGTAGTTGGCCTTCTAAGATGATTCGTATAGGTGGATACAAGCCCTTGCAGTTTTTCTTAATGGATGGATATGAAATTGGCATTTCCTATTGATGGAAAACAAATGGTCTAAACTGGGCTTGGCAGCGGCTTTCGTATCGGTGACAGATGAGAGTGATGGCTGATGGATAAGAAATGCTGTTCTTCAGACCGTTTTGGCTTAATGGATACGAATAAGCTACTTCGCACCGTTGATATGGGAGACCGCTTCAGGTTGTTTTTTCGTAGTGACCTTCGCATCGTTCTGGCTTTAGTTGTTTCAACCGATCCATGCTATTGGGAGACGAATCACGTCTCCCCTTGGTTTCGCACCTATATAAATTCATTTTTTACTTAGCAAATTTTTAATATGCTTCTCACTTACCACCCAGCCATCTTATCGATAGAAAGACTGAGAAAAAGAACTGTCTTCGTATCCAAATTGATTAATTCATTAATTCCTCCAACCAATTGCTTAAGCTAGGTAATTAACCAATCAAAACTACCCTAAAGTGGTAAGACTCAAGTTTTAATGTCAACTTGTCTAATGTCATCACTTATTCCGGCGTCGTTGATGCCGGAGCTGAGTCGGAGTGAGGTTGAGGAAAGAGTAACGTCGTTTGGGCTGGTTGGAGAAGAAAGATCGCTGAAGGATATCAAGAAGTCATATGCATCGACTCATGGCTCTGACTTCGTATCGATGGATGAAGGAAAGTATCTCTTTCACATCAACCTAGGGCAGGGAACTTGCATCGATCTGGAAGGAGGAACTTCGTATCGATATAAAGCATTGGCAGTGTGATCGATATGAAGTTTAGGAACTGATGATCGATATAAATTATCAATAGGCAACCGATACGAAAGTGTGAACTTTTGATCGATGCGGAATCTGTTCTTCTTCAGTCGATACGAATTAAGCTTTTGTGGATCGATTCGAATTTAAACCCTAAAGGACATGAAATCTTGCATAATCGAACAGTTGACTCCGACGAGCTTTAGCCTTGCATTTGAACTTAACCGTTTCACTGCACATTCGACTGCCTTTCAAATCTCGTCGATGGAATTGTAACCCGACTGAATTTATTAGACTTTAACTATGACCGGTCTCTAAAGTCCGGATGGCACGGTTGTGACGGTCAAAGATGATGATCACTCCTATTGAATTACGAAGTCTTTTTGAACATTTCTCGAATTCTGTAGAATCTTTTAAGTATTATGTAGAACTGCATTGCACTTCACACGGGAGAACATATAGGATTATTATCATCTGATGATGGTTTTTGATGAGTTGATCAGCTGTGGAATCTACAAGTGCACAGCAGCATGAGCCTCAGAGTTTGTCTTCTCCGATAATAGAGATGCTGGCAGCTGAAATAATAGTCGAGCCCCAAACGAGCTGTTAGGAGCAATTTTTATCACGAATCCTCAAGATTCTATGCCATCCACTATTTCTGAAGATATTTTGGGGCAAGTATGCTTAAGACATGGTTTACCATTAGAAGACGTTCTGCTTCCCGTCTCGAATGATAGGCCACACGCTCCTCCAAAAGGATTCATAGCCTTTAATCGCCATTCATGCATAGTGTGAAAACTTTCTCCATTTAACCAGTATATTCGAGAAGTGCTAGCATTCTTTAGAATCGCTCTATTGCAATTACATCCAAATGGTTATGCACTTTTGAACAGTCTATTCATCGTTTCATGGAACATCTCTTTCGACCCCCGACTTCGAAAGAAGTCAGATACTTGTTTAATGTCAAGAATTGGGGAGACAATCCTTCAGTCACGTTTTTAGAGGCAGTTAGGAATTGTCAAGTGGTGGCAGGATCCTGGAGCAAGCTTAGTTACTTTAAAACGGAGTGGTTTTACGTTCGATACCCTTGAGGGTTTTCCAACCTATGGTTGGTCAGACGTAAGTGCTGCAGTTTTCCCAATAGCTAACGAGATTATCATATTTGACATTAAAATTAATATCTTCTTTCCTTTACAGCCGCAATTCCTCGACCCGAAGGTACTCACTTTAAAGAAATAGTATGGATTCTTCAGGAAGTGCCTGATGAGATGAGGGAAATTGTTTCGGTGCTGACAGATGAAAATTTAAGAGCAGTTGGGCTAATTGACCAGGATCAAAGAATTAGACTCAAAGGGTCGATCAGGACAATTCCACCAAAAAGTGCTAAATGTAGGGCGTCTAGGATTGTAATAGTTGAGGAGGGCGATGAAGAAAATATGCCCGCTGATGATGAACCCGTAACTGGGCCTCCTAACAGTTTTCAGGATTTAGAGGGAAGGAGGAAAGGCAAGGCAGTAGCACATAAGTGTCATAAGTCGTTGTGAAGGATATCCATGGTTGTATCTTTTCAAATCTTTGGTGTTAGAATTTCGGAGGCTCCATCCTCACATATAGATAATCCTTTTAAAGGGCTTGCCGACATTCCAATTCCGGCTACGTGTCGCTCCAACACGACACTGGATTGGAAGGGCTCCAAAGTGCCTTAAATTTAAGCGATTCACTTCCTACATGTGTAGCCGACATATCCGGTTGGTCGGGGGTTTAACATATGTATGCATACACTTCATGGCACTATACAATTTCCAATCATAAGTTATTCATTTCTGGAAATTACCGATTCTGCTTTTCTTTCTGTTTACAGATACGATGACTAGGCGAGAATCTATGTTAGGAAGCCTTTGCTCTGCACGCCATTCATCTACTTCATACTATGAATCCCGTAGGAGGGAAGCTAATAGAGACCACGGTCGTGGTTATTCTAGTCAAGAACGTTATGAGAGGGAGAGGGATAGAGATAGAGAACACAAACATCGATCTCGATCATGTTCTCCACCCCCTCGAGCTCCAACACAACCCTCCGGTCATAGAAAACAACCATTAGAGCCTCCACATCAAAAACCTTCTTCTCAAGCTCCTATTACCGATTCACAATGCCATAGGACCGAGGCCGAAACTCCCACTATCATTGAGCAAGCCATTACCGAGCACACTGGGGAAGGAGCAATCAAAATCTCCCATTTGAAAAAAGATTACCCAAATATTTGTTTAGACGGCTTCATCTTCCCTCCGCACTTAAAGAGAATCCCAGTCGAGGTGGAGAAAACAATGCATGATTACATCCATGATGTATATAGCCAATATCGGGAGTGGATGAAGACTACGGATAAAGTCTCAGCGGTGGCCTTTGAGCGAGCACAAACAATCGAGAAGTTAGAAACCGATATCGCTCAAAAGGACCATATAATTCAAGTGCTCAACAACGAGGCCGAATCCTCCCGAAAATCATAAATAGAAGCCACCAAGCAAGCCAATGAGGCAAATTAATCCATGGAAAGGATGCGACAGATGAATTTTTCTTTGGTCGAGGAGATGCACCACTGTCACAGCTGAAAGGGATGTTGCGCTAAAGGAACTTAACGAGCTTAAAGCCAAATTTTCTGAAGTCGTCAAGGAGAAGGACGATGCAAATAAAGCTTCTCAGAAGGCATGCGAGCAAACTGCGATGCTCCGGGATAAGAGGGATGCGGTAGTACTTAAAATTTAGGAGGCTGAGGCCAAGGTTGCAGATGAATTTAAGATGGCAGAGACTAGGTTAGAGATCGATATTGAAGACTTTCTAATTACATACAATGCTAATGTTCTGAAGCACAGAAATCTAGCCTCGCTCGATAATTATCCAACACACCGGTATAATGCTTGGGGCCGATCAGTAGAGGATGAAAAGACAGAACGAAAAGCAGAATCAGTCGATGAGTTTGAGCTTGAGAACCGAGTGTTGAATGAAGATGAAAGGAAATTTTGCACGATATCACAATCACATATGAAAAGGAGAAACTTGGCACTCAATAGTCGGAATCTGGAGCTGGTGTTGAGCATCATGATGTAAGTTCTGAAACTCTTGCACCAACCCAGCTTGAATCTACATCCTTGGTTGATCCACGGTCTGTTCCTGCTTATAATCCTGATCAACCACGGTTATCTCCAGTTTGCGAGCACATTTCTGAATCTGCTCCGCAACCCGCGAGCCAAACTGAGGAAGGTATTCTAAGCATTCCTTATGCTCATCCAAAGCTGGAAATGCTGATTAAAGTAATCGCTAACTCGTTTTATTTATCTCCATTCAGTGATAGAATCTTCATCTGCCATGCCTCCTACAACCCAAGAGTTACATCACGAGTAGAAGGCTATTATAAGGGAAGTGACTACAACAATGGCTACTGCATCTACAGATGGGGTACAAGGAAGCATACTTACTTTCGATGAACAAAAGATGGAGGAACTTCTCGGTCATCATTAGTGACCCCTTTGCTGATCTGCCGTTTGTCATGAGTAGAGGCGCACCTGTGACTAGCTCTTTGGGCCCAACTGTTAGCGTTCCCGACGAGGCTCAAAAAATTCATGAGTAGGAGATAATAGCGGAAATTAACATCGAGATGGAACCAGCTGCGTGGGATAGTAGCTTTGGAGGTGGAATATCGGGCACTGGTCCAGCCCCTTTGCGGATGATCTCCCTGGGAGGAACGGTCATTGATACAAGTGTGCCTCCTCCGCCTGCTAACATTGATCATATCCCTTCGACTCCACCTTCAGGAAGCATTCTCATCCATGTGAGTTCGAAGGAGGAGGTTAACATAATGCCCACGACTGGAGATCAGCCCCTAAAAGGAAAGGGCTCGAAGAGGAAGCTAAGTGTGAATCCAGTGGGTTAAGGTCGAAAAAGAAGCCGAGAAAAAAGAAAGAATAGACATGTCTTTTCGGCTCATTTTTGGTAGATAGGTAGGAATCTACTTTTGCTTTCTTCTTTGTAGGCCATGTGTAGATGCGGGTTCGACCCCCGCTAGTAGGACTTTTGTTATAGCTTTGTACTTATCCCTTTTCTTCTAAAGAATAACTGAAATAAAATTTCATTTTGTCTTTGGCTCAGTTTGTGTTTATTTGTTGAAGTGATTTAGTACTTCATTTTCCATTCAATACACTTGTGGAGTTTTGGTCTTTAAATCGGACCCGGGTTTAGTTGTTAAGTTCCTAGTCACGGTTTTGGGTTTCTATCGAGCGCTAAGTCGAATTTCGATATTGCACTATCCTAACCAGTGGCTGGCACTTAAGTTCTGCCCCCAGTTTCGGGATTAAGTTGAAAAGATTGGTTAACAATCATTGGTTGCCTTTAATACATCGAGCTTAATTTCGCTGAAGCAGAATTGAAACAGTACGAGTTCAAGTAGCCAAATCACACTTGCTCATCTATTGGTGATCGCATCAACACTCTAGGTATTGCACTTGTAGACAGTAGTCCGCCACACCGGCATAAGGTTTTGAGATACGTCCGCGCTCCGGGGACTTAAATTATTTTATGGGCGATCAGTCACACCCATTTGATATCCAGAACTTCATCTGTACTCTCGGGATTTAGATTGATTCATGGGTGGTCAAGTCACACCCGGCTTGCGTTTATACTCCAATCTGCACTGTGAGGATTTAGATTTATTTGATGTTTATACTCCAGTTCACACTCTGGGAATCTGGATTTATTTAATGTTATACTCCGATTCGCACTCCAGGAATCCGGAGTTAGTCGATAGGTGGTTAATTACACCCACTTGATATTTATGTTTATACTCCAGTTTGCACTCCGGGAATCTGGAGTTGGTCGATGATGGTCAGTCATATCTGTTTAGGCTTTAGGATTTCGTTCGCACTCTGGGAACGATCTATTAGGATCGTGGATGGTCGGCTTACATCAACCCTGAGTTAACAAGCGAGGTTGTTAGATGGACGGATCCATCCTCCTCAAACTTGGTTAAATATGGGTGAAGTCGTTAGGCGGACGGATCCACCCTCTTTGAAATCGCATTACAGGTTTATACTCCAATTTGCACTCTAGGAATCTATAGTTAGTTAGAGGATTGTTGTGTATCAATCCTTTTTTAGCTTCAGTGTGATGACTTGTCCCTGAGCTCGGGTTTCACTTAGTGCGTGACCGGTCGTATCATAGTCACTCAGTATTTGAATAAATCCCACCGTGTGGTGGAACTTAGCTCTCCGTGCATGGTGATCGTCATACGATGCATTTCAAAAAATCACATCTCTGGCTCGAAGAGATCGCATTTTTTTGCTGAAATAAGAAAATACAGCAAAGTCAGTTGCCTTAATACAAATTCAAATTTCAAAATACATAAAAAATTACAAATGAAAAATAGACTGAATAAATAAATAGAGCCTGTTATATTTAGTAGCGACGTAGACTTCCGTTGTTCTAGGCTCTTGGTAGAACGAGACCATCAACGATCGATAATTTGAATGTGCCATCTCCAAGCTTTCGTTCAATGACATACGGTCCTTCCCACATTGGTTTCATATGTGAAGAAACCGGGTAAATTCTCTTAAGGATGAGATCACCGAGTTCGAAGGTTCGTGGTGGGCCTTAGCATTGTATATCTGGGCGACTCGAATTTGATATGTGGCTTCCCTCAAATCAGTCTCTTCATGCTTCACATTCAATAAATCCAAAGATTCAGCAAGTAATATAGCATTTTTTTAGGTCATGATAAGTCACAAGATGAGAATGTACTTCCATCTCGATTGGAATAACAACTTTGAAACTGTAAGAAAGAAAGAATGGAGTGTGGCCGGCTGTAGATTTGTGGGTTGTCCGATAAGCCCATAAAGCCATAGAAAGCTAATCGACCCATTTACCCCTGGCCTTTTCCAATCATTTCTTTAGAATAGAATTTATAACTCTATTAAAAACTTCGACCTATCCATTCGCTTGAGGGTATGAAACTACGGAGAACTTCTTCTGAATGTGGAACCGTTGATAGAAATTCTTAAATTCAACACTGTCGAATTGGGCTCCGCTGTCTGTGACGATGGTATGTGGGAGACCAAATCGAAAGATAATATTGCGCACTACAAAGTTGATCACTTTCTTTATCGTGATTGTAGCAAGGGGTTCGGCTTTCGCCCACTTGGTAAAGTAATTAACTGCGACGACGTCATACTTCGCACCATCATTTGCTAGAGGTAGAGAACCAATTATGTCGATGCCCCATACTGCGAACGGCCATGGAATGACCATCTGAGTTATTTCAGTGGGTAGGTCTCTAGGAATCTGAGCGTGTTTTTGACACCTGTCACATTTTCTGGCATAGTCCAATGCATCGCGGTTTGTAATCGGCCAATAGTATCCATATCGGAGCATTTTCTTGACAAGAGCTTTCCCCCTTGTTTGATCGCCGCATTCTTCTTCATGCACATCATGCAATATTCGTTTGGTTTCATTATAAGCGATACACCGGAGTAAAGGAACAGAGCACCCTCTTCTATACATGACTCCATTCTGGATAGTTAACTACAAATCTTTTCGAAGAACTTAACTCTTTTCGTTCCTATGCTCCGGCAGGGTCCCTTGCTCGAGGTAGTTTCTGAATGGAGTCATCCATGACTCCTTATCGGGAATGACCTCAAATACCCAATCTTTTTCCATCTGATTGATTCTCGGAGAAGATAATGTTTCCACAGGAACGCTCATTTGTTGTGCTTCACCTATACTGGCTAACTTTGCTAACGAATCAGCTTTCTGATTGCGCTCTTGGGGTATGCAATAAATGGCATAATAATCAAGCTGATTTAATATCTCCTAGACCAGAGCTAGGTAAGCAGCCAGCCTTCAGTCTTTAGCCTGGTACTCCCCCGAACTTGACACACGACCAACTGTGAATCATAATAAATCTCCAGAGCAATAATTTATGTCTCAATCCGGCAAGTAGGGCTTCATATTCGGGTTCATTGTTGGTCGCACAAAAATTGAATTTTAATGCATAGCATATAGATCGGCCTTTAGGAGTTCCCAGTACAACTCTGGTGCCTGAGCAACGGTCATTTGATGCACCATCAATATTGAGCTTCCAGATATAATTGGGAGATTAATTGGTTTTGGGCATGTCTTCTGGGATAGTGAAGTCTGGAAGAACTTGTCCTTGGATAGCTTGCCTTGGAGTGTAAGTAACTTTAAACTGACTTAGCTCAATATTCCACTTAAGTAACCTACTGAACGTTTCAGGTCGCATAAGGACCTGCCGTAACGGCTGGTCGGTGTAAACTGTGATGAGATGAGCTTAGAAATATGGATGGAGTTCCTTGAGGAAATGATAAGACAATAATCCAACTTCTCCAGCTTTGGATAATTTCTCTCTACTCCCGTTAGTCATTTACTAATATAATAGACTGGTCGTTTATCCGGTCTTCCTCCCAAATTAGGGCAGCACTGCTTGCGTTCTCTGACACGTAAATATATAATCTCTCATGACTAATGGGCTTTGACATAATAGATGTATGGAGAGGTGTAGAATCAGTGCTCGAAATGCACCCTCACATTCCATAGTCCATTCAAAGTTTCACTTCCCTTTTCTAATCAGGTCGAAGAAGGGAATGCATTTGTCAGTGGATTTTGAAATGAACTTGCTCAAGGCTGCTACTTTCCCATTGAGGCTTTGAACTTGCTTTATAGTTCTTGAAGTCTTAAGATTTATGATTGCTCAGATCTTTTCGGAATTAACTTCGATCCCTCGAGCATTGACGATAAACCCAAGGAATTTTCAGGATGCGACCCCAAAGTGACATTTCGACGGGTTGAGTCTCATTCTATATTCTCGAAGGATGCCAAACATCGACCCTAGGTCTTTGATGTGATCGGTGGAGAACCGCGACTTCACTAGCATGTCATCCACATATACCTCCATGGTTTTTTTGCAGGTCTTTGATATGATCGGTGGAGAATCGCGACTTCACAAGCTAATGGATATAGAGGATGATATGGATGAAGAGGATGATCGATGGAGAATCGCGATAGGAGCCCCGTCTTCACAAGCTATGTGAAGTTTCGAGATAGGGATGATATGTCGTCTGTCATCATCTTCAGTTACTTGATAGGACCCCCGTCTTCCAAACTGCTACAACATTCAAAGCTCACATGCCTAATGGAACTGGCGTACGTCTCCATTTCCTTCCAGCTTCAGACTACAACATGAGGACCACCGCTAATAGTATTTATCACCAACCTCCCGTCAGTACGAGAGAGTTCCTCCTGTCTTGCCTGATTTGGTATATGATTTAGATTCGATGGGCCTGCACCTCCTAAATACGGTGCCCACACAACCTGTTCCATCTTCCACTCACGTATCAACTTCTCAATAACATCCTGCAAATGACGGCACTCATTCGTGTTATGGCCATAGCTATCATGAAATCTACAAAACTTCCCCGTTTGGATCTGTTTTTTCCGATGACTGTTTAGAAGCAGGTTTCTTATACCGAATAGAATTGAAGGACTATAAATACACATTCTCCAATGACGTATTTAAAAGAGTATAGTTATCAAACATAGGAGCCCTACGTCGTGGACCATGATTCTGATCTTGTTTCCAGTTTTAATTTCCGTTGCATTTCTGTTAATTATGTTTATTCTGTATGTTCGGTTTACCTTTCCGGAGCTCTCCCCAGTTTGTTTAACAACAACATTTCTCTGAATTCCTTCTACACGGGGTCCTACGTCATCCTTCTTTCTACATTGTTTCGCATCCTCCCTTCTCAAGAACTAGGCTGCCTTGGAATAGAAATGGTCTAATGACGCAGGAGGTTTTTCGGCCAACCAGTTGCCGAATTCAGAATCGAGATCAATCCTCTTAGTTAATGCCATTAGAATTGAGTTATCATTGGTATTTACTAATCTCGACGTATGCAGCATGAAACCCATCCAGGTAGTGTCTATGTTTCTCTCCAGGAGCTTGAGTGACACTAGAGAAGGTATTAACATCCTTCAGCCTTGTAACATGCATGAAGAACTGCTTAACAAACTTTGTTGCCAACTGGTCAAAACACGAGATAAATCTTGGTGTAAACGAGTAAACTGCATAGTTGCTACGCCCTCTAGAGAAATCAGGAAACTTCGACACTTAACTATGTCATCAGCTTGTGCAACATTCATCAACCATTCGTACTTTAAGATCTGCTGATTAGGATCAGAGCTTCCTTCATAGACGGGTAGAGTTGGCATCCAGAATTACCGAGGTGGTTCAACGTAGAGTATATTATCAGTAAAAGGGGTGTGACTTCGGGAGATTCCCCAGCCGTCATTGGTGAGACCC
Organism: Allium cepa; assembly: GCA_030765085.1. NCBI lineage: Eukaryota > Viridiplantae > Streptophyta > Magnoliopsida > Asparagales > Amaryllidaceae > Allium > Allium cepa. Next base: position 823,811,602 of record CM060943.1, on the reverse strand, counting down.
TAAGTTTCACGGGCCAACTGACGGATCATCATCACTATGTCCGGCATCTAGACATTTTGAGCCTGCTGGGCCAAGGTGTGGTCGGGTTCCACAATGCAAGGATGGGTCGATCGCCGTCGACGGTCCACGTCTCGCCTCCTTGGTTCTAAGTTATCGGGAACATATGGTTCAGGAGTGTATTCCTGTTGGCGATGGTTCGGATCTGTTCGATTTCGGGCATTGACTCCCAAATCAATGGCAGCAGTGGCAGCGCGATCGTCAGTAGTATGATAAGTAACAGTACCTTCCCGGGAGGAGGGTCCAGTCTGATGGCTAGTTGACGGGCTAACCATCGATTGCCCAAGGTACAAGGTGTGTTGCTGTCCAGTAGCTTGTGTATTGCTTTCGTCCAGTCTTGGGAGCATGGATCTATGGTGGTAGTCAGAAGAGGCTGAACTCTCGATCAATGAATATGATGCCTGATCCCTTCTGGATCTCCTTCATGTTTGACGATTCAGTTGATTGGTCAATTTCGTGTTGGCATAAAGTTGCTGAGTAAGCTATCAGAGGCTTTGTGTCAGTTCTTGAATTAGCAATTGAAATTCTTTGCTGGTGACAGGGCCTTGCAGATCTGATGGTCCGACAGCATTTTGATCGATCGGAGATAGTTGTACGGGGTTCTGTCTATCCCGTCCTTCTAGATTTGTAGCTATTAAAGTAGTCCTAGTGTTAACCATGATAGACGGCGAAGCTCTTTCCTTGACTTGATGCAAATCTGAATAGGATGGAAGAACTTTAAACTTGGAATTTGGATCTTCTTCTTAAATTTACACAATCCGATATCGATAGTAGATCCAACGAGTAGGAGATAAACTAGGTTTTCTCAGTGAAAGCACCAAAGTGCTTGTATAAAAAATGGGCACAAAGCTCTTCGGATGTGTTTGAGGAGATAAAATGAATAATTTAAATGGAAAAGAAGAAGATATAACAAACAGACCAACAAGTAAACGCATAGAAACACACAGATTTAAAGTGGTTCGGCGTATAGCCTATGTCTACTATGAAATGGCTGACTTTTATTAACTTTTACTTGCTGATTACAATGAGTCGCAACAAAAGTATTAGACTACAATAGTGATTTCAGCAGAGTCTGGATGTAGAAAGCTAAAGGTCCTTTTTCAGTAGGTCTTAGGCTGCTATTTATAGGCGTAGGCAACAAATATCTCGCTCAGATCTATAAAGACCTCTTCTCTCACGTGGACGGGCTCACGTGATTGATCCGTGACCGTTTGGAGTCAATCCATGATCGATACGAATGCAATTCGTATCGATTAGGATTTAGTCCAATTGAGTCGGGATCGATCATGAACATTCCTGAAGATGTACGCATGCTCCTGTCAAAATTTGGTAGCATTTGGACTTGTAGATTTTGAGTTATGATTGATACAAGTTCAGATTTGCAAAACACTACTACTGTCCGTATCGATACTGTCCGTATCGATTGCTTCATATTGATGGTTCTGCATGTGACATTAGTCGACATGGTGTTAACCTTTAGGATCGATCCACTTTTTATGCCGAGTGATCGAAACTTCCACTTTACCGCGCGTTCTTTGTATCGATCTTGTGCATTTAACTTTGTATCACTTTTTTTGCACTCCACTTCGTATCGATGTCCTGTCATCCACATCGTATCGATGCCCTGTTCTCCACTTCATGTCGATCATCGAGTATTTGGTTTTCGCATCGATGGGAGGTGTCGATTTCGTATCGATTTGTGGCAGATTGATGCGAAGCATGCTTGAAACTGGATCGATACGAAATGGACTACCGTGCCACTACTGATGGATATGAAATGGGTGGTTGTAGATGGATACAAAGTGGGTCAATTCTGATGGATACAAACGAAGCCGTTGTCGGTGTATTCGAACGAAACTAATGCGAATAAGATTGACCGATGAATACGAACGAGTTTATTTTCTTGACTTGGATCGATAATATCTTGATCATATGAACTCAGATTGATTTGAAGTTTGGAACGTTGGCTTCCGTGACATTTCTTGTCATGCCATGTCAATTGTAGCTTGATCCAAACTCAGGCAAAATTTACCAGTATCCATAGTGAACCTGTGTATAACCGTTTTTCAGGATAAACTGCCTTTGATTTCCAGTTAATTTCTTGGTGTCACAGCCTTGCCAAATGGCATGATAACTACAGGAGGCGCTAGGGATGCAACTTAGGTTGAGTATGGCATATCACCTCAAGACCGATGGCCATACATAGTGGGTAAATAGGGTGCTTAAGGATTTGCTGCGGATGTGCAATTTGGACTTTGGATGTACTTAGGTGGAGCATCTCCCATTAGTTGAGTTCGCGTACAATAATAGTTACCAAACAAGTATAGGAATGGCACCATTTGAGGCTTTATATGCGAGACCTTGCAATTCCTTATCATGTTGGGTAGAGTCTCTGAAGAAGTTATTACTTGGACCCGATATGGTTAGGGAGACCTTTGAGAAGGTGGATTTGATTCTACAAAGGATGAAGATGGCTCAAGACAGACAAAAATCATATGCAGACAAGCGGAGGAGAGACTTAGAGTTTGAGATTGGAGACTCGGTTTTTATCAAAGTATCCCCGCTTAGGAAGGAGGTAAGATTCGGATCTAGGGAAAGTTCGCCCCTAGATTTGTTGGACCATTCCCTATCACAAAAAGAGTTAGGAATGTTGCTTTAGTAAGGCTACCTGATAGGCTCGTAGGAGTGCACGAAATTTTCCATGTTTCACACTTGCGAAATGCTTACATGACCCGGCAGAGGTTGTAGAGCCTAGTCAGTTGGAAGAGGTGGAGGTAGAAAGGGAGGCTTATGTTCGTTGTATCCCTATGAAGATTGTTGGAAGAGACATCAAGCGACTAAGGATTAAGGAGGTTCCACTGGTGAAGGTGCAATGGGGAGATGATGTTGCAAATGCCACTTGGGAAGCAGAAGAGAAGATTCGTACTTCATATCCTTATCTTTTTTATAGTAAGTTTTGGAATTCTTTTCTTCATCTTTAGATTTGAATAAGTTCTTTCCTTTATTACCATTGGAAGGGTAGAGATTAGGGTTTAACCTATGGATGGTAGGAATTGATGTAAACATGTTAGTAGAACATGTAATGAATGAAGTATGCTGGTGGTTGAAAGTATTTTCTAGTGGATGCTATGGACACATATAGGTACACTAGGCACTATTATTCCTTAGGTATCGGCCTAGCTAGGACACTAGACCATATGCTTATGGATGTGTGCACATTTTTGTTTTTATTTCCATGATTGCTATAAATGGACGTTTATCACATGATTGTTGCATTTGGATGATGTTTGTAGCACGCATATAGAATTATCGGTGTCATTAGGAAATTTTTGCATTCATTTGGATACATGGAACGAACATGATTGCATAAAAGGAGGTTAGCTGAATTAGTGGACTGCCTAATCTTTTGCATTAGTTAGGAACATTTACACTACACTAATTGCATAAGTATCATAAATTGTGTTAGCGCCAAAATTGGTCACCAACACCCAAATTCAGATGAAAGCACCAACCAACAGCCACAAATAAAAGATAGAATGCATGTAGAGAGTGTAAATATGAAGTACAATAAAAATTAAAAATAAAGCAGTAATAATAGAGGATTTGTAGTGGTTTGGCTTACTCCGGCCTACGTCCACTCTAGAAATTTCCTTTTCATTGATATGAGAATCAATTACAGTTACAATCCAGAGTTTTCAGAACAACAATGGCAGAACAGCCTTCGTATAGAACACGAAGGGAAACAACATCAAGATCCTTTTTCCGAAGCCCCCTACTATATTTATAGGCAAAACTTGAGTTACTGGGCTTCCTGAGTGATCCGGGCCCATTAAGGTCATAGCCAATCCAAACCTCGAACTCCACGACCGACCCCGAGTTCATAATACGCCGACCTGATATCCCTTAGGCATGACTCGAAGTAATCGCTCACACGACTCGAAACACACCTACATATGACCTGAAGTAAATTGTCCTAAGACTTAAAGCAACCCAGTGCCGATCATCCTTCTTCAAAGCACCGACCCCCATTTGCCGATCTAACGTCTTCATTCTACTGACCTGAAGCTTCCCTACGTGTGACCCAAAGAAAATGTATTGCCGACCCAAGTATAACTCCATGCCGAATCCACCATCTTACCGATCCAAAGCTTTCACAACACCGACCCAGAGTTTATGCGATACCGATCCAAGGATCCACGAATGCTAACCCTCTTTCCTATTCACAATCTTCTGCTATGGTGACCGACCCACCACGGCCGAACCACGTACGGCCGACCCATATGCTTCAATCCCCTTGATACCAGAGCCACTCATACCGAGCCATGTATGACCTACCTTCTAATGTCCGACTGACCCTCCTTAACCAATCCACTCCACTACTGATCCTCTCCATTGCCAACCCACTCCATGTCGTCTCTTAGCCTTCCTACCAATCAACTCTAACACGACCAATCTAGAAACGCCGATCTAGATCACGAACGAGCCACATCTGCCGACCCACTCAGGCCGGGCCACTCGTGACTTTCCACCCTTGACCGAGCCGCACTAGCCTTCATACTTCCAATCCTTTCCTAACTCGACACTCATTCGAGCCCAATCATATGTTCCGCAACTATCGTCTTGTAAACAGGTAACACTATTGATTTTAGTTAAATCTGCTTGTCCCCGGCCTTGTCAAAAGGTGGGTTAACATTTGTCCCGTAAAACATGCCTTGCGTTAGGAAGGCGTGTTTTGAATAGATTTTGATCCATCGTTCAAAATCCGTATGTCGTCCATTGCCATGCCATCCGATCCATAATCCAATCCATTTTATCATAGTGCCATTGTCGTATCCTAATCCAAATCCACGACCGCTCCGAGTCAATATCTGATTCCATCCAGTAACCAAATCCTTATCCAATTCCACATCCATATGAACCTGAAAACCGAGTTCTAATCTATCTGTATGCAATAACCAATAACCACATCCATGACCTCTTCAGATCGATATCCAAATCCGGGACCGCTTTGGGTCCACACCCAAATCCTAAGCTGTTCATAGCCAATATCAAATCCATAACCTCTCCGGGTTTTGGCCAAGTGTAATCCACACTCGATGACCTATGTTAAGTAATGCTATGGTGTTCTTGGTTCAGTGTCCCTGAATGCTAAGTAATGCCATGGCTTAAGTCCTAAGCCGGATCCTGGTCACTCCAAACCCTTACTAAGCAGAATCCATGCTCAACAACCTTTTAGCAAAAAATTAGAAAATCCAATCAAAATCGAATCTGAAATCCAAATCAAACCACAAATCCATATCAAAAATCTAAACCAAAAGACAAGTCCAAATCGAAACCCAAATCAAAAATCAAGCATCCAAACAAGAATCCAAACCATAAAACCAATAAAAACAAGGAGTTCAAACCGAACTCCAAAACCAAAGTAGAAAAAGCAAGTGTCTAACCCAAAAAAAAAAAAAAAATCAGAAACCAAAGCATCATGGTCTATGATCATCTCAGAGCATGCCTAAGCGTTATCTCCGCCTCCGTACATGAGTAAGTAATTTAGCTGTTTGCCCAGAGTTTGTTACTTATTCCAAGCCATCACGATTAGTTGATGACCAACTGACCACCATTCCTAGGCCTTGCGCCATTGTCATTTAAGGTAGCGGTGGCTGCTCCTATTCCACCACCGCATTTCAAGTTCGACATATTGCTGCAACTAACCATTCCTTACATGCTCCTCGATTATATCCTTTAGATGCCTGCAGCTATTAGTATCATGCCCATCCAGGCTGTGAAAGAGACAGTGCTTTCCCGATGCCCTTTCACGTTCTGAGGGTTCCCTCCTAACCGGCCTTCGTTAAGTAAGGCGATCCTGAGTATCCAAGTATATCTGTTCCAATGTCTCATTCAGTCTTGTGTTAGTGAATAATTTTGGTTCTCCCTAGCGCTTCCTCTTCCCTTTATCCTTGTCTTCACCCGAGCTTTCATCGGACAGTTCTGCATCCTTAACCATGTTTATTTCCTTTGACTTCATATCCAAACATGTATCCTCTTGTCGAAATCTTTCAACTTCATGAAAGAATTCCCCGAGATCCATTGGTGGATCCCGTATCAACGATACATTGAAATCTAAATTATCCCTGACTCCTAATACCTCCACCATTAGAACCATTGATGGATCTAGTTGATCCACCAAAGCAATTGCTGCATCAAACCGAGTTAAAAAATCCTTAGCGATTCTCCAGTCTTCTGCTTCACTGATGTCAGTGTCATCACATTCTTCGACCTTTTGATATGAACTCGAAACTGTTTCAAAGACCTGTCTAGCATTTTTTTCCCATGTTCTAATAGATCCATCTTCCAGCTGTTTGAACCACATAGCAGCTATATCGGTCAAGTATAGGAGGGAAACACCAGGACATAACCTCCTCAGATGCCCCTAGCACTTCCATATGCCTTGTGTACCTCATCAAGTGGTCAGTGGGTTCCATCTTACCGTTGTATACTTCTAGAGTTGTTAGCTTGAAATCGAGTGGATTCCTAGCCATCATAAATGCTGTGGGTAAACAGACTTTTGTTTACTCCCACCAAATCACTATTTGTCGGACCTCCACGAATAGTTCGCTTGATGATGTCAGTCAATCCATTGTTACATGCCAAGGGTTGCCATCTACATTTCCTTGCCCTCAAGTCCTCAAGGGAATTCTGGTACACACTTCTCACCACACACTCATGTATCCCTGTTGGCGCTAGGTTGCGCTGTATCATCTGGTATCCCTCCATGGATTGGTCATGCATGACCTGGTGGAATGCCCCCAAGTCTAGCTTCATCTGGGTTGACAACTGTTTGCCGATCAGGGGCTACCCCATGCTGAACCGCTCCATCTACTTGTCGTTTGAGTCCTTCTGATCCAGCACCATGGATCTGAGCTCCTGTAGTTCCTGCTTGTCCAAGTTGTCTAAAAAGTGTCTGCATCATTTCCTCCTGCCTTTCCATTAATTGCTCCTGCATAGAATCCCTCATGACCTGCATCTCGTCCCTAGTGATGTAGAACAAGTCTTGATTAGCTCCAGAGGAAGCCCCTTAACTTTCCTCTTGCTAACTTCTTTCCGTCCTCTGTCTCCAGGTTGATTGCTTTTCCATAGTCTCTAGAATCCAAGTTCCTAAGCCTTTAAATCCAAAATCCTAGCTTTTCAATCCCTGAGTGCTAGCCTTCTCAGTGCAAGCACTAAAATGTTAGCACCAAGTTGATCACTAACACCCAAATCCAGATGAAAGCACCAACCAACAGACATAAATAACAGATAGAATGTATGTAGAGAGTATAAATATGAAGGACAGTAAAAATTAAAAAGAAAGTGGTAATAACAGAAGATTTATAGTGGTTCGACTGACTCCGGTCAACGTCCACTCCAGAAGTTTTCTTTTTATTGATATGAGAATCAATTACAGTTACAATCCAGAGTTTTTAGAACAACAATGGCAGAACAGCCTTCGTATAGAAGACAAAGGGAAACGTCATCAAGATCCTTCTTCTGAATCCCCTCCTACTGTATTTACAGGCAAAACTTGAGTTACTAGGCTTCCTGGGTGGTCGGGGCCCACCAAGATCATAGCCGAACCAAAACTCAAACACCACGACCGACCTCGAGTTCATAATACGCTGATCTGATATCCCCTAGGCATGACTCGGAGTAATAGCTCACACGACTCGAAGCATACCTACATATGACCTGAAGTAAATTTCCCTAAGACTCGAAGCAATCCAGTGCCGATCCTCCTTCTTTAAAGCACCGACCCTCTTTAGCCGATCCAGGGAGTTCATCATACTGACCCAATGCTTCCCCGCGTGTGACCCGAAGAAAATGTATTACCGACCCGAGTATAACTCCATGCCAAACCCACCACCCTACCGATCCAAAGCTTTCACAACACCGACCCAGTGTTTATGCAATACGGATCCAAGGATCCATGAAAACCAATCCCTTTTCCTATTCACATCCTTCTACTATGCCGACTGACCCACTACGGTCGAACCACGTATGTCTGACCCATATGCTTCAATCCCCATGAGACCAAAGCCATTCATTTCGAACCATGCATGACCTACCTTCCTTTTTCGGCCAACCCTCCATAACCGATCCACTCCACTGCCGATCCACTCCAATGCTGACCCACTTTATGTCGTCTCCTAGCCTTCCTACCAATTGACTCTAACATGACCGATCTAGAAATGCTGACCCAGATCACCACCGAGCCACATCTTCCAACCCACTCAGGCCAAGCCACTCGTGACTTTCCATCTTTGACCGAACCACACTAGCCTTCATACCTCCAATCCTTTCCTGACTCAACACTTGTTCGAGCCAAATCATATCTTCCGCAACTATCGTCTTGTAACCGGGTAAATGTTTATTTTAGTTAAATCCACTTGTCCGCAGCCTTATCAAAAGATGGGTTAATAAATTGCGTTAGAAAAACTTAAGGAAAATGGATGAATGCTTGATGATTGATTAGTTGGTTGTAGAATTGGATGAAAATAATTAGTACATTTTTTTATCCTTAGAAATTTCTGGAAAGAAGTCCCTAAAGGAGGGGAGAATGTAACAACCCGAAATTTAACCCGTAATAATTAATTTAATTAATTTGATTAATTAATTAAATAATAAATAACTTTGTGAAATTTTTAGAACCAAACCACAGAAGTTTCACCATTGTGTCCATTTTAATTTTCTGGTCAATTTCCATATATAGAATGTCAGAAACCGAGCTAATCGATCAAGTTATAAAACAAACAAATAAGCAGAAAAAAGTTATATGGTCAGGTCGATCGGCGGTCGACCTGGGCAAGGGGGCGATCAGTCATCCGTCGACCCGCCTTGCATTTTGGCAGGTGAGCGAATGTTAATTCATTCGAATGAACTAGCAGCCACCAGACACGTCATTTGCATCCTTCATTTCGATCTGGTCCCTCCGTTTTTACATTCAATGGCCCTTATTCAGCCTATGACATGGTTGCATCATATTCAATCTCCAAATCCAATGGTCTGAGATCCACTTCTACACCTATAAATAGACCCCTAGACCTAGACCTTTTTCTCATTCTAGATTTTCTCCAATTGGGTTCGCCTTTCAAGGAAGGACCCTAAACGGAATAATTTTTCCAAAGGAGAAGATCATTATAAATTAAATTATTTTACAACTTCAGGTGGATCCGGGAAGACCAAAGGAAAAACTTAGAACCAAAGATGAGTGATTGTAATTATTTTAGGATTTTTTTAAGTAATTTAAAATAATAGGGTTTCCAACCATTGTAGTTTTACTAAGATCTTTGGAGTAGCCTTTTCAGTAATTTATTTACAATCTTTTTTTAGAATTATTTTCAATCTATTTCCTTTCAGCAATTCTTTTTAGTAATTTTAGTTTATTTCTATTAATTATAGATTTTCCATTTATTTACAGTTTATTTACAGTATTTTAGTTTATTTACTATTATTTTTACATTATTTACATCTTATTTCTACGCTTTGGAATTTCTTCTATTTTCAGTTTTTTTTTATTCCTTTTTCTTCGCGTATGGATTAGAGTAGGATTAACGCGAGTATGCATTAAATTGTAAGAAAACTGAAATAGTGGAACATAAGATGTAAATTTCATAGACTGTAATATAAATGGAATTTGACTAAAATTACGCCTAAATATGACGTTAATTGGACTGAATTAAAAAGATTGGCCTAGTTATAACCTAGAATTTTTAACTAAAAAGTGTAAAAGATTAAAAAGGCTTATTTTCACACTTTGACCTTGAGGTAAGTAATAAGCATGATTATAACATAGGTTATAATAAGAAAAAGAACGGAATGAGGCTTATTTTAAGACTTAGGATAAATTAATAAGCAAAGATAGTAGGGATAAATTGTAAAGGATTTTTTAAAATAATTTATCTAAGTTAATAAGCAGAGAAGAAAGTAGGACCTATACCTAATAACATTCCCTATTAGACAAAACGGTGGTCTCACACTAGCCTGAAACGAGATGATGGCACGCTTATGCTAAAAAGGGTAGTAATTGGTTAATTAGAAGTCCAAATCACAGGGGATTTGGACAAGGGGTGCAACTAGATATTGTTTGGATGAAGGGCCAGGACCAATAGCATTTCCCCTATGGATTCTATGGACACATGGTGATCTCACATTAGCCTGAAGTAGGATGAGCACACTTATGCTGGATGTGTTGAGGTAACAAGGAAACCCAATAGGTGGAGCAAAAGTAGCATAGGCATGGTGGTAGTTACGCATGCGACTTTCATATGGGTACTTAGTAATAGCTATGAGTTCCAAGCACTTAGAGTGGGCGTCTTCTGTAAACACCATTACCATTTGTGTAGGGGCTATATATATCGTCTTGGCCACAGTAACATTTTGTGTAGAGAGTTATATGGCAACTGGTCCACAGAAAAGTACTATAGAGTAGTAGGCCGATCAAAAAGGGTAGAATTAGGGTCACATCCTAATTACATGATTAGGAATTCAGCCTAATTAAAGCGAAAATCAAGGATAAGTGCAAGTAATCAAAGTTAACTTATCTTAAATTGAACAACCCTATTTCCTTTATAAATCTTATTTATGCTAGAACTATTGTAGAGTCTATTACTTATCATACTTAAAGACTATTAATTACTATCATTCACTAGATTTTAGTCTGTTCCAACCTCTAATTTCCCCTTTCCAACCTTAGGCAATCAAGGGAGAAGTCAGTGGATTGTTGCAGCTTGGAGTTCTCTTAGAGGAGATTTCTTATATGTACTTCTTTTATTCCAGTTTTAGTTTTTCTATTGTACTAGCACTATAACGAGGGTTAATTGTATTCTGATTTAATGGAGACTATGGTTTTTTATTAAAGACATATATGGGTAGTTTGACATTTGAAATATATGGTATGTGATGACTTTTTATGAGGTTTGGTTTTGAACAAAATGTTATAATTGTTTCCGCTGTGTTATTATTAGTTAATTTTTGTCTTATGTATCTTAGCCTCTGCTAGTTTTAGTTATACTTACAACGCACCATATTTTTTAGTGTGTCTTTTCGGGTATACTAAGGGGTGTGGGGTGTTTGAGGAACCATGACGTAGTCATTGGTATAATTTTGGAAATGAAATTATTTTAAGGGAGGAGAATGTAGCATCTTGTAAATTTTACAAAAGTTGTTTAATTAATTAGTTAATTTGGCTCCAAAAATAGAATTTGTATAAACGATAGAATTTGAAGATGAAACTTGCACCATTGCGTTCAAGATGAAATGTAACTTCCATATTTCGAGTTTTGCGATTGGAGTCCAAATGAAGAAGTTATGGATGAAAAGAGAACTTGAAATGAAAATTATTAAATTAGAAGTGTTAATGTTTGTATAATAAATATCGGGACCCTATGGTCGACCCTCTTTATTAGGCAGGTCAACTGAGCAGTTGACTGGTCGAATCACAAGCCGCTAGGGTTTGATTTGGCCAAATGGCCTGAATTTTATATAATTAAATCCAATGGCTTTGCAAATCTAGTATGAAGTATAAATTTACATAAATTTGATTTGGCCAAATGGCCTGAATTTGTATAAATCTAGTATGATATTGGGTTTTCAGGATTAAAATCTAGTATGAAGTATAAATTCAAATGGCTTTGAAATCTTAAAGTTTGAAATATTTAGAGTGGATTTTCAGGTTTTTAAAAAACTGAAAGATTTCAAGATTTTGAAATCTTCATTTTAAAATCTGAAATATATTTAAACAGTGTTTAAAATTCAAAGACTAAGCTCAGTTTCAAATAGCTTTTGAATCTTAAGAGTTTAAAATGAATTTGGATTTTTAATAAAAAGGTTTAAAATCAAGGTTTAAAACAAAGTTTAATTCAAGTTTTAAATCAAATGTTTTAAACAAAAAAATGGATTCAAGTTTTCTTGAATTCAAATCTGGATATTTGAATAAGTTTTAAAAATTATGAATGTTTTTAAAACAAGTTTAAATTTAAAAAGCTTGTTAAAGGTAAATTTGTTTTCAAAACAAATATTTAAACTTGATTCTTTTTGAATAAGTTCTTTATAAAAGGTTTATAAATGAAAGTTAAATGATTTAATAACTTGAACTTGCAAGTATAATAGTAATGTACTTAAAAACTTAATATTTAAATAAAATTAAGTAAATTAGTTAAAAGCCTTATCTTAGATAAGTTTCAAATGTAAGTAATAAAGGTTATTTACATTTATTTAAAAGATGATAAATTGAATTTAAATTCGATTAATGTTCAAATAAATATCATTTGGATTTAGGATGTAATTTTCTAAATACACTTTAATATTAATGAGGTCTTTAATAAAGAAACAATTTATCTTAAAAGTTAATGAAAGAATGAAATTTATTTAATTTATAAATTAATAAATTAGATAAATTTATAATTAGAGATTAAATAAGAAGTAGATTAAGAAAAGTAATTAAAGTATGGTTAATGGTTAATAATGGTCATTAACATAAAGATTATTTAACAGTTAATTAATGTGATTAATTTAAATAATTAATTAGATTAGTTAATTAAATGATAATAAATTGTGAAATTTATTTAAGTTAATTACTTAATAAAAGTAATTAAGAAATTAATTACTTAATGTAATGGAGTTTATTGTGATTAGTTTAAATTAATTAATTAAGTTTAATTAATTTTAATCACTTGTTGGTTGATAATAATTACTTAATGTAATTTATGGAATGTAATTACTCGGTGAAGTAATTAATGATAATTACTGGATGTAATTAGTGGATAATGCTTGAATTGTGAAAGTAATTTGGATTAAATTACTTTGTATAATTAATCGAGGGATTAATTAAAGAAATTAATTAAGGAGTAATTAATTTAATGAAGTAATTAAGGTAGTTAACTATAGAATGAGATTAATCAAAGGTAATTAATAATTATGGTTCAATTGAGAATAATTACTGAATGTAATTAATTTAAATAAGATAATTAATTAAATATAATTACGGATCATTAATTAATATAATAATGATGTAACTAAGATTGATTAATTAATCTTAATTAATCAATAATAAGTGATTAAGTGTAATTAATTAATTGTAATTAATTAATTGTAATTAATTAAGGTTTAATGTAATTAATTATAGTTAAATAACTAATGAAGTAATTAAAGGTTAATTACTGTATTTGGTTTAGAGTAATTAATTTTGTGAAATTAATTAAAGTATAATTAATCAGGGGTAATTAATTAAGTTGATTAACTAAAGGATAATTAATTAATTTGTAATTAATTATTGAATATGTAAGCAAGATTTATATTAAGGTAAGTAATTAATTTAACTCACTTTAAATTAATTAGAGATGATGTAATTAATTTAATTCATTTTAAATTAATTATAGATGGTGCGATTATAGATCATTGCTTATGAATGGATGATATTGGTTGCCTTGAATGGTTGAAATCTCAACTATGAGATTAGTAATGTTGAGTGATATGGATGCATTGGTTGCATTGTGATAATGATATGGATTATCTTTGATAATGATAATATGGATTATCTGTAATGAGGATTATCTATTATGATATGTGAATTATCTATCTGTGTGTATATAGATAATTGTATTGAATTATTTTAAACTCTAAAACAACTTGGACCTAAAAGACGCGCTTTGGATTTCGATGAGACCAGGATCAGGTTTCCATATTTGGATATTCGAAAACCACATCGATCCAAATTAACGATAGGTCGTGAATCTTATGTGAAGAGTGAAGACACGAGGTGTAAGGACTATTCAAATCAGTATAAATCTGAGGGTGATTCCGAGATGAGTTTGACGGAATAGTACTTTTAGATTCGAGATGAAGATTCAGAGTGCAAGGGTTATCGTCGTTAACTCTAAGGGTGATTCCAAAATGAATGTAACGAGATAATGCCTTCGGTTTCGTTCGAACCCGGAACGAACTTGTATGGATTGAATGCTTTTAGAACATCGTCAAGTGGGCGATGAGCATCCTAAGTGATGTGTTCACTAAAGGTAGTCGTAGCCTCAAGCCTCATCAACCGGGAATGGCTAAAACAGGGGAGGTGCAGCAAGGCTAAGTGGGTCATGCCCAAGTAGGACGAGATTTTCCCCTGTCTAGAGGTCCCTTTTTATTCGGCTTAGTGGGCGATTGGATATGCGCACCAACTGCGGGGTTGTCTTGTTCGGGACTTTCCAGTAAGGGATGGTTCCGACTTTGTGTTGCAGGGGATTGGGAGTGATCCTCGGTATGGTGATCTAGGCCACGTACTGTGACGGGCAGTACCCTGGTAGCCCTGCCATTGTATGGAATCCAAAAATCCAATAAGTGCCAACGGTTTTGATTGTATTACCCACTTTTGTGGCTAGTAGCTGGAATTTAATAAATGTAACAATTTCGGCTATTTCATATTTATTTGAAAACCCTAGACCTATCATAATATCACTGGATTTCCTATCAAATGTTTTGGTTAGCGTAAGGTAAAAACTTTTCCATGTTTATGTGTGGGAAGTCTTACGTGATACCTTTCTTTTCAAAAGGTTTTTAAAAATTAAGCAACTTTAACCTGTTACTCACACCAGATGCATGTCTGACCCGGAGTTTATCTTTTGTTTTCTTAAACTCTTGGGTACTCAATTTTTACGAGTAGCCAAGGGATTCAGGTTAGTTTTGAAAAATTATGGAGGAGCAATGGAGCAGGAGGCTTCGACGTTAGATATATAGTTTCCGCTGTGTGTTTTCTATATTGATATCTCTTTGATGAGTTGTATTGAGTTTTAATAACTAGACAGGTGTTTATAACTGTCTAGTATGTGTTGTATAAGCTGTGTATCTCTGATAATTGTTGTATACTATGTAATACTTATGTTATTAATATAATTTATTCATTCCGTTGTTTAGATTCTAACGTGTTGTTCTTCTTTCTTCTCTTTCTTTCTCTTTTCTATCCCTTTCTTTCTTATTAATGATGCGTCATTCTGTGTAGATAAATGGCGGGTCGTTGCAGTGTTCATGTGGTCTTGTAGTCTAGGTCTGCTTCTTTGAGTATGTTGATCGTGCTATGTTATTTTAGTCTGCATTGTGTGGTTTGTCTTCATTTCCATCGAGCTTAATTGAGGTCTTGTTGCATATTTTCATTTAGGCAGTTGTTATTTTGAACTCCTGACCATTGCATTGAACTTGAGAGCCTATATTGTCATATCTATGTGGAGCTTTTGCCTTTATAAATTTGGAGTCTTGCTCCACTCCTTTGATCTGAGTCTTCATGTAATTGGATTTATGTACATTTGGATTTGAAATCTTATGCCATGCCACTGTTTCATGTTCACTTGTATGTGTTCCTGACCTTAATTCTAGTTGTTCATGCCTGCTTTCTTTGTTGCACTTTGATTTTGTTGCTAGTTTCCGTGTCCATTTCCAATGCATTGACGTCTCTTCTGTTGATTGCTTTGCCACTATATATACATAAATACATGTGTGTACAGACATGTACATATGTATGCCGGTTGATGCTCTTGCTTGATGGCTTTGCATTTTGATTATGTATTATCAGTTGCATATGTATATATGAGCACATTTCTTGGTTTGTTACTGTTGTATACTCATGTTCATATGAATAGACCATTAACCTACTTGACATGTCTAATCTTCCTTGAAGTCCGGTCCGGTCTGGTCGTCTCGTTCATGTAGTATTGCTGGTGTGTTCATGTTGCACTGGCTTGTTCTTTGAAGTCTGGGGTGTGTGTGTGTGTGTGTGTGTGTGCGTGTGTGTGTGTGTGCTGATTTGCTTAGACTTAAATTGCTTCATTCTTGTGTTGTATTCATGATTGTATTTTGTTTTCACCTGAGTTGAATCCAGTCTCGGTTGGTTTGGGTTTGACCTTGTGCTCATCTGTCCTTGCAATTTTAACACGCAAGTGTATATCAATGTGCATGACCTTGTGGCATGTATAGTGATACATTGTGCATATCACAAGTTGTTCACGTACGATTAATCGAAGGAAAATAATGAAGAGCAACCCAAATAACCGAGGCAAACAATTTTTTCAAAATACACATTTCATTTTGTACTACAAAATATTTCTTTTTCAATTTTATTGCGTCAACGTTTATTTTGCAGATAGCTCAGATGCTAGATTCAAGCTGGAACAAAATTGAAGATAAAAATACGAGTGTTGAGTGAATTTTTTGTAAGGTGTAATTGTAAGTTGAAAATTGTTTTGTGATTGTAATTGAAAATGTAGTGTGAAATGTGTAGTGGGAGCTTAAATTTGTACTATTTGAATTATTAATAAAATATTTTTTTGAATGAAACATTTGTTTGAATATGAATTCTACGTTATTTATTTTATTCAACAAATATTTATTTAATTATGTGAAAAATAAAATTGTACAATAACAAAGACATTTAAACGAATATATATATATATATATATATATATATATATATATATATTTGCTTATTATCATCAATCAAAAATCTTATACTATCATATTCTACAATTGTTGTCTATGTGGTTGGTCCTAAGCCTAATTACCCATATTTCAAAGAAGATATTATTAGAGGTTGGAAACCAGAAGATGAATTCTCGATTTACTTTAAGGAAAACGGATTCTATGTGATTAAATTTAACAAAAATTATGACTGCGATAAAGTTTTGGAAGGAGGACCCTACTACTATAATAAAAAAATTGATGATGATGAAGATGTGGTCTCTTGGAATGCAGCTCAATAAGAAACTTCTCCATTCCATTTCGATTTGGATTCGTTTCCCCAACTTCCCTCTTGAGTGCTGGACCGAAGAGGGGATTAGTCGTATCACCTTGGTGCTTGGATCCCCCATCAAACTAGATAAATTCGCCTAAGGTATTATAAAAATTGCCTATGCTAGAGTTTTAATTGGAATTAATAACCCTTTTAAGTTTTCGAATAAAATTCCTATTATAACTGAGAAGGATGAAATTATTTGGCAAGAAGTATCATATGAATGGAAACCATCTATTTGCTCGAACCGCTCAAGTTTTAGACATGCTGAAAGCCATTGTCAATTTAACAAATTTTGATGCCTAAATCGACTACACAAAAACCATTGACTGACAACTCAGTCATGAATATTGACATCAACATGGACAATGATATGGTAAGCAACTCAAAAACCATAGACGATCAAACGAAGTCTATAAGTCCAAATAGGAAAACAGTCTCGACATCAATATAAGTGTTGACAATATTAATACTTCTACAGAAAACTATACTTATAAATCTCAGAATGTCTAGTCCAGTATTCCAGTTTTGACTATTAATACAAACTTATTACAGAGTTCTGTAAAAAACGAAACTGATATAATAAAACCATCAAATAACTGTAATATGGAGACTTATAATGACCCAGTTGAAATGTCTGAAGCTCCTCTGGATCCATCTCCAAGTCTAGGCATTGCTGAACAGAATATAGTCCTTTGCTTATCTCTAAAACCAAAGAAACTTGAAAAACCAGAACCGAGGAAGTTCCTTTTGAGTTTAAGGCCACCGCTAACTCTAATGTGATCGAGAATCCTGCATGGGTTAATTTAGTCAATTAGTTGGAAGGAAAAAACAAAAAAAGCAAACACATCGGGGACTACTACTTCCACTGAAGGCAGTAGCAACCCAGAAAATGACCTATAAATGGAGTTCCTCTTTTGGTACATTAGGGGTATGAATGCCCTTACCAAACAGTTGGATATGTTGCAAATTTTTAATAATTATAGATTTCCCTTTATTTGAATTCTTAAGAACAAACTATCTCTTGATAATATCGAGAGATTTATGACCAAAATTTCAAATAATTGGAAATTCTCACATAGCATAACTAATGACTAGAAAATTCGTATCTTAATCATATAGGATTCTAATCTATGGTCGAATATCATATTACACACTAATGACCAGTACATTTCCTATTTATTACATAATGTAAATGGTATTTGTATTTTGTGCACCGCAATATACTTTTAATGAAGATATGAAGCGTAAAGAGTTATGGCAGTATATTTTAGAGTAGTCTAAGTGTATTAACTTACCATGGATTGTGGTGGGCGATTTCAATCATATTTTACCTATTGATGATAGAATGAATAATGGTCTCTTTAATTCAGTGGGTGATCAAGATTTTACAGGCTGCATTTCCTTCTTGACAATGGTGGAGCCAAATTTCACAGGCAATTATTTTACGTGGAGAGGAGGTAACATGTACTCTATTCATAGTAAAATAGATCATGTTTTCATTAACTATTTATGGCTAGATAAATTTGAACACTTTGGAATTAATTTGGTAATCATTCTTTAAGTGATCATACTCTTATCTTGATCAATCTTATGCTACAAAATAGAATGAGAATTCGAGTAACTTTCAAGTATAACTACTCTTGGCATCTACAAGTGGGCTACCATTCCTCCCTTAGTGATGCTTTGATGCAGGAATTCTTTGGCAACCCTTTTCATATTCTTTTATGCAAATTGAAAGCTGTTAGGGCTGCACTAAAGAAATGGGAACAAAATAAAAGCAATATATATATATAAGGGTTGCTAAATTAAAGGAAGAAACTAATGAGATTTATAACCAGTCAACTCAAAATCCTTTGAATTTCAAACTAAGGGAGTAATACTTTTCTAACTATGAGCAGATTCATACTATAATGAGGCAAATTGCAGTGGAAAATGAACAATAAATGAAAATTATTTGGCATATTAAAGGGGATAAACCAACTGAATTTTTTCTGCAAAATCAATGTCCCTAAACCAAAACGAAGGAGTAATTTCCTTCTCAATGATAATGGTATATGGTCTTCAGCATCACAAAAAATTTCTCATGAAGCTGTTTCTTATTTTTCGGATTTATTCTTATCTTCACAAGCTATAACTCGATTTCCAAGCATAATATGCAAGAAAATCCAATCTGACAATGCGAGAAATAATTTGTACAAACCATTTCATCTAGAGGAAATTAAAGTAACCATTTTACAGATTAATGATAACAGCTCCCCTGGACCAGATGGTCTTAACTCAAAATTTTATAAAGTTCATTAGGAGCAAGTTAAATATGATATCTGGAATGTAATGAATTGTTTTCTCCAATCAAGGAAAATAATTAGAGAAATCAATCATACATTTATCTGTCTCATTCTAAAAAAACCTAATGAGGTTGAAATAATTGATTTTAGACCAATTTCTCTA
The DNA here is from genome assembly GCA_030765085.1 of Allium cepa. Classification (NCBI taxonomy): domain Eukaryota; kingdom Viridiplantae; phylum Streptophyta; class Magnoliopsida; order Asparagales; family Amaryllidaceae; genus Allium; species Allium cepa. The sequence continues at coordinate 823,792,302 of CM060943.1, read as the reverse complement.
TGTAATGTCTCATATAAAATTTTAGCCAACCTTCTTTATAATCGAATGAAAGATTATATGAATGATCTAATTTCATATAACCAGAATGCATTCATTCCTGGTAGAGTTATTTCTGAAGATTCCCTGCTAGCATATGAGATGGTTAGAGGATTAAATAGGAAAAATTCTAGTAATTTATGCCAGGAAATTGACCTGCATAAAGCTTACGATAAATAAATAGAGAATTTATTCATCATACGTTGATATCTATGGGTATTCCACGATTATTTGCTGATCTCGTATATGAATGCATATCTACTCCTTCGTTTTCATTTTTAATTGGTGGTTCCCCCTATGGATTCAATGATAGCTCGAGAGGATTAAGACAAGGGGACCCTCTCTCGCCATATTTATTATCTAATCCTATGGAATTTCTCACCATAAAGCTAGATGTGGAATACTTGAAAGGTAATTGTATCCCCATATATCAGACTAAACCAATGATTATCCATTTGTGATATGCAGACAATATTTTAATAATGGCTAAAGTTACCATTAAGAATGCTAAGTGCATACAACACATTTTTCAAGATATGAGGAATATTGCTGGTGTTGACTTAAATGCAAACAAATCCTTTTTGTTTTTCATTAAAGGTGCTATTAATAAGTCTCAAATTGTTGAAATTCTTAAAATCAATGCTGGAAAACTGCCAATTATGTATTTGGGCATCCCTTTATCCGACAACATATTAAAGGCAAGGGACTTTGAGGGGTAATAGACAAAATTAATAAAAAATTCAGTCATTGGTATAGTAAACTGATCAATATCGATGGAAGAGCAGAACTAATTAAAACTGTCATATATCTAATGATTCAATTTTGGTTACAAGTAACTCAATTCCCTGTGACAATTACTTAGAAAATCAACTCTTTATGTACAAATTTTTATGGAAATCTAAATCCCATAAAATGAGTAGAGAAGATGTTTGTAAAACAAAACGCGAAGGTGGTTTGGGAATAAGGAAAATAGAAGAAGTTGCCAAAGTAGTGGCTGCAAAACTTTTATGGAAATATATTCAAGGTGATTCTCTTTATGCTAAGTGGATGCATAATAGATACTGTAATAGTGTTAATTTTTGGATTGCCACTATGGACAACAATGCTTCATATACTTAGAAATCACTGTTAAGAGCTAGGTAATGGTGCAAAAGGCTAATAGATAGAAAAATAGCAATAGTGAAAACACTGAAATATGTTTTGACCCATGGATTATTGGCTCCTCTTTGATTGACAAGTTTGGATGGAATACTATGACTGTTGCTGGTGGATGTAACAATAAAGTTTCCATGCTCATTTCAGACAATAAGTGGAAACAACATATTGCTTATGTTCCTACATAAATTCACCAATCAGTCCACAATATAACTATACATATTCAAATGCAACAAGATTTTTTATGCTGGAACCCTACCAATCAATACTGAGGCTACCCCAATGTTGGTTGAGGTGATTGCCTCACTTAAAATAAGGCGATTGCCTTAGTTTTAACCAAGGCAATTGTCTTTGTCAAACCGAGGCGCCTTAGTTAAATCGAGGCAACTTTAATGCTTTTCCATTGATCTTATCGTTATTATTATGCGCAATATTTTGAACAATGTGATTTAATATACTACTCTTCCATCTACTTTGATTTATTTTTGAGTTCGTACTTCCATAATTTTATCATTCACATTACAAAGCTTGATTTAATTGTGTATCTAGTTTATAATACAAGACAAAGTTGAAATTGAGGCTATAATTTTAAGAGTCGGGAACTCGGTTGTCGTATTTAACGTTAATTTGTAAATTCAATGTGGATAATGATGTCACTCTTTACAAACGTTTGGTCCACTATAATTTTTTATATCAAACTTCTTAATTTTACTTTAAATTTTTTGTGTAATACTAATTAATTATCTTCTTTGCTTATTTAGGATCATTTTCCATAATCTGCTTTGATATGGCAGTGATGTTTTGGCCTCTCCAGCAGATTGTTAATGATAAGTATTCTAGCACCAACAGGATTGAATAAAAGTTGCCACCGATGTTTGTATGCATATAGTTTGATTACAAAAAGTACCCACTATATTGGCCTGCTGCATCATACTGTAAGTTCTAGCTAAATATGTTTCTTTCTTTGGGACCTTTTTACTTTGTGAATATTTGACATAACAATTGCTAACATCTTGATTGCTTATTTGTATTGTAGATGTTAGAGAGAAAATATGAAATGCAAAGCAAGATTAAATAAACTATTTGACTAGTTTATAAGTAAGTTGATGCAATTATGTATGAAATGTTATGTATGGACATGGAAAAAGTTGCTAGAACGATATGTATGAAATACTATGTTAGTATATGATAAAAATTGTTTGAATATGTATGAAATATTGTGCTGTAATTTATATATTTTTTGTTTGTGAAAATATTTTATATTTATAGGTAGAGAAGAACTAAGTAAATGGATATTATATGTAAAAAGCTGAAATGACGATAAATAAATTCTGTAAATCAATATTACATTTAATAGCATTTTAGAAATGTTATCGTTTCATAAATGCAATAGAAAGTAACCATGGGTTATTATTAACCAAACGTTATAATAATTAAATAAACGTTTAGAAATATGTGCAAAAAACACTATACAAATATGCAAACCAACGCTACAGAAGTATCATATCAAATGCTATAAGATATTCACATAAAACGCTATAGAACGTAAAAATGGGATAGTATTTCCAATATCCTTTTAGCTTAATAGCACTGGAAAAAACGCTGTAGTAAATGTATTTTCATAGCGCTTTTGTTCCTACTTTTTAAAGCTAAAGCCCTATCATAGCATGTCATTGCTTAGCGTTCTCAGAAATGTTATCGTAAGGTATAATAGCGTTTTTCAAACGCTAAAAGTCCCTATTTTTTGTATTGTGTGACCACCCAGAATTTTCAAGCATTTAAAATCAGAATATTTAATTGATTTTAAATATTCAATAGGTAATTTTAACTTGAATAACGAATACCACAATTTATTTGACACTTAAATTATTGAATTAAATAATTTGGAGTTAGATAAATTGTTGAACCTGGAGTTTTAAGTCTATTAAAAATAATTTGAAGGCTTGAAAATTTATATTGATAATACTGAGAATAATAGAAATTTTAAAATTGAATTTAACACTGATTTATTCAGGTTTAAGAATATATCGTTTAAATCGAATTTAAAAATAGCCTTTCGGGACGCAGTCTCAGAATTTGACGAAACCAGTTCCATTGGGTCCATAATATTGAATTACCGGATTTCAAATTTTGTATTGATCGGAGTTAGTGTGTGAGTGCACGATATATAAACGCGTTGACAATTTAATTGATATTAATCGAAATAAAGTATACCTATAAAAGAAAAATCCAATCTAAAGTCAAATCTTCTACTTTATGCCTCCTTCCCATCTATTTCAAAGCCGAACATTTTTAGTTAATAAGAAAAAAAAAACCGTGAAGATGAAATCAATGGCCACCCCCTTTACCAGCTTCAAAATTCACGAAAAAAATAAAATAAACAAACTCACTCTCGTTCGTTCAAACTCTCCTAGATTCATCCTCTCCTCTAACCCTTCGATCGATTCGAATTCGAGCCATTGTCTAAATCTCCTCGGCATTTAAAACAAGCTCGGTGTCTTCGGCATTTAGGGGAAAAGGGTTTGTTGCGATTTGGGTTGGTGCTCAGGCAATTTGCGAACGAGTGAATCTTGTGTGGGGTGGGGCGATGCGTCGCGAGGGAGTCGTGGCTCTGGTTGCGATGAGGGTTCAGCTTCGTGACCGAAGTTTGAAGAGGTCGAGCTGGGTTTCGATGATGAGGCTATGGAATCTTCGGCGTCGAGGGGAACTCGCGTGAACCACTGCAGAATTGAGGAGAGAGGGTCGACAGTTTGTTCGGTGATGATCTTCGATCTCACTAGGTATTTTTTCTTTTCATTTTTTTTGGGATCTTCAATTTTTGACATGAAATTGGGGCAAATAAAAAAAGAGAAATATATATAATAATATATATATATATATATGTATGAATATATTTATATCATAAACTATATAAAAAAACGGAATATATAGTGTAGAGAGTATATCTGCTTTTGGTTTACGATTTAATTCTAACAGAAATATATATATGTGGAGATACGATTTTTGAAGATGGAAATGTTTAAGATAGACATATTTATGATATACTTATACACATTTTTAGTGTACGAGTTATTTTAAAATGATAGATTTGGTGAATGATTTGCGTACTTAGGTTGTTTTCGATACTACAGGATTTTATAAAAAGGATCAGATTCAAAAGTTAATAAATTATGGAATGGTTTTACAAAGTCTTTCTATACTTGGTTAATTTAATTTGAAATTATATTTTTAAAATTAATAGAAAATGAATTTATATAAAATAAGGTGGTTGGGTTAAACTTATATAAAAAGGTATATAGGAGTTTAGACATTGAAGTAGTTATATAAAGATAATCAAAAATTTATTTTTTAGATAAATAAAATTTTAATTTAGATAAATTATTGTTATTTAAATTTAAATTATCAAATGGAAATTAATTAGTTTGATTGATCAAATATTAATAAAACATCTAATGATTTTACAAGGTCTAAAAATTGAGGAAAACAAGTTGAGATGGGATGGTTTGCAAAACGAAAAGCAAAGGTGAGTTAATCTCACTCAGTTAGATTTAAATTTAAATTTAAATTTAAATGATTATATTTAAACCATTGGTTGAATGGATGAATTGATTGATTATATTATAGTATATACTATATCTTGGGATGTTTGATTTATATTGTGCTATAGTATGGTATACTTTGGAATTAGTATATTATATTGTGCTAATATCTGTGGATGCAGGGAAAACAGGTTGGAGGGATCCAACTGGATCCCTCAACATTTATTTAAATTATTTAATACCTTCTGTTGTTGTGATTATTTGATATTCCATGATGGATTATATTGAAATATTGAATGCTATGGTTCGATTGGATATAATTGGGTATAATGAATTACCAAAAATATATAAATTGGATTTTGGAAAGGAAATAAAAGGAGTGAATTTGAAAGTAAAATAATTATGAAAAAAAAAGTTGAATATATTTAAGAATGAATTGGAAAGGAAATTTTTAATAAACAGAAAGTGAATGAATTTTAAACTTCAATATTTACATTTAAAAGAACAAAATATTTATTTAATATTAGCGGTTTAATTTGTTGAAAGAATGAGGAAGAAATTAGGAAAATCTGAAATTTGTATATTTCAGTTAAAAGATTTAAAAATCAAATGGAAAATAATAACAATAATAATTAAGGGCATAATTAATGAATTTTGAAATAAATTGAGAAATTAAAGAAACTTATTTCAAATAAAATAAATAGGAAATCAATTTGGGGAAATTGATTTAAGTACTTGAAGTTGGAATTTTCTCTGGATAGTCAAGTACGTTTTCAAAGTAAATTTTTAAATATAAGTTAAAGGATTAAAAGTTGTTCTAAAAAGCAAATGTTGGAAAATTTCTTATTTCTAATATTTATATTCTAAAGTAAGTATTTTCTCTTAATCTATTGTAGTAGTAATTATTTAAAGAATAACTTAATATTATGTTCTTAAAAGTATAAATCTAGTTTTATATTTATTAAGTAACCTTATTATATAATATGTATTTTTAACAAATTATTAAAGTAGTTTTATTTTAAATGTTTTAAAAGTATATATTTCAAAGTAAAAATGTTTTAAAATTATTTTTAAGATCTAGTTTTGTGCTTGGCAATTTCAGTGGAGATAGAAAATATTTGAGAAAGTTTATTCTGGAAAGAAAGATGGTTTTGAAACTGTTTTCATGGATTGATAAGAGAAATATATCTTGTGAAGATATTTTTGAAGATTTTAAATAATTTGGGAAATTATTTATTGTTTGATGGATGTTTGTGAATAAAAATTGATAATTAAATCACCGACTATCAATATTGGCCAAATGCGTTGATCGTTTCGAAGAGACCGGGATCGAGATTTATTTCTCGAAAACCACTTCGATTCGGTTTATACGTTTCGTGGAAATGACTCTGGATTCGAAGATGGAGCAGTGAGGTTCAAGGGCTAGTCGTTACTAATCCTGAGGATATTTTCAAAATGGATGTAGTAGGAATAGTGCCTTTGGTTCCGTTCGAACACGGACGGACTTGTATGGATGAATGCTTGCGAAACATCGTCAGGTGGACGATGGGCATTCTAAGGGATATGTTCTTTAAAGGTAACGCTTAGCCTCAAGCCTCATCAAATGGGAATGATTGAAAATCAGGGGTTATGCAGCAAGGCTAGGTGGGTAGCACCCAAGCAGGGTGAGGTCATTCCAGTCTAGATGTCCCTTTTTATTTCAGCTTAGTGGGCGGTTGCTGATCCCAACCGCGGGGTGATCTCACTCGGGATTATCCAGTAAGGGATAGTCCCGGCCTTGTGTTGCAGGGGAGCGGGCGTACTCCTCGGTACGGTGATCTAGGCCCCTTACTGCGACAGGTGGTACCCCAGTGCCTAGTCATTAGCTGGAAATCCATTCTCCCTAAGAGCCTTGTACGAGTTTTGTTTGTATTACCCACTCTGTGGCTAGTAGCTGGAATTTAATGAATGTAACAATTTCGGCTATTTTATAAGTATTTGTATATAGACCCTATTATAATATCAGAGGATTTCTATAAAAATTGTTTTAGCTATCGTAAGGTAAAAACCCGACATGTTTATTTGTGGCGTGGTCTTACGAGATGCTTTTGTTTTCAAAGGATTTTTGAAACTTTAATAATCAGTTGAGTGTAATTTTCTCACGCTGGTATTCCAGACTGACTCGGATATTATTTAACTGTAATGCTCGGGTCAGACCGAGTATTATAGGATACAGGATATGATGCTATGAAGCTCAGGGGACGAGCAGGATGACGATACGTACTCCCGTACTTATATATATATATATATATATATATATATATATGTCCCGTTGTGTTGAGATTGTTGTGTACCATTGTATGATATTGATGTTGAGTTGTGATTGATGTACTCTGATGATGTAACATATGTAAACAGAAATATTTCATGTTGAGTAAAGATTATTTATTATCTATTATATTTTTTTCCGCTGCGATGGTTAGATTCTGTTGTTGTTTTCTATTGTCTTCTTCTACCTCTTCTTCTTTAACCCAAATGGTTCGTATTTCTGTGCAACTTGAGTTGGTTGTTGTAGAATAGTGTTGACTCAAGGGGTACGGATTTGCGAGTCGTTACACTTGGTATCAAAGCTTTGGTTGGTGATAACCTTGGCTCTGGTGGGAATTACTCATTTAAATAGAGTCCATAGTACTCTAGAATGAGTTTGAGCGTATTAATAGATATGAGCGCGTATTTGTTAGTGAATATAAACTATTTTAATATTGCGTTGATTGATTTATTAAGTGGCATATGAACCTTCGTCGACACAGTCTGCGCAACTGTACTGAAGGGGTTTCTAAACACTTGAATAGAACAATCGACACGATATTGTTTTAAATGTGGGTAAATGAAATATTTTACCCAAAAACATATTTTGATATAAAGAATAGCTTTTGAAAACTATTTAGCTAATATATGGTTGTGTGTATGTTAGAAATGATAATATTAAAGTATTATCATTGTTAAGTGAAAACTTAACTAGAAATTGAAAATATAACCAAAGTTTGAAGGAATAAATTCATTATAAAATGAAATCCATAAATATGGATTATAAACGTAAATTATAAATGGAAATATAATCAAATGGGAATTTGTATAAGCATAAACTGTACAAATGCATTATAGTTAAAATTTGAATTAAAATAGAATTTGAGACTTTAAACCCGGAGATTTTGAAAGTATTTTGAAAATAAATAGTAGCATTGCTGTTTTTAGGGTATTTTTGAAAGGAAAATCGTTTTAAATAAATTTTGGGAAGAGATTTAGCATTGAATTCACTTCAGTCACTGGAAAATAACTTCGGTGATGACTGCAGCATCATCGATGTTCATTTTCAAGTTTCTAAGTGATGAATTGCTGCTAAATTATTTGTTCAGAAAAACCTGTTTGTTTTTGAAATTTCAATGGAAATTTGTTAGAAAAGAAAACCAGGATTGGTTTAAATTTTAAGAAGTATGATTTGAGATGTTGGAGATTTCAAAATGATTTGAAAACCAAAGGTCGGGAGTTTAAAAATCCTGATGAAATAGGTTGTAAGCTTATAAATTGAGATGATTTTTAAATCAGGAAGAATATAAGCTTTGAATGTTGGAATTTAAATTTAAAAAGGAAAGGTTAAAAAATGAAATAAGCTTGGAATGAGGAAGTAAAAATTTAACTGGATTGACATTAACTGGATAGGCTGGAAATAATATCCAGTTGTATTCGAATTAAGTCAAAATCGAATTGAGTCAAATAAATCTAAGTTTAAAATAGAATTGAACTGGAATAAAAATTCTATTGAATAAATTGAAGTTGAAATTGAATTCTTACCTGGATAACTAGAAAATAAGTTGGATAAGAAATAAATTGGACAAGAATTAGATTGAAATAAATAAACCAGAATAACTTATAAAAGAATTAAAATGCATGACTAAAATATGCTTGGGTTATAAAGAAGCATAAGGCTTGAGTTAAAATAAAAGAAGAATATATTCACGCTTATGATGAATGGAATTGTATAAGACAATAAGTTGTGATTTATAAAATTGAAAATGGAATACAAATCCAAAATAAATATTGTTGGATGAATTGAAAAATAAAATAAAAATCCAAACTTGAATTATAAAATAAATTTGAACTTAAGAAAATTTAAATGAAGAGATGTTGAGATTAAAATCAAGTTTTAGATTATAAGTTGGGGAAAGACTATTTAGATAATAATTAGATAATGAAATATGTAATGAGAACCCAATGCAGTTAAATAAAAAGCTGAATTATGAGATAATAATGAAGTTTGGAAAATAAAACTCAAGTCATAAATTGAATTCGACTTGAGTTGTCAATAAGAGAATGTGATTGAATTGTGAATCCATGAAATTGGTGAAAAATGTTAATGAATTAAAATAGTAATGGTTTGAATGTGTAAATGAAATCCAATAAGTGGAAATAAATTGGATATGGCCTTGGAATCAACCGAGTTAAGTTGAGTGTAAAGGAGTAAAATTTGCTGGTAAAATGAAAATGAGCTTAAGAATAAAATTTGAACAAATTGAAATAAATCGACTTAAGCTGAATAGATGGAAGAGAGTTGAATTTAAATCAACTTGAATTAATTTTAATGATATTGGGTTGGATTTAAATCCAGTGAAGATAAATTTAAATCGAAATAGAATTCGGTGAGTTGCAGATAATATTTAACGGAATGAAATATTTAAATAAATAATTGTAAAACCATTTAAATTGTTAAGAAATTGTAATAACTTAGAGACTATAAGAAAAATTGAAATGGTTATTGAATAAAATAGCTTCAATTGTCTTTGAGCTAAATAAAATAGTTTGGAATAAACAAATATGGAATGGAATGTAAATGAATGGATTGTGAATAAAATTTAAATGGAATGTGTCGAGTTAAATAAATGGCTGTGAATGAATTAAAATAAAAAGGAAATTTAATTGGAAATGAAGATGAACCTAAGCTGTTAATGGTTTTGAATAAACTAGTTTGGATAATAAAATGAAATGCAAATGAATGGATTCAAATTTAAAATGCAAGGGAAATGAGAATATACGGATTGTGAATAAATTTGAAATGGAATAGAATTAAGTGTAAGTTGAGTTGAAATCAATTTAAATTGGTTATAAACATAAATACTTATTTATTCCAATAAATCTCGTTGAATTGCATAAAATAAACTGTCATTTGACATAAATGGAAGTAATTAAAAGTCTATGAGTTGATAGAAGTAAAAATAAATTGATTTTGAAAGCAATTGAATTAAATATGAGTTCAGTTTGCTTAAGAATAAATTAAATGTAAGCTATTGTGTTTTAAACCATTCAAATTGATGAAGTTGTGTACGAATGGATTAAAAACCATTCGAATTGAATGAAAATAGGTTGTAAATTAATTGGAACAGTGGAATTGGTATGGAAATTGTACAAGTTGCTTACGGAAAAATGTTTGGTGTGAATTTCTTTTAGAATTCATATCTTTTAACTATTGCAAATAAGTGATATGCTGTTAAACTTCATATATTTGGCACTTACATGTTTAAATTAAGTAAGTACAGGTACCTAGAAGCCGTATGGCTAGATTTGGGTTGCATTAACTGCTAAATAAATAAGCTGCTTGCTTAAAATGCTAAATAAGGTACGCCTACGCAATAAAAATAGGAAATATGAATTGTTTTTTGTTTTTCCGACCGGGTGGGTCGATGTATATATATTTATCTCTTTTGTCAAATTGCAAAAGCTCCTCCGTACAAATGGGACTCTGCCAAAACTTTTCAGAAATTTTGGGAGTTAGAAAAATTTTGAAAAATTTTGTTAACGACAAAACGGTTTCGAATTGAAAATTGAAATAAGTTAGTAAATGAAACTAATTTAAAATAATGACATGGATTAGTTATAAATGAAAAATAAAATTCAATATTTGGAGTTGAAAATAAATTAAATTCATATGATAATGAAGGAATCAATTTGAATAGAAATTGATATAAACTAAAGTGGGGGATGAAAATAAATATAAGAAACACATAAATGATTATACTAACTTAAGTAAGGAATGGTAAATTCTTAAATGAAAGATTGATACTAGAAATATAATCTAAGATAATATTGGAATGAATAGATATTGACATTTTGTAAGGAAGTCGATAAAATGTTTTTGGAAGTTGTGACTGGAAATTAGTGCTAAGTAGGATATGCAGGTATTATAAATGGGAAAAGAGAATTGGATTGATTTCAAGAGATAAATATGAAATGTTCGACAAAGAGGTATGTATTTAAATTTGGTATGAAATTTGATTGGGTTTTGGATTGAGCCACTTGGCTTTTTGTTTTCTTTTTGGATTTGGGAGGCCGTAGAGCCATTTTGTAGTTGTACCGAGCTAGCCGCGCAAAGGAGATGCTGGCGAAATTTTTCGGAAATTTAGAGAGTTAGGAAATTTTTGAGAAAATTTTGATAATTCAAAATTTAGTTTTGAATTATAATTTGAATAGCTAAACAAGTAAGTTATTTGAAAACTATAGAAGGTTTTGGAAAAGTTTGGAAATTTAATAAGAATAATAACGGGTCTTTTATAAAAGATAGTTAATAAGATGTTAAATTGTTTGGTTTTGGAAGTAAGTAAATGGGTATAGGAACATTCTTCCTAATTAGTAATTTCGGGGACGAAATTCTTTCAAGGGGGAAGGAATGTGACGACTCGGAATTTTCAAGCGTTTAAAATCAGAATATTTAATTGATTTTAAATATTCAATAGATAATTTTAACTTGAATAACGAATATCACAATTTATTTGATACTTAAATTATTGAATTAAATAATCTAGAGTTGGATAAATTGTTGAATCTGGAGTTTTAAGTCTATTAAAAATAATTTGAAGGCTTGAAAATTTATATTGATAATACTGAGAATAATAGAAATTTTAAAATTGAATATAACACTGATTTATTCAGGTTTAAGAATATATCGTTTAAATCGAATTTAAAAATAGCCTTTCGGGACGTAGTCTCAGAATTCGACGAAACCAGTTCCATTGGGTCCGTAATATTGAATTATTATCGGATTTCAAATTTCGTATTGATCGGAGTTAGTGTGTGAGTGCACAATATATAAACGCGTTGAAAATATAATTGATATTAATCGAAATAAAGTATACCTATAAAAGAAAAATCCAATCTAAAGTCAAATCTTCTGCTATACGCCTCCTTCCCATTTATTTCAAAGCCGAACATTTTTAGTTAATAAGAAAAAAAACGTGAAGATGAAATCAATGGCCACCCCCTTTACCAGCTTCAAAATTCACGAAAAAAATAAAATAAACAAACTCACTCTCGTTCGTGCAAACTCTCGTTCGTGCAAACTCTCCTAGATTCATCCTCTCCTCTAACCCTTCGATCGATTCGAATTTGAGCCGTTGTCTAAATCTCCTCGGCATTTAAAACAAGCTCGGTGTCTTCGGCATTTAGGGGAAAAGGGTTTATTGCGATTTGGGTTGGTGCTCAGGCAATTTGCGAAGGAGTGAATCTCGTGTGGGGTGGGGCGATGCTTCGCGAAGGAGTCGTGGCTCTGGTTGCGATAAGGGTTCAGCTTCGTGACCGAAGCTTGAAGAGGTCGAGCTTGGTTTCGATGATGAGGTTGTGGAATCTTCGGCGTCGAGGGGAACTCGCGTGAACCACTGCAGAATCGAGGAGAGAGGGTCGACAGTTTGTTCGGTGATGATCTTCGATCTCACTTAGTATTTTTGCTTTTCATTTTATTTGGGATCTTCAATTTTTGACGTGAAATTGGAGAAAATAAAAAAAAAGAAAAAAAAGAGAGAAATATATATAATAATATATATATATGAATATAGTTATATCATAAACTGTTTAAAAACGGAATATATATTGTAGAGAGTATATCTACTTTTGGTTTACGATTTAATTCTAACAGAAATACATATATGTGGAGATACGATTTTTAAAGATGGAAATGTTTAAGATAGACATATTTATGATATACTTATACACCTTTTTAGTGTACGAGTTATTTTAAAATGATAGATTTGGTGAATGATTTGCGTACTTAGGTTATTTTCGATACTAAAGGACTTTATAAAAAGGATCAGATTCAAAAGTTAATAAATTATGGATTGGTTTTACAAAGTCTTGCTATACTTGGTTAATTTAATTTGAAATTATATTTTTAAAATTAATAGAAAATGAATTTATATAAAATAAGGTGGTTGGGTTAAACTTATATAAAAAGGTATATAGGAGTTTAGACATTGAAGTAGTTATATAAAGTTAATCTAAAATTTAATTTTTAGATAAATAAAATTTTAATTTAGATAAATTATTGTTATTTAAATTTAAATTATCAAATGGAAATTAATTAGTTTGATTGATCAAATATTAATAAAACATCTAATGATTTTACAAGGTCTGAAAATCGAGGAAAACAAGTTGAGATGGGATGGTTTGCAAAACGAAAAGCAAAGGTGAGTTAATCTCACTCAGTTAGATTTAAATTTAAATTTAATTTTAAATGATTAAATTTAAACCATTGGTTGAATGGATGAATTGATTGATTATATTATAGATATACTACATCTTGGGATGTTTGATTTATATTGTGCTATAGTATGGTATACTTTGGAATTAGTATATTATATTGTGCTAATATCTGTGGATGTAGGGAAAACAGGTTGGAGGGATCCAACTGGATCCCTCAACATTTATTTAAATTATTTAATACCTTCTGTTGTTGTGATTATTTGATATTTTATGATGGATTATATTGAAATATTGAATGCTATGGTTCGATTGGATATAATTGGGTATAATGAATTACCAAAAATATATAAATTGGATTTTGGAAAGGAAATAAAAGGAGTGAATTTGAAAGTAAAATAATTGTGAAAAAAAAAGTTGAATATATTTAAGAATGTATTGGAAAGGAAATTTTTGAATAAACAGAAAGTTAATCAATTTTAAAATTCAATATTTACATTTAAAAGAACAAAATATTTATTTAATATTTACGGTTTAATTAATTGAAAGAATAAGGAAGAAATTGTGAAAAGCTGAAATTTGTATATTTTGGTTAAAAGATTTAAAAATCAAATGGAAAATAATAAGAATAATAATTAAGGGCATAATTAATGAATTTTGAAATAAATTGAGAAATTAAAGAAACTTATTTCAAATAAAATAAATTGGAAATCAATTTGGGGAAATTGATTTATGTACTTGAAGTTTGAATTTTCTCTGGATGGTCAAGTACGTTTTCAAAGTAAATTTTTAAATATAAGTCAACTTCTAGTAAGTATTTACATTTCTAAAGTAAGTATTTTCTCTTAATCAACTTCTAGTAAGTATTTACATCAATTGATTTAAATTTCTTGTTTCTAGTATTTACATTCTAAAGTAAGTATTTTCTCTTAATCTATTGTAGTAGTAATTATTTAAAGAATGACTTAATATTATGTTCTTAAAAGTATAAATCTAGTTTTATATTTATTAAGTAACCTTATTATATAATATGTATTTTTAACAAATTATTAAAGTAGTTTTATTTTAAATGTTTTAAAAGTATATATTTCAAAGTAAAAATGTTTTAAAATTATTTTTAAGATCTATTTTTGTGCTTGCAATTTCAGTGGAGATAGAAAATATTTGAGAAAGTTTATTCTGGAAAGAAAGATGGTTTTGAAACTATTTTCAAGGATTGAAAAGAGAAATATATCTTGTGAAGATATTTTTGAAGATTTAAAATAATTTGGGAAATTATTTATTGTTTGATGGATGTTTGTGAATAAAAATTGATAGTTAAATCACCGACTATCAATATTGGCCAAATGCGTTGATCGTTTCGAAGAGACCGGGATCGAGATTTATTTCTCGAAAACCACTTCCATCCGGTTTATAGGTTTCGTGGAAACGATTTTGGATTCGAAGATGGAGCAGTGAGGTGCAAGGGCTAGTCGCTACTAATCCTGAGGATATTTTCAAAATGGATGTAGTAGGAATAGTGCCTTCGGTTCCGTTCGAACCTGGGACGGACTTGTATGGATGAATGCTTGCGAAACATCGTCAGGTGGACGATGGGCATTCTAAGGGATATGTTCTTTAAAGGTAACGCTTAGCCTCAAGCCTCATCAAATGGAAATGACTGAAAATCAGGGGTTATGCAGCAAGGCTAGGTGGGTAGCACCCAAGCAGGGTGAGGACTTTCCAGTCTAGATGTCCCTTTTTATTTCGGCTTAGTGGGCGGTTGCTGATCCCATCCGCGGGGTGATCTCACTCGGGATTATCCAGTAAGGGATAGTCCCGGCCTTGTGTTGCAGGGGAGCGGCGTACTCCTCGGTACGGTGATCTAGGCCCCGTACTATGACAGGTGGTACCCCAGTGCCTAGTCATTAGTTGGAAATCCATTCTCCCTACGAGCCTTGTACGAGTTTTGTTTGTATTACCCACTTTGTGGCTAGTAGCTGGAATTTAATGAATGTAACAATTTCGGCTATTTTATAAGTATTTGTATATAGACCCTATTATAATATCAGAGGATTTCTATAAAAATTGTTTTAGCTATCGTAAGGTAAAAACCCGACATGTTTATTTGTGGCGTGGTCTTACGAGATGCTTTTATTTTCAAAGGATTTTTGAAACTTTAATAATCAGCTGAGTGTAATTTTCTCACGCTGGTATTCCAGACTGACTCGGGTATTATTTAACTGTAATGCTCGGGTCAGACCGAGTATCATAGGATACAGGATATGATGCTGTGAAGCTCAGGGGACGGGCAGGATGACGATACGTACTCCCGTACTTATATATATATATCCCGTTGTGTTGAGATTGTTGTGTACCATTGTATGATATAGATGTTGAGCTGTGATTGATGTACTCTGATGATGTAATATATGTAAACAGAAATGTTTGATGTTGAGTAAAGATTATTTATTATCTATTACATTTTATTCCACTGCGATGATTAGATTCTGTTGTTGTTTTCTATTTTCTTCTTCTACCTCTTCTTCTTTAACCCAACTTGTTCGTATTTTTGTGCAACTTGAGTTGATTGTTGTAGAATAGTGTTGACTCAATGGGTACGGATTTGCGGGTCATTACATATTGTATTATAAAATCATTGGATATTCTATAGAAAATTTTTTGGTTATCGTAAGGTAAAAATCCTTCCTTGTTTATGTGCGGCGTGGTCTTACGAGATACCTTTAATTTTAAAGGAGTTTTAACATAATAATTTAGTTGTTTTGAATTTACTCATACCAGACACATGTCTGACCCGAAGTTTTATTTTCATTTGCTAAAACTCTTGGTGCTCAAATTTTTATGGGCAACCAAGTAGTTCTAGTTTCCCATGGATACATCTTGGAGGAGCTTGGAGCAGGAGGCTTTATCGGTTGTTAGTAATTATCCTGTTGTCACTGTATTATATGTATCTTATATCAGTTAGGTAGGGACAGACCATTATTATATTCCAAGGGTAGAATTTGTATTATTATGATTCTGATGTATCATTTTCGAAATGACTTTTAAAGTATTACGTTGATTAATACATGTTATCGTGTTGCATTATGAGATTCTATGATTGTTTTCGTTTCTTCTGTCTTCTATTCTCTTTCTTTTCCCCTAATAACCTGACTTTCTAACACTTAAATGATCAACGCATGAATACCATTGATGTATTAAGTGTCGTCTTTAGGTTTAAGAAAGGTAGATCGTTACAAAGAGTATCTGAGATAACAAGAAGCAAAGCATAAAGCATCAAGTCAGAGAACAGTCTGGCGTGAGCGATCTATAGTCTACAAATACTATAAAAATTAATACTGTAAATAGGAACAAAAGGTATGGAGAATCATACCTAACCTATGAAGGAACCGGGCCAGTCGGAAGTGAGCTAAATGCATGAACTTTAAAATTTCTTTCCATATTGGTCTTACTTAAGTCAGTAAAGTCTAAATGGGTTTTAGATCAGTTCTAAATGTTTTAAGTAAAATTTTATTTTTATTCAATTATGTTTTAAAAAAAGATTTTAGTGTCCTAATTTATTAGTATACCAAATGTACTTGTTTGTGTGAAGTGTACGTACGATAGATAAGTCTAAATGAGCCCGTTTCTCCTTCATATATGCCTTTGTCGTACATAATATTGATTTATATGAATAATATACACATATAGATTAAAATAATGTTAAATAATTTTATGTAATTAAATATAAAATTAACATTAACGAATTTGATTTCAATTAAAGAAAGGTTTGACATTAAAAGTTCATAATTATACAAGATCTGGTTTATAACTTTAAATTAAAGCAACACATGTATATTTCCATATATATATATATATATATATATATAAATTACAATTTAACATTTTAAATTAACAACAACATATATTTACGAACATTGTAATTAATGAAATAAATATGTGTGTGTGTAAATACATTGGATTCAAAAGTAAGCATCCAGATTAAATTTCAATTTAGAAATGAAGCTAAAATATATGATTTTTACAAAACTATAAACATAGAAAAGGAGATAAAATAATAAAAGTTTGCAAAAAACTTCATTCACAAATTTTAGACAAAAAAACCTTTTTATTCTTACATGAGCAACATTCAAAATGTTTGTATCTAAAAATCAACCATATAATCATCGAAATCAATTTTCAAAGAATAATAAATAATCAGCATAAACAATTTATTTACAACTGTGTATGTAAATTTTATAAAATATAAGATGGATCTAAATTGACATTCAAATTTCCTATTTTTATTATAATAAAATCACCAAAACAAAAGAAAAAAAATTGGACCAGTTAGGCACATGTAAATTCATCATAAGAATAATCAGATCTAAACAATACATAGAATAACAACAAATTAACAAAGGTGTCTAAGAATCTAAATTTATCAATTTGAGATAAATATGTAGTATGAAGGGTTAACAACATATGTGGATCTGAAATAAAACAATACTATATCATATATTTAATTGAGATGGAAGAGGATTTTTATTAACATATTATAAGACGATCAATGACCATGTGATGAATCTTACAAAATATAAGCTTATGAATGATAAAATATATAAATTAATTAGAGAATCACCTTGTGTTGATAAAGAATTAGACAACCTTATAATTAGAAGAATGCATTCTAAGAGCAAAGGTTATTTGCTAATTGCCAGGCTTAAAAATGTAAAATGAGGAAGAAAGAAAAAAAATTAAGTAAATGACACAAGGGTATAGAGTGGTTCTGCAAGTTTGCCTACATCCATTATAAAGATCTCTTACTATATTTCTCTCTTATAATTATAAGGAATTACTAAAGAATGTTAAGAAATAAGCGATTAAGACTAAAAGGTAGCTAATTTTAAGAGCTTAAGGGTTTTGATTTTTTATGCGGAGATTTGGATAGGAGATAATAACAAAATTCTAAATAATTGCCAATCCTTTTAAAGTGGAAATGCATGTGGTATTTATAGTGACTGTAGAAGATGATAGATGACTGAGATCATATAGGAAAACAGGTAGAAAAAGTTCTCACTATTGACCTAGATACCCTGGCCAATGGAAGGCAGTTGTAAAGGAAGATTGGAATGTGTGGCTAACAAATATGCCAATTGTTCCTCCATTCCAAAACACATGAATTAAATGCGGACGGTAAGCTATAGGAGTAGGTGTGTTTTTGGCCACTTTGCAACTAGACCTAGTATAGCTGACGGTATGGCTTGTCGTTTACTTTTGCATGCCTATGCGGTCGGGCAGGTAAGTTGCCAGTTAGCTGTTGTTGATGACAAAAGGTTCATTAATGCTGAGGACCAAGTAGCAATGAAGGTGTCGGGCCAGCTGCAAATAATTCTTGAACGAAAATGAATATTTCCAAGGTCCAAGGTGTAAAACAACACGCTGGGCTATGATGGTGTCTAAAACATCCCCCTAACTGAAGGTCCAAAACTAACGACTACAGATGCTGCAGCCATCTATAGTTATTAATCCTTGACGACCAAATAAAGCGGTGTTAGATTCATTGATACACATAAACACATGATTATGGAACAAATTTAAACTTCATACTAAATCACATTCCATTTCAAAATATTTCCAATTCATTACATAATCCCACAATCGCAAATCACATTCAGAGAAAATATATTTATTACGATATACGCCAAGAGCTACATATGAAGATGCCCCCTTGGACGATCAGAGTCTATACATTCAACATAGAAACTTTTCCACATAAACAACATAGTGGAATCAAATAAAAGAAATCTCTAAATAGCTACCATGCTTCCTGCAAGTCTTCGGAAGCTTTATTCGTCTAAAGAGGTACCTAAAAACCTCAACTCTCAAACAACTCAAAATCAATTGAGCATCCGAGAGCTTAAAGGGTTCAAGTCAGACATAAAGCCTGGTATGGATAATAATTTACCATCTCAAATCATTTAGATATCCAATGAGACCACGGCGCTTAGCGGAACGGGTTTTTCCCTCACTAATATCCTTAAAACTTTATAAAACCATATACTGTGCTCCTACTATCGAAACAGTATAATATGATAATATGCAAAACCAATGAATCAATTCTAGATTACCCATCCTCATTCATTCTGACTATCTATCTCAATTATAGTTTCTAGGATTACTATTAATCTATTAGCTTTCATGGACTGACTAAAAACCTGTAATATATTTAAAGGCTCCCTGTCCAATTGATTGGTTTTTATGGGATCACTAAGAACCTATTGGTAACTCCAGTATCTTTACTCTTATCCTAATTTTCATGGATTTACTAGGAACCTATTGGTGACTACAATATCCTCTCTTCTTACCATAGTTTTCATGGGCCGACTAGGAACCTATTGACATATGTAAATATCTTAATTCGAATATAGTTTTCATGGGCTAACTACAAACCTACTTGCCCCTGCCAGTATCAAATCATAGTTTTCATGGGCTTACTATGAACCTATCTGACATCTTCCTTTATACATAGTTTCATTGGCTAACTATGAACCTATTAGCCCCCGCCAATATCTTTTCCTATGCACGGATTTCATGGGCTTACTAAGAACCTATTTTCCCCTACCATTATCTTTCTATTATATTTTAGCATCCTATATTCTAGTTTCCACACCTCCTAGATGCAAGTCTACTCATTTAGGAGTTTAATCAATTTATATTTACTACTAGGTTAATATAGCTGGTTCTTTTACCCTTTATCACCAAAAATGCAGTTATGGGTCCATTATAATGTAAATATATTTATATTTGAAGAAGAAAACATAATAACATAGCAATACCACTCATATGAGTTTAATATAAAACATGTTTAATCCCTTTAACCTACTATTTTATCAAGGAAAGCTTCTTCTCAAACCATTACAAAAACTCTTTTAGTTTAGCCATGGATTTTTCCTTGAAAAATGAGTTCGGGTTATAAAACCTTTCGAAACCTTCGAAAGGTTGCTTTCGACTTCATAGGATAACCTCCCTCGAAAGCATTAAAATTCATCTTCAAACCATTAGGCTTCTGACTTTCTAATACTTTAAAACATTCCTTTCGAAACCTTCTGATTGTATTAAGGTATTAACATTTAAATTTAGAAGCATAGCTTCGAAACCATTGAAAGTACCCCTATCGAAACAATTGGAAGTAACCCTTCCGAAATCATTTAAAGTCCCCCTTTCAAAACCATTGGGTTTATACTTATTTGGGTCATGGTGAATATAGGCGAAAAAATCTCTTTTGAAACCATCCTTTATCATATAAAAATATTAGGGAAAACCTGATGGCGTCAGCATCATCTCTTTCGAAAGCTTTAAACCATTTAAACAAGCATTAAAGGACAGTGTCGAAACCCTTTTTGAAGTTGTTGCCTTCGAAACCTTTGGACCCTTTTGAAAGCATTAAGGAAGAATCTTGAAACATCTTTAAAAATCAAACACTACCTTTCGAAAGCATTGATGACTTCAACACCATCGAAGGGATAAAGGACGGCAGCAGGGCTTCGACTAGGTCGTAACCCTTTCTTTCAAAAGCATTCTTTCATAAGTAAAGGAACCCATTTGAAAGAAAACTTATGTTAACGATAACCCTTTTGAAACCTTTTAAAACCTCTTTCAAAACCATATGCTAGGACTACTTCAAAGGCTTAATTAAAATAAAGGCAGGCGCTTCTCTTTTTATAAAAAACAAGATATTGTCTTCTTCGGAACCATGCTTTTGATACATAACTTTTGCCTTTCTCTAATCCACTACGTACCATCATTGTGATACCTTATGTATTGGTTTCGCCTTAATAGATTTCGACTGGGTTGAAGGATAAAACTTCTGTGCCAAAAAGTACATCTAAAGAAGGCGGAACCAACTTTACTGAGTGACCTGGTTTAATACTACCTAAAGCAAATCTTTTTCTAACTAACCTGCTATGTGTCAGCACCAGATTGGTTTCCTTAACTTTTTCAAATTCTTTATAAAATAATTGCCATTGGTTTTAGATCTATACCATGGTTAAGTTAATCAAATAAGCCATTCCATTAAGCAAAACCAAAATTGCAAAGAAGTCCCTCTTCTAAAATAATTTAATTTGCATAGCAAATCACTTTGGAAAAATCCCCAAAAATTCCGGATATTCACTTTAGTCATGTTATCTAACATATAGAAATTCCAGACCTAAATTCATAATTTATTTTCCAAAATAAATTTATAAACCCAAATAAGCAAATTTTCCTCTGAAAATTCATAACAATCTTTCCATGACTTGGAAAATTATCAAAATTGGAACCCAACTTCAAAATCTTACTTTATAAAGCATAAAAAAATTCCATGGCATTTAAACATCAACATATATCTATTTTATCCTAAAAAATCGTATAAATCCATTTAAACAATCTTTTTTAAATTAAACAAATCAATATTCTACCATATCATCATCTAATTCATCATAAAAACGAATTTACCCTTAAATCCGAAAATATATGATTCAAATCAAAAATAGATATGGAATTATTATTCACCTGATCAAGATAAGGAGATTGGATTGGGATTGATTTTCTCTAAGCTTGAATCTCTTGCTTTTGATTTAATTTTTCTTGTTAATGGTCGGCCTCTCCTTCTTAGTTTTGTATTCAAAATTACGTAAAGGGTAAGAACGAAAATATGTAGGGATAAGTGTTATGGGCGGAAACCCAATATATCCTTATGTAATTTAATTAACCTAAAACCATTCCTAAACCCATTTAACTATTTTACTAGGCACGACCTTAATTGAATTTATTCAAATCTCAATCCCTTATCGCTTAACATTTACATTATTTTATTTTATTTATCTAATTAAATCTCTTGAATAATGATATAAAAATTTAAGGGTGTTACATACTCCCCTCCTTAAAGAATTTTGTCCTTGAAATTCAGTAAGGACTAAATACTAAACATAGTAATCATCTATATCGACTCCTAACAACCATACTGATCTACCTGACTATAAATTATCAATATAAATCTAATATAGACATACCCTCAAAGAAGATTAGGATAGATATTTCGAATTCTGCCCTCTATCTCCCAAGTACAGTCCTTCTCGTTGTCGCTCCACTGAACTTTCACAAACTTTACTGCCTTGTTCCTCAATCTTTACTCATCTCTCGTAACAACCTGAACTGGTTGTCTAACAAAAATCAAATTAGGCTCTACCACTAGATCTTCGAACCCTGTTGGAGGAATAGTAGTCTCTAGATTGTGCACATATTTGCGAAGATGAGATGCATGACATACATTATGGACACCTGCTATACTGTTCGGCAACTCTACTCTATATGCCAGCTTTCTAATCCTCCCTATAATCTGAAATGGACCAACATATCTCGGTGCCAGTTTCCCTAACTTCCCAAATCGTACCACACCCTTCGTTGCTGATACCTTAGTAAAAACCCTGTCACCAACTGAGAACACTAGGTATTTATGCCTTTTATCTATGTAACTCTTCTGTCTGGATTGAGCTTCTTTCATTCATTCTTGGATCAACTCAATCTTCTGCGATGCCTTCCTAATCAAATCTGGATCTAAGACCAGTCTGTCTCCAGTCTCCAACCAGCATACCCATGATTTGCATGGCCATCCATACAAAGCTTCAAAAGACACCATTCCTATACTAGTCTGATAACTATTATTATAGTTAAAACTCAACCAAATGTTGTGATCCTCCCAAGGTCCACCGAAATCCAACACAAAAGCTCTCAACAAATCCTCGAGTACCTTATTAACTCTCTCTTTCTAACCATTCGTCCGAGGGTGATATGCGATACTCATCTTGAGATTAGTTCCTAATACATCCAGCAGGCTCTTCCAGAGTTCGCTAGTGAATAAAGCATTCCATCACTGATTATGCTACTAGAAACTCCATAACTATGTTCTTCATTAACAACTTCGCTAAAATTGGTGTCGTCCTGATCGACTATACAGGAACAAAATATGCACTTTTGGTCAATCTATCCATAATGATCCATATACTCTCATTCCTCTATTTGAACTTGGCAACCAATCTATAAAGTCCATGGATCTCAAGTCTCATTTTCAAACTGGAATCTCTAGAGGCTGAAGTAACATACTCGACTTCTAATTTTCTGCCTTCACTTTGATAGTTTAAACATTGTCTAATCCATAAGCCAACATCCCGCTTCATGCCTTCCCAATAGAAGCTCCTCTTCATATCCTGATACATCTTGGTCCCTCCAGGATGAACTGTAAACTAGGGTCGATGATATTCCTCAAGAGCTTCTCTCCTCATCTTCTCAGCATTTGAAACATATAATCACCCCTTCTTTCTCAACCATCCTCTCTGGTCAAGACAAAATCTTTCAAATCATCGACCTCAATTTCAACCTCAAGCATTCTAATCCTCTCGGCTAATAATGGATCCTACCTCTTTTTAGAAGCAATTCTCTCGATCAACGCTAGTCGAACTTCTAAATAGGACAACATAGCGGTGCTTTGACTAGAACTAGCAGTCAATTTTAACTGCACACCATAACTGGCCAAAGCTTCTAGATCCTTCCATTCTGCCAACATAGCCAACACCACGTTCTGATGTCTTTTGCAAAGAGCATCCACTACTTTATTACCTTTCCATGGGGTATATTCTATACCAAAATCACATGCAGCCAAAAGCTCCAACAATCTCCGTTGTCTCACATTCAAGTTCTTCTAAGAGAATAAATATCTTAAAGACTTATGATTGATATACAACTCAAATATCTCCCCGAAAGATAATGCCTCCAAATCTTCAAGGAAAAAATCACTGCAGCCAACTCCATGTCGTGAGTAGGATATCTTATTTTATGTGGTCTAAGTTGCCTAGATGCATAGACAATGACTTTGCCCATCTGCATCAACACTGCTCCTAATCCGGTCCCATATGAATCAGTATATACTACCAACCTTGGCTTCTATCTGGAACTACTAACACTGATGCATTGGTCAACAAATGTCTTAACTTAAGGAATGCTTCCTCATATTTGTTAGACCAAACAAACTTCATCTCCTTCCTGGTAAGCTTAGTCAAAGACGTTGCTATCCGCGAGAAATCCTTGATGAATCCCTAGGATTAACCAGCAAGTCCAAGAAAACTTCTAATTTCGGTCACCGTCTCTAGTTTTTTCCAATTGTTAACATCTTTGATCTTATCTGGATTAACTGACAACTCTTTCTCTGAAACCACGTGGCCAAGAAACTTAACCTCTTTCTTTCAAAAATGACACTTGAAAAACTTTGCCTTTAGCTGATTCTACCTCAGTGTCTCAAACACAACTCTAAGATGATCTTCATGCTCTCTTTCATCCTCAGAGTATACCAAAATGTCATCTATAAACACCAACATGAATCTATCCAAATACTCTTGGAAGACTCGGTTCATCAAAACCACAAAGAAAGAATGTGCATTCATCAACCCAAATGGCATTACTAACCACTCATACGAACCATACCTAGTTTGAAATGCTGTCACAAGAATACTGTCCTCTGTCACTCTTAACTGATAGAAGCATGTTGCCAAATCCAACTGGAAAAACACTCTGGCTCCACTCAACTGATCAAACAGATCATATATTCTCAACGAAGGATACTTATTCTTTATTGTCCTTCCATTCAACTTACGATAATTGATATGCATCCTTAACGACCTATTAGGTTTCTTCACGAACACCGCTGCCGCTCGACAATGCGAACTGCTTGGTCTAATAAAATTTCTTCTTCAAGATGCACTAGTTGCACCTTCAATTCCTTCATCTATGTCGGTGTCATCCTGCTAGATGGTTCACTTATAGGTTCAGCTCCTAGCACAAGATCTATTCAAAACTCAACAGCTCATTTCGGTGGTAGTCCTATGACTAGCTCAAAGACATCCGCAAACTCTCTTGCTACTTGAACCTGACTTAGATCTTCTCCCACTTCCATTTCACTTAGCAAAGCACAACTACTCCGGTCAGAATTCTCTATTGAGAATATAATTTGGGTATGACTATCAGGGTGTCTTAGTGATATCTTCCAATCCTAGCAAAATATCCTGGCCTCATACCTTCTCAACCAATCCATACCCAAAATGATTCTGAAATCTATAAAATCATAAACATACAAAACGCATGCAAACTTATGACCTAACAAATAAAGTTCTAATTTGTAACGACTCGAAATTTTCGATCCCGAAAATTCCAGATGGTTAGGAAAAAGAAGAAAGAGATAGAAGAAGATCAGAAACACCAACATCTCACATTCGCAGCGGATAAAATATAATAATAAATAATAAAAGTTATACAAAGGAAAACTGTACTTGTCAAATTTCCCTTTAATACATCAGAGTTATACATATATACAGACACTAAATATGCACAATCATCATGTCTCAGATATACAACAATATAATACAGCGGAAACACTCCATACGTTCTTGCCATCAAGCTCGCCTTCTGAGCTCCAGAACGTCCTTACCTAAAAATCTGTAATACTCGGTCTGTCCCGAACATTACATCAAAGTAACACCCGGATCAGGCTGGAAACCAGCGTGAGTAAACCCATCTAACATGGAATACAAATCATACGACTATAAAAAAAACCCGGGGTAACTCGTATCAATTTACAAATTCACAATTTGTTATAGACATCACTTATTTCACACATCACTTTTCCAAGTACCAAAATTTAGATCAAATAGTTTAATTCACTTAAACCATTTCATTCCAGCCTATTGATTTCACATATCAATCTATAAAAATTAGAAGTGGTTTCTGGATTTTCTAATACCCGACCCCGGTCTCATCGAATCTCATGTCATCCTTCCTAAGTTATCCAAGTGAAATACACTTCAAACTTTAAATACAGGATGTTCCTTTCACAAAAATTCATCATTGATAGATAACCACAATATCATGTCCGTCCAAACATATGATACTACAAAACATTTCATATCAGAGATATCAACCAATCCAAGGCACTTATCATCATTCAAGCATTATCAATTCATATCATAATTGATTTAATTAGTTAAATTAAATGAATTCTTAAGAATTAATCACTTAATCCTGCTCATATTTATTAATTACTAATTTTTAATTAATAAATCACTCCATGGTTATCTTATCAATCAATTAATTAATCTCCATTCACAAATCAATTATCCTTTTAACTGTCAATTAATAAACCTTAATTGTTGATTAATATCCTACAATACAAAGTAATCAATCATTAATTACTTTATAATCAATTAATTATTCTTTAATTAACTGATTAATTATCCGTCAACTATTGATTGATAACCTTAATTATTAATCAATATCTCATAATACTAATTAATTAATCCATAATTATGCCTATAATTAACTAATAAATCAAAATTATCCTATAATCACTTCATTAATCAATTAACCTTAATTTATCAATCCCTTAATTACTTCATTAATTATATGAATTAATGATCCTTATATCTTCTTTAATCAATTGTTTTTTTCTAAATCTTTATTCATTAATCAGCTTAGTTAATAGGTCCGTAAATTCAAAATCAATTTAATTAACCACTTTAAAATCAACAATCTTATACATTTGAAGTTTGGAAATTATTAAATTAAACACCAAACAAATTTGAATTCCATTTGTTTTTAAAGAACTTACCTTTCACAAATTCACTTTAAATATATTTAAAATTTAGTTAAACATTCCCTTTGAAAACTCAATAGCTTAATTAACTTAATTTTTTTTAAACACTTTGAAACTATTTAAAATATTTTTCTTTAAATTTTGAAAACTTGTTAACATTTCTTTTTAAAACTAATCACTTAAGTAACCTTTTAAAACTTCCAAACTTGTATTCAAATTTTAACATTTGAACATTGTTTCTCCAACTTTTAAAACCAAGCTCGAATAAACTCAAACCCGAGCCTTACCCTCCAGATTCCCCGAGTTAACCCTTCAGCAAACCCAAGCTTGCCTTTTAGACAAACCCCCACTCAAAATCTTCGAGACCATCGCGTGAAAAATTGAAGTAAACCCGAGCACGTCCTTCGTTCCCAAACCCAGACTTCGCCTGACACCAGAGTCGTGCTCATGCACGTGCACCGGCCACTCTGGCTATCGTCGATCGTCGCGATGCTCCTTAACAACTTCACGAACCCACTCGATCACGATCAAACCCATATTCGAAGATACAACTCAAAATTGAAAAGAGCGTTCGAACCAAAATCTGGAACAAACTTTCTCGACAAAACTCAAGTTGCCGACGGCAACTCTGACCTCCATCGTACATGCCACCCAGTCCATAGCTTCGCCTCAACCTCCAGACTCGCCCCATCTCAGTCTGGAGAAACTCGACTCAACGTCGATGACGATAAACACTGTAACTACGGCCAACCCAAACTCGACCTAAAACTCTAATCAGCCTCGCCACGCCCACCACGTCAACTTATAAAATCATTCGCCATTTTTCTCATCATCATTGACCCTCTAGCCACCTCTGACCCGAACCCTGGCCTCCCTTGATTCGTAGATCATCGAAAATTGACCATAACATAAATTACGTTCAACTCACGATTTCTCTAGAAATAAAGACCTAAAAATCACAAATTTATTTTCAAAAATCATGGATTTTGTTAACAAATCCACCTATATGCCTGAAACATTCAATTATTCAAATCAAGATTTTGATATGTGAGAAATTTCCACTGAAATTCCTACTTTATGCTGAAGCTACCCTTAGATCTTATCTAAAATGTTTTTAGATCAAATATCCTATCACAACACATACATATTTGTTTATATATCAAGGTTTAAAATGAATTAGGGAAGAGATTTTAAAGTTTGATTAGGGTTTTGAAACCTGTATAACTAAAACAGAGTAATCATTTGTTCAGTTATGCACACCCTGAAATCATATATAGATATCCACATGCAAATTTTCTGAAGATGCTTGTAACACTTATCATACTTTGATTCCAAATAATCATAGCATACATAGGAACATAATTTACTCACTGGTATAAAAAAAAAGAAACCGTGTTAGTTTACTCACGTTGCTTTGAAAGCAGAAAACCTGGAAACTGTTAATGCTGTTGAGTTTGATTTGGAAGCTCTGATCGGTTGAATTGAATTTTGATTTTAATTTGTTGCTTGATTCTAGTTGAATCTTTGTTTTTCACTTAGCTTGCTTTTGAATGAATGAAGAAAAATGAAGAAGGCAAAGTAGAGATATATAGGCTGCTCTTTGGTGTACACAGCAAGCTTCTACTTTTAATAAAAAAAATTCTTTGGTCAGCAATTTCTATGACCTGATATGATTTCTTATGACCTGATTTTGATTCTGAATTTTTGACCTTGATAAAATGTTTTTGTGTGCTTGCATTAATTACTATGTCCCCTCTTTTGTTTACATACATACATTCATCTTTTGAATGTTCATTTATATACTGTATATATATATATATATGAGCAATGTTTTTTTTGTCTTATTTCCTTTACGCAAACAGATATACACAGAGTTACATGTCCACCTATGGAAAATATATTTATAACTTAACTACCTGTTCGTATATTTAAATGTCATAAGCTTGTACATTTATATTTTGGATATCTATCTTAATTTTAAATGGTCGAGTTTAGATATATATATATATATATATATATATATATATGACTACGATATCTTCATATTCAGTAATTTTATATTTATTATAGTTTTTAAGTCTATATATATTCAGATATTTTAAATATGAGAAAATTTATTTATTCGACAAATAAAACCAATATCCCAATAATTAAAACAAATTATATACCAGATTACAGATGTTAGAAAACCCAGGTCGTCACATAATTGGTTACATCTCATCCCCAGAGTTGCACACCCTCCTACTGGATTCGCAACCCTCAAGGAAGTAACAAGGTATGTGGGTTTAACCATAACCTATCAACCAAACACTGTGATATAAATGAATGTGATGCACCGGTATCAAATAGTATCCTAAGTGGTATGCTCTGAATCAAAAACGTACCCTCCATCACGGCCTTTCCGTTATCAGCTGTAGTAGGCTTAGCTGATGACGCAATAGTAAAGACCTTTCCTTTGTCCACCCTGACTGGCCCTGGACACTGGTTCTTATAATGTCCAACTTGGTCACAATTGAAGGACTTTGCATTCTTTTTGAATGCAGCCTTCTTTCCCTTTCCTGACCAACACTCATTTGCATAATGACCCTTCTTTTCACATTTGTAGCAGACTAAATCAGGCTTGCCTTCTTGGTAGCATCCCCTTTTTGGGCTCTCTTCTTCTTAAAGAATTTCCTCTTCTTTCCCTGAGGACCCTCGGACTCAACTGGCTTCTCTGTAAGAGATACATCAAGCATCTCTTCATGGAGAATGACCATCTCCACCACCACATTACAAGGTTCTAGGATATGGGTCATGGTCATTCTAGTAAGCTCAATCTCAGTCCTCCAATGAACCTCTCATTCCTTCGGGTGTCAGTGTCAACTGTATCATATCCATATCGAGACAATTCAACAAACTTAGCAGCATGCTTAATTACTAACATTTCTCCTTGAACTAGATCTATGAACTTTATCATCAACGCCGACTTAGCAGCCTCCAATAGAAACCTCTGCTCAAACTTCCTTCTGAAATCAGCCCATGTCAGCTCTTCCTCTGAAACTTTTGCAGTCATACTATTCCACCGGTGAAGCGCTGCCCCTTGCAACTGCCTAGTGGATAGCCTCCTCTTTTGTCCATTGTTCAATCCTTGATCATTAAATATCCTCTCACAGTGCAATGGTCAATTCTTGACTTCAATAGCATCCTTCGTTCCAACAAACGGCTTTCCATACACTAGGTCAATTCTTGACTTCAACAGCATCCTTCGTTCCAACAAACGGCTTTCCATCCAAACTAGTGTAGTCTCCGCTTAACTTAGCATATTTATTCCCAACTGGAGCCACATGATTAGCTCCTCCAACATTACCAGCTTGCAAAAGATTAGCTAACAACTAATACACCATCCTCGCATCTACTGGTGGATTTCTAGCACTAACATTGGCCTTAGCATTTTGGTTAGCATTAGCATGTCAACCTTGGTTCCTCTTGTTATTAGGTCGAACATTTCCATTGGTTGTGGTGGTTCCTTTACCTAGATTTCCTCTTCCGTTTCCTTCTTACATATCTTCTTTCTCGTAAATCTTCATACGAGCCTTAGTAAGATGCAGAAGAATGGTCTAAGAGAGAGGGGAACACGTACTTATATATATATATATATATAGCGTTAATCTAAACCCCGATCATGTTTTCAAATTCATTGGATTACATTTCAAAAACTTTTAGGTTTAACTTTCTTTTAAAGTTTCATAAACCTATGATCTGATACCAACTTGTAACAAGACTCTACTTAAAAGCCCAAACTAACTGCGACGGATGTTGTAATCATCCATAGTTATTAATCCTTAGCGACCAAGTACGTCGGTGTTAGATTCATTGATAGACAGTGAATATGGAAAACTTTTAAACTTCAAACAAAATCACATTCCATTTTAAAATATTTCCAATTCATAACATAATCCTACAATCGCAAATAATGTTCAAAGAAAATATATTTATTACAACATACGCTAAGATTGACATATGAAGATGCCCTCTTGGATGATCAGAATATATACAGAAAATATAACAACTTTTCCAATACAAACAACACATTAGAATCAAATAAAAGAAACTCTAAATAGCTATCATGCCTCATGCACGTTTTCGAAAGCTTTATTCATCTAATGAGGTACTTGAAAACCTCAACTTTCAAACTACTCAAAATCAATTGAGTATCCGAAAGTTTAAAGGTAAAACATAAACTTCGGGTCGGACATAAAGCCTGGTATAAATAATAATTTACCATCTCAAATCATTTAGATATCTACTGAGACCACATAGCTCCGCAAAACGGGTTTACCCCTCACTAGTATCATTAAAACTTTTATAAGACCATATACAATGCTCCTGCATCCATAATGGTTAAAATAATTCAAAACAGTATAATATGATGATATGCAAAACTAATGAATCAATTTTGGATTACCTACCCCCATTCATTCCAACTATCTGCCTCAATTATAGTTTCTAGGATTACTATTAACCAATTAGTTTTTATAAGCTGACTAATAAACTGTAAAATCTTTAAGGACTCCCTGTTCAATTACATAGTTTTCATGGGATCGCTAAGAATATTGGTACCCAATATCTTTACTCTTATCCTAGTTTTCATGGGTTGACTCGAAACCTATTGGTGACTCCAATATCCTCTCTTCTTCCCCTAGTTTTCATAGGCTGACTAGTAACCTATTGACAACTGTTGATATTTTAATCTAGGTAGAGTTTTCATGGGCTAACTACGAACCTACTGGCCCCTACCTAATGGCTCCTGCTAGTATCAAATCATAGTTTTCATGGGATCGCTATGAACCTGTCTTTCTGACATGTTCCTTTATGCATAATTTTTATGCGCTAACTATGAACCTATTGACTCCTGCCAATAACTTTTCTTATGCGCAGTTTTCATGGGCTTACCGAGAACCTATTAGCCCATGCCAATATCTTTGTATTATATTTTAGCTCCTATATTATGGTCTTCTTGACCTCTTGGATGTAAGTCTACTCATTCAGGAGTTTAATCGATTTATATTCACTACTGGGTTAACCTAGTTGGTTCTTCTACCCTTTATCCCCAAAATGCAGTTATGTGTCCATTATAATGTGAATATATTTATATTTGAAGAAGAAAATATAGTAGCATAGCAATACCACTCGTTTAATATAAAACATGGTTAATCTCTTTAACCTATTATTTTATCAAGAAATGCTTCTTCTCAAACCATTATAAAAACTCCTTTAATTTAGATAAGGATTTTCCTTTAGAAATTAGTTCGAGTTATAAAACATTTCGAAACCATTGAAAGGTTTCTTTCGACTTCATAGGACGACCACCTTTGAAAGCTTTAAAATTCATCTTCGAACCATTAGGCTTTTGCCTTTTTAATACTTTAAAACCGTCCTTTTGAATCCTTTCGATTGTATTAAAGTATTAACATATAACTTTAGAAGTATAGCTTCGAAACCATTAAAAGTACCACTTTCGAAACCATTGGAAGTACCCTTCCGAAATCATTAAAAGCCCCCCTTCGAAACCATTAGGTTTATACTTATAATATTATTTGGGTCAAAGTGAATATATTCACAAGCATCTCTTTTGAAACCATTCTTTATCATATAAAAATATTGGAAAAAACCTGATGGCGTCAGCACCATCTCTTTCGAAAGCTTTAAACCATTTAAACAAACATTGAAGGACAGTGTCGAAACTCCTTTCGAAGCTATTGCCTTCAAAACCTTGGACCCTTTCGAAAGTATTTAGGAAGAAGCTTAAAAAATCTTTTATAAACAAACACTACCTTTCAAAAACATTGATGGCTTCCACATCAAAAGGCTAAAGAACGGCAGCAGGGCTTCGATTAGGTCGTAACCCCTTCTTTCAAAATCATTCTTTCGTAAGTAAAGAACCCATTCAAAGAAAACTTATGTTAACGGAAACCATTTCGAAACCTTTTAAGCCTCTTTTAAAATCAAATGCTTCGACTCCCTCGAAGGCTTAATTAAAACAAAGGCAGGCACTTCTCTTTTTGAAAACAAACCAAGGCATCATCTCCTTTGGAAGCCATGCTTTCGACACCTAACCTTTCGCCTTTCTCCAATCCACTACATACAATCATTGTGATACCTTGTGTATTGGTTTCGGCTTAATAGGTTTCAACTAGGTTAAATGCGAAAGCTTCTGTATCGAAAGGTAACTGTAAAGAAGCCGAAACCAACTTTACTGAGTAATCCTGGTTTAATACTACTTAAAGCAAACCTTTTTCTAATTAGCCTGCCACTTGTCAACACCGCCTTAACTTTTTCAAATTCTTTACTAAAATAACTTCCACTAATTTCAGATCTAAACCATGGTTAAGTTAATTAAATAAGCCCTTCTATTAAGCAAAACCAATATTACAAGGAAGTCCCTCTTCTAAAATAATTA
Organism: Allium cepa; assembly: GCA_030765085.1. Classification (NCBI taxonomy): domain Eukaryota; kingdom Viridiplantae; phylum Streptophyta; class Magnoliopsida; order Asparagales; family Amaryllidaceae; genus Allium; species Allium cepa. The sequence goes on along the minus strand of CM060943.1, from coordinate 823,758,974 downwards.
AATTTGCAAAGCAAACCACTTTGGAAAAATCCCTAAAAATTTCAAAAATTCACTTTAATCATGTTATCGAACATGTCAAAATTCCGGAACCAAATTCTTAATATGTTTGCGAAAATAAATTTATAAACCCAAATAACCATATTTTCATTCGAAAATTCATAACAATTTCTACATAGCTTGTAAATTATCAAAATTGAAACCCAACTCCAAATCATATTTTATACAACATAAATTTTTTCCATGGCATTTAAACATCAACATATATCGGTTTTACCCTAAAACCTTGTATAAATCCATTTAAACAATCTTATTTAAATTAAACAAATCAATATTATAGCATATCATCTTTCAATTCATCATGAAAATGAATCTACCACTAAATCCCAAAACATATGATTCAAACCAAAAATAAAGATAGAATTATTATTCACCTTGATTTAAATAAGGAGATTGGATTGAGATTGATTTCCTCTAAGCTTGAATCTCTAGCTTTTGATCTAATTTCTCTTTTTAATGGTCGGCCAATCCTTACGTTTTGTTTTCAAAATGATGTGAATAGGAATGAAATGGTAAGAACGAAAATATATAGGAATAAGGGTTAAGGGCGGCAAATTCTCAATATACCCGTATGTAATTTAATTAACCTAAAACCATTCATAAACCCATTTAGTTATTTTATAAGGCATGACCTTAATTGAATTTATTTAAACCTCAACCCCTTATCACTTAACATTTGCATTATTCTATTTAATTTATCTAATTAAATCTCTTAAATAATGCTATCAAAAATTAAGGGTGTTATAGTGTCGGGCCAAAGAAGGGTCATGCCCGAGCCAATCTTGATAGATGCATCGGTTGTTGAAGTCATTTTGAGTTGTGTTAGCCGTTAATGGATTTGGACTTAGTGAGCTGACCTGATTTCAAATTGGATGCAGACTTCTATGAGTGTGTCGTTTGCTTAATGCCCAAGTTTGCTAAGGAAAGTTGAATGGTGTTAATATAACAACCCTAATTATAATTAACATTATTTAGGATATTTATGTGGTAAATTAAATAAAATAGGGGCTGGCTATTTGAAGACAAAATTACATACAAAATGGTGACACAAAAGATCTGGACCATTGGATTTTTTTGTCTTTATGGGGAAGGTGGACTTCAGGGGCAATCTAATGGTGGAGATTCTTTGTGTCACCAATTGTATCTATATTTTGTGTCTAAATAGACTTTCCTAATAAAATAATACAAATGGTTAAGGAGAATGAGATTTGATAATTAATAGGGGTCGTGCCTTAATGAATGAGTTAATAGGAATGGTTTATAATTTAATAAGGAGGATTTATGACAGGGGTAAAATGGGAATATGTCACATTTCTCAACTAAAACTCTTCATCCCTCACTAACTCATAACCACTTAATTCACAAAGATAAAAATAGCCAACAAGGTCGGCCATTGCTAGTAAATTCAAGAAGAAGTAAAACTAGGGAAAACAAGATTAAAGCTAAAGGGAATCAAACCAAATACAAATATCAACCTTCCTAAACCATACAAGGCGAATAATAGTTTTTCTCATGTTTTAATTGTTATTTTAGTTTTAAGATAAATCCGACTTTTTTTGCTCATATTATATCATGTTATGACGGTTTGAATGATTATATGCTTATTGGTGAATTTATGGAATTTATTTATGAAATAAGTAATATGTTCGAGATATAAAACCCATCATATGATACCCAAATGACTTGAAATTTTAATATGATGTTAGAAACATTATTTTGAAAGTGGGTTTTTAATTTCATAATTTTATTTTTTAATGAGAATATTTGGTGTTGTAAAATGAGATATTTCGAGTTTAATTATTTAAAATAATTAAATTATGTTTTTGAAATTTTTATATGTTAAAGGATATAATGAATTGGATTTATTATGATTTTTAGGGATTTTTCCAAAGTGTTTGTGATATATTATGAATTATTTGAGCTAGAAAAGCTTAATTATTATGATTAAATATTAATATAACCGGTGTGGATTGCAAATTGCTTTGGGAATGATAAATCTACCTTAAAGTAGTTTTCTAGAAAAGAATTTTGATAAAGTAATTATTAACTAATAAGATTTTGACAAACAATAGGGGTTGATGAAAAGAAATTACTTTTTGTTTTTGAAAAATGAGTGATCCTCAATCATTGGAGAAGAGCACTCATATAATTTTATTCTACACTAAAAAATGGAGCTATCAACAAGCCTGACAAGTAGCGATTCCCCTCCATACAATAAGTTTTAAAAATAAAAAACCCTAAAATATAAAGAACGATGGTCCAATATTAAAAGTACAAAAAAAATCAAAAAATTATAAAAACTCTGTAATTTTCCAAATCTGATGAAACCATCCCAATCAGTACATGTACCTGATCCTGCTAAGAAACTCCACAAAAAAGAGTAAGCATAATGCATAAAATGTGTGTATATGTGTTTTGAAATGAAAAAAAAAATTATACAAGGCACGTACACTCAAGTAAAGATGCAATGTTATGTTACATAACAGTAGTAACAAAGAACACATGCTAATATAATAGTATAGCAAGAAACATGTATATAGGTATTTTAACTGATAGACATTTAGTTAGTGATGCAAAACAAACCAAGCAATGTATAGAGCATTAGTAAATGCATAATTGATTGAATTCATTTTAAGGCTCGACGCATTAAAAATGACGCACATCCCATAAGGCAACAACCAATGGACAAACATTGCAAGCAATTTATTGAGCTATTTGAACTTAGACTGTTGCATTTATATTATGAAGAAGCAAAAATAGTGAGTCATTTCTAACCATCATAGCCAAAATAGTTAGAAAGAACATGAAATATCACCTCACATAAAACATGGCATTTGGTCTTTTTTAGACTAATAAAATAATCTCAATGAAATTCAGAAGGCAGGCTCAACAAGTATGTAAGTTCAACAAATGCACGAAACAAGGAAGTATAAAAACATATGTGCATATAATCAAATAAAAATATTAGAGCATTCAAATATATTCGAATATATACTCCTATATATCAGTGTTGAAATAGTGAAATAAACACTGAGCGAATATGAGTTATTTAACTTTATGAATGAATTGTCAAGATATGAGAATACTAAATCTCAGTGAAACTTATGTAAAAGGCATGGGATTGTATCAACATCAATCAACAGGTTCAATTAGTGCATGGTACAAAGAAGTACAATGCCAAATACACATATAATCGAATATATATATATATATATATATATATATATATATATATAAAGTATTAAAATATATATTAGTGAATGGATATGAATTAGTGAAATGAGCATCCTAATGAAATTTACATATGCACGGTGAATTGATAAAGTGAGCATCTCTACATGAAACACAACAACAAGAATCTAAATGGATAAAATAATTTTAGCATCTCCACATGAAATACAACAATATGAATCTAAATGGATGAAATGATTTTAGAGGTCAGTGCCAAATTATTCATAGTAATACCAAAATCAAGATTTCAATAATGGATAATATATGTATTTTCAATAAAAAATCAGAGGTTTGACCAAGACTGACTAATATATGAAAGTATGAAACTAGACTGACTGATATATGTAAATATGAAACATCAAGTTTAAACCTGAATAATGAAGGAAAACACACACATACAAGACAATGCAAGGATACATGGTTAACTAGTCTGAGATGATCATTGAAGTATGTATGTGCAAATGAAATTATATTAAAATGGAATCCATGGTGAATAGAAAAATACGTTACATGCACAATCACATATGATGAAATAGTCAGTCCTAATAAGTAATACCAAGGCAGCAAGCAACTAAAAATGTATAAACTGGAATTCCAGTAAACACAAATTATCAAAAGTTCACTATCACTTATCAATACAATACCACTTATCCACAACAATCATGGATGAAAAATTCCATAAGACATTAATGACCAAAGGCACCAGATAAGTGACAAAACCAAGAACAAAGTCACATAAACCATTCCAATAGCATAACAACTAAATGAACCAAAGTTGTGGCGACTTTCATTTCGAAAAGTTTAAATCGACAATAATCCACACATTCTAACCCAAACGTCCAAAACGCAGATAATCAATGAGGTTAATTAAGAAAAATAAGAAAATAAGAAAACAAAGACAAAATCTCACCAAACATCCAGAACGAAGATAATCAATGAGGTTAGTTAAGAAAAATAAGAAAACAATGACAAAATCTTGCAAAATGGAATGAAAAAATATAATAATCACATAAATAAGACATGAAACTGTTTATATTATACATTCCATTATAATTTACAACATCTATCAGAGTTATACATACAATAGAGATAAAATAAAACAATGCAGCAGAACAACATGATGCAGGGAATAATACTAGTAATATAATAAACCAAATCTTCGACTTCTTCCTCTAGAAATAATCTTCAATGCACTAAAAATTTAGGGCTGGCCCGAGCATAATGAAAAGAAAAAACACTCGAGTCAGGACTAAAATATCCTTATGTGATTCAAATCAATATCTCATATAACATGCGTGTAATAGCGTCGGATATATTTATGAGATTTTACGTCTCCTATCCAGTGTATAACATGGGTGTAATAACTCAAGAGATGTTACGGGATTTTCCATCTCTTAAGGTATATAGTAGAATACACTATATATGTAAGGTCTAATCAGTAAAATAAATATTTTTCTTAGCGTTAAAGCTTTAAATTAATCTCCCTTAACGCGTTTTTAAGCACTGTCGTACAGTTTGCATATAACACCCTAGTAGCACATCGGAGGATAGGAATGCTCCGTGATACGACAACACTAAAAAAACTCGTAGTAGTCTCGTATAAGGACAAAAGTGTGACAAGACACGTGTGGCAGTGCCCAAGGTAGGATACTACCAGTTTGGGTCGTAGGGCTGGTGGTAACGCATCATAGCCACGATCGCCCACTGTATCCTTCCATCCCATATTGAATTAAAGAGGGGTTATCCCAAATCAATGTGCACTAATCTAAATCAACAACAAAAGTAATAGAATGGACCAAGTCCAAGAAGAAAAACGAATAACGAATGTCCGCTAAGGGTAGCTAGCCCGCTTGGCCCTGTCAATCCATCATGTTTTAGTCATTTCAAATTGGTGCAAGTGTTGGGGTCTATCCATCATCGTTCTCATTTTTCAAACCCAACAAACATATGCCAAATCCAACCACTTCATTCTGAAGTCTCCTTCGCGTACATAGTTGTTAAAGCGGTTCCAATATTTACAAAGAATATGTCAATAAGAGGCCCCGGTCTCTTTAACAACCAAATGTCGTTTTACACACCGGTTGGTACTTTTACATTTCGAAAACAATTCATACTTGATATCAATATCATATTTGCTTCAAAAAATTCAATTCCATTTCAAGATATCATACTTACTTAAAATATGTTATTTCACTTCAAAAATCATTTTCGCCTCAAATTCCTATTTTAAATTTTAATTAAGGTTATAACTTCGTTTTAACACAATTCACATTTAAATTCAGGATTTAAATATAAACAGTTCCCACACTGACCAGTTTGAATTTTAAACAATAATTTGAATAGTTGTAAATTGTTTAAAATATTATAATAGTTTGATAAAATGGTTTAGATATTAAAAAGGTTTATATAGGAAAATAATTTGAATATTTAAAAAGATAGATTTTAATTCAATTTCAATTTCAAATTAATTCAATTTTGATTTCAAATTAATTCGATTTCGATTTCGATACCAATTAATTTCAGTTTCAATTTCAATTCGAATTAGTTTCCATCAAATTCTTAATTTTAAACTATTTCATTTTATATCAATTTCCACTTTGATATCAAATTATCGATTTAAACTTCGATGTTCAGTTCAATGTTCAACTCTTTAAAATAATTCAATCTCGAGCCAAAGTTTGACATATCAATTCAGATACCTATACTTGGAAATATTTCAAAGTTCGAACAAAAATTTAAAACTTTGAAGCAATTTAATTTCAATGATTCCAATCTTATTCCAATCATAACTTAAGTTTCAAATTAAATTCTTTAAAACAATTTCTTTTAACAAATTTTAAATTCGACATTCAAAACTTGAATTTGAAATTAATTCAATCTTAACAAATTTGCTTTTTAATTCTTTAAATAAAAATCATTTAAATAGATTCAAATTCAAGAATTTAAACCATTTAATATAACCAATCCGGTGTCCGTATATAATTTCTATCCTATGGCCAAGTGATCAGTTATTTCGATTTTTAATTTCAGGGATGGATATATCATTTGGAAAAAAAATATCATGGGTATATATCGCTTCAACCTATTTCTAAGTATACTAGGAATAATTCAAATTACAGTTTTACATAATGTCAAAAATATACAAGGTGATAACAGAAACATGTAAAAATAAATAAACATCCAAATCATCCAAAATATCAACCAATAGTCATAATCAACATTCCAAAATAGTCAATATATCACAACGGTTAACCAGTTATCAATTATCGAGAATTTAACTAGCATTTTAATTTCAATTTCAATTTAATTGTCAAATTTAATTTCTAACAATCAATTCAAATGTTAATTTAGATGTCAATCTAAATTATCAAACACTAGTAAATAAAATTAAATTACTTCGAGATATCAATTTAACTCATAAAAATATTTTAGCACTACGTGAGCATTTAAAACACTCACCTTTGTTCGAATCTGAAAATTAAAATGAAACCAATTGCAATGAATTAAGCTCCATAGCGTGGACAATGTCACTACAAATCCAACGCAAAAGACGACACTCGAATCCGACCTCGTACGGAGGATATACGGACGAATTAGCAAAACGAATAATTAAAATTTAATTAACATACTTAATTAAATGTTATACTAATCCTCACCTTAATCTCTCTACTCGTCTCACAAGCCTGCCTCAATCTTCCAGGAATGCACGTGGCTTCATTTTTTTATAAAAATGCGAATGTCGATCGACAAATGCCACCTTGTCTCCCTCCGTCCGCCGCCGACACACACCAGCAGCCACCGTGCCTTACGTACAAGCGATCAAAGCCTAGAAATCCAAACGACGCAGTTAAACGCGACAAAAATTCGATCACCATGCGATGCCATTTAACGATCCAACCGCATAGATTGTAGAGCTCGTCAAGCTCACGTTTTTCCATTTGGGATCAAGAAATTTCGTTCAACGGATGAGGAGAAATCGAAGGGAGAAGGTCATGAATTTTTGACCATTAAATGAATAGAGGAAGACAGTCGTAAAAGATAGGATTTCATTTGTGTGAAAATGAAAATATCTCACGACTAATTATATAAATTTCCAGCCCGATTTGACCGGGGAAATTCCAAACATCAAATGAAGCATGCCGCCTGGCACTCTATATGTAATACCCCTATTTCGAACACAATGGAATAGGTATCAGGAGCCAATTCCATCATATTCAAAAGATAGCTTTTCAAAATAAAATTAGTTTAATTAAATTCCTTTAATTAAACTCTATGCGTTTCAAGCTCGCATGGCCAAACGATAAGTTCGATCACCACAAACTTGAAATTATATAATAATTCACTATTACAGATCCAATAAAACTTTTTTCATAGAAATCCGAGACAGTTCCCAAAAAGACTATTTTTACACGTTAACTAAAAAAAGAAATTTCCAAAATAAATTTAATCGCTTTTAACTTCAATTTTAAAAGTTAACAAATTTTATTCTTGTTTAAATAAAATTTAGATCAACTTCCGACATCATTTTCATTAACATTAAATTCAAGATTAGATTATTTAAATAAATCCAATATTAAGTTTAAGCAATTTTAATTACCTAGTAAATCACCATAATTTAAATGTAAGTTATTTAACTTACAAAATTTAACTTTTAAAACAAATTCAGATAACAAAACAACCACTTCCATTTTAGAGCAGTTCAATATTTATTATTCAATCCCAGTTACTGTTTATAATTCAATACATTTAATTTCATTCTATAATTATTACTGTCTAAATCTTCGAAATTGTTTATTTCATAATCTTATTCAAGTTCATATTCAATAAATTACACAAATAAACTATTAAATCTTATTTCTAATTCTTTTTATTCAATAATTATATTAAATTAATGATTTAAAATAGTTAAAAATATGGGTCGTTACACTCTCCCCCACTCGAAACTTTTCGTCCTCGAAAAGGGGTTAAGTAAGGAATTTAACATACAATATATTTTACTCAAAATAATCAACATATAAAACATAAAATCTTATTAGAAAACCATTACCATGCTTCCACTATGCCACTTCGATATCGACTTTATGGAATTCACAACATATTTATAAAAACAAGTTATATAATCTTAAAATCTCAAAATTATTCAAACACCCAGATTACCGAAATTTTTTGGTAGCGTCTCCTTTGCACGGCTCGATCGTAAAAAATTTACAATACAAATTTGTAACACAAATATACCAAATATATATCTCATCTCAATGATGAGGCCTCCAGTAAAGAAAAATATAAAGGTGTGGTATGTAATCCGATATATGTACCTTATTATTATTAATATGAGCGAGTTCGCTCGTATTAAACAAGAAAAAGCAAATTAAACTATGTATACGTCCAAATGGTCTTCGTATGTATCTAACTCAACTCAAAATTTAAATATTAGTTACTTATAAAAGATGTAGAAACATGTAGAGGTTTAATAGAACTATATAATATGAATTCTAAATCAAACTATACACAAACACTAATACACAACCATAACAATCATATGCAACCAAAAATTGTTATAACAATGATTTGCAACCAAAAAAACCATTCAACAATTAATATTCATCCAATTAATTTATAACAATACGAATTTACATTATCGAATGTCAATATTTAATTTATACACTTCATTTCTTATTAACATCCAATTTTTATTACAATTAATTGGTTTGCTTCAAATTTATTCACATCTATTGTATTTACATTCAGTTTATTTAAATTAAATTGTTTTACTTTTTGTTTAACACATTTCATATAAATTCATTTATAGACCATTTCATAAATCAATACATTTAACCTTGTTTAAGCTAAATTTTATTTCATTACCACTACTGATATCATTTAAAAACCATTTAAGTTTATTATAACCATTTTATAAAATGCAACTCATGTTTATTATTACTTCATAACTTAAGTTTATATTAATTCATTGATTCACTTCATTATTCATTTCATTAATCATATCATTAACTTTACTTAAGTAAATTTTATTTTATAACCCAAATTTATACTAATAAATTTTCTTTTTATCACAATCATTTCCATTCAAATTTTCCTAAGTTAACTTTCGACTTATAATTCCTTTCATTAACTTACTTCATATTTAATTAGTAACATCTAATTTATTAAAACTACTCCACTTGCATTTAATTTATTTACATCCAGTTTAAATCAAATTCAATTACTCACATAAATTTTATTTACACTCATTTATTCCCATTCAACTTCTTACACACCCAAATTGCATTTCATTTTATAATTCAAGTTCATATTCATTCTATTAAATCATTTTATAGCTTAAGTTGAATTAATTCACCTTACGAATTCATCTAATTCCATTCATATCCAATTAAATTCATTTAACCATTATTAAGATAAACTTTATTTCATTTTATCCGTTACTCAATTTATTTAACTTTATTTAAATTAATTCTTTTCTTTTCTTATCATTCACATTCAAAAGATTTAAAATTTATTTTTATCTTAATATCTATAAGTTATACAAATTAATTCACTTAGATTTACATTTTATTATTTTATCTAATTTATTTCAAATACAATTCACTTTTATTTAAGCTTTCTTGAGTTAAATTTCATTTTGTTTGCTTCATTTCACTAACTCAATTTATTTAATATTTCTTAGGTTAACTCTTTTGTTTCATATCTTAGATTCAAATTTTCTTTTATTTGCATAGCCAGAATGTCCAACCGTTTTTAAAATTCGGTCTTACTTTCCTGTTAAAATTCATAAGTTATAAACTTATTTCTTATCTGTACTATTTTCAACTTAAAAGTTCAAAAACTATTTTCATATATTTATCAAATCATGCTTGGAATATTTTTTACAATCAAAACTTGTTTTAACTAAAAATAAATTTCTTTTGTAGCAATTCTCACTCGGAAACTCGAAAATGAATATTGGCGATGTTGTAGTCATCCCTAGAATTATTTCTTAGCGACTAAAGCAAGTTCAATGCTTTTATTTCTTTCAAAAATCTTTTCAAAATATATTTCTAGTCAAAACACTTTCAAATAATATTATTATTAAATTTGAAGGTTTTGAAAACAATTTTGAAAGCATTGGTATTTTAAATTCTAAAGTTCTTAGCTTTCAAATCCTTCCAATTTATAAGCTATATTATAAATATACTTATATCATCCCATTATCTTAATTATGAAAACATTTCATTAATTTACGTCTTTGTTATTGCAAACAATTCTTATTGTAATTAGATTCCAGTTCAATTTAATTATCGAATGCTTCGTGAAATAGGGTTCACAAAGTATTCGTTTTTAGTTTAACTCAACAAATAATTGAAGATAACTAAACATTATCATCTACTAAAAAGTAACATCTATAAATAAATTCTTATTTCCATAAACCTATATGGTTATTTATGGAAAATCGTTTCCTTTTATATATAAAATATAATTTGGGTAAAATTATTTTATTTACCCTATTTTAAGACAATATTATGTCGACTTGCCTTGTTTAAGCGTTTAGAAACCCCTATCGATAACATGGCTTTCCACGCACCGACCAGAATTCATAAACAACTCAATAATAAGTAAACACAATATAAAACATTTTATAACACTACATGTACGCGTTTTCGTGTGTGTATGTACACACACACACACACATACATATATATATATATATATATACACGTTCAAACAAACTCATTTTAGAGTATTACTACCCTATCTCTAATGGGTCAAACCCCACGAGCTAAGGTTATCGCTAAACCAAAGCTCTAATACCAACTGTGACAACCTGCATTTTAGAAGTTTAAATTGACAACAACCCAAACATGTCCAACCCAAATAGTCCAGAAAACAGATAATCGATGGGGTTAATTAAGAAAAATAAAAAAAGAAGAAAACAAAGATAGAATCTCATAGCAGAATAACAAAATATAATAATCAAATAAATAGTTCATGAAGCTGTTTAATTATACATGTGATTATAATTTTACAACATCTATTAGAGTTATACGTATAATAAAGACAAAATAAAACAATATTATAGAACAGCATGATGGAGGGAATAATATTAGTAACATAATATACTAATCTTCATCTTCATCCCGCAGAAATAATCTTCAATGCACTGAAAACTCAGGGATGACCCGAGCGTAATGAAAAGACAAAATACTCAAGTCAAGACTGAAATATCCTTATGTGAGTCAAATCAATATATCATGTAACAAGCTTGTAATAACGTCAAAGATGTTTATAGGGTTTTACATCTCCTATCCTGTGTATAATGTGCGTGTAATAGCTGAAGAGATATTATGGGATTTTCCATCTCTTAAGGATCCGTCAAATTATTTATATATAGTATATTACGCTATATATGTAATATCTAATCGTTAAAATAAATGATTTTCTTACCATTAAGTCTTTACATTAATCCCCATTAACGCATTTTTAAGCATTGTCGTACAATCTGCATATTATGCCCCAGTAGCACGACGGAGGATAGTGATGCATCGTGATACGATAACACTAAACCAAACTCGTAGTGATCTCATATAAGGATAAAAGTATGACAAGGCACGTGAGGCAAAGCCTAAGGTAGGATACTAACAGTTTGAATCGCAAGGCTGGTGATAATGCATTGTAGCTACGATCACCCACCACGTTCGTATATCCCATATCGAGTCAAAGGAAGGTTATCCAAAATCAAGGTGCACTAGTTGAAACCAACAAAGATAATAGTAATGACCAAGTTCAAGAAGAAAATCGAAGAACGGATATCCGCTAGGGGTAGCTAGCCCACTTGGCCCTGTCAAGCCATCTTGTTTTAGTCATTTTAAATTGGCACAAGTGCCGGAATCTATCTATCATCGTTCTCTTTCTTCAAATCAAAAAAATGTATGCCAAATCCAATCACTTCATTCTGGAGTCTCTTTCGTGTACACAATTATTAAAGTGATTCCAATATTGATAGAGAGTATGCCAATAAGAGGCCCTGATCTCTTTAATAACTAAACATTATTTTACACACCCGTTGGCACTTTTACATTTAGAAAATAATTTATACTTCATATCAAAATATCATTTTTGCTTTAAAAAAATCAATTCCATTTCCAAATATCATATGACTTAAAATATGATATTTCACTTCAAAAATCATTTTTGCCTCAAATTTCCATTTCCAATTTTAATTTAGGTTATAACATCGTTTTAACCTAATTCGCATTTCACGATTTAAATATAAATAATTCTCACCCTAACCCGTTAGAATTTTAGAAAATAGTTTGAATAGTTTTAAATAGTTTTAAATATTAAAATAGTTTGATAAAATGGTTTAGATATAAAAGATAGTTTATATAGGAAAATAGTTTGGCAAATAAAAATAATTTGAATGTTTAAAAAGAGAAATTTTAGATAGTTTATATTAAAATAATTTATTTGAAATAGTTTCAAAATCAAACATATTCAATTTCAAATCTTTCAATTCAAATCATCTTCAATCTCAATTCAATTCAAATCGACCTAATTTCGATTTCAATTCGAATTAACTTGGCTCCAATTTCAATTAAAATCAATTTTAATTTCGATTTCAAATTAGTTCGATTTCGATTTCAATTTAAATTTCAGTTCGAATTAATTTCAATCAAATTCTTAATTTTGAACCATTTCATTTTATATCAATTTCAAGTTCGGTTTCAAATCGATTTAAATCGTTTAAATCAAATTTAAATTCGATGTTTTCAATGTTCTACTCTTTAAAATAATTCAATCTCGAGCAAAAGTTTGAAATATCAATTCAAATCCCTTTACTTGGCAATATTTCAAAGTTTGAATAAAAATTCAAAATTTTAAAGCAATTTAATTTCTATGATTCTAGTCATATTCTAATCATAACTTCAAGTTTCAAATTAAATTCTTTAAAACAATTTCTTTTAGCAAATTTTAATTTCGACATTTCAAAACTCGAATTTGAAATTAATTCAATCTTAATAAATTCGCTTTTTGTTTCTTTAAATAAAATCATTTAAATAGATTCAAATTCAAGAATTTAAACCATTTAATTTAATAAATCCAGTGTTCGTATATAATTTTCTATCTTATGGCCAAGTGATCAGTTAATTTAATTTTTAATTTTAGGGATTGATTTGCCATTTCAATCCAAAATAAACGTCATGGGTATATATCATTTCAAACTATTTTTTAATATATTCAGAATAATTAAAATTATAATTTTATATACTTTCAATAATATATATGGAGATAACAAAAACATATAAAAATAAATAAACATCCCAATAATCAAATATTTCAACCAATAGCATCCACTATAATCAACATTCCAAAACAATCATTATAACACTACACTTAACTAGGTTTCAATAATCGGGAATTTAACTAGCAGTTTAATTTCAATTTTAATTTAACTATCATTTTTAATTTAACTATCAATTATAATTTCTAACAATCAATTCAAACGTCAATTTAGCTGTCAATTTAAATTAGCAAATAACAGTCAATAAAATTAAATTACTTCATGATACCAATTTAACTAACATAAAAATATTTTACTTTGTGAGCGTTTAAAACACTCACCTTTGTCCGAATCTAAAAATTCGAATGATATGAACTGCAATAAATTAAAATCCATAGCATAGAGAATGTCAATACGAATCCAACGCAAAAGACGGCATTTGAATCCGACCTCGTACGAACGATATACGAACGAATTAGCAAAACCAATAATTAAAATTTAATTAACATACTTAATTAGAAGTTAAGCTAATCCTCACTTTAATCCGACCTCGTACGAATGATTTACGAATGATTTAGCAAAATCAACAATTAAAATTCCACTAAGGCACGCTGCCTCTTTTTTCTTGAAAATGCGAACGCCGATCAACAAACGCCTCCGCCCCCTCATCCACCGTCGTCGCACACCAGCAGCCACCGCGCCTCATGCACATGCGAGCAATGCCTAGAAACCCAAATGACGCAGTCAATCACGACGTAAAATCGATCACCATGCTATGCCATTCAACGATCCAACTGTATAGATTGTAGGAGCTCTACGTTTTTCCTTTTGGGGTCGAGTGATTTTGCAGTACAATATACTATTATAATGTGTCTACAGTAAAGAAAGTTTTAAAATAGCGTTAAGGCATTTCTCATATCCCTCTTAAAACATTTTTATATATTCTCATACTCTATACAATACCGTAATTCCTTCGTAAAGTGGAGGGCTATCAGAGGGCACTCCATAGGTATTGTACAAAAAAACTTGTAGAAGGCGCACTAGGGCATATGAACACGGAACTCGAGGAAATGCCAAGGAAAATATACCAATTGTGTATCCAAACTGGTGGTAACGCATAACATCTACTACCGCCCACCTCGAAACACACTCCCATAATCAAAATCAAGGGTGGCCACCAAATCAATCACAAAATTAAAATATAGTATCGAAGAAGTGTGTCCGATCGGAGGAATGACATCACTTTGCCCTGCGTGGCTACTGTTCTAGTCATATCTAAGCTGACTCACGGGAGTCAGGGTCATGTCATACATCATACTGAATTCGTTTGCCAAACCATCCTACTTCATTTCTGGAATCTCCACCGCGTACACAGTTGCTAAAGTGGTTTTCGCTATTGGCAGAGAGTATGACAATATCTGATCTCGGTCACTTTAACAACCAAAAGCTTATTTTACATCGGGTGGTTCTTTTACGTTTCAAAAGTCAATTCACGATTTATATCAAAAATATACTATTCTCAAAACCATATCACTTTCGAAATCATATTCACTTTGAAATCTTATCATTTACGAAATCATAATTTCTTTTAAAAATTATATCTCCAATTAGGTTAAATCCTCACCTCAAAATCATTTTAATAATTTATTATAACATTTAAATCACAACATAGGTTATAACATCATTTAACCATATTCATTTTAAAATCGAGGATTTGAATATAAACCCATCTACTTTACATAGTCTGAAAATTTAGAAAATACTTTTAGTTGTTATAAATAGTTAAATACTCTAAAATAGTTTAAAATTTAGGTTAAAGATACTGTTAAATAGATTTAAAATAGATTAAATATAATTAAATTAGATTAAATAGCTTTAAAATGGATTAACTAGATTTAATATAAGTTAAAATGGATTAATTATTTTGAAATAAATTAAATGGTTTAAAATAGGTTAAAATGATTTACTATAGTTAATATAAGTTTAAATAGTTTAATAATTTGAAAACCTTAAAACTTAGAATCTTTAAAATAATATTTTTTTTAAAACAGTTTATATTAAAACATGAATTTGAAATGTTTATCAATTTAAACTATTTATTTCATTTCAACACCTTCGGATTATTTTCGACTTCCAAAAACCCAATTTCAAAATCTTCAATTCCAATTCTCAATACAATATTTAATTCTATATCGCTTTCAATCCATGTTTGAAATATCAATTTAAATTACTCCAATTCCAATATATTTCAAAGTTAGGTTTCGAACAATTTTAATAACTCAATTTCTACAAATTTCCTTTATACTTCAAATTTTGATTTTGCCATTTCAATAAAATTTCTTTAAACAATTCCTTTAAACGAATTTCAATTTCAATATAAAACTTGGATTTCGATAATAATTCAATTTATATAAATTAAGTTTTGTTTCAAATTATCATTTAACTAAATTCAAAAAATTTGGATTTTAAAATCATTTAATTTAACCAATCTGGTGTTCGTAGAAAATTCTCTACCTTAGGGTCAAGTGATATGGATATTTATCATTTCAATCTGTAATTTAAAATTTTACTGTTATATATCATTTCAAACTGTAATTATGATTTAAATAAAATCCATAAAATCACTCGAGTCTATCATTTCAACCCATCACAATTTTTCCCTAATCTATAAATCGTTCGGGTATATATCATTTCAACCATAGTGATTTTTATAATAATAACTAAGGTAACCTGTAGAGTGATAGCATTTCATAAATCAAATATAGCATTCAATCATCCAATAATAATATCAAACATCCATCACAATCATCATCCAATTCAATTAATAAATTTCAACGGTTAACTAATTATCAATAACAGGAAATTAATTTGAAATTTAAATTCAATATTAAATTAAATAGCTATTAAATTCAAATAAATTCAAATCAACTGGAATGACGATTTGAATTATACCAAATAGCTATAAATAAATTTCTAATCACATCAAAAATTCAATTTAACTAACATAAGAAATTTTAGAAGTTGTGAGTGGGTCAAAACACTCACATTTGAATCCCTCATTGATTTGAAATTCGAAATAGGGCCCAAATCTAAACAGTCTCAGAATTAGTCCAAACCAACGTCAAAATGTTGAAATTTTCGATACGATCCCTGCGGAACAAACCGCGCATAAATCCAACATCGTATGTAAGATATATACGCATTAGGACAATTTAAAATTTTAAAATAAATTTAAATGGATATAAAAAAGGTCGATTCACGTCACCTCATCGCACGGCTATCCCTAGCCCTAAACTCGTTCTCGAGCATGAACAGTTCCTACTCACGCACGCAGCCGCCACTCACCGCCGACGATTTATGCCGCCATCCAGTCATCGGCCTTCCCCACAGTCCATGGCTCAGACTACCGCGCCCAAGCCCCTTGCCTCGACAGCGCAAAGGCCCCGATCATCTCCAGGCCGTGGGCGAACTTCACCCCTTTATCATAGATACCCGACGAAATCATTCACATCCGAGACAATTGGCCATAACCGCAAGACCTATTCGTCGCCACCTTCGCAACGGCATCACCAGATCGTCGATCGGATGTAGATCCACCGTTGGGTCGTCCAAAATCCAATATGTATGGCTAGAATAGATTCACGAATTCTTGGCAAATGGAAAGTCAGATCGAGAAATGACTGCAGATTTGACTTGGCTAGTCGAGAGCTTCAAATCGATATATAATTCGATATATTTTGAGAAGTTTAAATTTTTTGATTTGATTTTGATTTGAAATTGCAATTGGAAACTAGGGCTTGTCTGCCATTGAGAAGAAGAAGCCAGATAGAATTGTATGTACATACAAATGAAAATTAGAAGTAGTTGGGGTTTATAACAGGTTATTTATAGGTAGGTCGGAAATAAGAATGAATGGGTTAGATCGATTTGGGTTTGAACGTTAAACGACCCGAAAAGCCCTTTTCGACTCCGAAACGAAAATGGATAATCCCATATATCAAAATAGATGCTTTCAACATTTTTAAACTCAATGAAACATATTTCAAGTTCAAATTCCATCATATGAAGAAGTTATGTTAAAACC